>LR738716.1:803411-834281 GCA_902687465.1 Secale cereale
AAAAAAAAAAAATCCAGGAGAACCAATCTGGCTCGGTAGTACTGGAACATCTACTCCGAGTTAATGATTCCTCCATGCCAAACATGCCTTCAGTAGGGCTGAAAAAGGGAATAGCGGCTACCTGTTGGTACCTCTGGTGGATGAGACGACAACATATGCATCATAATCAGAGTACACCGCTGGCTAGATGTGCACTGCCCATTAGAGCAATTTGTCTAAATTTCAAGAGAAGCCTCGCAGTCAAGACTATACCCGCCAATCGTACAGAGGTAAAATGGAGCAGATCTCCAAGAGGAAATACTAGGGTGCGTTTGGATCCCAAGCAAAATCAGTTATGGCCTTGTCAGGCAAGGGAACGTGTTTGGTATAGCCCATAAAATATGGCTTTTGATGGCAAGTTAGCCTCGCGCAGCAAGGAAATCCTTGCCGGCTTGGGAGAGCCGATTTGGCTAGCTCTCAACGGCAAGACACATCACGCAAAGAAAAACTTCTCTGACTCAAACGTGTAGCCAGGCAAAGTCAGCAAAGCTGACCTATGCTAGCTAGGCTATGGCCCATCCGGGCAAGGAAACCAAACGCACCCTAAAGGTGCATGTTGAGGCCTCCTTTCATGATGAAACATTCAGTGGTTCCAAGGGTGTGGTGATTCGAGATAGCTATCATGTGTTTATTGCTGCTGCATGTTCCTTGTTGCCCCATGTACCTGATGCTTATACAGCAGAAACATTGGCGAAGAAACAGGGTCTCATGCTAGCAAATGACATGGGACTACACTCAATCCAAATTGAATCAGATACGGTGGAGGTCATTAACGCATGTTCAGGTCAGAATAGAATCTGGAATGAAGCTTCAGCAATATATGCGGACTGTTTTATCCTGGCTGGCATGATAGGTTCAATTCAGTTTTCGCATTGCTTGAGGGAAGCCAACGTAGCGGCGCATAGTTTAGCAAAGAATGCTTTTGATAATAATGTAGCTTGTAAATGGGAGGATGAGCCCCCAGACTTCTTGATTGAATGCCTTGCAAACGACGTAACCATATTACCTATGCATAAAGTAGCCATGATGGTATTCCCTCAAGAAAACAAACTAACTGATGAGAAACATTACTAAAGTTATTACAAAGTTGAGTCACTTATTTTGAGACGGAGGTAGTATATGATACACCTGCGTGTGAAGATCTTTTGTTGACTTGAAAGATCACAAGAGTGGTTCTAACAGTCCAATGAATAGAATCAGCCGAAATACTTATGGCCGCAGCCGCCTTTGCCAGGGGATCAATCTGCAAAGCATGGATCACTTTGGCCGCAAGAAGAAGAGCCAACGCTTCACCCTAAAGAGGATATTAAGTGATCAGAGATGGTGTTTGAATCCGCACTTGAATGTCCCTCTGGTCCCGCAATATAGCTAACATGCCATGCAATGAGCGAGGTCTTTTTTTGCATTTGAATGCGGCATCTGAGTAATCTTTTGATCTTGTGATAAGTACATCGGTGCGAAGGGTGCGGCCCCCTGATGAAACGGCATCACACTCATGGACTCTTGGATGTGGTGTTGCACATTGACCTGGCTAGGATCAAAAGAGTTCAGCAAAGAAATGTATTGATCAAGCAAAGTAGTAGCAACAATATACACATGATGAGGAAATGAGCACTTTCTAGCCCAAAGGCAATCATTTCTAGATTTCCCTATGCACTGCATGAATTGAAAATGGTATGTATTGATGCATACTTGCATCGGGGTGATTCATATTAAGTAAAGCATGAATAACACTATGCATAGAGAGATGATCCTGCCTTCAAATATCAGATCTAATGTTCCAAGGATGACCAAACCAAACTACTCTAGTAAAGTCACAAAGAAAAAATAGGTGCATATCATTTTCATCTTGGTCACAACGGCGACATTTTTTGGAAATGTGAAAAGTGAAATGACCAGCCCTCAAACCAATGGGAAGAGCTTTACGAAAAAGTCTCCAAGCGAAAGATTTGACTCTCGGGGCCATCTATTTGTTCTTCCAGCCCTACTTAAGAATGTCTTTAAACAGAGATATTGGTAGGAAGATTCCTTGGTATGTTGTGAATATCCCGCAAATACAACTAGTAAGTAGACTTGGAGTTACATTTGCCATTTTGAGTGAGAACCCGGCCAGGAATGTCTGGGTGATAATGGAAGCCATGGGATCTTGAAAAAGAGCGTGAATGAAACTGCTGTTCCATTGTTCTAAGGAAAAGACTTTTGATGGACTTGTTCTCTCTTATCCCTGGCCATCAAAAAGTTCTGATGGTAGCCGTGAGTTTAGCAATGAATTTCTTCGCGAAAAAAATATTAGAGACATATAATAGACAGGAATGGAAGAGAAAACAGATCTCTTGAGCTCCAGCATGGCTTCATGAGAAAGCATGTTAGCTTTGTAAGCACAGAGTTTAGCCATGATTCTATCTAGAACAATGTTGTAAGATGTAACTCTATTTTTGGCTGGAAGGATTAGAGGACGGCCCAAATGACAAAAAAAAGTACCACTATGAAAGGAATTGGGAAGATGTCTTTAATGTCTGCGTTCAGATCATTATTTACATGAGCACTAAAAATAATAGCTGATTGAGACCAGTTAGGAGTTTGACCGGAAATGTCACAGAAATGGTGACTAGTTTGTGCCATAGTGTTGGGTTGATGCATGACCACAAACCAGGAGGTCGTTTGAAAAAAGAAGAGAGTGGACAGAAGGGCAATTCGAACCAAGCAATATACCTAGAATATTGCGAGCACTCATGGTATCATTAACGACAAGAGAAAGTTCATTAATTGCGAGCAAAAATAGGTAGGGCGACAGAGGACGGCCCTGACGAATACCCCTATGGCCCTTGAATATTTGTGTCGAATGGCCATTAATGATGACACAAAAAGTAGGCGTGGAAATGCATGCATATATTCATGACCATGCAGCACTTTACGTGCGAGCGCCGAAACAATGAAATTCCATTCAAGACAATCAAAAGCTTTAGCAAGATCAATCTTAAGCATGAAAGCACTTGAGAAATAATCATGTTACTATACGTATACGCCCTTCAATAAATACTTGTTGAGTTGGAACAATACATTCAGGTAGATGGGGTTTGAGCCTATTAGCTAAATTCTTAGAAATGATCTTGTAAATGATACTAAAAAGTCTAATAGGTCTATAATGAGTGCTAACTTGAAGAACTAGATTTTGTGTTCGAGGGAAAAAGAACTAGATTTTTAGGGATGAGAGGAATGTTGGTGTCAGCAATATTAATGTGCGTGGGAGAATACTTTTTGTATAGAAGTTCACCACCAAGGTCGTGATGTCATCAACAATCTAGTCAAGGTGCCCCCCTTCCATACTTGGCGCGTGGAGGGAAGGAAAGGGGGGCGCCTGCCAAGGTGCCCCCCTTCCATACTTGGCGCGTGGAGGGAAGGAAAGGGGGACGATCCCTAGGACGCCACCCCTTCCTTCTTCCTTGCGTGGAGAAAGGCAGGAGAGGGTCGGCCCCTCCTTCCTTCCCAGGGCCGCTGGCCAGGAGGTGGGGAGCACCAGCCGCCTTATGGGCTGGTGTGCTCCCCTCCTTTTGTCATGTTAGGCCCAACAACTCACCGTGGCCTTCCGGAACCCCGTGCGGTGATCCAATAATTATCCTGTGTATTGCGGAACCCTTCCAGAGACCGAATACAATCTTCCTATATATCAATCTTTACCTCTGGACCATTCCGGAGCTCCTCGTCATGTCGGTGATCTCCTCCGGGACTCCGAACAACATCAGGTCACCAACGCACATAACTCATATAGTACTATGTTGTCAATGAACGTTAAGCATGCGAACCCTACGGGTTCGAGACATGACCGAGTTGCTTCTCCGGTCAATAACCAATACCAAGACCTAGATGCCATATTAGTTCCTACATATTCTACGAAGATCTTTATCAGTCGAACCTTTATGACAACATATGTAGTTCCCTTTGTCCGTTGGTATCTTACTTGCCCGAGATTCGATCGTCGGTATCTCCATACCTAGTTCAATCTCGTTAATGGCAAGTATCTTTACTCATTATGTAATACATCATCTTGTAACTAACTCCTAACGAATACCCCTATGTCCCTTGAATCTTTGTGTCGGATGGCCATTAATGATGACACGAAAAGTAGGCACGGAAATGCATGCATAAATTAATGACCATACAACCCTTTACGTGCGAGAGCAGAAACAATGAAATTACATTCAAGACAATCAAAAGTTTAAGCAAGATCAATCTTAATCACGAAAGCACTTGAGCAATAATAATGTTACAAAGTATACGCCCTTCAATAAATGCTTATTGAGTTGGATCAATACAATCAGGTAGATGAGGTTTGAGCCTATTAGCTAAAGTCTTAGAAATGATCCTGTAAATAATACTAAAAAGTCTAATAGGTATATAATTAGTGCTAACTTGAAGAACTTGATTTTTTTAGGGAAAAAGAACTACATTTTTAGGGAGGAGAGGAATGTTGGTGTCAGCAATATTAATGTGTGTGGGAGAATACTTTTTGTATAGAAGTTCACCACCAAGGTCGTGACGTCATCAGCAATCCAGTCACAAGTAGCAAGACAAAACTCAAACATTGAAGCCATCCGGGTCAGGCAAAGCATTCAGCTTCATATCCTTGAGGGACTTCAAGATTTCATTCTTTTGATCTTCCTAGATATGTGGTGCACCTGTGTGTTAATGTGTTTTCTTGACCCGAAGAAATCACAACAGTGGTTCTAATTAACAATCCAAGGAATAGAATCAGTTGAAATACTTCTGGTCACTGCTGGTTTTGCCAGGTAAAGGCAATCAATGAGAAAGATTGGTTGAGCAATCTGCAGAGCTTGGGTCACCTTGGCTGGAAGTAGAAGAGCCAAAGCTTCAGTCTAAAGGGGAGATTCGGTGATCAGAGTCGATGCTTCAATCTGCACATGAATGTCCTTCTGGTCCGGCTAGAAATTTAGGAAAATTCCAATACCAGTCACTGGGTAGCCCTGCAATATGCTAGCTTTTTTGCATTTGAATGGGCCATCAGAGTAAATTTTGTTCATGTAAAAAGTAAATCATTGTGAAGGGTGCAACCCTGAAGTGGCATCACACATGGACGGTTGGATGTGATGTTGCACATTGACCTGGCTAGGATCAGAAGAGTTCACCAAACAAATAGTTTTGTCAAGCAAAGTAGTAGCAATAATATGCACATGATGAGGAAGAGAGCACTTTCTAGCAAACATGCAAGCATTTCTAGATTTCCATATGCACCACATGAAATTGAAAATGGTGGTTGTCGATGCCTAGGGGTGATTCACATTAAATAAAGCATGAATAACAGTATGCATAGAGAGATGATTAATTACCAGTTACAAGATTGGATCTAATGTACCAAGGATGACCAAACCAGGCTACTCTAGTGAAGTCACAAAGGAAAAAAAAGGTGCATATCATTTTCATCTTGGTCACAACGGCAACATTTTTTTTGGAAATGCGAACACTGAAATAGTTAGCTCTCAAACATGTTTGGGGAGCTTTATGAAGAAGTCTCCAAGTGCATGTTTTAACTCTCGGGGCCATCTGCTTGTTCTTCCTAACCTAGATAAGAATGTCTTTAATATGAACAGAGATATTGGTAGTAAGATTCCTCAGTTGGCAGTGAGTACCCTACAAAGACAATTTCTAAGTAGACTTGGAATTTAATTTTCTGTTGTCCCATTGTTTACTTGGGAGGGATAAATGAAGCCAGCTGGTTGGATAATGAGATGGTTGTAAATGCCAGCTCAAGCTATGCACTAAGGAGTATACCAAATGGATATGTTCTCTTACCTGGCTGTGCAAAAGTGCCTATGCAGCGCAACATGAGTCAATGGCGTGCTGTGTGGCGGCGCTTGTCGCATCCGGCGGCGAAGATGGGTGGATCGCGAGCTGCTACCATTAATTAATAACACAAGGACGTAAACAATCATTTAGAAAATTACCAAACTGTCCTTGAGATCCCAAACATATTAACCGTTGGATTAGTTTAATACTACCCCTTTAATCCGGTAGTATAATGCACCGTAAAAAATCACATAAGAAATAGCAAACGCATGTAGATTGTCAAATATTTATTATCTCTCGGACTAAAAGAAGACCTAGATAAAAACAGGGAAAGCCAATTCTGGAGTTCAAGAAATAGAGAAACCAGGATGGTAGATTACCAGTAATAAGTAGCAAGAAGACACCTAGAGGCCCAGGATAAAAAAGCGAATTCAATTCTCCAGTTCACGAAAATAGATACATGGGGCAGATTAGTTAGGACATATTACAAACACATACGAAAATGACTTGGTAATTTCGGCATTGGCGCGCACAATGATCACTTCTTTCCCAAAGGGTATTGACACAAACGTAAATTTCATGGAACCATGTAACAACCAAAGATTCTTGATTTGAGTTTTACATGCATCAACAAAGAAGCTTACCGAAAAAGTTTTCTTGCCCCGTTTTATAAATAAAGCCGCAACCATCATTATTAATAAGGCCAGCGGATAATCTCTCGCATAAAAAGAAGACCTGGATAAAAACAGGGAAGGTCAATTCTTGAGTTCAATAAAAAGAGGCACCAGGAATGTAGATTACCTGTAATAAGTAGCAAGACGACGCCTAGAGGCCCAGGATAAAAAACCGAAGTCAATTCTCTGGTTCAAGAAAATAGATACATGGGGCAGATTAGTTAGCACATATTACAAACACACACCAAAATGTCTTGGTAATTTTGGCATTGATGCGCACAATAATCCCTTCTTTCCAGAATGGTATCGGCACAAACATAGATTTCATGCAACTATGTAACAACCAAAGATTCTCGATTTGAATTTTACATGCACGAATGCTTGTTTCTTTCCTCGAGCACGAACTTGACTATGTCGCCGAGCTACAGGAGGGAACCTGGGTCTTATACCCATGAGCACCGGCCTGCCAGGCCTCGCCTTGCACCCACTCGCCCACCCACTTCCCCGCATCCTCCGCGCTCTGGCCAAGTCCAAGCATCGCGCCCGTACGCGATCGCCACGGCCTCCTAGCGCGCCCGACGCGGTCTACCCCTCCTTCTTGCTCGCTAACAACCCGGCATGGCCCCGCGCACACACGCGCTGGCTCACGCACTCACACATGCACACCTACGAACATGCTCCCCGCGGACCCGGCACGCCCAGCACGTCCGGTGCGCGCCCATACACGCACCAGCCGCGCCAGGAGCGACGCCGCGGCTTATTACACCCAACACTCGCGCCCTAAGCCTTGGCTTAGAGCAGCCCGACGTCCTCGACGTCGCCATCGACAAGCAGTGCCCGCTCCGCCGCCGGCGCCTTCTTCCACTGCCGTCGAAGCCCGACGCCTCGCTGCGCGCCCCGTCGTCGTCGTCCCGAGCTCCGCCTCGCTGCCGATCGTGCGCCCGCCATTGCGCCTCCGTGAACATCAGCTGGTCCCCGCCATGGCCGCCTCCGTCCTGCCCACAGCGACGCAGCCGCTTGTCGAAGGCCTTCAGCCGCCCCAACGCGTCCTCGAACGCCGGGTACAGGCGGTTCGGCACCGAGTCGAGCAGCTTCTTGACAAGGGCGGCGTCCTCCAGCGTCGAGCCCAACGCCGCGTAGCGCGCCACCATGCCACTGAGCCTGACGACGAAGTCGTCCAGGGTCTCGGCGTCCGCCATGCACAGGAGCTCAAACTCCCCGCGCAGCATGCCCAGCCGAGCCGCCCCCACGCAATCAGCTCCGACGTACCTCATCTTGAGGGCCACCCACACCTCCGTCGCGGTTTTCTTCGACGCCACCTGCATCAGCAGGTTCTCCGCAAGTGCGCCGAGCAGGTACGCCCTTGCCGGCTTGTCCTTCTTGGCGATCAGGGCCGCCGTGGCGTCCTCCAGCACCACCACCACCTCCCACAGCCCGGCTGCATCAAAGTTTGCCTCCACCTTGATTGCCCAGTCCGTGTAGTTCTCTCCGGTGAGCAGCGGCACCGGCTGCGGCAACGAACCGCCTGCTCCGTCGGCGTACGGGACGATGGATATCACCGGTGCGCCCTGATCTCCACGTGGCTCTGATGCCAATTGATGGAACCGCCACTGCCTCGCCTCAGGTCTCCTCTCCCTCTCGCCTAGCTCACTCAGGTTTGTCGTGGGTTGATCAGAAAAGAGAGGAAGAAGAAGTTCAGAGATGTGGTGGACACGGTGATCTTTCCAGCGCACGAACGCTTGTTTCTTTCCTCGAGCACGAACTCGACCATGTCGCCGAGCTACAGGAGGGAACCAGGGTCTTATACCCGCGAGCACCGGCCTGCCAGGCCTTGCCTTGCACCCACTCGCCCACCCACTTCCCCGCGTCCTCCGCGCTCTGGCCACATCCACGCATCGCGCCCGTACGCGATCGCCACGGCCTCCCAGCGCGCTCGACGCGGTCTGCCCCTCCTTGTTGCTCGCTAACAACCCGGCGTGGCCCCACGCACACACGCGCTGGCTCACGCACTCACACACGCACACCTACGCACACGCTCCCCGCGGACCCGGCGCGCCCAACACGTCCGGTGCGTGCCCATACACGCACCAGCCGTGCCAGGAGCGACGCCGCGGCTTATTACACCCAACAGTTTGCTCAAATTGAGCAATTTAATGGGATAAAACATGTCATAAACTGGAAGCAAAGCCTCGTCTGCTTTGATCTGAACCTCCTTTTCTCTCTCCCTCATTGAGTCATCGTCGCGCTATCTTCCCCATTCATGAACCTCGCAATCGTGTGCTCAAACTTGACCTGTTTTAGCTTACCCACAAGCACGGCTGCTCCTGTCTGCCACGCCTCCTTCCATTGTCTAGCTGGTCTCCACAGAGCGGCCTGAACAAAATTGGTACGCCTCCCAGATACCCTCGAGCGTCGAGTTCCAGCCACTGTGTGTCTAGAACCCGCCCACCTCATTCACTATTTCTCGGTTGAGGTATTTGCTTTGGTCGAAGTCTTATTGGTCGGTGCCAGCTCCTTCACTGGCTTGTGAGATCTTAGGAATTAATTTCGATTATGATGTGAAACATACACACAAAATTGTAGTAGTACTGCATACTGATGCAACTAGCCTTGTGCTGGCAAGTATCCTTCCATTGTCGTGGAGCATGGCAGGACCTAAACAAGCGGATGGCCACCGCACTACACACTGGTCGCCTGGCCAGCTTCCTGGGTCCTCCATCCTGCGGCTGTCCAGCCATCGTTGAAGAGCAGCCGAGTGTTTTGGCTTTAGAGTACAACTATTTAAACTAGAAAAATTAGTGTATGGTATGTTGCTGACCATATAGAATCTGTGGTACAAAGTGACATCTGACCTTGACCATTAACCAGTTTATGAAGCTTGGAGGGTAATTTTCTTGAGGAATGAAAAATTTAAAAGAATAGCACTTTATAAAATGGTAGAGCATGAAATCTCGAATCTCTTGGCTAACATAGTAGAGTACTACATCTGTCTTAAAATATAAGACACGTCTTATATTTTGAGACGGAGGTAATAAAAGGTAACTTTCGAAGATTCTTCTTAACATCTGAAAAGTATGACATATGAACACTCTAAAATGGTAGAGTAGCTATCTAGAGCATGAACTCTAACATCTCAAAAGTATGACATCTGAAAACTCTAACATCCGAAGATTCTTTACAAGATTGGGATTTTAGTAACTTGGTGTTATCTGGGCCTTGATTGGTTAGATTAAGTCACTAAATAGTGGAAATAGACAGCACTATAAGAAGCCACACCGCAAAGGACAGAAATCCCCTGGCCTGAAATGGCTGATAGCGTGATTCCTGACGGCGATGTGCTCGGGCATAGTTGAAACAATTAAACGGGTGGAACTCCTCTGACCTATTTGTGTTACTCCTTTAGTTTGTGGGTGTCCGGACACAAATTTTGCGGGTGTCAGGACAAAATATTTTGTGGGTTTTTGGACAAAATAATTGTTCAGACTAACCATATTCCATTTTACAGACTTTATGATTGACGACACAGCTACATGAATTTATTTTCTCAATTTTCAGAGGTTCCGTGCCTGCACAGTGACCGTTTTGTAGGCTGTAAAAAAAAAACATCGGCCTCATTGATCTGTTATTATTGATGCATTGAAGCAGCACACATCTTAGTTTGCGTTAGCGCATACGTACATGCATGGCCCCACCTTCAAACTGATTCCAAAAGAAGCAGCAGCTTCATTCCCCACTCCCCATGAGCTGTAAACTGCACATGCAATCACATGATTCAATAACCACATCTGGTTGTCTCCAGTACACAATGATAGTGACAAGTAAATATTCCAAGTAGCAGATAAATTGATTGTCATGTATGTCATATTGTAACAGAAATTAGTACTCCCTCCGTCCCAAAATTCTTGTCTTAGATTGTTGGGGAACGTTGCATGGGAAACAAAAATTTTCCTACGCTCACCAAGATCAATCTAGGAGATGCACATCTACGAGAGGAGAGTTGGATCCACATACCCTTGTAGATCGCTAAGCGGAAGCGTTCAAGAACGCGGTTGATGGAGTCGTACTCGCCGCGATTCAGATCGCCGAAGATCCTAGCACCGAAGCAACGGTGCCTCCGCGTTCAACACACGTGCAGCCCGGTGACGTCTCCCACGCCTTGATCCAGCAAGGAGAGAGGGAGAGGTTGGGGAAGACTCCATCCAACAGCAGCACGACGGCGTGGTGGTGGTGGAGGAGCGCGGGACTCCAGCAGGGCTTCGCCAAGCGCTGCAAGAGACGAGGAGGGAGAGGGGTAGGGCTGCGCCAAGAGGGAGACTTTCTCGTGTGTCTAGCAGCCCCAAAACCTCACATATATATAGGGGGGAGGGAGGGCTGCGCCCCCTTTAGGGTTTCCCACCCCTAGGGGTGCGGCCAGCCCTAGAAAAGCCATCTAGGGTGCGGCCAAGGGGGGGAGAGAGAGGGGGCGCCCTAGGGTGGGCCTTAAGGCCCATCTGGACCTAGGGTTTGCCCCCCTCCACTCTCCATGCGCCTAGGGACTTGGTGGGGGGGCGCACCAGCCCCCTTGGGGCTGGTCTCCTCCCACACTTAGCCCACGCAGCCTTCTGGGGCTGGTGGCCCCACCTGGTGGACCCCCGGGACCCTCCCGGTGGTCCCGGTACATTACCGATATCGCCCGAAACTTTTCCGGTGACCAAAACGGGACTTCCCATATATGAATCTTTACCTCCGGACCATTCCGGAACTCCTCGTGACGTCCGGGATCTCATCCGGGACTCCGAACAACATTCGGTAACCGCGTACATACTTTCCCTATAACCCTAGCGTCATCGAACCTTAAGTGTGTAGACCCTACGGGCTCGGGAACCATGTAGTCATGACCGAGACAACTCTCCGGCCAATAACCAACAGCGGGATCTGGATACCCATGTTGGCTCCCACATGTTCCACGATGATCTCATCGGATGAACCACGATGTCAAGGATTCAATCAATCCCGTATACGATTCCCTTTGTCTATCGGTATAGCACTTGCCCGAGATTCGATCGTCGGTATACCGATACCTTGCTCAATCTCGTTACCGGCAAGACTCTTTACTCGTTCCGTAACACATCATCCCGTGATCAACTCCTTGATCACATATTGTGCACATTATGATGATGTCCTACCGAGTGGGCCCAGAGATACCTCTCCGTCATACGGAGTGACAAATCCCAGTCTCGATTCGTGCCAACCTAACAGACACTTTCGGAGACACCTGTAGCGCACCTTTATAGCCACCCAGTTACGTTGTGACGTTTGGTACACCCAAAGCATTCCTACGGTATCCGAGAGTTGCACAATCTCATGGTCTAAGGAAAAGATACTTGACATATAGAAGAGCTTTAGCATACGAACTACACGATCTGTGCTAGGCTTAGGATTGGGTCTTGTCCATCACATCATTCTCCTAATGATGTGATCCCGTTATCAACGACATCCAATGTCCATGGTCAGGAAACCGTAACCATCTATTGATCAACGAGCTAGTCATCTAGAGGCTTACTATGGACATGGTGTTTGTCTATGTATCCACACATGTATCTGAGTTTCCTATCAATACAATTCTAGCATGGATAATAAACGATTATCGTGAACAAGGAAATATAATAATAACCAATTTATTATTGCCTCTAGGGCATATTTCCAACAGTCTCCCACTTGCACTAGAGTCAATAATCTAGTTCACATCGCCATGTGATTAACACTCACAGGTCACATCGCCATGTGACCAACATCCAAAGAGTTTACTAGAGTCAGTAATCTAGTTCACATCAATATGTGATCAACACTCAATGAGTTCTGTGTTTGATCATGTTATGCTTGTGAGAGAGGTTGTAGTCAACGGGCCTGCAACATTCAGATCCCCATGTACTTCGCAAAACTTTATGTCATATCGTAGATGCTGCTACCACGTTCCACTTGGAGCTATTCCAAACTGTTGCTCCATTATACGTATCCGGTATCTCCACTTAGAGTTATCCGGATAGGTGTTAAGCTTGCATCGACGTAACTCTTTACGTCGAACTCTTTATCACCTCCATAACCGAGAAACATTTCCTTATTCCTCTAAGGATAATTTTGACCACTATCTAGTAATCCACTCCTGGATCACCTTTGTACCCTCTTGCCAGACATGTGGCAAGGCACACATCAGGTGCGGTACTTAGCATGGCATACCGTATAGAGCCTATGACAAAAGCATAGGGGACGACCTTCGTCCTTCCTCTTCCTTCTGCCGTGGTCAAGTTTTTGAGTCTTACTCAACTTCACACCTTTTAACTCAGGTAAGAACTCCTTCTTTGACTGATCTATTTTGAACTCCTTCAAAATCATGTCAAAGGTGTGTGTTCTTTTGAAAGTATCATCAGGCGTCTTGATCTATCTGTATAGATCTTGATGCCCAATATGTAAGCAGCTTTATCCAGGTCTTCCTTTGAAAAACTCATTTCAAACAACCCCTTATGCTTTCCAGAAATTCTACATCATTTCGGATCAACAATATGTCATTCACATATACTTATCAAAAATGTTGTAGTGCTCCCACTCACTTTATTGCAAATACAAGTTTCCACCAAACTTTGTATACCAAAAACTTTGATCACTCCATCAAAGTGTATATTCCGACTCCGAGATGCTTGCTCTAGTTCATGGAAGGATCGCTGGAGCTAGCATATCTTTTAGCATCCTTAGGATCGACAAAACCTTTCTGATTGTATCACATACAACCTTTCCTTACGAAAACTGGTAAGGAAACTTGTTTTGTCATCCATCTGCCAGATTTCATAAATGCAGCTAATGCTAACATGATTCCGACGGACTTAAGCATCGCTACGGGTGAGAAAATCTCATCGTAGTCAACTCCTTGAACTTGTGGAAAACTCTTCGCCACAAGTCGAGGTTCATAGACGGTGACATTACCGTTCACGTCCGTCTTAGTCTTAAAGATCCATTTGTCTCAATGGCTTGCCGATCATAGGGCAAGTCCACCAAAGTCCATACTTTGTTTTGATACATGGATCCTATCTCGGATTTATCGGCTTCTAACCATTTGTCGGAATATGGGCCCACCATCGCTTCTCCATAGTTCGTAGGTTCATCGTTGTCCAACAACATGACCTCTAAGACAGGATCACCGTACCACTCAGGAGTAGCACATATCCTTGTCGACCCACGAGGTTCGATAGCAACTTGATCTGGAGCTTCATGATCACTATCATTAGTATCCTCTTCAACTGTCGTAGGTTCCACAGAAACATCTTTCTGTGTTGCACTACTCTCCGGTTGAAGTGAGGGTTCGACAACCTCATCAAGTTCTATCTTCCTCCCACTCAATTCTTTCGAGAGAAACTCCTTCTCGAGAAAGGACCCATTCTTAGCGACAAACATTTTGTCCTTGGATCTGAGATAGAAGGTATACCCAACCGTTACCAGTGGGTATTCCATGAAGATGTATTTGTCCGCTTTGGGTTCGAGCTTTTCCTGGCTGAAGCCATAAGCATCGCAGCCCCAAACATTTAAGAAAACGACAACTTTGGTTTCTTGCCAAACCATACGACGTCGTCTCAACGGACTTAGATGGTGCCCTATATAAAGTGAATGCAGCTGTCTCTAATGCATAACCTCAAAATAATAGCGGTAGATCGGTAAGACACACCATAGATCGCACCATATCTCATAAGGTTCGATTACAATGTCCGGACACACCATTACGCTGTGGTGTTCCAGGGGACTTCAACTGCGAAACAATTCCACAATGTCTCAAGTGATTGCCAAACTCATAATTCAGATAATATCCCCTTGATCAGATCGTAGGAACATGATCTTCTTGTTATGATGTTTCTTAATCTTCACTCTGAAATTTTTGAACCTTTCAAACGTTTCAGACTTTTGCTTCATTAAGTAAATATACCATATCTACTCAAATTGTCAGTGAAGATGAGAAAATAACGATATCCACCACACGCCTTAATTCTCATTGGATCACATACATCAGCATGTATGATTTCCAATAAGTCACTTACCCGTTTCATTGTACCTGAAAACAAGATCTCAGTCATCCTGCCCATGAGGCATGGCTCGCATGTGTCAAGCGATTCAAAATCAAGTGACTCCAAACGTCCATCAGCATGGAGTTTCTTCATGCATTTTATGCCAAAATGACCTAAGCGGCAGTGGCACAAGAAAGTGGTACTATCATTATTAACTCTACATCTTTTGGCATTAATATCATCATCATGTGTATTACTATGATCGAGATTCAACAAACCATTGGGTGCATGACCATAAAGGTATTATTCATGTAAACAGAATAACCATTATTCTCTGACTTAAATGAATAATCGTATTGTAATGAACATGATCTAATCATTTTCATGCTCAACGCAGACACCTGATAACATTTATCTAGGTTCAACACTAATCTTGAAAATAGAGGAAGTGTGCGATGGTGATCTCATCAACCTTGGAAACACTTCCAACACACATCGTCACCTCGCCCTTAGCTAGTCTCCGTTCAGTCCGTAGCTTTTGCTTCAAGTCACTAATAATAGCAACTGAACCGGTATCCAATACCCAGGTGCTACAAGGAGTACTACTAAGGTACACATCAATAACACGTATATCAAATATACTTTGTTGAAGTTGCCAGCTATCATATCTACCATGTATTTGGGGTGGTTCCGCTACCATGTGACCGTTCCCCTTACAATAGAAGCACTTAGTCTCGAGGTTTGGGTTCAACCATGGGTTCCTTCATCAGAGTGACAACAGGTTTGCCATTCATGAAGTTTCCCTTCTAGCCCTTACCCTTTTGAAACCAGTGGTCTTGCTAAACCATCAACACTTGATGCTCCTTCTTGATTTCTACTTTTGCGGTACTAAGAACCGCTAACAGCACCGGGATCATCTCCATCCTTTGCATGTCATAGTTCATCACGAAGTTCTAGTAGCTTGGTGATAGTGTCTAGAGAATTTTGTCAACCACTATCTCACCTGGAAGATTAACTCCCACTTGGTTCAAGTGATTTCAGCACCCAGACATTCTGAGCACATGCTCATTTGTTGAGCCATTCTCCTCCATCTTTTTGGCAAAAGAACTTGTCAGAGGTCTCATACCTCTCAACACGGGCATGAGCCTAAAATCCCAATTTCAGCTCTTAGAACATCTCATATGTTCTATGGCGTTCAAAACGTCATTGGAATCCCGATTCTAAGCCGTAAAGTATGGTGCACTAAACTATCAAGTAGTCATCAGGACGTCTCTGTCAGGTGTTCACAACATCCACAGACAACGTTGTAGGGGTTTGCACATCGAGCGGTGCATCAAAGACGTAAGCTTTCTGTGCAGCAGTGAGGACACTCCTCGGACTACGGACCCAGTCCGCATCATTGCTTACAATATCTTTCAACTTAGTCTTTCTCTAGGATCGTATTAAACAGGGAGCTACAACGCAAGCTATTGTTCTACAACATAATTTGCAAAGTCAACTTAGACTATTGTTCATGATAAGTGAGTTTAACTAATCAAATTACTTATAACTCCCACTCAAATTGACATCCCTCTGGTCATCCGAGCGTGACATGATCCAAATCCACCAACCCAAGTCCGATCATCACGTGAGATGAGGTGGTGTCAATGGTGAACATCTTCATGTTGATCATATCTACTATATGACTCATGCTCGACCTTTCGGTCTTCCGTGTTCCGATGCCATGTCTGTACATGCTAGGCTCGTCAAGTCTAACCCGAGTGTTCTGCATGTGCAAAACTGGCTTGCACCCGTTGTATGCGAACGTAGAGTCTATCACACCCGATCATCACGTGGTGCTTCGAAACGACGAACCTTCGCAACGGCGCACACTCGGGGGGAACACAATTTTATCTTGAAATTTTAGTGAAGGATCACCTTATAATGCTACCGTCGTCCTAAGCAAAATAAGATGCATAAAAGGATTAACATCACATGCAAATCATAAGTGACATGATATGGCCATCAACTCGTGCTTTTGATCTCCATCTCCAAAGCACCGGCATGATCTCCATCATCATGATCTCCATCATCGTGTTGCCATCGGGGTTGTCGGCGCCCCACCATGCTCTTACTACTATTGCTACCGTTTAGCGATAAAGTAAAGCATTACAAAGCGCTTAATGATTGACACGCAGGTCATACAAAAAATAAAGACAACCCTATGGCTCCTGCCGGTTGCCGTATGCATCGACATGCAAGTCGATGTTAACTATTACAACATGATCATCTCATACATCAAAATATATTTCATCATGTCATTGGCCATATCATATCACATACATACCCTGCAAAAAACAAGTTAGACGTCCTCTAATTTGTTGTTGCATGTTTTACGTGGCTGCTATGGGTATCTAGCAAGAACGCTTCTTACCTACGCAAAACCACAACGGTGATATTCAAGTTGCTATTTAACCTTCTACAAGGACCGCCTTGTTCTATTCCGATTCAACTAAGATAGGAGAGACAGACACCCGCCAGCCATCTTATGCAACAAAAGTCACATGTCAGTCGATGGAACCGGTCTCATGTACGTGGACATGTAAAGTTGGTCCGGGCCGCTTCATCCCATAATACCGCTGAATCAAGAAAGACTAAGGAGGGCAGCAATTTAAACATCAACGCCCACAAACCCTTTTGTGTTCTACTCGAGAAAGCATCTACGCAAGAACCTAGCTCATGATGCCACTGTTGGGGAACGTTGCATGGGAAACAAAAATTTTCCTACGCTCACCAAGATCAATCTAGGAGATGCACATCTACGAGAGGAGAGTTGGATCCACATACCCTTGTAGATCGCTAAGCGGAAGCGTTCAAGAACGCGGTTGATGGAGTCGTACTCGCCGCGATTCAGATCGCCGAAGATCCTAGCACCGAAGCAACGGTGCCTCCGCGTTCAACACACGTGCAGCCCGGTGACGTCTCCCACGCCTTGATCCAGCAAGGAGAGAGGGAGAGGTTGGGGAAGACTCCATCCAACAGCAGCACGACGGCGTGGTGGTGGTGGAGGAGCGCGGGACTCCAGCAGGGCTTCGCCAAGCGCTGCAAGAGACGAGGAGGGAGAGGGGTAGGGCTGCGCCAAGAGGGAGACTTTCTCGTGTGTCTAGCAGCCCCAAAACCTCACATATATATAGGGGGGAGGGAGGGCTGCGCCCCCTTTAGGGTTTCCCACCCCTAGGGGTGCGGCCAGCCCTAGAAAAGCCATCTAGGGTGCGGCCAAGGGGGGGAGAGAGAGGGGGCGCCCTAGGGTGGGCCTTAAGGCCCATCTGGACCTAGGGTTTGCCCCCCTCCACTCTCCATGCGCCTAGGGACTTGGTGGGGGGGCGCACCAGCCCCCTTGGGGCTGGTCTCCTCCCACACTTAGCCCACGCAGCCTTCTGGGGCTGGTGGCCCCACCTGGTGGACCCCCGGGACCCTCCCGGTGGTCCCGGTACATTACCGATATCGCCCGAAACTTTTCCGGTGACCAAAACGGGACTTCCCATATATGAATCTTTACCTCCGGACCATTCCGGAACTCCTCGTGACGTCCGGGATCTCATCCGGGACTCCGAACAACATTCGGTAACCGCGTACATACTTTCCCTATAACCCTAGCGTCATCGAACCTTAAGTGTGTAGACCCTACGGGCTCGGGAACCATGTAGTCATGACCGAGACAACTCTCCGGCCAATAACCAACAGCGGGATCTGGATACCCATGTTGGCTCCCACATGTTCCACGATGATCTCATCGGATGAACCACGATGTCAAGGATTCAATCAATCCCGTATACGATTCCCTTTGTCTATCGGTATAGCACTTGCCCGAGATTCGATCGTCGGTATACCGATACCTTGCTCAATCTCGTTACCGGCAAGACTCTTTACTCGTTCCGTAACACATCATCCCGTGATCAACTCCTTGATCACATATTGTGCACATTATGATGATGTCCTACCGAGTGGGCCCAGAGATACCTCTCCGTCATACGGAGTGACAAATCCCAGTCTCGATTCGTGCCAACCTAACAGACACTTTCGGAGGCACCTGTAGCGCACCTTTATAGCCACCCAGTTACGTTGTGACGTTTGGTACACCCAAAGCATTCCTACGGTATCCGAGAGTTGCACAATCTCATGGTCTAAGGAAAAGATACTTGACATATAGAAGAGCTTTAGCATACGAACTACACGATCTGTGCTAGGCTTAGGATTGGGTCTTGTCCATCACATCATTCTCCTAATGATGTGATCCCGTTATCAACGACATCCAATGTCCATGGTCAGGAAACCGTAACCATCTATTGATCAACGAGCTAGTCATCTAGAGGCTTACTATGGACATGGTGTTTGTCTATGTATCCACACATGTATCTGAGTTTCCTATCAATACAATTCTAGCATGGATAATAAACGATTATCGTGAACAAGGAAATATAATAATAACCAATTTATTATTGCCTCTAGGGCATATTTCCAACATAGATTCATTTAAATAGGGAAGTATCTAACACAAAAACGTGACTAGATACATCCATATTTTGACAAATCGAACACTAGAATTTTGGGACGGAGGGAGTAATAGAATTAGGTGTACTACACATATAGCAAACGTATCATCTGCAAATTTCGATAATAGCTTCAATGCTTGCATTATGCAATAGAAAGTAGAAACCAACTGTTCAAAATCAACCCATATGAAAAATTGGATACTTACTGCTATCTGATAAGACCACATGAAGTAGAAGAATAAAAACCATAATGTTTTGACATTAAAGATTTAGCAGACTATTGGTTGTAAACTAAATGGCCACATCATTGTTTCCATACTAGAAGCATCTTGTTTCGTTATTAATATTCTACCAAGAGTAACTGGCAGAAAAAGATGTTTTTATCCCAAATGTAGAAGCGAAGAATAATGTGAATGATACCCGAGAAAA
Source organism: Secale cereale (assembly GCA_902687465.1). Taxonomy (NCBI): domain Eukaryota; kingdom Viridiplantae; phylum Streptophyta; class Magnoliopsida; order Poales; family Poaceae; genus Secale; species Secale cereale. The sequence goes on from LR738716.1 coordinate 822,915, forward strand.
AAAGAGAGCCAACTATCAGTATATTTATCTTCCAAACTATACAAATCAATCCAGACTTTGACCATGTGACGATCCAAAATGTATTTCCAAATCCTGAATAAATAGCAAAGCAGCTTAGCTTAATGACCAAAACATAGAACTAATGGAAATATTATAATTTAGAGATTACTGACTGTAGGAACAAATAGTCTAAATAATAGCAATATAATAATAGACGACCAACTTTAAATAATTATGGCTGTGAAATTTTCATCTTAATTCTAAATGCCTGGTGGTCTAAAAACAGTATAGAGCTTTCGAGATCCCATTATTACTTGTGGTTTCTAAACAAAGTTTTTCCTAAATCAAAACACTGTTGTATAAAAGTGAACTTGTAAAAGAGCCAAGCCGCTAAGATGGCACTAAGATTAACATATTACTATCACTTTTCCTTAGTTAAAGCTTCTACTCAAACCGTTGCATACATCAGTAGAGAATATGAACCGATGCAACCTATGAAAACATTCTATATTAGCTTCTCTAGCCATCGAGGACATACATTGAGGTAAGTGAACTAAAACGCCACATGTTAATAGAATGGAAACTGAAGTTGAAACCTTCAAGAACAGAAGATAGCAATTAGGAAACTATGGCTGAGAATTGTTCATCCAAATTCTGAATGTCTGGTGCTCTGAAAACAGTACAGAGCTTTAGAGATCCCATCATTACTTCCCGTTTGTAAACCAAGTTTTTCTTAAATCAAAAAATGCTGTGTATAAGTGAACTTGTAAAAGAGCCAAAAGCCGCTGAGATGACACTAAGATTAACATATGAGTTTTGCTTCGGTATACTCCTCTAGAAAAGTTTGCACGAATCATGAAGTTACTTAAAATGAGTATTATCGTACATTCACGATCAGCTAATTATAATCCCTATTCTCCCAATGCATCAAACAACTGATTAAAACAATCCATTTTTTTATATTTAAGTGGTATCTTCTAATCAACTCCGCCTATGTTGTCTCAACATAGCCGAGAGAAGGGAAAACATATTAAAAGGCAGTGGTTGCGCCGCCAATACCTCTATTGCAGAGAGGATCTGAACATCGAGCCAGATCCACACAAGCATCTCCTGCCAGATTTACCCCCTCGCTCCCACACATGCGTGCCTGCGGGGTAGGATACTTGCCACGAGGGCCTAGTGAGATTCTGAATGTTGAAGTTGTCTGCTGCATTCGATGGTGTAAAATGTAACCAGGCACTCCAAAAGGGTCATAAAGTAGATTATCCACTGTTTAAGAGAGTAGATAAGATTAGTCTGAGAAACTCTCTGCAATGATACATAATACATTTGCAGTAAGGAAAGATCACTTATAGTGTGACGGCACATCATATAGGGCCCAAACGAACTGGGCGAATTTCGGTTTTTTCGGACGAAATCCAAAACTCTGGTGACAAGTGATAAGAGTGAGCTTTAAACTTGCTCCTATAATAGCATTGCCCACATAATTCCTGCTGTTGTCCTTTGCTCGAGACAAGGAGATTTTCCTTCCAATATTTGGTAATCAAAATAGTCTAGCGCCGAATACAGATGTGTTGCGCCTAAAGTGAAATGATGTAAGTTAATTCCGAACAAGGAAACAAAAAGCCACGGAAACACAATTAACCTTCCCGTTTGATTTTTCAATGGATCAACCAATGTTCAGTTCAAGAAATAGAGACACCAGGAAGGTAGATTACCAGTAATAAGTAGCAGGACACCTAGAGGCCCAAGATGCCTAAAGTAGACACACAACAAAAGACAGAAATCCCGCGACCTGAAAAGGCAGGCAGCATGATCATTGATGGTAACATGCTCATGGGTGTAGTTGAAATGGTTAAATGGGTGGAGCTTCTCCGACCGATTTGTCTTACTCCTTTAGTTTGTGGGTGTTTGAACAAAATATTATATGGGTGTTAAGGACAATATTTGTTCAGAGTACCCATATTTCATTTTACAGATTATATGGATGACCACACAGCTACGTGAACTCATTTTCTTAGTTTTCAAAGGTTCCGTGCATCCTTAGTGACCGTTTTGTAGACTGTAACAAAAAAAAAATCTTCGGCCTCATTGATCTGTTTTTTTATCCATTATGAAAGCAGCACACACCTAATTCTGTACTACACATATAGCAAACATATCATCTGTAAATTTCCATAATAGCTTCAATGCTTGCATTATGCAATAGAAACCCAAAATCAACCTTTATGAAACATTGGTCCAGGAGACCACATCATGGTCCATGAGATACATACATCAAAATGGAAGAAGAAGAATAAGAAGCAAAATATTTTGACACTAAAGTTGTAGCAAACTACTGATTGTAAACTGAATGGCCACAACGTTCTTTCCACTGACCACAAAGATAATACTAGAAGCATCTTCTTTCGTTATTAATATTTTACCAAATGTAATTGGCAGATAAATATTGTTTTCCCCAAATGTAGAAGGGAAGACTAATGTGAATCGTGATACCTGATAAAAAAAGAAAGCCAACCGTCAGTGTATTTATATGTCAAACTATATAAATCAATCCAGACTTTGACCATGTGGTGATCCAGAAAATTTTCCAAACCCTGAAATAACAGCAAAGCGGCTCAGCTTAATGACCCAAACATAGGACTAATGGAAATACTATAATGTAGAGATTACCGACGATAGGAATAAATAGTCTAAATAATAGCTGACCAACTCTAAAAAATGATGTCAGCAAGATATTCATCTTAATTCTGAATGCCTGGTGCTCTGAAAACAGTACAGAGCTTTAGAGACCCCATTATTACATGCCGTTTCTAAACCATTTGTTTCCCAAAACAATTGTGTACAAGTTAACTTGTAAAAGGGCGAAGCCACCGAGATGATACTAAGGAGGTGTTTGGTTCCAGAATTGTAACATAAACGCAATCGGTTTACACCGTTAATGTAAACGGCATCGGCAAAAATCAATTCTTGTTTGGTTCAGTGTTGTAACACTAATAAATACTGGCGAGAAAACAGGAACTCCACGTCTAGGCAACTAGCTAGATCCAACCCCTACTTTGTTTGAGCTGGGGATTGGGCGTGGTTTGGGGATCGGGGCTGGAACCCTGGAAGAGTTCGCTGGAGTCGGCACATAATACATGCAGTAACAAGTGACAAGAGTGATCTTTGAACTTGCTTCTACAACAGCATTGCCCACATAATTCCAGGTGCTGTCCTTTCAATATGGATTAATGAAGACTAATTACCGATGGCACAATCATTTAATTAAAAAGTAGGGATCCAAGCTCTTCAAAAATTAGGTGCAACTTGCAAGTCAACAGAAGAGGACAATTTGCTACATCATTGCTAGGCAGAACAAATACAGTACATCAAGTTATTTTGGACCGTTTATTTTTTTGATCTAGTGGCCCAGATTTGCTAATACTACACCAGAAAATGGGTAGTATATTCAGGCGTTAGGGGCACTTTGGGCAATTCACTTATATTTTGTTGTACTTGAATTTGAGCACGCGACCTCACAGCAATGGCGTTGGCTAGCACCAGCAAACAGATACCCTCATTTCTTCGATAGTAGATGACAGTGAAGTTATGACCTAGTATTATATTATTCTGAACCAAACGGCGCCCGTCGGATTTAAGACGGAAATCAGTACTACAACTTAGGAACCAGTTAGCGGGGGCCGTGGACTCAGCACAGAGCTGCGGCGTGTTTGCCGGTGTGGAGGCGAGGAGCTGAGCCGGTGATCTGGAAACGCCGAGCAGCGATGGATACGGACCAGCCGGTGCCGTCGGGACCCTCCTCATCGAGCTTTCTCTTACCTGGCTGTGCAAAAGTGCCTATGCAGCGCAACATGAGTCAATGGCGTGCTGTGTGGCGGCGCTTGTCGCATCCGGCGGCGAAGATGGGTGGATCGCGAGCTGCTACCATTAATTAATAACACAAGGACGTAAACAATCATTTAGAAAATTACCAAACTGTCCTGGAGATCCCAAACATATTAACCGTTGGATTAGTTTAATACTACCCCTTTAATCCGGTAGTATAATGCACCGTAAAAAATCACATAAGAAATAGCAAACGCATGTAGATTGTCAAATATTTATTATCTCTCAGACTAAAAGAAGACCTAGATAAAAACAGGGAAAGCCAATTCTGGAGTTCAAGAAATAGAGAAACCAGGAAGGTAGATTACCAGTAATAAGTAGCAAGAAGACACCTAGACACTAGTAGAAAACAGGGCATTGGTCCAGCCCATTAGCCCCGCTTCAATCTAGAACCGGGACCAATGGGGGTACTGGACCCGGTTCGTTAGCCCAGGGGGCCAGCCGGGCCACGTGGGCCATTGGTCCCGGTTCGTCTGGACCTATTGGTCCCGGTTGGAGCTAAAACCGGGACCAATGGCTCTTGCTCCTGGCCCACCACTATTGGTCCCGGTTGGTTTTATGAACCGGGACCAAAGGCACCCCTTTAGCCCCGGTTTGTAGCACCAACCGGGACCAGTGAGTTGCCTATATAAACCCCCTCACTCAAGAGCAGAGCTCACTGCTCTGTTTTTTTTTTCTGGCCGAGGGGGAGAGGGGTTAGTGGTGCTCTAGCTCACCTCCTATGGACACAACGTGTTCGGTGGAATGCCCGAGCCACACTAGTTAAGCTTTTCTCCTCTCGAAGCTCTATTTTCTCCGAGATTTGTCTAGGTTTTGCGGTCCGTCACGTCCCGTCCCCGTCTTCGCCGACGTCGATCGCCCCCGCCGATCTCGTCACCGGCACCACCGTGGTGAGCCTCTTGTTATGTCCATGCTTTTCTTACTTTTATTATTGCTTTAGATAGATATTTGTCTAATTTTCTTACGTTTATTATTGCTTGTTATTATATAGTGCGATGGTTTTGATATCTGCCCACGTGGGCCCTCGTCCGGTCTACGATTCGGATGTGGTATATTATCTTTAATTTATAACTATTTGTTTTAGTGCTTATGATAGTTATGCCGACCAACCTGACATGCATAGATGTTTTATTATGTCTAGGAGGTAGTTGAACCGGAAATTCCAACCGACCCTCTTGTGGAGAGGTTAAATTTAGTTGAAGAGGAAAACATTTCGTTAAAGAAAAAATTGGAAAAAATGGAGGAGGAGAAGATGGAATTGGAGTTGCATGTTGCGGAAGTTATCGATGATCACAAGATCAAGATGGACCCTATTGTCGAGAGGTTAAATTTAGTTGAAGAAGAAAACAAATTCTTGAAGGAAAAAATAAAAAAAATTGTGGACGAGAAGATGATATTGGAGTTGCATGTTGCGGATGTCGTCGATGATCACAAGATCAAGATGGATGCAATGCGGTTGAAGATTAAAAAGATTAGAAAATATGCCATTCATACCAAGGCTTGGTATCATTATGCCATTGGATCAATTGTTACCTTGGTTGCGATTATGATAGCATTTGTTTTCGCGTTGAAATGTTTTACATAGTTTCGATGTGTATGGAGAGCTATATGTTGTTAGTTGAGAACTATATATGTATGTACTTTGGTTTTAATGTGATGATGAACTTTTATCCATTTGGTCACTTAATTATCTATTTATGATGTTCTGTAATGGTTTTTGACACACTTAATTATATATAAATGCACGCAAATGAACCGCCAATGGATGTACGGTGACAGACACACCTCCGAGTACATTAAGGGCGTGCGTGAGTTTCTAAATGCGGCTGAGGCAAACAAGCAGAATGGTTTTATGTGTTGTCCATGCACTAAATGTGTGAATACGATGTCTTACTCTAACCGGAAAATCCTTCACTCCCACCTGCTTTACAAGGGTTTCATGCCACACTATAATGTTTGGACGAGGCACGGAGAAATAGGGGTTATGATGGAAGACGGCGAAGAAGAAGAGTACGATGACAACTATGTGCCCCCTTGATACGGTGATGCTGCAATGGGGGGAGCTGGTGAAGATCAAGAGGAACCAGACGATGTGCCCAATGATGCTGCAACGGGTGAAGCTGCTGAAGATCAAGAGGAACCAAATGATGATCTTCGCCGGGTCATTGTCGATGCAAGGACACAATGCGAAAGTCAAAAGGAGAAGCTGAAGTTCGATCGCATGTTAGAGGATCACAAAAAAGGGTTGTACCCCAATTGCGAAGATGGCAACACAAAGCTCGGTACCGTACTGGAATTGCTGCAGTGGAAGGCAGAGAATGCTGTGGCTGACAAAGGATTTGAGAAGCTACTGAAAATATTGAAGAAGAAGCTTCCGAAGGATAACGAATTGCCCGACAGTACATACACAGCAAAGAAGGTCGTATGCCCTCTAGGATTGGAGGTGCAGAAGATACATGCATGCCCTAATGACTGCATCCTCTACCGCGGTGCATACAAGGATCTGAACGCATGCCCGGTATGCGGTGCATTGCGGTATAAGATCAGACGAGATGACCCTGGTGATGTTGATGGCGAGCCCGCCAGGAAGAGGGTTCCTGCGAAGGTGATGTGGTATGCTCCTATAATACCACGGTTGAAACGTTTGTTTAGAAACAGAGAGCATGCCAAGTTGATGCGATGGCACAGTGAGGACCGTAAGAAAGACGGGAAGTTGAGAGCACCCGCTGACGGGTCGCAATGGAGAAAAATCGAGAGAAAGTACTGGGAGGAGTTTGCAAAGGACGCAAGGAACGTATGGTTTGCTTTAAGCGCGGATGGCATTAATCCTTTCGGGGAGCAGAGCAGCAATCACAGCACCTGGCTCGTGACTCTATGTATGTATAACCTTCCTCCTTGGATGTGCATGAAGCGGAAGTTCATTATGATGCCAGTTCTCATCCAAGGCCCTAAGCAACCCGGCAACGACATTGATGTGTACCTAAGGCCATTAGTTGAAGAACTTTTACAGCTGTGGAATGGAAACGGTGTACGTGCGTGGGATGAGCACAAACAAGAGGAATTTGACCTAAAGGCGTTGCTGTTCGTGACCATCAATGATTGGCCCGCTCTCAGCAACCTTTCAGGACAGACAAACAAAGGATACCACGCATGCACGCACTGTTTAGATGACACTGAAAGTATATACCTGGACAAGTGCAGGAAGAATGTGTACCTGGGCCATCATCAATTTCTTCCGACCAACCATCAATGTCGAAAGAAAGGCAAGCATTTCAAAGGCGAGGCAGATCACCGGAAGAAGCCCCGCCATGCGTACCGGTGATCACGTACTTGCTATGGTCAATGATTTACACGTAATCTTTGGAAAGGGCCCCGGCGCACTAGCTGTTCCGAATGACGATGAGGGACACGCACCCATGTGGAAGAAGAAATCTATATTTTGGGACCTACCCTACTGGAAAGACCTAGAGGTCCGCTCTTCAATCGACGTGATGCGCGTGACGAAGAACCTTTGCGTGAACCTGCTAGGCTTCTTGGGCGTGTATGGAAAGACAAAAGATACAGCTGAGGCACGGGAGGACCTGCAACGTTTGCACGAAAAAGACGGCATCCCTCCGAAGCAGTATGAAGGTCCTGCCAGCTATGCTCTTACGAAAGAAGAGAAAGAAATCTTCTTTGAATGCCTTCTCAGTATGAAGGTCCCGACTGGCTTCTCGTCGAATATAAAGGGAATAATAAATATGGCAGAGAAAAAGTTCCAGAACCTAAAGTCTCATGACTGCCATGTGATTATGACGCAACTGCTTCCGGTTGCATTGAGGGGGCTTCTACCGGAAAACGTCCGATTAGCCATTGTGAAGCTATGTGCATTCCTTAATGCAATCTCTCAGAAGGTGATCGATCCAGAAATCGTACCAAGGCTAAGGAGTGATGTGGCGCAATGTCTTGTCAGTTTCGAGCTTGTGTTCCCACCATCCTTCTTCAATATCATGACACACGTCCTAGTTCATCTAGTCGACGAGATTGTCATTCTGGGGCCCGTATTTCTACACAATATGTTCCCCTTTGAGAGGTTCATGGGACTCCTAAAGAAATATGTCCGTAACCGCGCAAGGCCAGAAGGAAGCATCTCCATGGGCCATCAAACAGAGGATGTCATCGGGTTTTGTGTTGACTTCATTCTTGGCCTTAATAAGATAGGTCTCCCTAAATCGCGGTACGAGGGGAGACTGACTGGAAAAGGCACGCTTGGAAGGGACTCAATAATATGCAGGGACGGATATTCTTGGTCTCAATCACACTACACAGATCTACAGAACTCTACATTGGTGACCCCGTATGTCGATGAACACAAGAACAGTCTGCGCTCCAAACACCCGGAGCAGTGCGACGACTGGATTACACGTGAACACATCAGGACTTTCAGCAGTTGGTTGGAAACACGTCTCAGAGGTGACAACACTGTTTGTGATGAGTTGTACTTGTTGTCCAGGGGACCATCTTCGACTGTATTGATTTACAAAGGATACGAGATAAATGGGAATACATTTTACACGATTGTCCAAGATCAAAAGAGCACCAACCAAAACAGCGGTGTCCGCTTTGATGCAACAACCGAGAGGGGAAAGGACACATATTATGGTTACATAGTGGACATATGGGAACTTGACTACGGACATGATTTTAAGGTCCCTTTGTTTAAGTGTAAATGGGTCAATCTGTCAGGAGGCGGGGTACAGGTAGACCCACAGTACGGAATGACAACAGTGGATCTGAAAAATCTTGGATACACTGACGAACCGTTCGTCCTAGCCAATGATGTGGCACAGGTTATCTATGTGAAGGACATGTCTACCAGACCGAGAAAAAGAAAAGATAAGGAAGCAAATACATCATACGATGAGCCAAAGCGCCACATAGTTCTTTCAGGAAAAAGGGACATCCTGGGAGTGGAGGGCAAGACAGACATGTCTGAAGATTATGAAAAGTTTCATGAAATTCCTCCCTTCAAAGTCAAGGCTGACCCAAGCATCCTGATAAACGATGAACATTATCCATGGTTACGGCGCAATAAGCAAATGACACAAGCGAAGAAAAAGTGAAGAGTTTTTTCCGCAACTATTATGATGATACCATGCCAACTTTGTAACAAACGAGTATGATACCATTGTCAGTTTGTACTATTCAAATTTGCACTAACACAAAGTTTGTAATTGGTTTTCCCAGAAAGAATTAAAAAATAAAAGAAAAAACAAAAGAAAATAAATAATGCAGAAAACAAAAAAACTTGCAAAAAAATAAAAAATAGCAACAATAAGTATTTCATTGTAAGTAGAAACAAAATAAAATAAATAAAGCAACAAAGAAAACAAATAATTTCAAATTTAAACTATTCAAATTTGAATACTACTTGCACTAACAGAAAGTTTGTAATTGGTTTTACCAGAAAGAATTAAAAAATAAAGCAAAAAACAAAAGAAAATAAATAATGCAGAAAACAAAACAGAAAAACTTGAAAAAAATAGCAACAATAAGTATTTTTTTGTAAGTAGAAACAAAATCAAATAAATAAAGCAACAAAGAAAACAAATAAATAAAAATAGCAACAGTAAGTATTTTGTTGAAAGTAGAAACAAAACTAAAAAATAAAGCAACGAAGAAAAAAAAATAAAAAATATGCCACCCGCTGGGCCCACACGGCCTGAATACGACTAGAAACCCAACCATGGGCCAGGATTCAGGCCCGTAGAAAGCCCAGCAAGCCCACAGGCAAAGCAGTGTCAGTTTAGGCCCTTAGGCCTGCAGTTTAGAGGAGTTCGAGAGGAGAGAGGCAGCGGGGCTTATAAACTGGTGCTGCCCTCTCTCAACTAGCGAGGTGGGACTAAACTTCTCACCGCACCGCGGCAAGGCCTTTCGTCCCGGTTGGTGGCACCAACCGGGACTAAAGGGTGGCATTAGTCCCGGTTGGTGGTTGAAACCGGGACTAATACCCCCCTTTAGTCCTGGTTGCTGCCACCAACCGGGACTAAAGGCCCCTCCTTCCCGCCCTTTGGGCTGCTGAAAAGGGACCTTTAGTCCCGGTTGATGGCAGCAACCGGGACTAAAGGGAGGTATTAGTCCCAGTTTCAGCCACCAACCGGGACTAATACAGCTCCTATATAACCAGGACTTGCGAAATTTTGGGCAGTATCCTTCTTCCTCTCCTTCCCCGCCCCCGACGCCTCCCTCTCCTTCCCCGCCCTCGTCGTCCCGTCGCCGTCGCCGTCGCCCCCGTCGCCCCGTCGCCGTCGCCGTCGCCCTCGACGCCGCCCCGACGCCGCCTCGTCGCCGTCACCCCGCCCCGCGCCGTCGCCGCGCACCGGCCGGCCCGTCGCCGTCGCGCCGCGCGCCCCGCCCCACCGCCGTCGCGCCGCCGCGCCCCGACGCAGCCTCGTCGCCGCCCCGCCCAGCCGCCGTCGCGCCGCCCAGCCCCGCCGCGCGATGTGAGGGGCTCCCTTTTTTTATGTTTAATATTTCTGTATATATATATATATATATATATATATATATATATATATATATATATATATAGTTGCTGTGTATATATGTATATATGTGTATATTTTTTTTATGTTTATATAAATTGCAGTATATATAGTTGCTGTATTTATATGTATGTGTATATATTTTTTTCTTAGGAATTTGCTAAATATATATGTTAAATATATATGTATGTGTATATAAATATATTTTTTCTTAGGAAGTTGCTGTATATATGTGATGTGTGTATGTGATGTATATATATGTGTATGTGGCTATATAGTTTTTTGTTTATATATGCTAAATATATGTAGAAAGTTTTATATATGCAAAAGTTACAAATTTAGAAAAAGAAGGATAGGAAAGAAGAAAATAAGAAAGAGGAAAGAAAGAAGAAGAGGAGAGGAAGAAGAGGAGAAATAAATAAGAAGAAGAAAAAAAAGAAAAAAAGAGGAGAAGAAGAAAGGAATAGAGGAGAAGAAGAGAAATTCTTCTTCTCCTATTTTTTTTATTTTTTTTCTTCGATCTTCTCCTCTAGCGGTTCCTTTTTTCTTCTTCTTCCTCTTTTTTTTATCGGATATGTCTATGTCGATATACACCCTCCCCGATAACTTCGACATTAGGGGGGGCCGGGGTCGAGGGTCGTCGAGGGACCGAGAGGCCGAAGGTCGAGGGGTCGAGAGGTTGCCTAGCAGTCGGGGGTCTAGGGTTGTGGATCGCCGAGCAGTCGGGGGTCAAAGTATTGAAGAATTCCATGACTTCATCATTTGCCAGAAGTAACCGGGGCATTTTGGTACAAAGTTATGCAAAGTTATTTTGGAACGGAGTTCCTAATAGGATAATCCGTCTTTTGTTACGAATTATCCTATCTGGGACTCCGTTCCAAAATAACTTTGGAGAGCTTCGTACCATCATGCTACTGTTACTTTCGCCTAATGGTGAAGTATTGGTTTTGTTGAA
>LR738716.1:838827-854100 GCA_902687465.1 Secale cereale
AGCTAACACAATATATGAAACACCTAAATTAACCCCCCAAAACCTAAAACCCCCCCTCCCCTTTCAAAAAAAAAACAAAAACCAAAGCCACAGAAATGCTGTCGCGTGGATGCCTTTTGGTCCTGGTTGGTACCACCAACCGGGACTAAAGCCCCTCCTGCCTGGACTCGGTGCACATGCCACATGGACACCCTTCTGCCCCGGTTCTGGATTGAACCGGGACTAAAGGGTCAGAGCATTAGTACCGACCCTCTTGTCCCGGTTCTGGAACCGGGCTAAAGGCCCAAATGAACCGGGTCTGATGACCCTTTATCTACTAGTGAGAGGCCCAGGATAAAAAAGCGAAGTCAATTCTCCAGTTCAAGAAAATAGATACATGGGGCAGATTAGTTAGGACATATTACAAACACATACGAAAATGACTTGGTAATTTCGGCATTGGCGCGCACAATGATCACTTCTTTCCAAAAGGGTATCGACACAAACGTAAATTTCATGGAACCATGTAACAACCAAAGATTCTTGATTTGAGTTTTACATGCATCAACAAAGAAGCTTACCGAAAAAGTTTTCTTGCCCCGTTTTATAAATAAAGCCGCAACCATCATTATTAATAAGGCCAGCAGATAATCTCTCGCATAAAAAGAAGACCTGGATAAAAACAGGGAAAGTCAATTCTTGAGTTCAATAAAAAGAGGCACCAGGAATGTAGATTACCTGTAATAAGTAGCAAGACGACGCCTAGAGGCCCAGGATAAAAAACCGAAGTCAATTCTCTGGTTCAAGAAAATAGATACATGGGGCAGATTTGTTAGCACATATTACAAACACACACCAAAATGTCTTGGTAATTTTGGCATTGATGCGCACAATAATCCCTTCTTTCCAAAATGGTATCGGCACAAACATAGATTTCATGCAACTATGTAACAACCAAAGATTCTCGATTTGAATTTTACATGCACCAACAAAGAAGCTTACCGACAAACACATCTTGCCCTGTTTTACAAATGAAGCCACAACCACAATACAACCACACCTCAAACGGAGGTCCACAAGTAACATAAAGGTTCGAAAGTACAATGAAATAAAGTACTTGCTGGGGCAACAGCAAAACAAGCCGACAAAACCCTTCAATTCATACTGCAGCTCATGGGGATACAAACATCTAGGACATTAAAATGCATCAGGGGACTCATCAGACTTCAGGCGAAAGGCCAACCGTTCACAACATAACCATGTAGCGATGGAAAGAAGTCATGCAGAACAAGACTTTGTTTGAGCTGCAGTTGAGTAGGTTGGACACCTGTGCGATTGAAACTGGCGACCAACTTGCCATCCATGTCAACCTGAATTAGCCAGTCAGGAAATTTGACTAGCACAAGCAATTCACCATCCCCAGGCACGACCACCGCTTCCCAAGAGTCATCGTCGTCGCTTTTTCCACACAACGCCCTAATCTCTGCAAGCGGCAATTCAATGTGGCACTTGAAGGTCCAGACCTCGCTTTCATAGTCCTGCAACACCCAGATATCAATGCTTGTAGCTTTGTCGTTAAAGCTAGACATGCCGAGCATGCCATCCATCTCAAACAGCCCATCCCTGGCAGTACCACGAACAATCGGGACGCGCATCTGTCGGAACGACTCAGCCGTGGTGTCAAACACGATTATCATGTTGCTTTCGCCCTCGCGCTGCTGCACCCGGTGCCAGTGCAGCCCGCCACGGAGTAGCACATACCTGGTGCCGAATATGAATTCTTTATGCGCTTCCCCCGGCCTGACGATGCCTCTCGGCGGTTGGCCAGAGCCCAACGATAAAACATAGAAGCGAACTTCCCTCCCAGCTGACACTGGACGACCCAACATCAGTAGTCTGTATTCGCCGGTTGGAGGGTGACGGTACCAAGGTTTTGGTTACCGGTCGAAATTTCAAGATTTCCCATGGTTACCGCATATTTCCGTGCCCCTCGATAAATCCTCATACCGAGCAAAAAATACCATTTTTTTGAAAATTTTGAATTTAAACGCTCCATTTGAAGTAAAGTGCATAGGATCTAATTAATGCAATGAGAGTTGATTTTAACATGTTCGTAGCAATCTAGTTCCTGTTTTGACAAGTCTCTGGTTCGAATGTTCGTTCATTCATTTATTTGAAATTGAAAATTCAACTATAAAATTCGTTCGAAATATTCTCGGTATTTCTCGGTATTTTCCGGTAATCGTGGTAACCACGTTTATCCGTCCCCCTCGGTAAAATTGCCTCATTCGGCAACCAAAACCTTGGACGGTACATCCCCAAGAACGTGTAGTCCAAAGGCACCATGAGGCGGGCATACTGACGGGTCGCTGGGTTGCAGATGCCCAAGAACTTGCGGCGCCACCAGTCGAAGACAACGAGGCCGTCAACGGAGGCCACCAGATCTTTGAATTCGGCGGCTCGGTCAAGTCGCGCGACGGACTGGAGCTGGTCGGCGGCGGCAGCCCGGTGGTCGAAGGGGATGATGTCTATGTTGCCGCCGACCTTGTAGCAGCCGTAGCGAGGGAGGTTGAGGGCGTAGACGAGGGGGCGGGTGGGCTGGCGGGCGTGGTGGGCGATGAGGAAGTCGCGGGCGGAGGTGGCTGTGCGCCAGGCGCGGCAGACGGCGCGGCAGCGGAGGAGGGATTCCGGGGGCAGGCGGACGAGGATGTCCCAGATGAGGATTTCATCCGGGATGCCACCATGAGGAGGCGTCGGCCCTGCCCTTGCCGCCTCCGCCATGGCCGCCGGCGAGGAGCTAGACCTGCATCTGGATCTGTCGCAGTGCTGAGTGGACGAGTAGAGTCGTGTGGGGAAAAGTGGCAGGTAGTGACGGCGGAGGGTTTCGTGGTCGTTGTCTTCGGGATAGGAATAATATAGTGCCTTTTTTTCTTTTCTTTTTTAACAGGTTTTTTTTTTGTTGAGAAAATTCTTTTTTAACAGGTATTAGGCGCTCAAGGCGTCAAATTTCATTTGGCCCAATACCAGCGTACAACCCCTAAAAAACATGTTGTACAAAGCCCTGAAGGTTTAGATTGGATCCCATCTAGTCCATCAAGGAAAATTTTAACTCCCAGGAATGGGGTTTTGGTCACAAGAGTGAGATTTGATAGATCCAGTAACAGAAAATTGGGATGGGGCGCTGATTCGTGATATATTCAACCCAGTCGATGTTGCTCGTATACTTGGGATCCCCCTGAGTTACAACTCTTTTGAGGATTTCGTAGCATGGAATAGTACGAGATCAGGTGTATTCTCTGTCTGATCTGCGTATTATGTGGAATGGAAACATCAATTTGAGAATAATAATTTTCCACATGCAGGACCAGCAGTTCCTAATCCGGTTTGGCCCTTATTAAGGAAATTATGTGTCCAGGTAAAACCAAAATTTTCTGTTGGAGAGCTCTGCATGGAATAATTCCACTAAAGCATTCTGATGAATAGACATGTAGGGACTACTGGCCCATAGGCCCGCATGGGCCAGACGATATCCTACACCTACTATTTACCTGTGAGCAACCCCTCAAAAAAAAAAAACTTTTACCAAGCAAAAGAAATGTGGCGACATCTGGGATGTGCCCAAGTTATCTCTAAAGCAATCCAGGAGAACCAATGCAAATACGCGAAGGGGGTCTGGAGAGAACTTGCTATGGAGAAAGAGAGGGCTGCCCTAGAGCGCATCACGTCCGTGCATGCAATGCTTGAGTTCCTATGGGGCCTGGATGTTAAAAAGCGACTACTAGTTGTGACCTTTTGGTGGTTGTGGTGGTCCAACAGAAACAGAATGCGAGAAGGGGAGCTTCCTACTAAGGCTGAAGAAGTGGCTCGTCGAACAAGGAGCAGCGTCCTTGAGTTCATGCAGATCTTCGGAAAGCCAGAAGCCAAGCCATCGCCGGACAGTTGGCGCCCTCCCAAGGATTCGGTCTATAAAGTAAACGCCGACGGATCTTTCGTCCCTGGTCAGCAACATGCAGGATGCGGCGTCGCGATCAGATCGAAGGAGGGTCATTTGCTGTGTGCACGGGCTGGTCGAGGCGAGAATATCAGCGATGCTTTTGCGGCGGAAGCCATAGCTATGTCTCAGGCAATCAACACTGCTGCAGATCTAGGCATGACCCGAGTGGAGTTCGAGACTGACTCATAGCTCCTGGCAGACGCTCTTGACATGGGCAAGGTGGATTCCTCGGCGTATGCAGCGGTGATCGAGGACATGAAATATCAATTGAAAATATGGTTCTCTGAGTCTTCTATTTCGGTTTGTAGGAGAAGTGCAAATTCGGTAGCCCATGAATTGGCCAACCTTGGCCGTATGTATGAACCAAACCACTGTATGCAGTGGGAACATGATGTACCCGCCCATGTGGGTGCCCGTGTCTTCGGCGATATGCCCAAACACAGTTGAGTAATAAAGCCTAGTTGCTTTCAAAAAAAAATCCAGGAGAACCAATCTGGCTCGGTAGTACTGGAACATCTACTCCGAGTTAATGATTCCTCCATGCCAAACATGCCTTCAGTAGGGCTGAAAAAGGGAATAGCGGCTACCTGTTGGTACCTCTGGTGGATGAGACGACAACATATGCATCATAATCAGAGTACACCGCTGGCTAGATGTGCACTGCCCATTAGAGCAATTTGTCTAAATTTCAAGAGAAGCCTCGCAGTCAAGACTATACCCGCCAATCGTACAGAGGTTAAATGGAGCAGATCTCCAAGGTGCATGTTGAGGCCTCCTTTCATGATGAAACATTCAGTGGTTCCACGGGTATGGTGATTCGAGATAGCTATCATGTGTTTATTGCTGCTGCACGTTCCTTGTTGCCCCATGTACCTGATGCTTATACAGCAGAAACATTGGCGAAGAAACAGGGCCTCATGCTAGCAAATGACATGGGACTACACTCAATCCAAATTGAATCAGATACGGTGGAGGTCATTAACGCATGTTCAGGTCAGAATAGAATCTGGAATGAAGCTTCAGCAATATATGCGGACTGTTTTATCCTGGCTGGCATGATAGGTTCAATTTAGTTTTCGCATTGCTTGAGGGAAGCCAAGGTAGCGGCGCATAGTTTAGCAAAGAATGCTTTTGATAATAATGTAGCTTGTACATGGGAGGATGAGCCCCCATACTTCTTGATTGAATGCCTTGGAAACGACGTAACCATATTACCTATGCATAAAGTAGCCATGATGGTATTCCCTCAAGAAAACAAACTAACTGATGAGAAACATTACTAAAGTTATTACAAAGTTGAGTCACTTATTTTGAGACGGAGGTAGTATATGATACACCTGCGTGTGAAGATCTTTTGTTGACTTTGAAAGATCACAAGAGTGGTTCTAACAGTCCAATGAATAGAATCAGCCGAAATACTTATGGCCGCAGCCGCCTTTGCCAGGGGATCAATCTGCAAAGCATGGGTCACTTTGGCCGCAAGAAGAAGAGCCAACGCTTCACCCTAAAGAGGATATTAAGTGATTAGAGACGGTGTTTGAATCCGCACTTGAATGTCCCTCTGGTCCCGCAAGATAGCTAACATGCCATGCAATGAGCGAGGTCTTTTTTTGCATTTGAATGCGGCATCTGAGTAATCTTTTGATCTTGTGATAAGTACATCAGTGCGAAGGGTGCGGCCCCCTGATGAAACGGCATCGCACTCATGGACTCTTGGATGTGGTGTTGCACATTGACCTGGCTAGGATCAAAAGAGTTCAGCAAAGAAATGTATTGATCAAGCAAAGTAGTAGCAACAATATACACATGATGAGGAAATGAGCACTTTCTAGCCAAAAGGCAATCATTTCTAGATTTCCCTATGCACCACATGAATTAAAAATGGTATGTATTGATGCATACTTGCATCGGGGTGATTCATATTAAGTAAAGCATGAATAACACTATGCATAGAGAGATGATCCTGCCTTCAAATATCAGATCTAATGTTCCAAGGATGACCAAACCAAACTACTCTAGTATAGTCACAAAGAAAAAATAGGTGCATATCATTTTCATCTTGGTCACAACGGCGACATTTTTTGGAAATGTGAAAAGTGAAATGACCAGCCCTCAAACCTATGGGAAGAGCTTTATGAAAAAGTCTCCAAGCGAAAGATTTGACTCTCGGGGCCATCTATTTGTTCTTCCAGCCCTACTTAAGAATGTCTTTAAACAGAGATATTGGTAGGAAGATTCCTTGGTATGTTGTGAATATCCCGCAAATACAACTAGTAAGTAGACTTGGAGTTACATTTGCCATTTTGAGTGAGAACCCGGCCAGGAATGTCTGGGTGATAATGGAAGCCATGGGATCTTGAAAAAGAGCGTGAATGAAACTGCTGTTCCATTGTTCTAAGGAAAAGACTTTTGATGGACTTGTTCTCTCTTATCCCTGGCCATCAAAAAGTTCTGATGGTAGCCGTGAGTTTAGCAATGAATTTCTTCGCGAAAAAAATATTAGAGACATATAATAGACAAGAATGGAAGAGAAAACAGATCTCTTGAGCTCCAGCATGGCTGCATGAGAAAGCATGATAGCTTTGTAAGCACAGAGTTTAGCCATGATTCTATCTAGAACAATGTTGTAAGATGTAACTCTATTTTTGGCTGGAAGGATTAGAGGACGGCCCAAATGACAAAAAAAAGTACCTCTATGAAAGGAACTGGGAAGATGTCTTTAATGTCCGCGTTGAGATCATTATTTACATGAGCACTAAAAATAATAGCTGATTGAGACCAGTTAGGAGTTTGACCGGAAATGTCACAGAAATGGTGACTAGTTTGTGCCATAGTGTTGGGTTGATGCATGCCCACAAACCAGGAGGTCGTTTGAAAAAAGAAGAGAGTGGACAGGAGGGCAATTCGAACCAAGCAATATACCTAGAATATTGCGATCACTCATGGTATCATTAACGACAAGAGAAAGTTCATTAATTGCGAGCAAAAATAGGTAGGGCGACAGAGGACGGCCCTGACGAATACCCCTATGGCCCTTGAATATTTGTGTCGAATGGCCATTAATGATGACACAAAAAGTAGGCGTGGAAATGCATGCATATATTCATGACCATGCAGCACTTTACGTGCGAGCGCCGAAACAATGAAATTCCATTCAAGACAATCAAAAGCTTTAGCAAGATCAATCTTAAGCATGAAAGCACTTGAGAAATAATCATGTTACTATAAGTATACGCCCTTCAATAAATACTTGTTGAGTTGGAACAATACATTCAGGTAGATGGGGTTTGAGCCTATTAGCTAAATTCTTAGAAATGATCTTGTAAATGATACTAAAAAGTCTAATAGGTCTATAATGAGTGCTAACTTGAAGAACTAGATTTTGTGTTCGAGGGAAAAAGAACTAGATTTTTAGGGATGAGAGGAATGTTGGTGTCAGCAATATTAATGTGCGTGGGAGAATACTATTTGTATAGAAGTTCACCACCAAGGTCGTGATGTCATCAACAATCTAGTCAAGGTGCCCCCCTTCCATACTTGGCGCATGGAGGGAAGGAAAGGGGGGCGCCTGCCAAGGTGCCCCCCTTCCATACTTGGCGCGTGGAGGGAAGGAAAGGGGGGCGATCCCTAGGACGCCACCCCTTCCTTCTTCCTTGCGTGGAGAAAGGCAGGAGAGGGTCGGCCCCTCCTTCCTTCTTAGGGTCGCTGGCCAGGAGGTGGGGCGCACCAGCCGCCTTATGGGCTTGTGTGCTCCCCTCCTTTTGTCATGTTAGGCCCAACAACTCACCGTGGCCTTCCGGAACCCCGTGCGGTGATCCAATAATTATCCTGTGTATTGCGGAACCCTTCCAGAGACCAAATACAATCTTCCTATATATCAATCTTTACCTCTGGACCATTCCGAAGCTCCTCGTCATGTCGGTGATCTCATCCGGGACTCCGAACAACATCAGGTCACCAACGCACATAACTCATATAGTACTATGTTGTCAATGAACGTTAAGCATGCGAACCCTACGGGTTCGAGACATGACCGAGTTGCTTCTCCGGTCAATAACCAATACCAAGACCTAGATGGCCATATTAGTTCCTGCATATTCTACGAAGATCTTTATCAGTCGAACCTTTATGACAACATATGTAGTTCCCTTTGTCCGTTGGTATCTTACTTGCTCGAGATTCGATCATCGGTATCTCCATACCTAGTTCAATCTCGTTAACAGCAAGTATCTTTACTCATTCTGTAATACATCATCTTGTAACTAACTCCTAACGAATACCCCTATGTCCCTTGAATCTTTGTGTCGGATGGCCATTAATGATGACACAAAAAGTAGGCATGGAAATGCATGCATAAATTAATGACCATACAACCCTTTACGTGCGAGAGCCGAAACAATGAAATTACATTCAAGACAATCAAAAGTTTAAGCAAGATCAATCTTAATCACGAAAGCACTTGAGCAATAATAATGTTACAAAGTATACGCCCTTCAATAAATGCTTATTGAGTTGGATCAATACAATCAGGTAGATGGGGTTTGAGCCTATTAGCTAAAGTCTTAGAAATGATCCTGTAAATAATACTAAAAAGTCTAATAGGTATATAATGAGTGCTAACTTGAAGAACTTGATTTTTTTAGGGAAAAAGAACTACATTTTTAGGGAGGAGAGGAATGTTGGTGTCAGCAATATTAATGTGTGTGGGAGAATACTTTTTGTATAGAAGTTCACCACCAAGGTCGTGACGTCATCAGCAATCCAGTCACAAGTAGCAAGACAAAACTCAAACATTGAAGCCATCCGGGTCAGGCAAAGCATTCAGCTTCATATCCTTGAGGGACTTCAAGATTTCATTCTTTTGATCTTCCTAGATATGTGGTGCACCTGTGTGTTAATGTGTTTTCTTGACCCGAAGAAATCACTACAGTGGTTCTAATTAACAATCCAAGGAATAGAATCAGTTGAAATACTTCTGGTCACTGCTGGTTTTGCCAGGTAAAGGCAATCAATGAGAAAGATTGGTTGAGCAATCTGCAGAGCTTGGGTCACCTTGGCTGGAAGTAGAAGAGCCAAAGCTTCAGGCTAAAGGGGAGATTTGGTGATCAGAGTCGATGCTTCAATCTGCACATGAATGTCCTTCTGGTCCGGCTAGAAATTTAGGAAAATTCCAATACCCGTCACTGGGTAGCCCTGCAATATGCTAGCTTTTTTTCATTTGAATGGGCCATCAGAGTAAATTTTGTTCATGTAAAAATTAAATCATTGTGAAGGGTGCAACCCTGAAGTGGCATCACACATGGACGGTTGGATGTGATGTTGCACATTGACCTGGCTAGGATCAGAAGAGTTCACCAAACAAATAGTTTTGTCAAGCAAAGTAGTAGCAATAATATGCACATGATGAGGAAGAGAGGACTTTCTAGCAAACATGCAAGCATTTCTAGATTTCCATATGCACCACATGAAATTGAAAATGGTGGTTGTCGATGCATAGGGGTGATTCATATTAAATAAAGCATGAATAACAGTATGCATAGAGAGATGATTAATTACCAGTTACAAGATTGGATCTAATGTACCAAGGATGACCAAACCAGGCTACTCTAGTGAAGTCACAAAGGAAAAAAAAGGTGCATATCATTTTCATCTTGGTCACAACGGCAACATTTTTTTTGGAAATGCGAACACTGAAATAGTTAGCTCTCAAACATGTTTGGGGAGCTTTATGAAGAAGTCTCCAAGTGCATGTTTTAACTCTCGGGGCCATCTGCTTGTTCTTCCTAACCTGGTTAAGAATGTCTTTAATATGAACAGAGATATTGGTAGTAAGATTCCTCAGTTGGCAGTGAGTACCCTACAAAGACAATTTCTAAGTAGACTTGGAATTTAATTTTCTGTTAGGAGTGAGATCCAAGCAAAGAATGTCTGTGCAATCACCCGGAATGATAGTGGTCTGGGTGATAATGGAAGCCATGGGTTCCTGAAAATGAGCGTGAATGAAATTGTTGTCCCATTGTTTACTTGGGAGGGATAAATGAAGCCAGCTGGTTGGATAATGAGATAGTTGTAAATGCCAACTCAAGCCATGCACTAAGGAGTATACCAAATGGATATGTTCGCTTGACTATTTTGGTAAAAAGAGTAAGCTTTTAGTTTGGGGTGCATTTTAAGAATTGATGACCAAAAGGTAGATTTAGGAGCATTTGCAATAGCAGCCCAAATGGAACTATCAGGGGATTATTTGGATTTAGGCACACAATACAAATGCGTAGTGGGAGAGTTGGCAAGCGTCCACACAAAGACAAGAATTAGACATTCGTTCATTGCTTGGAGATTTCTTATACCTAACGCACCCTCTTGTTTAGATGTAAAACTATCCTTCCAAGCTCCGAGGAAAAGACTTTTGAGGGAGTTGGTCCCTCTTATCCATGTCCACCAGAAAGTTTTGATGATAGCTATGAGCTTAGCAATAAATTTATTGGTGAACAAAATATTAGACATATAATAGACAGGAATGGAAGAGAAAAAAATTGTAATGATATCTAGCGTGGCTACATGAAAGCATGTTAGCTTTTTAAATACGGAGTTTAGCCATGAATTTATCAGGAACAAAGTTGTAAACCACAAATCTATTTTTGGCAGGAAGGATTAGAGGATGGCCCAGATGAGAAAAAATCTTCCATGGAAGGAACGAGGAAAATTTCCTTAATGTCCGCAATCATAGCTTGATTTACATGAGTACCAAAAAGAAATTGAAACTGTAACCCCGGAGGAATACATAAGGGACACTTTCAAGAACGATTCAGACTCCGAAAAGGAAGAGGTATGTGGTACGGTAAGTAAACCGACTCCAAAACAGTTCAAATGGCAATTTTTCTTCGTTTTGGAATAATAGGAAAAATAGAAAAATAAGAGGCAGTCCGGAAAGGAAACGAGGCATCCACGAGGGTGGAGGGCGCGCCCTACCCTCCTGGGCACGCCCTCTACCTCGTGGGCACCTCGTGTGCCTCTCGAACTCCGGTTTCTTGCACGTTACTTCTTTTGGTCGGTAAAAATTCACTATATATCCTCCCGAAGGATTTGATGTCAGGACCCCGATCCCAAGTCACACAGGTCTAGCCTGTAACACATCATATCACTTTGCGGCCTCACGCACGGTATCCCCACGGGTACCACCTTACCTGGCCTGGGACCGTTTGCACATTTTGGCACACATATATGATAGTGTCGCTAGCATCCATATGACAGAGGACCTGGGCCGACATGACTAGTTATAAACCAAAAGTGGCACTAAATTACAGAGACAGGCATACCTGACCCAGCAACGAACGTGTCAGAAATCTCGCGCTCCGGCGAGCCGATTGCACCCATCCGGACAAAGAACGCATTTGTTAATCAGTGCGGGGTTCTGGTTAGGGACAAGATCCCGATCAGCATCCATCAATGGTTAAAGCCGGCTGCAAACGACGCTCAGGTGACTTATGTCACTGATATGCAGAAAGAAGATCTTTGGACTGAGCTGAAGTCAAATTTCGTCCTACTGCGAGAGGTTGATCCGGCGAACCCAGTTAAAGAGGAGTTAATCAAGTCTGCTGCACTTTCGAAGATGGCAGACCAATTCAGGGCATGGAAGAAAAAACTGAATACGTTTGTCAAAGATAAAAAGACTCCAGAATTCATGGGCATATATGAGAAGATCAAAGATGACTGGCCCGCATTTGTGGCCCATAAGAAGTCGGAAAAGAGTCAGAAGATGTCGGAGACAAACCGGATAAATGCTGCGAAGAAGATGCATCACCATCGCACGGGGTCGGGCGGCTACCTCGTAGCCCGGCCTAAGTGGGCCAAGGCTGAGAATGATCTGCTTCAGAAAGGGATCGAACCAGAGACAATGCACTGGCCAGAACGTTGCCGGACTTGGTTCTTCGGGGCTGGCGGAACCTTGGACCCTGTAACAGGGTGGTGCATTTGGACGGACAAGCAATTGGAAACACCACTCAGGAAGATGCGACGGTATATCAAAGCAGCGCATGAAGGGACATTCATCCCCGACAGAGAGAACGACGAGCTGGCAATGGCCCTCGGGAATCCTGAGCACCCTGGACGGACACGAGGCACGCCAGGCTCCCTTCCGTGGCGTGCTGGGTTTTCGGACGCAGGAGGCTACAAATGCCACGACAGGAGGAAGAAAATGGAGTAGACCGAAATCCAGGCGCTGCGGGCCAGAATACAAGCGATAGAGGAACGGGAAGCAAATCGGGAGAAAAGAATTGCCGAAGCTTCCCCCGAAGCTACCCCGCCATCTCAGCGGAGAAGCAGCGTGGCTTCCACCGAGCTGCTTCAGCCAGAGCCTGCCTTGACGGCTACTGCCAGGATTCCTGTGGATGCTATCACGTAGGCACAAAATTGCCACCTTATGGCACAGTGGATGAATCTGAAGGTCAAGGCGGCTGCTGGCTCTGTTTATCCTTCTGGACCCGACGACACTTTTCACTGCCGGCCGATTCCAGAAGGATATGCTAGGGTGATGGTCGACGAAATAACGGAGGGATTTGAGGAGCTCCAGCTTGACCACCCTACCGGTGAAGGGGAGACTCGGCTGGGTTCTTCACTGAAGACTCCATGCCTATGGCGGAAGGACCTAATCAACATTCTCAACTGGACGCCTCCGCCTCCTCCTCCACCTCCTCCGGCGAGTCAGGGCACTCCGCCTCCTCCACCGCCTCCTCCTCCGGCGAGTGACCATCAGGGCACTCCGGCTCCTTCTCCGGCGCGTGGCGGCACTCCGCCTCCTTCGCCGCCGGCGCGCCCGAGCAGCCAGCCTGCTCCTCCTTCTCCGCCTAATCAGCAAGGGCGGAAGAGACCTGCCGCCGCTCCGGCTGCTCCTGCTCCGGCGCGTAAGCAAGTAAAAAAGACAGCCGCTTCGTCTGGTCCGGCGACGTCTACCAGTGCCAGAGGCGGGAGGCGATGCAGATTCGGTCCTTCTCTCACGCCTCTAGAGAAGTTACCGTACGAGAGGTCCGACGAGGAAAACACGAAGATCGCTCAAGGCCAAGTGAAGGACTTTTTTGAAGGGTTGAAAGCACAGAGACATCCACCTCCGGAGGAGAAGATAGATGCGGTGAAAGCAAAGCGCACTCTTGCTGCCCTGAAGCAACCAGCGCAAAGTAAGCCGCAGGACAACTATGACCGCATGATCCAAAAGTCATATCAAGCAGTGAAGCGGTCGGGAAGTACTAAAAGTGATCAGAGGTTAGCAGAAGGGCGAGCTGGGAAACAAATTGCCCAGCTCGGCGAACAAGCGGACCAATCGTGCCCCCCGCTCAAGGTGTCTAGCGACATGGTCGCTAATGATCCGAGGATTGTGCCCGGTTATACCAGTCTTGCAGATTACGCGTCCGACGATGTACACTATGATTTCTTGGAAGTGCAGATAGAAAGATACGAGTACAAAAAGCCTCTCGTCAAAATTGAAAGATCTCTATCAACGAATATGCGAAGATTGCATGATTGGTACTATAAAATCTGCAGAGAGTCTGGGGGGAGGAATAACTTGTATTTGAGAGTTAAACCGGAGCATGACCTCGTTGGAATTGACCTGTTGCCTGTTCCATTTGAGGAGTTCTATCAGTTTTTCAATCAATTGGCCCTTGATAAAACAACGGTCACCTGCTACTGTCTGTAAGTAGTACTACTTCTGTCATTAAGTCTCTCTATATAGCTGATCTTCATTGCATGTATTTATAATTATCCTCACTATATTATGCAGATTGAAGATCGTCGAATTGAAGAAAAGACAAGTAGGTGATATTGGGTTTATTAACACATACCTCATAGATGCAACCGAGGTTAAATTGCGTCCCGACGATACCGAGACCAACTTGCTACGATCGTTGGTGGTAAATGAAAACAAAGATATAATACTCTTTCCTTACAACTTCAAGTGAGTGTTAATGTCTTGTGCATATTTGGTTTCCCTTATATATCAGTCAAGGTTATAGTGATGTAATTGATGATCTCATGCATTCGTGCGCAGCTTCCACAATATTCTCTTAGAGATTAAGCTTGAGAAAGGAGTAGTAACTGTCTTCGACTCTAAACGTAAAGATCCCGAGGAGTATGCGGACATGACTCAAATGCTAGCCAGGTAAGTTAAATCGATCAATATTATCCACCATGCATATATATCAGCAACTTCATTTCTGATATCAACTAATTGTTTTCTTTGTCTGGCAGGGCTTGGAAAAAATTCACCAAAAAAGCTCCGGGACTGCCGAAGAAGCTACAATTTAGATACCCGAAAGTAAGTACTATATAGTAGCATGTTCCGCGCGCGCATCTCCTATATCTTGATTCAAGCGCTAGTTTCATCAATACCAATTTGGCATTCTTGCTTATCAGTTTGATTGACCTCTATTTCTTGTAAAGTGGTTGTGGCAGGAACCCGGGAATGATTATTGTGGATACTACATTTGCGAGTCCATCCGCCACACGACCTGTGAGCGGAGGTACACTGATGAACAATTTGAAGTGCGTAAGCAATCAATAATATTCACAAATTTATAGCATCATTTTATGTATTGACCCCCTACTTCAAATTAGATGTTTCGGATGCGGGATGAACTCCTAACACCAGATCGTCTGCGAGCAATTCAAGAGGAATTGGCGGCATTCTTCCTTGAACACGTGATCACTGAAGACGGAGAATACTATGTGGACCATGCATCCATATGTTAGGAGATTATTTTTGTAAGAGATAATTATTGTATATATGTGCCCGGTAGTGTCGGATAGATATACGAGAACTTGTTGTTCGACCAATCTCTCGGAGAAGGAGAGGTGGTCGATATTACTTCTCTCTGTATGCATATATATATATATATATATATATATATATATATATATATATATATATATATATATATATATATATATGTTGATTATACGATCTTCTGTTTCCTTCGTTTGCTTAGTAGCTAGCAGCTCGCTAGCTAGCTAGCATGGCTCTAGTCCTCTCTATATACGTATGTGTAGTATGTAGCGTCGACGAAGCACGGACATAAGAGAGGACACTTCTCTCTATTAATTAGCTAGCTAACACAATATATGAAACACCTAAATTAACCCCCCAAAACCTAAAACCCCCCCTCCCCTTTCAAAAAAAAAAACAAAAATCACAGCCACAGAAATGCTGACGCGTGGATGCCTTTTGGTCCCGGTTGGTACCACCAACCGGGACTAAAGCCCCTCCTGCCTGGACTCGGTGCACAGGCCACGTGGACACCCTTCTGCCCCGG
>LR738716.1:854130-876240 GCA_902687465.1 Secale cereale
TTAAAAAAACAAAAACCACAGCCACAGAAATGCTGACGCGTGGATGCCTTTTGGTCCCGGTTGGTACCACCAACCGGGACTAAAGCCCCTCCTGCCTGGACTCGGTGCACAGGCCACGTGGACACCCTTCTGCCCCGGTTCTGGATTGAACCGGGACTAAAGGGTCAGAGCATTAGTACCGACCCTCTTGTCCCGGTTCTGGAACCGGGGCTAAAGGCCCAAATGAACCGGGTCTGATGACCCTTTATCTACTAGTGAGAGTCCCAGGATAAAAAAGCGAAGTCAATTCTCCAGTTCAAGAAAATAGATACATGGGGCAGATTAGTTAGGACATATTACAAACACATACGAAAATGACTTGGTAATTTCGGCATTGGCGCGCACAATGATCACTTCTTTCCAAAAGGGTATCGACACAAACGTAAATTTCATGGAACCATGTAACAACCAAAGATTCTTGATTTGAGTTTTACATGCATCAACAAAGAAGCTTACCGAAAAAGTTTTCTTGCCCCGTTTTATAAATAAAGCCGCAACCATCATTATTAATAAGGCCAGCAGATAATATCTCGCATAAAAAGAAGACCTGGATAAAAACAGGGAAAGTCAATTCTTGAGTTCAATAAAAAGAGGCACCAGGAATGTAGATTACCTGTAATAAGTAGCAAGACGACGCCTAGAGGCCCAGGATAAAAAACCAAAGTCAATTCTCTGGTTCAAGAAAATAGATACATGGGGCAGATTAGTTAGCACATATTACAAACACACCCCAAAATGTCTTGGTAATTTTGGCATTGATGCGCACAATAATCCCTTCTTTCCAAAATGGTATCGGCACAAACATAGATTCCATGCAACTATGTAACAACCAAAGATTCTCGATTTGAAGTTTACATGCACGAACGCTTGTTTCTTTCCTCGAGCACGAACTTGACTATGTCGCCGAGCTACAGGAGGGAACCAGGGTCTTATACCCACGAGCACCGGCCTGCCAGGCCTCGCCTTGCACCCACTCGCCCACCCACTTCCCCGCATCCTCCGCGCTCTAGCCACGTCCAAGCATCGCGCCCGTACGCGATCGCCACGGCCTCCCAGCGTGCCCGACGCGGTCTACCCCTCCTTCTTGCTCGCTAACAACCCGGCGTGGCCCCGCGCACACACGCGCTGGCTCACGCACTCACACATGCACACCTACGAACACGCTCCCCGCGGACCCGGCACGCCCAGCACGTCCGGTGCGCGCCCATACACGCACCAGCCGCGCCAGGAGCGACGCCGCGGCTTATTACACCCAACACTCGCGCCCTAAGCCGCGGCTTAGAGCAGCCCGGCGTCCTCGACGTCGCCATCGACAAGCAGTGCCCGCTCCGCCGCCGGCGCCTTCTTCCACTGCCGTTGAAGCCCGACGACTCGCTGCGCACCCCGTCGTCATCGTCCCGAGCTCGGCCTCGCTGCCGATCGTGCGCCCGCCATTGCGCCTCCGTGAACATCAGCTGGTCCCCGCCATGGCCGCCTCCGTCCTGCCCACACCGACGCAGCCGCTTGTCGAAGGCCTTCAGCCGCCCCAACGCGTCCTCGAACGCCATCGCGCCGACGTCACAGAACTGCTTGATCCCGGCCACCGCCGGGTACAGGCGGTTCGGCACCGAGTCGAGCAGCTTCTTGACAAGGGCGGCGTCCTCCAGCGTCGTGCCCAACGCCGCGTAGCGCGCCACCATGCCACCGAGACTGACGGCGAAGTCGTCCAGGGTCTCGGCGTCCGCCATGCACAGGAGCTCAAACTCCCCGCGCAGCATGCCCAGCCGAGCCGCCCCCACGCAATCAGCTCCGACGTACCTCATCTTGAGGGCCACCCACACCTCCGCCGCGGTTTTCTTCGACGCCACCGGCATCAGCAGGTTCTCCGCAAGTGCGCCGAGTAGGTACGCCCTTGCCGGCTTGTCCTTCTTGGCGATCACGGCCGCCGTGGCGTCCTCCGGCACCACCACCACCTCCCACAGCCCGGCTGCATCAAAGGTTGCCTCCACCTTGATTGCACAGTCCGTGTAGTTCTCTCCGGTTAGCAGCAGCACCGGCTGCGGCAACGAACCGCCCGCTCCGCCGGCGTACGGGACGATGGACATCGCCGGTGCGCCCTGATCTCCACGTGGCTCTGATGCCAATTGATGGAACCGCCACTGCCTCGCCTCAGCTCTCCTCTCCCTCTCGCCTAGCTCACTCAGGTTTGTCGTGGGTTGATCAGAAAAGAGAGGAAGAAGAAGTTCAGAGATGTGGTGGACACGGTGATCTTTCCAGCGCACGAACGCTTGTTTCTTTCCTCGAGCACGAACTCGACCATGTCGCCGAGCTACAGGAGGGAACCAGGGTCTTATACTCGCGAGCACCGGCCTATCAGGCCTCGCCTTGCACCCACTCGCCCACCCACTTCCCCGCGTCCTCCGCGCTCTGGCCACGTCCACGCATCGCGCCCGTACGCGATCGCCACGGCCTCCCAGCGCTCCCGACGCGGTCTACCCCTCCTTCTTGCTCGCTAACAACCCGGCGTGGCCCCACGCACACACGCGCGGGCTCACGCACTCACACACGCACACCTACGCACACGCTCCCCGCGGACCCGGCGCGCCCAACACGTCCGGTGCGCGCCCATACACGCACCAGCTGCGCCAGGAGCGACGCCGCGGCTTATTACACCCAACAGTTTGCTCAAATTGAGCAATTTAATGGGATAAAACATGTCATAAACTGGAAGCAAAGCCTCGTCTGCTTTGATCTGAACCTCCTTTTCTCTCTCCCTCATTGAGTCATCGTCGCGCTATCTTCCCCATCCATGAACCTCGCAATCGTGTGCTCAAACTTGACCTGTTTTAGCTTACCCACAAGCATGGCTTCTCCTGTCTGCCACGCCTCCTTCCATTGTCCAGCTGGTCTCCATAGAGCGGCCTGAACAAAATTGGTACGCCTCGCAGATACCCTCGAGCGTCGAGTTCCAGCCACTGTGTGTCTAGAACCCGCCCACCTCATTCACTATTTCTCGGTTGGGGTATTTGCTTTGGTCGAAGTCTTATTGGTCGGTGCCAGCTCCTTCACTGGCTTGTGAGATCTTAGGAATTAATTTCGATTATGATGTGAAACATACACACAAAATTGTAGTAGTACTGCATACTGATGCAACTAGCCTTTGAAAGACCCCATGGATCTTGTAGGCTAGATGAACTCCGGTATCCTACCTTCTTGGTGACCGGATGAACTCGATCCAGCTCCGGCCATGGTGTTGTAGGGGCCGGAGATGCGGTCGAGATGGCGGCGGTGGTGGTGCTTCCCGTGAGCACCGCGCTAACCCTAGATCGGTAGGGTTTGTAGGTGGGGTTTGTGGCGTCGTTCAACCTCGTGATCCGAGCTCCGACCCCCCACCTCTCTTTATATAGCGCGGGTCATAGGGGCCCAACAACCATAATGGGTTGTGCGCCCCCGATCAGGGCGCGGATCTAAGGGTCTATGGGCCGTTGGGCCCAAAGCAGAGGAGATCAATACCTAACATTCTCCCCCTTGATCTCATCTTTACTTTTAACCTTATACTTTCTAGTTTATTTGTTTCATCGCATATTGGTACATAGAGCATGTTTCATCGTCACGGCTTAATTGCCGATAGAATCATACAGCTACAACATACGTTCTGTTCAGAAGCAAATTCCGTTTCTTTTGGGCCTATCCAGGAATCATAGGCTTTCCCTTAAACCCATGCCGGCTAAGTGTTCCTTGAACACATTGGGTGGTAAGCCTTTCGTTAGCGGATCCGCAAGCATATCTTTTGTCCTTATATGCTCGAGACTTATAGTGTGATCCTGGATTTTATCCTTCACAACATAATACTTTATCTCTATCGTTTTTGCAGCATTACTCGACTTGTTGTTGTGAGCGTAGAATACTGCGGGCTCGTTGTCACAGTACATCTTTAGTGGTTTGTCAGTACAATCTACCACTTTCAAGTCGGGTATAAATTTCTTTAGCCATATCGCCTGCCCTGTTGCTTCGAAGCATGCTATGAATTCTGCATACATCGTGGATGATGCAACTATTGACTGTTTGGAGCTTTTCCACGAAATAGCTCCCCCAGCGAGAGTGAATACGTATCCGGACGTGGATTTTCTATCATCCCTGTCCCCCGCAAAATCTGCGTCTGAATACCCCTTTATCTCTAGGGATTCACATCTCCTGAATGTTAGCATGCATTCCTTTGTGCCTTGCGCATAACGCAATGCTTTCTTTACCATCTTCCAGTGCTCTATGCCTGGATTGGATTGATATCTACCGAGTACACCGGTGATAAAAGCTAAGTCCGGGCGAGTGCACACTTGTGCATACTGTAAGCTTCCAACGGCCGAAGCATATGGTACTCCTTTCATTTGATCGATCTCATACTGATTCTTGGGACATTGGTATTTCCCAAAACTATCGCCCTTGACTATAGGAGCAGGTGTGGCTTTACTCGCATGCATATTATACTTTTTAAGAACCTTTTCTAAATATGCTTTCTGCGATAGTCCTAAGACTCCATTTTTCCTATCTCGGTGAATTTCTATGCCCAAAACATATGATGCTTCACCAAGATCTGTTATGTCAAAATTTGAGGATAAAAACTTCTTTGTTTCTTGTAGTAGACTAACATCACTGCTAGCGAGCAGAATATCATCCACATACAAGATTAGGAAAATATATTTCCCATTTTTAAACCTTGCATAAATGCAATTATCCTCAACATTTTCTTTAAATCCAAAACTTTTAATTGTCTCATTAAACTTTAGATACCACTGTCTAGAGGCTTGCTTTAATCCATAAATGGATTTCTTCAGGCGGCATCCCATATCTTCTTTGCCTTCCATGATAAAATCCTTGGGTTGTTTCATGTAGACATTTTCTTTTAAATCTCCGTTGAGAAATGCCGTCTTTACATCCATTTGATGTAACTCAAAATCAAAATGAGCAACTAATGCCATTATGATTCTGAAGGAATCCTTACATGAGACCGGAGAAAATGTCTCATTGTAATCTATCCCTTCTCTTTGTGTAAATCCTTTTGCCACGAGACGAGCTTTATACTTTTCTATATTCCCTTTAGAGTCATACTTAATTTTGTAGACCCATTTACAGCCTACTGTTTTGGCTCCTTTAGGAATTTCCTCTAAGTCCCAAACATCTTTGGAACTCATCGATTTCATTTCATCTTCCATTGCCTTCATCCATTCCGATGAATGAGGGCTTCTCATGGCTTCTTCATATGAGGTGGGATCTTTTTCCATTTGAACCATTTCTGTGTTGTAAACTTTAAAGTCAGTAGAAATAGCTGACTTTCTTGGTCTTGTAGACCTTCTAAGGGCCTCAGTTTCTGGCACATTATGTGCCTCAACGTCTGGCACTTCTTCTAAAATTTGTTGTTGCACCTGCCTTTCATGCTCAACAACGGGTTCAGTCGGCTCCTGATGGACAGGTTCCGGGTCTTCTCCCAAAGTTGTCATGGGTGGAGTTGCAACTGGTAGTGAGAAAAATGGCTCCTGAATGATCGGATTAGGTGCATGCACCCTCTTCTCCTCAAGATCAATTTTTCGAGCTACCAAGCTCCCCCTCATCATGTCGTCCTCTAAGAAGACTGCATGTCTTGTTTCTACAAACTTTGTATATCTGTCTGGACAGTAGAAACGAAAACCTTTTGATCTATCTGGGTAGCCAATGAAGTGGCAACTTACTGTTTTTGGATCTAACTTTGCAATGTTTGGATTAAACATTTTGGCCTCTGCGGGGCACCCCCACACCCTGAAGTGTTGAAGGGAGGGAACTTTTCCTGTCCACAGCTCGTACGGTGTTTTGGGCACCGACTTGCTTGGTACTCTATTGAGAATGTGAATGGCGGTTTTAAGTGCCTCCATCCATAATCCCAATGGCAAAGTGGAGTAACTCATCATGCTGCGCACCATATCCATAAGGGTACGGTTACGCCTTTCAGCTACTCCATTTTGCTGAGGCTCGCCCGGCATTGAATACTGGGCGACTATGCCAGTCTCCTGCAAGAACTTTGCAAAAGGTCCAGGGACTTGGCCATATGGAGTGTGCCGACCGTAGTACTCTCCCCCCCGGTCGGACCTTACTATCTTTATTCTTTTGTCATGCTGATTTTCAACTTCAGCTTTGAATATTTTAAATTTATCCAACGCTTCTGATCTTTCTTTGATTGGATAAATATAACCATAGCGAGAGTAATCATCTGTGAATGTTATGAACGAGTCATAGCCATCCACACTTTGCACCGGAAAAGGTCCACAAATGTCAGTGTGGATGATTTCTAGTGTTGCTGTGCTACGGTTTGCACCCTTTTTGATTTGTTTTACATACTTTCCTTTAATGCAATCTATGCATTGTTCTAAGTCAGAGAACTCTAATGGAGGAAGAATCTCACTTTTAACGAGTATCTCTATTCTCCCCTTGGAAATATGGCCCAAACGACAGTGCCATAATTTCGATGAGTCGTGAGTTCTCTTTCTTTTCTTTTGTTCTTTATTCGACGCGGAAATACGCTCATTCACATTGCATACAGAATAATCTTTTTCACGAAGTGATAATAAATAAAGCTCATCGTGGAGGAAAGCATCACCCACATAAGCATTATTAAACCATATGGCACATTTGCCATGTCCAAAATAACATTCATAATCATCTTTGTCCAAGCATGAAACACTAATCAAATTCCTATTACATGAAGGAACAAATAAAACATCTCTAAGTAGAAGCTTGAATCCACCAGCTAACTCCAAGGAGATGTCGCCGATAGCTTCAACTTCCGCTTTTATTCCATTTGCTACTTCAATTCCTCTTTCTCTTCTTTGCGTAATCCGGGTCGAATGGAATCCCTGTAAAGAATTAGCAACGTGAACAGTTGTTCCTGAATCAATCCACCAAGTGGATTTAGAAAACTGTGTATAAAGGGATTCATTAACCAAGGAAACAACATCGTTACCTTGCTTTGCCATAATATGCTTCAGCCATTCAGGACAGTCCTTCTTGTAGTGACCAGTCTGGTGACAGTGGAGACATGTGTCTTTGTCCACTGGAAAGTGCTTTGGCTGATTTTGACGCTGATAGGGAGCTTTCCCATGAGGCTTTGAGGGAGAACCCTTACTGTTGTCATTGAAATTCTTTTTCTTTTGCTTCACATAGTTGATAGAACCACCATGTGAAGCTTTAAGCCGTTCTTCCTCTTGGACACACATGGCAATGGTCTTTTCAAGATCCCATGTTCCAGGTGACATGTTGTAGTTCACCACAAATGTCTCAAATTCCTTTGGCAAAGAAGCCATGACCAGGTGAACCAGGAGAGTTGGTTTTATCTCCAGATCCTCATCCATGGGCTTGAGCTTCGCTGCCATATTGCTCATCCTTAAGATGTGCTCCCTTATGCCATGGCCACCCCCAGTGTAGTGCTGTGAAACCAGTTGCTTCAACAGCTGGGTGGCATATGTCTTTGAAGAGCCAGTAAATTGGCTCTTTATCTTTGTCAGCAGCTCTCCAACAGCTGTGCACTCTTCAATTGAGCCCACGATTGCGTTCTCAATTGTGTTCTTTACAAAGGCCATGCACTTTTTATTCGCATTAACCCACTTTTGATTGTCTATGGAATAAGACAATTCCAGAGGGGCATAATCCCTCTTCTTTCTTGCCCATGCAGCGTCATCATCAGTAGTTTCTCTTACTGGTTCTGTAGGTCTGACTGGTTGTGCTTGTTCCACAACCCAGTCAACATCGGCACAGATAAATGCCATGTCCACTTTCTTCCTCCACTCAGTGTAGTTGTCACCCCTGAGTGTCGGAACATCTTTTAAGCAACTCATGAGGAGATACCCTCCTGAAATCACAATGAAGTGATGTCAACATAACAATTATATGTATGAATCTAACGTTGGTTAAATTAAACACATAAATGTCTAAGCATTTAAAAAACTATATTACCGTTGGGCAAATATAAGAATTAAATGCATCTTTAATTTTTTTTAATACTGAAATATGGTCATGCTATTTACAACGTTGGTTATATATAATAACATAATCATATTCTCAAAACATGCTCTTAAAGAAAATATACTACTTTTATTTTCTGTGTTAAAAAAGAGCACTTTTACTTTTACGCAGCGGAAAACACGAATAAAAAATCGTGAACTTTTTATAAAAATACTTTGCCTTTTCTTTCTTTTTCTGTCTTTGAATAAAACTGTATAATAAGATACAACAGAAAAGAAAAAATAAAAAGAAAACGGCAGCAGCCAGGCCGGCCCAGCGCCCGCTGCGGCTGGAGCCGAGCTGGCGCGCCAGCCCAACGCGGCTGCGGCCTCGGCCCAGCTTGGCACAGCCCGGCGTGCGCGCCCGCAGCTGGCGGCTCGGGCCAGCTGGCCAGCGGCTGGCGCCCGCAGCGCCCGCGGCTGCCTCTTCTTTCGCCACAAGTGGCCCGCAGCGCTCGGGCCAGCTCGCACGC
Organism: Secale cereale; assembly: GCA_902687465.1. Taxonomy (NCBI): domain Eukaryota; kingdom Viridiplantae; phylum Streptophyta; class Magnoliopsida; order Poales; family Poaceae; genus Secale; species Secale cereale. The sequence goes on from LR738716.1 coordinate 862,646, forward strand.
CCGCGGCGGCGGCTCGGCTGGCGCCCGCAGCCTGTCCACTTTCGGCCCATATGGCCCGGGCGCACTAGGTTTTCTATTACAGCCGCTGGATCGAATCGGACGGTCCCGCGCGCCGATCGGGAGGGACAAAACGAGCGCCCAGCATCGGTCGAGGGAAACCCTCGCGCACTCTTTCCCCCTCCGCGCCGCTCGCATCCTCTCTCTATCTCTCTGTCCCTCGCTCTCTGTATCTCTCGAGCGGCGGAGAGGAAAGGAGATGCGGCCCTCCGGCCGGCCACCCCGGCCGCCGGCGGCGACGGCGAAAGCCACCGCGCCACGCGCGAGCCCCCTTTCCATTCCTCCTTCCTCCCTCTCCACCCTTCTTCCAGTGAAAAAAGAGAGAGAGATCAAGGCGAGGCTTCCTCTGCGGCGCCGTTGCCTCCCCTTCGCCGGTGGTGCGTTTCCCTTAGCGGAAGCGCGCCGCCGTCGAACGGCGTGGCCGCGGTGCCCTCCCATTCTTTTTTTTTTGTTGGTCTGTGATCTATTCTTTTCCGAAAAGTTTGAAGCTTTCGGTGGTTCTTCGTCCCGAATCCTCGGCTTGCCGATGCGATTCGGGATCGAGAGGAACGGCGCGGCCGTGCGGCGGCGCAACTTTTTCCTTGTATAGGATTTGTTCTTTGCCCTTCTAGGGTTCTTGGGGAGGGGATCCTTTTCTTTTCTGTATAGCCTTTGTACCGAATTCATCTAGACCTAGATGGCCTGATACCAATGAAAGACCCCATGGATCTTGTAGGCTAGATGAACTCCGGTATCCTACCTTCTTGGTGACCGGATGAACTCGATCCAGCTCCGGCCATGGCGTTGTAGGGGCCGGAGATGCGGTCGAGATGGCGGCGGTGGTGGTGCTTCCCGTGAGCACCGCGCTAACCCTAGATCGGTAGGGTTTGTAGGTGGGGTTTGTGGCGTCGTTCAACCTCGTGATCCGAGCTCCGACCCCCCACCTCTCTTTATATAGCGCGGGTCACAGGGGCCCAACAACCATAATGGGTTGTGCGCCCCCGATCAGGGCGCGGATCTAAGGGTCTATGGGCCGTTGGGCCCAAAGCAGAGGAGATCAATACCTAACAGCCTTGTGCTGGCAAGTATCCTTCCATTGTCGTGGAGCATGGCAGGACCTAAACAAGCGGATGGCCACCGCACTACACACTGGTCGCCTGGCCAGCTTCCTGGGTCCTCCATCCTGCGGCTGTCCAGCCATCGTTGAAGAGCAGCTGAGTGTTTTGGCTTTAGAGTACAACTATTTAAACTAGAAAAATTAGTGTATGGTATGTTGCTGACCATATAGAATCTGTGGTACAAAGTGACATCTGACCTTGACCATTAACCAGTTTATGAAGCTTGGAGGGTAATTTTCTTGAGGAATGAAAAATTTAAAAGAATAGCACTTTATAAAATGGTAGAGCATGAAATCTCGAATCTCTTGGCTAACATAGTAGAGTACTACATCTGTCTTAAAATATAAGACGCGTCTTATATTTTGAGACGGAGGTAATAAAAGGTAACTTTCGAAGATTCTTCTTAACATCTGAAAAGTATGACATATGAACACTCTAAAATGGTAGAGTAGCTATCTAGAGCATGAACTCTAACATCTGAAAAGTATGACATCTGAAAACTCTAACATCCGAAGATTCTTTACAAGATTGGGATTTTAGTAACTTGGTGTTATCTGGGCCTTGACTGGTTAGATTAAGTCACTAAATAGTGGAAATAGACAGCACTATAAGAAGCCACACCGCAAAGGACAGAAATCCCCTGGCCTGAAAAGGCTGACAGCGTGATTCCTGACGGCGATGTGCTCGGGCATAGTTGAAACAATTAAACAGGTGGAACTCCTCTGACCTATTTGTGTTACTCCTTTAGTTTGTGGGTGTCCGGACACAAATTTTGCGGGTTTCAGGACAAAATATTTTGTGGGTTTTAGGACAAAATAATTGTTCAGACTAACCATATTCCATTTTACAGACTTTATGATTGACGACACAGCTACATGATTTCATTTTCTCAATTTTCAGAGGTTCCGTGCCTGCACAGTGACCGTTTTGTAGACTGTAAAAAAAAACTTCGGCCTCATTGATCTGTCATTATTGATCCATTGAAGCAGCACACATCTTAGTTAGCGTTAGCGCATACGTACATGCATGGCCCCACCTTCAAACTGATTCCAAAAGAAGCAGCAGCTTCATTCCCCACTCCCCATGAGCTGTAAACTGCACATGCAATCACATGATTCAATAACCACATCTGGTTGTCTCCAGTACACAATGATAGTGACAAGTAAATATTCCAAGTAGCAGATAAATTGATTGTCATGTATGTCAAATTGTAACAGAAATTAGTACTCCCTCCGTCCCAAAATTCTTGTCTTAGATTCATTTAAATAGGGAAGTATCTAACACAAAAACGTGACTAGATACATCCATATTTTGACAAATCGAACACAAGAATTTTGGGACGGAGGGAGTAATAGAATTAGGTGTACTACACATATAGCAAACGTATCATCTGCAAATTTCGATAATAGCTTCAATGCTTGCATTATGCAATAGAAAGTAGAAACCAAGTGTTCAAAATCAACCCATATGAAACATTGGATACTTACTGCTATCTGATAAGGCCACATGAAGTAGAAGAATAAAAACCATAATGTTTTGACATTAAAGATTTAGCAGACTATTGGTTGTAAACTAAATGGCCACATCATTGTTTCCATACTAGAAGCATCTTGTTTCGTTATTAATATTCTACCTAGAGTAACTGGCAGAAAAAGATGTTTTTATCCCAAATGTAGAAGGGAAGAATAATGTGAATGATACCTGAGAAAAAAAGAGAGCCAACTATCATTATATTTATCTTCCAAACTATACTAATCAATCCAGACTTTGACCATGTGACGATCCAAAAAGTATTTCCAAATCCTGAATAAATAGCAAAGCAGCTCAGCTTAATGACCAAAACATAGAACTAATGGAAATATTATAATTTAGAGATTACCGACTGTAGGAACAAATAGTCTAAATAATAGCAATATAATAATAGACGACCAACTTTAAATAATTATGGCTGTGAAATTTTCATCTTAATTCTAAATGCCTGGTGGTCCGAAAACAGTACAGAGCTTTCGAGATCCCATTAGTACTTGCGGTTCCTAAACAAAGTTTTCCTTAAATCAAAACACTGTTGTATAAAAGTGGACTTTTAAAAGGGCCAAGCCGCTAAGATGACACTAAGATTAACATATTACTATCACTTTTCCTGAGTTAAAGCTTCTACTCAAACCGTTGCATACTTCAGTAGAGAATATGAACCGATGCAACATATGAAAATATTCTATATTAGCTTCTCTAGCCATCGAGGACATACATTGAGGTAAGTGAACTAAAACGCCACATGTTAATAGAATGGAAACTGAAGTTGAAACCTTCAAGAACGGAATATAGCAATTAGGAAACTATGGCTGAGAATTGTTCATCCAAATTCTGAATGTCTGGTGCTCTGAAAACAGTACAGAGCTTTAGAGATCCCATCATTACTTCCCGTTTGTAAACCAAGTTTTTCCTAAATCAAAAAATGTTGTGTATAAGTGAACTTGTAAAAGAGCCAAAAGCCGCTGAGATGACACTAAGATTAACATATGAGTTTTGCTTCGGTATACTCCTCTAGAAAAGTTTGCACGAATCATGAAGTTACTTAAAATGAGTATTATCGTACATTCACGATCAGCTAATTATAATCCCTATTCTCCCAATGCATCAAACAACTGATTAAAACAATCCATTTTTTTATATTTAAGTGGTATCTTCTAATCAACTCCGCCTATGTTGTCTCAACATAGCCGAGAGAAGGGAAAACATATTAAAAGGCAGTGGTTGCGCCGCCAATACCTCTATTGCAGAGAGGATCTGAACATCGAGCCAGATCCACACAAGCATCTCCTGCCAGATTTACCCCCTCGCTCCCACACATGCGTGCCTGCGGGGTAGGATACTTGCCACGAGGGCCTAGTGAGATTCTGAATGTTGAAGTTGTCTGCTGCATTCGATGGTGTAAAATGTAACCAGGCACTCCAAAAGGGTCATAAAGTAGATTATCCACTGTTTAAGAGAGTAGATAAGATTAGTCTGAGAAACTCTCTGCAATGATACATAATACATTTGCAGTAAGGAAAGATCACTTATAGTGTGACGGCACATCATATCGGGCCCAAACGAACTGGGCGAATTTCGGTTTTTTCGGACGAAATCCAAAACTCTGGTGACAAGTGATAAGAGTGAGCTTTAAACTTGCTCCTATAATAGCATTGCCCACATAATTCCTGCTGTTGTCCTTTGCTCGAGACAAGGAGATTTTCCTTCCAATATTTGGTAATCAAAATAGTCTAGCGCCGAATACAGATGTGTTGCGCCTAAAGTGAAATGATGTAAGTTAATTCCGAACAAGGAAACAAAAAGCCACGGAAACACAATTAACCTTCCCGTTTGATTTTTCAATGGATCAACCAATGTTGAGTTCAAGAAATAGAGACACCAGGAAGGTAGATTACCAGTAATAAGTAGCAGGACACCTAGAGGCCCAAGATGCCTAAAGTAGCCACACAGGAAAAGACAGAAATCCCGCGACCTGAAAAGGCAGGCAGCATGATCATTGATGGTAACATGCTCATGGGTGTAGTTGAAATGGTTAAATGGGTGGAGCTTCTCCGACCGATTTGTCTTACTCCTTTAGTTTGTGGGTGTTTGAACAAAATATTTTATGGGTGCTAAGGACAATATTTGTTCAGAGTACCCATATTTCATTTTACAGATTATATGGATGACCACACAGCTACGTGAACTCATTTTTTCAGTTTTCAAAGGTTCCGTGCATCCTTAGTGACCGTTTTGTAGACTGTAACAAAAAAAAAACTTCGGCCTCATTGATCTGTTTTTTTATCCATTATGAAAGCAGCACACACCTAATTCTGTACTACACATATAGCAAACATATCATCTGTAAATTTCCATAATAGCTTCAATGCTTGCATTATGCAATAGAAACCCAAAATCAACCTTTATGAAACATTGGTCCAGGAGACCACATCATGGTCCATGAGATACATACATCAAAATGGAAGAAGAAGAATAAGAAGCAAAATATTTTGACACTAAAGTTGTAGCAAGCTACTGATTGTAAACTGAATGGCCACAACGTTCTTTCCACTGACCACAAAGATAATACTAGAAGCATCTTCTTTCGTTATTAATATTTTACCAAATGTAATTGGCAGATAAATATTGTTTCCCCAAATGTAGAAGGGAAGACTAATGTGAATCGTGATACCTGATAAAAAAAGAAAGCCAACCGTCAGTGTATTTATATGTCAAACTATATAAATCAATCCAGACTTTGACCATGTGGTGATCCAGAAAATTTTCCAAACCCTGAAATAACAGCAAAGCGGCTCAGCTTAATGACCCAAACATAGGACTAATGGAAATACTATAATGTAGAGATTACCGACGATAGGAATAAATAGTCTAAATAATAGCTGACCAACTCTAAAAAATTATGTCAGCAAGATATTCATCTTAATTCTGAATGCCTGGTGCTCTGAAAACAGTACAGAGCTTTAGAGACCCCATTATTACATGCCGTTTCTAAACCATTTGTTTCCCAAAACAATTGTGTACAAGTTAACTGGTAAAAGGGCGAAGCCACCGAGATGATACTAAGGAGGTGTTTGGTTCCAGAATTGTAACATAAACGCAATCGGTTTACACCGTTAATGTAAACGGCATCGGCAAAAATCAATTCTTGTTTGGTTCAGTGTTGTAACACTAATAAATACTGGCGAGAAAACAGGAACTCCACGTCTAGGCAACTAGCTAGATCCAACTTCTACTTTGTTTGAGCTGAGGATTAGGCGTGGTTTGGGGATCGGGGCTGGAAGCCTGGAAGAGTTCGCTGGAGTCGGCACATAATACATGCAGTAACAAGTGACAAGAGTGATCTTTGAACTTGCTTCTACAACAGCATTTCCCACATAATTCCAGGTGCTGTCCTTTCAATATGGATTAATGAAGACTAATTACTGATGGCACAATCATTTAATTAAAAAGTAGGGATCCAAGCTCTTCAAAAAATTAGGTGCAACTTGCAAGTCAACAGAAGAGGACAATTTGCTACATCATTGCTAGGCAGAACAAATACAGTACATCAAGTTATTTTGGACCGTTTATTTTTTTGATCTAGTGGCCCAGATTTGCTAATACTACACCAGAAAATGGGTAGTATATTCAGGCGTTAGGGGCACTTTGGGCAATTCACTTATATTTCGTTGTACTTGAATTTGAGCACACGACCTCACAGCAATGGCGTTGGCTAGCACCAGCAAACAGATACCCTCATTTCTTCGATAGTAGATGAAAGTGAAGTTATGACCTAGTATTATATTATTCTGAACCAAACGGCGCCCGTCGGATTTAAGACGGAAATCAGTACTGCAGCTTAGGAACCAGTTAGCGGGGGCCGTGGACTCAGCACAGAGCTGCGGCGTGTTTGCCGGTGTGGAGGCGTGGAGCTGAGCCGGTGATCTGGAGACGCCGAGCAGCGATGGATACGGACCAGCCGGTGCCGTCGGGACCCTCCTCATCGAGCTTTCTCTTACCTGGCTGTGCAAAAGTGCCTATGCAGCGCAACATGAGTCAATGGCGTGCTGTGTGGCGGCGCTTGTCGCATCCGGCGGCGAAGATGGGTGGATCGCGAGCTGCTACCATTAATTAATAACACAAGGACGTAAACAATCATTTAGAAAATTACCGAACTGTCCTGGAGATCCCAAACATATTAACCGTTGGATTAGTTTAATACTACCCCTTTAATCCGGTAGTATAATGCACCGTAAAAAATCACATAAGAAATAGCAAACGCATGTAGATTGTCAAATATTTATTATCTCTCAGACTAAAAGAAGACCTAGATAAAAACAGGGAAAGCCAATTCTGGAGTTCAAGAAATAGAGAAACCAGGAAGGTAGATTACCAGTAATAAGTAGCAAGAAGACACCTAGAGGCCCAGGATAAAAAAGCGAAGTCAATTCTCCAGTTCAAGAAAATAGATACATGGGGCAGATTAGTTAGGACATATTACAAACACATACGAAAATGACTTGGTAATTTCGGCATTGGCGCGCACAATGATCACTTCTTTCCAAAAGGGTATCGACACAAACGTAAATTTCATGGAACCATGTAACAACCAAAGATTCTTGATTTGAGTTTTACATGCATCAACAAAGAAGCTTACCGAAAAAGTTTTCTTGCCCCGTTTTATAAATAAAGCCGCAACCATCATTATTAATAAGGCCAGCAGATAATCTCTCGCATAAAAAGAAGACCTGGATAAAAACAGGGAAAGTCAATTCTTGAGTTCAATAAAAAGAGGCACCAGGAATGTAGATTACCTGTAATAAGTAGCAAGACGACGCCTAGAGGCCCAGGATAAAAAACCGAAGTCAATTCTCTGGTTCAAGAAAATAGATACATGGGGCAGATTTGTTAGCACATATTACAAACACACACCAAAATGTCTTGGTAATTTTGGCATTGATGCGCACAATAATCCCTTCTTTCCAAAATGGTATCGGCACAAACATAGATTTCATGCAACTATGTAACAACCAAAGATTCTCGATTTGAATTTTACATGCACCAACAAAGAAGCTTACCGACAAACACATCTTGCCCTGTTTTACAAATGAAGCCACAACCACAATACAACCACACCTCAAACGGAGGTCCACAAGTAACATAAAGGTTCGAAAGTACAATGAAATAAAGTACTTGCTGGGGCAACAGCAAAACAAGCCGACAAAACCCTTCAATTCATACTGCAGCTCATGGGGATACAAACATCTAGGACATTAAAATGCATCAGGGGACTCATCAGACTTCAGGCGAAAGGCCAACCGTTCACAACATAACCATGTAGCGATGGAAAGAAGTCATGCAGAACAAGACTTTGTTTGAGCTGCAGTTGAGTAGGTTGGACACCTGTGCGATTGAAACTGGCGACCAACTTGCCATCCATGTCAACCTGAATTAGCCAGTCAGGAAATTTGACTAGCACAAGCAATTCACCATCCCCAGGCACGACCACCGCTTCCCAAGAGTCATCGTCGTCGCTTTTTCCACACAACGCCCTAATCTCTGCAAGCGGCAATTCAATGTGGCACTTGAAGGTCCAGACCTCGCTTTCATAGTCCTGCAACACCCAGATATCAATGCTTGTAGCTTTGTCGTTAAAGCTAGACATGCCGAGCATGCCATCCATCTCAAACAGCCCATCCCTGGCAGTACCACGAACAATCGGGACGCGCATCTGTCGGAACGACTCAGCCGTGGTGTCAAACACGATTATCATGTTGCTTTCGCCCTCGCGCTGCTGCACCCGGTGCCAGTGCAGCCCGCCACGGAGTAGCACATACCTGGTGCCGAATATGAATTCTTTATGCGCTTCCCCCGGCCTGACGATGCCTCTCGGCGGTTGGCCAGAGCCCAACGATAAAACATAGAAGCGAACTTCCCTCCCAGCTGACACTGGACGACCCAACATCAGTAGTCTGTATTCGCCGGTTGGAGGGTGACGGTACCAAGGTTTTGGTTACCGGTCGAAATTTCAAGATTTCCCATGGTTACCGCATATTTCCGTGCCCCTCGATAAATCCTCATACCGAGCAAAAAATACCATTTTTTTGAAAATTTTGAATTTAAACGCTCCATTTGAAGTAAAGTGCATAGGATCTAATTAATGCAATGAGAGTTGATTTTAACATGTTCGTAGCAATCTAGTTCCTGTTTTGACAAGTCTCTGGTTCGAATGTTCGTTCATTCATTTATTTGAAATTGAAAATTCAACTATAAAATTCGTTCGAAATATTCTCGGTATTTCTCGGTATTTTCCGGTAATCGTGGTAACCACGTTTATCCGTCCCCCTCGGTAAAATTGCCTCATTCGGCAACCAAAACCTTGGACGGTACATCCCCAAGAACGTGTAGTCCAAAGGCACCATGAGGCGGGCATACTGACGGGTCGCTGGGTTGCAGATGCCCAAGAACTTGCGGCGCCACCAGTCGAAGACAACGAGGCCGTCAACGGAGGCCACCAGATCTTTGAATTCGGCGGCTCGGTCAAGTCGCGCGACGGACTGGAGCTGGTCGGCGGCGGCAGCCCGGTGGTCGAAGGGGATGATGTCTATGTTGCCGCCGACCTTGTAGCAGCCGTAGCGAGGGAGGTTGAGGGCGTAGACGAGGGGGCGGGTGGGCTGGCGGGCGTGGTGGGCGATGAGGAAGTCGCGGGCGGAGGTGGCTGTGCGCCAGGCGCGGCAGACGGCGCGGCAGCGGAGGAGGGATTCCGGGGGCAGGCGGACGAGGATGTCCCAGATGAGGATTTCATCCGGGATGCCACCATGAGGAGGCGTCGGCCCTGCCCTTGCCGCCTCCGCCATGGCCGCCGGCGAGGAGCTAGACCTGCATCTGGATCTGTCGCAGTGCTGAGTGGACGAGTAGAGTCGTGTGGGGAAAAGTGGCAGGTAGTGACGGCGGAGGGTTTCGTGGTCGTTGTCTTCGGGATAGGAATAATATAGTGCCTTTTTTTCTTTTCTTTTTTAACAGGTTTTTTTTTTGTTGAGAAAATTCTTTTTTAACAGGTATTAGGCGCTCAAGGCGTCAAATTTCATTTGGCCCAATACCAGCGTACAACCCCTAAAAAACATGTTGTACAAAGCCCTGAAGGTTTAGATTGGATCCCATCTAGTCCATCAAGGAAAATTTTAACTCCCAGGAATGGGGTTTTGGTCACAAGAGTGAGATTTGATAGATCCAGTAACAGAAAATTGGGATGGGGCGCTGATTCGTGATATATTCAACCCAGTCGATGTTGCTCGTATACTTGGGATCCCCCTGAGTTACAACTCTTTTGAGGATTTCGTAGCATGGAATAGTACGAGATCAGGTGTATTCTCTGTCTGATCTGCGTATTATGTGGAATGGAAACATCAATTTGAGAATAATAATTTTCCACATGCAGGACCAGCAGTTCCTAATCCGGTTTGGCCCTTATTAAGGAAATTATGTGTCCAGGTAAAACCAAAATTTTCTGTTGGAGAGCTCTGCATGGAATAATTCCACTAAAGCATTCTGATGAATAGACATGTAGGGACTACTGGCCCATAGGCCCGCATGGGCCAGACGATATCCTACACCTACTATTTACCTGTGAGCAACCCCTCAAAAAAAAAAAACTTTTACCAAGCAAAAGAAATGTGGCGACATCTGGGATGTGCCCAAGTTATCTCTAAAGCAATCCAGGAGAACCAATGCAAATACGCGAAGGGGGTCTGGAGAGAACTTGCTATGGAGAAAGAGAGGGCTGCCCTAGAGCGCATCATGTCCGTGCATGCAATGCTTGAGTTCCTATGGGGCCTGGATGTTAAAAAGCGACTACTAGTTGTGACCTTTTGGTGGTTGTGGTGGTCCAACAGAAACAGAATGCGAGAAGGGGAGCTTCCTACTAAGGCTGAAGAAGTGGCTCGTCGAACAAGGAGCAGCGTCCTTGAGTTCATGCAGATCTTCGGAAAGCCAGAAGCCAAGCCATCGCCGGACAGTTGGCGCCCTCCCAAGGATTCGGTCTATAAAGTAAACGCCGACGGATCTTTCGTCCCTGGTCAGCAACATGCAGGATGCGGCGTCGCGATCAGATCGAAGGAGGGTCATTTACTGTGTGCACGGGCTGGTCGAGGCGAGAATATCAGCAATGCTTTTGCGGCGGAAGCCATAGCTATGTCTCAGGCAATCAACACTGCTGCAGATCTAGGCATGACCCGAGTGGAGTTCGAGACTGACTCATAGCTCCTGGCAGACGCTCTTGACATGGGCAAGGTGGATTCCTCGGCGTATGCAGCGGTGATCGAGGACATGAAATATCAATTGAAAATATGGTTCTCTGAGTCTTCTATTTCGGTTTGTAGGAGAAGTGCAAATTCGGTAGCCCATGAATTGGCCAACCTTGGCCGTATGTATGAACCAAACCACTGTATGCAGTGGGAACATGATGTACCCGCCCATGTGGGTGTCCGTGTCTTAGGCGATATGCCCAAACACAGTTGAGTAATAAAGCCTAGTTGCTTTCAAAAAAAAAAAATCCAGGAGAACCAATCTGGCTCGGTAGTACTGGAACATCTACTCCGAGTTAATGATTCCTCCATGCCAAACATGCCTTCAGTAGGGCTGAAAAAGGGAATAGCGGCTACCTGTTGGTACCTCTGGTGGATGAGACGACAACATATGCATCATAATCAGAGTACACCGCTGGCTAGATGTGCACTGCCCATTAGAGCAATTTGTCTAAATTTCAAGAGAAGCCTCGCAGTCAAGACTATACCCGCCAATCGTACAGAGGTAAAATGGAGCAGATCTCCAAGAGGAAATACTAGGGTGCGTTTGGATCCCAAGCAAAATCAGTTATGGCCTTGTCAGGCAAGGGAACGTGTTTGGTATAGCCCATAAAATATGGCTTTTGATGGCAAGTTAGCCTCGCGCAGCAAGGAAATCCTTGCCGGCTTGGGAGAGCCGATTTGGCTAGCTCTCAACGGCAAGACACATCACGCAAAGAAAAACTTCTCTGACTCAAACGTGTAGCCAGGCAAAGTCAGCAAAGCTGACCTATGCTAGCTAGGCTATGGCCCATCCGGGCAAGGAAACCAAACGCACCCTAAAGGTGCATGTTGAGGCCTCCTTTCATGATGAAACATTCAGTGGTTCCAAGGGTGTGGTGATTCGAGATAGCTATCATGTGTTTATTGCTGCTGCATGTTCCTTGTTGCCCCATGTACCTGATGCTTATACAGCAGAAACATTGGCGAAGAAACAGGGTCTCATGCTAGCAAATGACATGGGACTACACTCAATCCAAATTGAATCAGATACGGTGGAGGTCATTAACGCATGTTCAGGTCAGAATAGAATCTGGAATGAAGCTTCAGCAATATATGCGGACTGTTTTATCCTGGCTGGCATGATAGGTTCAATTCAGTTTTCGCATTGCTTGAGGGAAGCCAACGTAGCGGCGCATAGTTTAGCAAAGAATGCTTTTGATAATAATGTAGCTTGTAAATGGGAGGATGAGCCCCCAGACTTCTTGATTGAATGCCTTGCAAACGACGTAACCATATTACCTATGCATAAAGTAGCCATGATGGTATTCCCTCAAGAAAACAAACTAACTGATGAGAAACATTACTAAAGTTATTACAAAGTTGAGTCACTTATTTTGAGACGGAGGTAGTATATGATACACCTGCGTGTGAAGATCTTTTGTTGACTTGAAAGATCACAAGAGTGGTTCTAACAGTCCAATGAATAGAATCAGCCGAAATACTTATGGCCGCAGCCGCCTTTGCCAGGGGATCAATCTGCAAAGCATGGATCACTTTGGCCGCAAGAAGAAGAGCCAACGCTTCACCCTAAAGAGGATATTAAGTGATCAGAGAAGGTGTTTGAATCCGCACTTGAATGTCCCTCTGGTCCCGCAATATAGCTAACATGCCATGCAATGAGCGAGGTCTTTTTTTGCATTTGAATGCGGCATCTGAGTAATCTTTTGATCTTGTGATAAGTACATCGGTGCGAAGGGTGCGGCCCCCTGATGAAACGGCATCACACTCATGGACTCTTGGATGTGGTGTTGCACATTGACCTGGCTAGGATCAAAAGAGTTCAGCAAAGAAATGTATTGATCAAGCAAAGTAGTAGCAACAATATACACATGATGAGGAAATGAGCACTTTCTAGCCCAAAGGCAATCATTTCTAGATTTCCCTATGCACTGCATGAATTGAAAATGGTATGTATTGATGCATACTTGCATCGGGGTGATTCATATTAAGTAAAGCATGAATAACACTATGCATAGAGAGATGATCCTGCCTTCAAATATCAGATCTAATGTTCCAAGGATGACCAAACCAAACTACTCTAGTAAAGTCACAAAGAAAAAATAGGTGCATATCATTTTCATCTTGGTCACAACGGCGACATTTTTTGGAAATGTGAAAAGTGAAATGACCAGCCCTCAAACCAATGGGAAGAGCTTTACGAAAAAGTCTCCAAGCGAAAGATTTGACTCTCGGGGCCATCTATTTGTTCTTCCAGCCCTACTTAAGAATGTCTTTAAACAGAGATATTGGTAGGAAGATTCCTTGGTATGTTGTGAATATCCCGCAAATACAACTAGTAAGTAGACTTGGAGTTACATTTGCCATTTTGAGTGAGAACCCGGCCAGGAATGTCTGGGTGATAATGGAAGCCATGGGATCTTGAAAAAGAGCGTGAATGAAACTGCTGTTCCATTGTTCTAAGGAAAAGACTTTTGATGGACTTGTTCTCTCTTATCCCTGGCCATCAAAAAGTTCTGATGGTAGCCGTGAGTTTAGCAATGAATTTCTTCGCGAAAAAAATATTAGAGACATATAATAGACAGGAATGGAAGAGAAAACAGATCTCTTGAGCTCCAGCATGGCT
>LR738716.1:877054-888384 GCA_902687465.1 Secale cereale
GCGCCTGCCAAGGTGCCCCCCTTCCATACTTGGCGCGTGGAGGGAAGGAAAGGGGGGCGATCCCTAGGACGCCACCCCTTCCTTCTTCCTTGCGTGGAGAAAGGCAGGAGAGGGTCGGCCCCTCCTTCCTTCTTAGGGTCGCTGGCCAGGAGGTGGGGCGCACCAGCCGCCTTATGGGCTGGTGTGCTCCCCTCCTTTTGTCATGTTAGGCCCAACAACTCACCGTGGCCTTCCGGAACCCCGTGCGGTGATCCAATAATTATCCTGTGTATTGCGGAACCCTTCCAGAGACCAAATACAATCTTCCTATATATCAATCTTTACCTCTGGACCATTCCGAAGCTCCTCGTCATGTCGGTGATCTCATCCGGGACTCCAAACAACATCAGGTCACCAACGCACATAACTCATATAGTACTATGTTGTCAATGAACGTTAAGCATGCGAACCCTACGGGTTCGAGACATGACCGAGTTGCTTCTCCGGTCAATAACCAATACCAAGACCTAGATGGCCATATTAGTTCCTACATATTCTACGAAGATCTTTATCAGTCGAACCTTTATGACAACATATGTAGTTCCCTTTGTCCGTTGGTATCTTACTTGCTCGAGATTCGATCGTCGGTATCTCCATACCTAGTTCAATCTCGTTAACAGCAAGTATCTTTACTCATTCTGTAATACATCATCTTGTAACTAACTCCTAACGAATACCCCTATGTCCCTTGAATCTTTGTGTCGGATGGCCATTAATGATGACACAAAAAGTAGGCACGGAAATGCATGCATAAATTAATGACCATACAACCCTTTACGTGCGAGAGCCGAAACAATGAAATTACATTCAAGACAATCAAAAGTTTAAGCAAGATCAATCTTAATCACGAAAGCACTTGAGCAATAATAATGTTACAAAGTATACGCCCTTCAATAAATGCTTATTGAGTTGGATCAATGCAATCAGGTAGATGGGGTTTGAGCCTATTAGCTAAAGTCTTAGAAATGATCCTGTAAATAATACTAAAATGTCTAATAGGTATATAATGAGTGCTAACTTGAAGAACTTGATTTTTTTTAGGGAAAAAGAACTACATTTTTAGGGAGGAGAGGAATGTTGGTGTCAGCAATATTAATGTGTGTGGGAGAATACTTTTTGTATAGAAGTTCACCACCAAGGTCGTGACGTCATCAGCAATCCAGTCACAAGTAGCAAGACAAAACTCAAACATTGAAGCCATCCGGGTCAGGCAAATCATTCAGCTTCATATCCTTGAGGGACTTCAAGATTTCATTCTTTTGATCTTCCTAGATATGTGGTGCACCTGTGTGTTAATGTGTTTTCTTGACCCGAAGAAATCACAACAGTGGTTCTAATTAACAATCCAAGGAATAAAATCAGTTGAAATACTTCTGGTCACTGCTGGTTTTGCTAGGTAAAGGCAATCAATGAGAAAGATTGGTTGAGCAATCTGCAGAGCTTGGGTCACCTTGGCTGGAAGTAGAAGAGCCAAAGCTTCAGGCTAAAGGGGAGATTTGGTGATCAGAGTCGATGCTTCAATCTGCACATGAATGTCCTTCTAGTCCGGCTAGAAATTTAGGAAAATTCCAATACCCGTCACTGGGTAGCCCTGCAATATGCTAGCTTTTTTTCATTTGAATGGGCCATCAGAGTAAATTTTGTTCATGTAAAAATTAAATCATTGTGAAGGGTGCAACCCTGAAGTGGCATCACACATGGACGGTTGGATGTGATGTTGCACATTGACCTGGCTAGGATCAGAAGAGTTCACCAAACAAATAGTTTTGTCAAGCAAAGTAGTAGCAATAATATGCACATGATGAGGAAGAGAGGACTTTCTAGCAAACATGCAAGCATTTCTAGATTTCCATATGCACCACATGAAATTGAAAATGGTGGTTGTCGATGCATAGGGGTGATTCATATTAAATAAAGCATGAATAACAGTATGCATAGAGAGATGATTAATTACCAGTTACAAGATTGGATCTAATGTACCAAGGATGACCAAACCAGGCTACTCTAGTGAAGTCACAAAGGAAAAAAAAGGTGCATATCATTTTCATCTTGGTCACAACGGCAACATTTTTTTTGGAAATGCGAACACTGAAATAGTTAGCTCTCAAACATGTTTGGGGAGCTTTATGAAGAAGTCTCCAAGTGCATGTTTTAACTCTCGGGGCCATCTGCTTGTTCTTCCTAACCTGGTTAAGAATGTCTTTAATATGAACAGAGATATTGGTAGTAAGATTCCTCAGTTGGCAGTGAGTACCCTACAAAGACAATTTCTAAGTAGACTTGGAATTTAATTTTCTGTTAGGAGTGAGATCCAAGCAAAGAATGTCTGTGCAATCACCCGGAATGATAGTGGTCTGGGTGATAATGGAAGCCATGGGTTCCTGAAAATGAGCGTGAATGAAATTGTTGTCCCATTGTTTACTTGGGAGGGATAAATGAAGCCAGCTGGTTGGATAATGAGATGGTTGTAAATGCCAGCTCAAGCCATGCACTAAGGAGTATACCAAATGGATATGTTCGCTTGACTATTTTGGTAAAAAGAGTAAGCTTTTAGTTTGGGGTGCATTTTAAGAATTGATGACCAAAAGGTAGATTTAGGAGCATTTGCAATAGTAGCCCAAATGGAACTATCAGGGGATTATTTGGATTTAGGCACACAATACAAATGCGTAGTGGGAGAGTTGGCAAGCGTCCACACAAAGACAAGAATTAGACATTCGTTCATTGCTTGGAGATTTCTTATACCTAACGCACCCTCTTGTTTAGATGTAAAACTATCCTTCCAAGCTCCGAGGAAAAGACTTTTGAGGGAGTTGGTCCCTCTTATCCATGTCCACCAGAAAGTTTCGATGATAGCTATGAGCTTAGCAATAAATTTATTGGTGAACAAAATATTAGACATATAATAGACAGGAATGGAAGAGAAAAAAATTGTAATGATATCTAGCGTGGCTACATGAAAGCATGTTAGCTTTTTAAATACGGAGTTTAGCCATGAATTTATCAGGAACAAAGTTGTAAACCACAAATCTATTTTTGGCAGGAAGGATTAGAGGATGGCCCAGATGAGAAAAAATCTTCCATGGAAGGAACGAGGAAAATTTCCTTAATGTCCGCAATCATAGCTTGATTTACATGAGTACCAAAAAGAAATTGAAACCGTAACCTCGGAGGAATACATAAGGGACACTTTCAAGAACGATTCAGACTCCGAAAAGGAAGAGGTATGTGGTACGGTAAGTAAACCGACTCCAAAACAGTTCAAATGGCAATTTTTCTCCGTTTTGGAATAATAGGAAAAATAGAAAAATAAGAGGCAGTCCGGAAAGGAAACGAGGCATCCACGAGGGTGGAGGGCGCGCCCTACCCTCCTGGGCACGCCCTCTACCTCGTGGGCACCTCGTGTGCCTCTCGGACTCCGGTTTCTTGCACATTACTTCTTTTGGTCGGTAAAAATTCACTATATATCCTCCCGAAGGATTTGATGTCATGACCCCGATCCCAAGTCACACAGGTCTAGCCTGTAACACATCATATCACTTTGCGGCCTCACGCACGGTATCCCCACGGGTACCACCTTACCTGGCCTGGGACCGTTTGCACATTTTGGCACACGTATATGATAGTGTCGCTAGCATCCATATGACAGAGGACCTGGGCCGACATGACAAGTTATAAACCAAAAGTGGCACTAAATTACAGAGACAGGCATACATGACCCAGCAACGAACGTGTCGGTCATCAACGTATGAACCCAAGTCGTAGCAAGCTACAAGGACTTAAAGGAACAACGCGTGACATTTCCCCTAAGGGACAGACACAGGAACGAAGAAGGACACATGCCGGCCAGCCTAAGTGTTCCGGAGCAGTAGCAAGCTACCAAGGCTCAGTGGAAGCACTAGGAGACATTTCCCTGTAAGATAGGCTACCAAGGGTAAACAACTAGGTGTCGGATCCTACACATAGCAATACACATTACACGTACGCATAACATGCAAGTATGTGTTGTACACCATGGCATCACAACATAACTCAACAACTCATATAGATAAAGGCCCAGAAGAGCCATCATAACATTTATTACAAACAGAGGTCACATGACCCAACATACAGAGCATACAGGCAACGGAAGGATAACATGTCTGAGTACAGACAACTACAAATGAAAAAGGCTGAGAAGCCTGACTATCTACAAGACCCTCCCAAGGGTACAAGATCGTAGCTGAGGTAACAAGCTAAACGTCGAAGTCCACGCGGAACCACTAGTGAGACTGGAGTCTCTCTGCAAAAACATAAATTAAGCAAACGTGAGTACAAAGGTACTCAGCAAGACTTACATCAGAACTATCTACATATGCATCAGTATCAACAAAGGGGTGGTGGAGTTTGACTGCAGCAAGCCAGCTTTGACTCGATGGCTAATCTAAACTATGACTGCAAGTAACTCTTTTGAGGTGGCGCACACGAGTCCACATATTCAACAACCAATACACCACTATGGATCCGCTCCCGTCTCCCTACGAGAAGGCCATCCATAGCACTCACGCTTATCTGGCGTGTTTTAGAGTATCCACTTTCACTTGTCTATGAACTGTACAGGTAACCCAGAAGTCCATTTCCGCGTACACGGCTATTCGAATAGATCATATATATCCCTGCAGGGGTGTACTTCTTCACACATGCTCTCGCCACTTACCGCCATGTACACGTCATGTATCTCGGCAACCTTCAAGCGGAAGCCTGGTGAGGGTGTCGGCCACGACCTGACTAACCACACAAGTCCCTAGTCCAAGTATATCGCCTATTTGGGTTCCATCAGTGGGGAGATCCGGCCGGGGTGTCGCTCACGGCCCCAAATGATGTGTACAGGGTTCCCGAGTCACCAAACGGGCGCTCGGTACACCCGGCCACGTACCTGCCGCGCCACAGCCCACCCCGAGGGTCAGCGTTGTGCACGACCTCCAGTAAACTACAAACACCAGAAACTAGTTGCAACTCCTGGACGGAGGACAAGGGCAGTTAATAAGTCGAGAGAGCTTGGAGCGCCCGGACCCCAATGCGTGGTAGTAGCTGTTCATGGATCAACCAACACAAAACTCAGTTCCTGAGGACGGCTGCAATGAGACAACCCACCATGTTCTCCTACATGGTCTCTCATCGCTACCTTTACCAAAACATGTTCACACTCTCAGCTCACACACAGTAGGACATGTTCATCACCATTCCAATTCATCCCCGATGAATCAGACCTGACACAACTCTAAGCAATAGCAGGCATAACCAGAAAGCATGAATGAGTAGGCACAACATGGCTCAAACAACTCCTACTCATACCAGTGGGTTTCAACTATTTACTGTGGCAATGACAGGTCATGCAGTGGAAAGGGGTTCAACTACCGTAGCAGGTAACAGTTGAAGCGTTGTTGTCCTAATGCAGTAAAAGAGAGCAAGAGAAAGAGAGTGGGATTGTCTCGAAATGCTCAATGGGGTCTTGCTTGCCTGGCACTTCTGAAGATAGAACGGTGTCTTCATCAGTGTCATCGGTCACATCGTCGGAACACGTCTACTGAGAGGGGACAAACACCGGCAATAGAGAAAGAACACAATCAATGCAATGCGACAATATGATGCATGATCATGACATGGCAATATGCTGTTGATTGAGCTAATGCAACTAGCAACCATGTTAAATGGAGTTGGTTCGAACCAAAGGTTCAAATTCAAACTTCATATATGATTATTCAAATGGCATTTAATTGATGTGACCTGTTCAGCAGGTTTAACTTGTTCAAACATTCATGAAAATACCATAAACAGATTCCTTGAATTTTTCTGATCATTTTTCATATATAAATTATTTTCATTGGAGTTATAGATTATTTTCTGTGATTTTTAGAATTTTTAGCTATTTTGTGAAATAAATAAATCATTTCTGATTTATTTAAAATTCCAGAAAGGCTTTATGACATCATAGTGATATCATCACTATGTCAGCAAGTCAAAGGCGCCAGCCTAGGTCAAACCTGACGGCTGGGACCCACATGTCAGTGGCACAGCCAGTTAATAAAAACTGTTAGTGCTAACTAGCTAACTAAACTAATTAACCCAGAGGCTGGGCCCATAGGTCAGTGACTAACCTAACTAACTGGATTAATTAGCATTTAACTTAACTAACCTAGCTAATTAGGGGGCGGGGGGTGGGCCCACACGTCAGTGACCCACGGGGTCAAACTGGGTCAACCCGGGTCAAACTCGCCGGAGTTGACCCGTGGCTCGTCGTCGGCGGAGCCAGAGACGGCGGAGCCAGAGACGGCGGAGGGCGTCGGGATTGCACCTCCGGCGACCAAACCAACGGCGGAGGCCATCTACGTAACGAGGAGGCTCGGCCGCATCGACTAGTGCCATCGGTTTCGCCGGAGGTGGCCCGGAACAACGGCGGCGTCCATTCCCGCGGCGGCCGGAGTTCGGGCGAGGTTGGAAAAGGTGCTGTGGGGCACGGCGGGGCGAACGGCTGGGTGCTACGGCCTCCTAGTGAAGCACTGAGTGCGGTGACGTGCTCAGATTTGAGCGTGCGTGGCTGTGGCCACGGCGGCGGCATCACCGGCGGCGGTGAACTCACGGTCACGGAGGGGATCGGGGCTAAAGCACGCGCGGGAGTGAGGGGACACGGGGGAAGAAGGAGGAGCTCATGGCGAACTCGCAGAGGAGACAAACGGGCTCGGGGAGGCACGTGCGGCGTCGTGGCATCTCCGGCGATCTCGGCGACCGAAGGAGGAAGAAGAGGTCGGGGACGAAGCTGTAGGGCTCCCGCGGTTGCATGGGTCAACGGAGAGGATGAGGGAGGCACGGCGGAGCTCAGGGGCGCGTCGGAGAGGCGAGGGGGTGGCGGTGGACGCAGCTGCGGCGGCGGCGTGCTCACGGGCGCGTTGGCCATGGCGTTGAGAGGGCGAGGGAGAGACGAAGGGAAAGAGTGAGGAGGTCAAGGGGTTCCAGACGGTAGCGGCGTGTCCTTGGCGGCGGCGTGCTGGCTAGGGGAGGTCCAGGCAGGCAGGTGGCGTGGAGGCACGGCCGTGCGCGCGCGCCGGCCACACGCCTGGCCGACTGGCGCTAGGAGGACGAAAGCGATGGTGGGCTGGACCTACAGCTGGGCCACACAGGAGCTGGGCCAGGTAACTCTTCTCCCTCTCTCTCTTATTAAGACTTTCTGTTTTCTATTTTTTGTAAACTTTAGGGCTTTATTAAAAATGCCAGGGCATTTCCAAAAATCATGAAACCAAGCATGGCTACTGTTTAGAATAAATCCAACAGTAAACATTTTAGTTTATGATTATTTGAGCATTTCAAATAATATATAATATTTAAATGCCCAATGCAAATAAGGTATGATTTAATTCAGTGCCCAAAATATTCCACAAAAATGTTCATTATTTTTGGTTTGGTCTCAAAGCCTTGCAAAAATTATCAACATTGATGAAGGTATTTTGGGTCATTGGAAATGATTTTATTCTTGACCCTAGTTTAATTCATTTGGTGCTAGGGTTTGAACATCCCCATTTCTAGTTTTCTGAGGAGATTAAACATGATGCACATGAAGACCAAGCAAAGACAGGCAAGGGCTGGTCTAGGTGTCGGTGTACTAAAGTAGGGGTACCTTAGTATCCCGAACTTGTGCACGGGCAGTTGCAGCGTCCCGCGGCAAGGGTTGCCAGGCGACCGCCAAGATCCTCCATGGTTTCCTTGGGGCCATTCAAGAACAAAGTATTCAAGTCAAAGAGACAAGACCCCGGCAAGAGGAGCTTGCCGGGAAGGCCACTCAAGGCACAGAATCACTCAAGACACGAGACCCCGGCAAGAGGAGCTTGCCGGGAAGGCCACTCAAGGCACCTCAAGAGAGCTTGCCGCAACGCGCCACACATCCCGGCAAGGACCAGTGAGCGACAAGCTCCGAGAAGCGACAAGATAGCCACCGCGGCAAGGCGCTTTCCGCGGCAAGCTTCCACTCAGTGCCCGCGCTCCAGCACATCCACCCACCTGTCGCCCTGGGGCCCCTCCAGGCACACGTGGAGGAAGGCTGTGCAGCCAGGGGAACACGGTGGCAAGCGGCGATGACAAGGCTACCGTCGTGGCGGACGGTGGCGCCCTGACGGTCACTTTTTGCACTGTTTGGGGCGACGGCGACGGGCATTCAATGCCCTTGTCCCCTGCCGTCAGAGTTTGGTATAGAGCACTATACAAACACTGTTCCAACTACCACTCTTTTTACATTTTTACCCTCATCTATGTTGCCACCTGTCGGTGACCCCTTTGACCTATAAAAGGAGGCCCATGGGCATCGTAGAGGAGGTTCCGAACATAGATCATTCCACGCTCGGTCCTGCCAGCGGTTAGAGTGCGCTGCAGCCCTCCTCGCTGCCGAGCCAAGAACTCAATAACAAACCAAAGCAGGAGTAGGGTTTTACGCATCCGTGCGGCCTGAACCTGGGTAAACTGCTCATGTGCTCGCCTCAATCCGCTCTTTGTGCATCCTCCGCCCCCTGCCGTACCGAGAAGGGGCTCCGGTCCCATAGGTGTTCGTGGGCAATTAGTTTCCCCGACATCTTTGGCACGCCAGGTAGGGGTGCGTCGAGGTTGTGTGAACCCGATCTGGCGTCACACGAGCTAGATCTTCATCGACTTCATCAACATGCCGCCGAAGAAGAAGGCTTCGGAGGCAGCAGGCCTGTCCGCGTCGATCCCACCACCGCCGGAGCCAACGGCTGGTGGGGTAGACGCCGGCGGAAGGACAGACGTCGGCGAGGAAACTCATGGCGCCGCCAAGTCCAAGGACAAGACGGACGACCGAGCGCACTCCAAGGCCTCGGCGTCCGTACACGCACCGCGCCCATCTCAAGAGGCACGGGACCGGTAGCGTCGTGGTACTCAAGGTACCATACGCTTGCTGGGCCAAGGTCAAGCTGGCGGATCTCGGGACGCTCAAGGCCAGCATGCACATCAACATGCTGGCACGAGCAAGGCACGGTTGCCGGGACGGGATGCTGCTCCTTCTAACGTAGTTAGAAGTCCGAGCATATCCCGCTCCTCGCACCGCTCGCCGCCGCTACCCGCCACTCCAGCAGAAGCTCTAGCTCGAGCTCAACTGCTCCTCGACTTCCCTCCAGCGGCAGACAAGGCCGACGACTGGAGGGCCACCATCCAAAGTCTCATCGCCTTCGCCAACGGCGACACCCCGCAGCAGCCGAGCACATCGCGGCCGCGGCAAGTCAGCCAGGCGCGGGCCGATGGCGACAAAACCACTGGGGGTGCAACTACCGTGCACTCCCCACCACGAAGGCCAAAATCGCCGACTCGCCGGATCAACATCGACGACGACTATCCACGAGCTCACCGCGATCAGCGCTAAGTCGTTGACGACCGACAACAAGAGGACGCTCGAACCCGCATCGAGCGCCGAAGAGAAGCGCGGCGACAATCCGACCAGCGCGCTGGGCCCGCTGTTGACATGCAAGCACCAGGGGGACCAGGCGACCTGCCGTACGCGGCAGGTTGCCCTGCGTTCACTCGTGAGCTGCGGCAAGTCCAGTGGCCCAGCATGAAGAACTTCAAGCCCGACGTACCGGAGAAGTACGGCGGCAAGACACATCCGTCGGAGTTCCTCAGCGTCTACACCATCACGGTGCAGGCTGCCGTGGGACGAGACGAGAAGATACTCGCCAATTACTTCCCGCTGGTGCTCAAGCCGAACGTCAGATCTTGGCTCATGCACTTGCCGGAGAACTCCATTTCTTCTTGGGCTGACATGTGTCATCAGTTTGTCGGCGCCTTCACAGGTGGCCAGGAGAGTGACCTTCACGTACTCGCACAGAAGGAAGGAGAGCCCCTGCGTAAGTATATCCAGAGGTTCAGCCGTGTCCAGCACAATATCCCAGACGTCCACCCTGCGGCGGTTATTAGCGCGTTCCATCAGAACGTGCGTAACCGCCTGATGGGCCTCGAACCCCTCGTTGGTTACCCCAAGTGGAAGGTGTAAGATGCAGTAAGTAGAAGTGTTTTCCCCTAGCAAAGATGCCAAGGATCGAATCCCCAGAGACTCCTAGGTTCAACTGCTAACGGCGCAATTAGCAATCAACGTGGACCTGCACACAGATACAAATAACTTTGCTCCCAACGAGTACAGAGAGGTTGTCAATCTCTCTGACCTTGTAGTTCACAAAGGGTTAAAAGCAATATGATAGTATTGATAGATAGTGTTTTGCAATAGTAAATAAAATAGCGGAAAAGTAAATAGTGTATGTGATCAATGATGGTAATATCGACCGGAGTCTCATGATGTTCACTAGTGATGTCTCTCTCCCAAAAGACGATAAAACAGCTATGTGAGGTAACAAATTACAGCTGGGCAATTGACAGGACCACGAACGCAAACCAATGCTGACTACATTGCAAGAAAGGTTGAGGTTCAAAGCATGGGCGGTACGCCAAAGTAAGTAGACCGAAATCCATCAATATCTACTACCAATCATCCACCTTGAGATATCTATCCAGAACATCTCACTTGTATTAAGTTACGAGTTCCACCCATAGTGTAAACTCAATGCAACAGACAACTGCATTAAAAGAACTTTGCGTAAAGTAAACAATCCTTGCACCCGCGGGCACAAGCACCGTTGTTTTCCCCCTTGTGGCAACAGCACATCCCCTAGACTCATGTTTCTGTCACTCAAGCTAGTCATCGAGGGGCATGAACCCACAATCGAGCATAACGTTCCCTCTTGGAGTCACTACCTATTACTCGGCCAAAGCAATAAATAACAACGGAGAACATGCAAGAATTACTTATGAACTAAAATATAAAAGAGGTGAATCAAATATATTACTCA
Source organism: Secale cereale (assembly GCA_902687465.1). Taxonomy (NCBI): domain Eukaryota; kingdom Viridiplantae; phylum Streptophyta; class Magnoliopsida; order Poales; family Poaceae; genus Secale; species Secale cereale. Next base: position 887,971 of record LR738716.1, read on the forward strand.
AGATCAATCTGAACATAATCTCATAATCCATCGGATCCCAGCAAACTCAACATAGCAACAACATAAGGATTACATAGGTGCCTCGATCATGTAGGGCAGCTCACGAGGACTAATTAGTGAAGCACAAGAATGGGAGGAGAACATCATATAGCTACTGGTCATGGACTCATGGTCCAAGGGAGACTACTCACGAGTCATCCAGGAGGCGTCCATGGTGGTGGGGAAGCTCCCGGTGGTGATCCTCCCCTCCGGCAGGGTGCCGGGAAGAGTTCTCCTGGTGCTCCCGATCTTGGAAGCGGCGGCGGAGGCGGAACAGAGATGGGATCGCGAAAAGAAGTCCTGTTTCGAGGGTTTCGGAAAGTCCTTTAAATATATGCCAAAGTAGGGCACCGGGGGACTCTCGGGGGGCCGAGG
>LR738716.1:888394-904212 GCA_902687465.1 Secale cereale
CCCCCCAGGTTGCCCTTTGGACGCAGTGTTGTTTCCGGTTCGCTGATTTTTTATATAATTTTTCTGGATTTTTCTGGGCAGTTCTCGAAACGTGAAAACCTGAAATACAAAAACAGCCGAAAACAGAAACTGGCACTGGGGTGCACTGGATTAGTAAGTTAGTCCAAATATGATCAAAAGTGTATGGAAGTGTATGAATATCATACCAATATCTCCCAAAAGTGGCATGGAGCAAGCAGAAATTATAGATACGTTTTGGACGTATCAACATCCCCAAGCTTAATTCCTGCTCGTCCTCGAGTAGGTAAATGATAACAAGAATAATTTCTGTGGTGACATGCTATTAACCATATAGGACTTTCTCATAGTCATATGACAAAAGCTTACTGAGACAATGATTCTAAAGTAATTAAGTTGTCTCAAGAGAAAATCACAAATGACTGAAAGTTTTACAACATGAAACTGAAACATCAAAAAGATTTGCAATGAACATGATGTGCAAATATGATCAAGTGATATCTAGCTTGCCCCCTTTAGTGATGCAAAACATAAATGCAAGGGCACCTTCAAGGTTTAAGTGATGACTAGATACAATCAATTCAGAATAAACAATATCACAATGATGCAAAAGACAATGCTACTTTGGAACAATGCACATTACACTCAGAATGACAATCATGCTCTCAGTAGTTGGTGCTTGAAGTGCTAGAGCTTTTTATTTTGAAACATGGAAGCAATTGTGTCAACGGTAGTAGTACTTCATATGTGTCATGTATAAAACATCCTATAAGTTGCAAGCCTCATGCATCGAATACCAATAGTGCTCGCTCCTTGTCCTAATTAGCTCGGATCCCCATGGGTTATTATTGCATTGCATATGTTTTAACCAAGTGTCACAAAGGGGTACCTCTATGCCACCTGTACAAAGGTCCAAGGAGATAGATCGCATTTGATTTCTCATTTTTGATAGATCTCAACTTGAGGACATCCATACCGGGACAACATAGAAAATAGATGATGGACTCCTCTTTAATGCATAAGCATATTCTCATGAGAGATTGAGGATTAAGGTCCAAGCTAAAACTTCCACCATGATGCATGGCTTTGGTTGGCGGCCCAATGTTCTTCTCTAACAATATGCATATTAATTCAACCCACGGTAAATCACCCTTACTTCAGACAAGACGAACATGCATAGCAACTCACATGATATTCAACAAAAGTGTGACAGTTGATGGCGTCCCTAGAAACATGGTTACCGCTCAGCAAGCAACTCATAAGAAATAAGATACATAGGCAACATATTCTTTACCACAATAGTTTTTAGGCTACTTTCCCATGAGCTATGTATTGCATGGTTAATTTGCTTAGTGAAGGTGTAGGTTAGCAAAAGACTGGGAGCGACCAACTAAGAGAGCAATGACGGTCATAATCATGCAGAGCGACAAAGCAATATTGAATCAGGCATGGTAGTTATATCACTACTTAGAAATAAGAGATCATCAAGGCTTGACAGACTTTCTTTACAGTCTTGAATATGCGTGAGCATACGCCAAGTCAATCAAAATAAATTCTCGAAGGAAGATATTACTAAACCATACCACATCATAGGCAAACAAACCAAGTTGGTACTCCAATAACACATTGGGAACCCCCCAGCTATTGGAGATTAACCAAAAGAAAAACCTGAACTACTAAGCACCATCATGAAAGTAGCATCTTTATCATAGACACATTAACCAATGCAACAGAAGCAAACTCTCTTAATAAGGTGATCATGGTAATTAAAGAGAGTTCAAGCAACCAACTAAATAAAAGCTCTTTGAAAAGATAAGCATGAATACTAAGAGCAAAGTACGATAGTAGCTAGTTAAAAGACAAAGAACACACACAGCATAGATAGACATGAAAGTTCTATGTAATGTTCTAGGTAGAGGTGGAGCGTGTTTCTCTCCCACATAAAGGAATGCTGGGTTCCGACTCGTTATGAAAAACTAAAAAGAAAACTAAAAGCAAGAAGCTCCAAGCATAGCACATAACACATGAAGTGATAAAAATATAGTGGAACAAAAGACGAACTGATAATGTTGATGGAGAAGGGGATGCACGGGGGCATCCCCAAGCTTAGACGCTTGAGTCTCCTTGAATATTTCTTGGGGGTGCACGGGGGCATCCCCAAGCTTGAGCGCTTGACACTCCTGAATCTTTTTATCATCTTCCCTCGCACACTTGAAAACTCCCTTCATACACAATTCATCATAATCTGATTAGCGAGGTTAGTATCCTTAATAAAATAATTATACCTTGCTGGAAATAAGGATATTCTTGAAGTTCTACTGTTTCTCAAGATTGTCAAAAGGTTTTTGCAAAGAAAAAGCAAGTTCTCAATTTGCAAAGTGAAGGTAAGGCAAAACAGGGCAGAATCTGTGAAAAACAGAACAGCAGGAAGTAATTGACCTGTTCGGGATACTTCTGGAACTCAAATAAAAAAACTCAGAACTGACGCACGAAATACAATTATATAGAGAACGCTGTCAAAAAAATTCAGACCAAAAAGATGATCTGGTGATTTTATACGAATTTTTCTCTCCAAGGACAGAATCTGTTTCCTGGACAGCACCTCACAACTTTTGAACTTTCTAGCAATCAGAGGCTATACTTGGCACAAATATGAAAAGCAAAGATACAATGATGATGCTACAGCAGTAAACAACATCAAGACACAACAAAAGCAAAAAATTTATTCATGTGGGCTGCCTCCCAAAAGCGCTTTCTTTTATGCCTTTAAGCTAGGCATAATGCAAAGATCAAGTTTTATCAAAAGTAAAAGAATAGCTAGCCCGTACAACGGACTCAAAAGGTAACTTGACCTTCTCACGAGGGAAGTGTTCCATCCCTTTCTTGAGAGGAAACTGAAATTTAATATTACCCTCTTTCATGTCAATGACAGCACCAACGGGCGCAAAAAGGGACGTCCCAAAATAATTGGACACGAAGGATCACATTCAATATCCATAATGGTGAAATCAACGGGCACATAATTATCATTGACAACAATAAGAACATCGTCGATCCTCCCCAAAGGTTTATTTATGGAAGAATCAACGAGACGAACACCAAAAGAACAAGAATCAAAAGGTTTCAATTTAAGCATATCATATATCCTTTTGGGCATAACAGAGGTACTAGCACCAACATCACATAATGCATAACAAGAGAAGTCATTCAAATTAATTTTTATCATAGGATCCCAACCATCTTCTAGCTTTCTAGGTATGGAGGCTTCTACTCTAAGTTTCTCCTCCCTAGCTTTGATGAGAGCATTAGTGATATGCTTCGTGAAGGCAAGGTTAAGCGTGCTAGTGCGGGGATCTCTAGACATCTTGTGAAGGAAATCAATAACTTCGGTAAGAGTGCAATTATCAAAATCAAGGTCACGAGCATCAAGTAAAGTGGTAGCGGTGTCCTTAAGGCTCACCTGTTTGGTAGTTTCTATAGCATCACCATTAATAGGTCCATTGGGACCAGGAGTACATTGGGTGCTAAGAGTGTGAACATCCTCAACAACTTGGATGGTAGCAACAGTGTGGTGGGTAGGAAGGCTCTTAATTCTTTCCTCTTCCTCCCTTTCTCTAGCCCATCTTTCTTTAAGCTTAGCCATCATCCTAATATTTTCATTGATTTGTACTTGAGTAGCATTAATAGGGATGACTTCCCTCTCCTTAAGTGGAGAAGTTTCAATTTTTAGCAATTTTACCTCATTGGCTAAGTGGTCTACCTTAAAAGAAAGATCATATAGTTTATGTAGTTTCTCTTCTACATTCTTATTAAAGGCTTTTTGGGTAGTGATGAAATCTCTAAGCATAGTCTCTAGTTCAGTATTGGAGTTCTTGGTACTAGGATAAGCATTGTTGTTCCCATAAGAGTTAGAGGGGAACGGTCTAGAATTGTTACCAAAGTTACTCCTATAAGCATTGTTGTTGAAATTGTTTCTAGAGATAAAGTTAACATCTACTTGTTCTTGAGCAATCAAAGAATTTAAAGGAACATCACGAGGATCAACCGTAGATTGCTTCGAAAGTAGAGACATGATCAAGTCAACTTTTTCATTGAGGGAGGAAATCTCCTCGACAGAGTTTACCTTCCTACCAGTTGGAGCGCGTTCGGTGTGCCATTGGGAATAGTTGGTCATCATCTCATCGAGAAGCTTTGTGGCAGCACCAAGTGTAGTTGACATAAAGGTTCCTCCCGTGGCCGAATCTAACAAGTTCCGCGAGGTAAAGTTCAAGCCTGCATAAAAAGTTTGGATAACCATCCAAGTAGTCAAACCGTGAGTAGGGCAGTTCTTGATAAGAGACTTCATACGTTCCCAAGCTTGGGCAACGTGTTCATTATCCAATTGTTTAAAATTCATGATGTTACTTCTAAGTTGGATAATTTTAGCAGGTGGATAGTATTTTCTGATAAAAGCATCATTGCACTTGTCCCATGAATCTATGCTATTTCTAGGCAAAGACTGAAACCAAATTTTTGCTCCTCCTCTCAAAGAGAAAGGAAAAAGCTTAAGCTTAAAAATACTACCATCTATTTCTTGGTACTTTTGCATATCACAAAGTTCTACAAAGTTGTTCAAGTGTAAAGCAGGATCATCTCCAGCACCGGAGAATTGTTCTCTCATGACTAAGTTCAGTAAAGCAGGTTTAATTTCATATGAAGGTGCTGAAGTGGCAGGTGTAGTGATAGGTGTGCTGATAAAGTCATCGTTGTTGTGACTAGTGAAGTCACACAACTTGGTGTTCTCGGTGGAACCCATAGTAGCAAGCAAGCAAGATAACTATTTTTGTGATTTTCGATAAAAAGGAACTAAAGCAAATATGAAAGGTAAACTAACAAGACTAAAAAGCAAAGATAAAAGATAGCATGCCACTCCCCTATCCTGAAGAGTGGAGTCCCCGGCAACGGCGCCAGAAAATACTCCTTGATGGGCCTCGAACCCCTCGTTGGTTACCCCAAGTGGAAGGTGTAAGATGCAGTAAGTAGAAGTGTTTTCCCCTAGCAAAGATGCCAAGGATCGAATCCCCAGAGACTCCTAGGTTCAACAGGTAGGTGTCAACTGCTAACGGCGCAATTAGCAATCAACGTGGACCTGCACACAGATACAAATAACTTTGCTCCCAACGAGTACAGAGAGGTTGTCAATCTCTCCGGCCTTGTAGTTCACAAAGGGTTAAAAGCAATATGATAGTAGTGATAGATAGTGTTTTGCAATAGTAAATAAAATAGCGGAAAAGTAAATAGTGTATGTGATCAATGATGGTAATATGGACCGGAGTCTCATGATGTTCACTAGTGATGTCTCTCTCCCAAAAGATGATAAAACAACTATGTGAGGTAACAAATTACAGCTGGGCAATTGACAGGACCACGAGCGCAAACCAATGCTGACTACATTGCAAGAAAGGTTGAGGTTCAAAGCATGGGCGGTACGCCAAAGTAAGTAGACCGAAATCCATCAATATCTACTACTAATCATCCACCTTGAGATATCTATCCAGAACATCTCGCTGGTATTAAGTTGCGAGTCCCACCCATAGTGTAAACTCAATGCAACAGACAACTGCATTAAAAGAACTTTGCGTAAAGTAAACAATCCTTGCACCCGCGGGCACAAGCACCGTTGTTTTCCCCCTTGTGGCAACAGCATATCCCCTAGACTCATGTTTCTGTCACTCAAGCTAGTCATCGAGGGGCATGAACCCACAATCGAGCATAACGTTCCCTCTTGGAGTCACTACCTATTACTCGGCCAAAGCAATAAATAACAACGGAGAACATGCAAGAATTACTTATGAACTAAAATATAAAAGAGGTGAATCAAATATATTACTCAAGATCAATCTGAACATAATCTCATAATCCATCGGATCCCAGCAAACTCAACATAGCAACAGCATAAGGATTACATAGGTGCCTCGATCATGTAGGGCAGCTCACGAGGACTAATTAGTGAAGCACAAGAACGGGAGGAGAACATCATATAGCTACTGGTCATGGACTCATGGTCCAAGGGAGACTACTCACGAGTCATCCGGGAGGCGTCCATGGTGGTGGAGAAGCTCCCGGTGGTGATCCTCCCCTCCGGCAGGGTGCCGGGAAGAGTTCTCCTGGTACTCCCGATCTTGGAAGCAGCTGCGGCGGCGGAACAGAGATGGGATTGCGAAAAGAAGTCCTGTTTCGAGGGTTTCGGAGAGTACTTTAAATATATGCCAAAGTAGGGCACCGGGGGACTCTCGGGGGGCCGAGGCGCCCCCCCGGCGCGGCCCAGGGGGGGCGCGCCCACAGGGCGCCTGGAGCCCCTGTGCCCCCCCCCCAGGTTTCCCTTCGGACGCAGTGTTGTTTCCGGTTCGCTGATTTTTTATATAATTTTTCTGGATTTTTCTGGGCAGTTCTCAAAACGTGAAAACCTGAAATACAAAAACAGCCGAAAACAGAAACTGGCACTGGGGTGCACTGGATTAGTAAGTTAGTCCAAATATGATCAAAAGTGTATGGAAGTGTATGAATATCATAGCAATATCACCCAAAAGTGGCATGGAGCAAGCAGAAATTATAGATACGTTTTGGACGTATCACCGCCGGATGAGGGAGGAGATGGCGATGTGCAAGATCAGGGACGTCAGCGAGCTGTACGCCCTGGCCGACAAGTGCGCACGCGCTGAGGAGGGGAGGAAACTCCCCGGAGAGGATACTGGAGCAGGGGGATTAGATAGTGAGGATGCCGCCCCGGCAAAGAAGAACCGGCGGCGGAACAACAGAAAGAAGAAGAACAAGGAAGTGCTAGTCGTTGAGCAGTCCGGCAAGGAGGTCGGCGCTAAGAAAGCCCAAGTTGGTAGCTCCGGCAAGGAGACTGCCGCATGCACCAACTGCCAGGCTGTGGCGGCCGCCGACAAGCAGGACGGCACCGACAAGCAGTATTGTAAGATCCACCGCACCAAGGGCCACGATCTCCAAAACTGCAAGAAAGTCGAATACCTCGTCGAGCAGCAGAAAGCTGAGTACGAGCGATGCGATAAGGAGAAGGCCCAAGGAGGTGATGGAGGGCTCGGCAAGAAGCGGCCATTCAACGGCCGGGGAGGATGCTGCGGCAAGGCTAAGCAGCGGCAAGGAGATAGATCTCCCCGCGGCCGCGACAAGGACGAAGACGAAGACGACGACGAAGACATGGATGATGGAGAGAACAGCGAGCAGGAGTTCCAGAAGGCCACAGAAGTTTTGTGCGTTGACGGTGGTGCTTCTCTGCATACTTCTCACCACCAACTCAAGCAGTGGGTGCGGGAAGTTAATGCGGCAGAACCACCCATCGAGTCGCGCAAACTTCTGAAGTGGTCCAGCACGCCTATGATCTATGACATTGAGGACCACCCTGATCGCACAACTGCGGTCGGGTGTTTGCCGATGTTGGTTTCACCAACTATCCACAATCTCAAGGTCACCAAGATGTTAGTTGATGGCGGGGCCGGCCTAAACTTGATCTCCTCTGCTGTGGTCCGGAAGCTCCAGATCCCCGACAGCGAGCTCGAAGAAACTGGCACATTCCAAGGAATTAACCCGAGAAGGAGCAAGCCGAAGGGGAAGATCACGCTGCCACTGACGTTTGGCGGCGAGCTAAACATCAGGACTGAGAGGATCACTTTCGATGTTGCCGATATCCCATTGCCCTACAATGGGATACTTGGCCGTCCAGCGCTCGCCAACTTCATGGCAGCCTCTCATTACGCCTACAATATGCTCAAGATGCCAGGCCCGATAAGCATCATTTCTGTCCCAGGCGACAAGAAAGATGCCCTTATCTGCGCCGACAAGATCTACCGGGAAGCAGCAGCCGCAGCAGATAGCAAGACACTTGCCGCTGAAGCTCCCGGAGGGAAGAAGAAGACGAAGTCCGGCAAGAGCTCTGGGGCCCACTCCGGCAAACGCACCTCTTCGGAGTGCTGCGCTGTCGTCGAGGACGCACCATCGAGCTCCACCGGCAAGTGTAAGAAAACGATGGCAGCTCCGCCAACAACCAAGAAGGTGTCCGCCAAGGAGGACGGCACTGTTGGTACTTTCACCATCAGTGCCACGCTCGACCCCAAATAGGAAAGCGCGCTCGTTACTTTCCTGCGGGCGAATGTCGACGTATTTGCATGGCAACCGTCTGATATCCCCGGTGTTCCCAGGAAAGTGATTGAGCACAAGCTTGTTGTTTGTCCTCACGCGCGGCCCGTCAAGCAGAAGGTTAGAAAGCAAGCAGTGGAGCGCCAAGAGTTCATAGCAGAAGAAATCAAGAAATTGGAAGCAGCAGGCCTTGTCAGAGGTGTACTCCATCCCACGTGGTTGGCCAATCCTGTTGTCGTGCGCAAGGCAAACGGGAAGTGGAGGCTTTGTATCGACTTCACCGATGTGAATAAAGCTTGTCCCAAAGATCCATTTCCCTTGCCGCGCATTGACCAGATTGTAGACTCCACGGCTGGATGTGAGTTGCTTTCGTTTCTTGATGCATATTCAGGATACCATCAGATCTTCATGGCTGAAGAAGATGAAGAGAAGACCGCGTTTATCACTCCATGTGGCACGTATTGTTTCATACGCATGCCCTTCGGATTGAAGAATGCTGGTTCGACGTTTGCAAGGGTAGTCCACACAGCTTTTGAGCCACAGATCCACAAGAATGTAGAAGCATACATGGATGACATAGTGGTTAAGAGCAAGGACAGGGCTACCCTAGTGCAAGATTTAGATGAGACCTTTGCAAATCTGCGCAGGATCCAACTCAAGCTCAACCCAGATATGTGCGTGTTTGGAGTCCCCTCCGGCAAGCTTCTCGGGTTCTTTGTATCTCAGAGGGGGTTCCGAACATCGATCATTCCACCCTCGGTCCTGCCAGCGGTTAGAGTGCGCTGCAGCCCTCCTCGCTCCCGAGCCAAGAATTCAATAACAAACCAAAGCAGGAGTAGGGTTTTACGCATCCGTGCGGCCCGAACCTGGGTAAACTGCTCGTGTGCTCGCCTCGATCCGCTCTTTGTGCATCCTCCGCCCCCTGCCGTATCGAGAAGGGGCTCCGGTCCCATAGGTGTTCGTGGGCGATCAGTTTCCCCGACACTAGGGCTGTGACATTTGACCACCGCACCACGCAAAAATCCTCTGTTCTTGTTTTGAGCTATTTTCTACTAGAGTTGACAAGGCCAGGCATCATGTCGTCCTCCTCCTCCAACAATGAGGGCAACGATGCTTGGTTAATGAAGATATAGCTGAAGAGGGAAGAACCCAGGAAGATCAACAAGGAGAATAGGATCAAGAAGGCTGTGGAAGATCAGGCTCCGGCAGCAGAAGAAGAAGAAATCCTTCAACACCTTCCAAACATTTTTACTTCAAGTGAGATTGAAGCTTTCAAGATGATTGAATTAGCTCAAACACAAAACAAGTAACTCACAAGTGAAAATATTTTGCTAAAGGAGCATATCGCCACACTTACGGGTATAATCCGCAAGTTGGAGGATCTCCTACACGCTCGATGTATGATGATCCATCATCACTGCTTCCATCTCCATCATCACCACCTCCGAAGGAGACATAATCATATGTATATGGGCACTCCCCTTGGCAACTGCTAAGCTTGGGGGAGGTGCCCCGGTATCGTATCACCATCACACTCCTATCTTTACCGTTTTTCTTAGTTCGATCCTTTTGGTAATTCATACGTCTCCAACATATCTATAATTTTTTATTGTTCCATGCTATTATTTATGATGTTTTGGATGTTTAATGGGCTTTGTTATACACTTTTATATTATTTTTGGGACTAACCTACTAACCCAAAGGCCTAGTCCAGATTGTTGTTTTTTGCCTATTTCAGGGTTTTGCAGAAAAAGAATATCAAACGGAGTCCAAATGGAATGAAACCTTCGGGAGAGATATTTTTGGACAAAATCATGCACGGGAGACTTGAGAACCACGGAATAGGGCTGGGGTGGCATCCACGAGGGTGGGGGGCACTCCCCCCCCCCTACCGGGCGTGACCCCTGCCTCGTGGGCACCCCTTCTCGCCCCCGGTGCCCTCCTTCCTCCTATATATACCTACGTACCCTGAAAACATCAGAGAAGAAGAGAAAACCCTAGTTCCACCATCGTAACCTTCTGTTCCCGTGAGATCCCATCTTGGGGCCTGTTCCGGAGCTCTGCCGGAGGGGGGGATCCATCACGGAGTGCTTCTACATCATCATCATCGCCTCAACATGAGTTGTGAGTAGTTTACCACAGACCTTCAGGTCCATAGCTAGTATCTATATGGCTTCTTCTCTCTCTTTGGATCTCAATACAAAGTTCTCCTTGGTCTTCGAGGAGATCTATTCGATGTAATCTCTTTTTGCGGTGTGTTTGTCGAGAACCGATGAATTGTGGGTTTATGATCAAGATTATCTTTGAGAAATATTTGGTTCTTCTCTGAACTCTTTATGTGTGCTCATAATATCCTTGCAAGTATCTTCGAATTATTGGTTTGGTTTGGCCTACTAGATCTATAGTTCTTGCAATGGGAGAAGTGCATGGCTTTGGGTTCAATCTTGCGGTGTCCTTTTCCAGTGATAGTAGGGGCAGCAAGGCACGTATTGTATTGTTGCCATCGAGGATTAAAAGATAGGGTTTATACCATATTGCTTGAGTTTATCCCTCTACATCATGTCATCTTGCTTAAGGCATTACTCTGTTCTTATGAACTCAATACACTAGATGCATGCTGGATAGCGGTCGATGTGTGGAGTAATAGTAGTAGATGCAGGCAGGAGTCGGTCTACTTGTCTCGGACGTGATTCCTATATACAATGATCATGCCTAGATAGTCTCATAATTATTCTCTTTTCTATCAATTGCTCGACAGTAATTTGGTTACCCGCCGTAGAATATCGCTATCATGAGAGAAGCCACTAGAGAACACTATGGCCCCCGGGTCTATTCTCAACATATCAATCTACGCTTACTTTACTTTTTCCGCTTTTACTTTATGTTCTTATAAACAAAAATACCAAAAATATAAACTATCATCTCTATCAGATCTCACTTTCGTAAGTGACCGTAAAGGGATTGACAACCCCTTATCGTGTTGGCTGCGAAGTTCTTATTTGTTTGTGCAGGTGGGAGGGACTTGCGCGTAGTCTCCTACTGGATTGATACCTTGGTTCTCAAAAACTGAGGGAAATACTTACGCTACTGTATTGCATCACCCTTTCCTCTTCGAGGGAATACAATGCAAGCTCGAGAAGTAGCAAGAAGAATTTCCGGCGCCGTTGCCGGGGAGGCTTCCGCAAAAGTCATATACCAAGTACCTATCACAAACCCTTATCCTTCGCATTACATTTTTTGCCTCTCGTTTTCTTCTCCCCCACTTCACCCTTGTCGTTTTATTTTCCCTTTTTCCGTTCGCCTTTCTGTTTGCTTGTGTTGCCATGTGCCTTCTATTTGCTTGCATCTTTGCTTGTTAAAAATCTATCAATATGGATCAACTTAAAGTGTTCTACTTGGATCATCTTCGATCCGTATGCGCTCGTGCTGAAACCCCAACTAGACTAGTTGATGGGAAATCTTTAGATGAGCATGCTCATTTTGTGTGTGACCGTTTGTCTGAAAAGGGGATACTCTTATGGGATAAAATTAACAGATTGCTGTGTTATGCTTTGAATCTTTGTGAAATTTGAGATTTTACTTGTTGCTCTAAGAACCCTGAAAAACACCTCCCCTACCCATGTGAGTTTAATGATAATGAATTCTTATCTTCTTATGCAAAGGGTGTTTATAGTTACTACGATATCGAACAAATTGAAGAATTTGTTGCTTTTAAGGGTGCTTATGAAGTTGCATCTTTGATTGAAAAATATGATATTACTCTCTATGAATTTGAAAATTTTGACATACTTAAATATTGCTATGAAAACTATGCTCATAATGTCAATGTCAAAGAATTTATTGAAAGAATGACCGCTGCTTTGAAGGAAAATAATGATATACATGAATCTATAGATAATTATGATTCCGATGATTTGATTGAAATTTCCCTTGATGAACATGATGCTTGCTATTCTCGTGGCCATGATGCCAATATTTATAAAGATGAATTTGCTATAGTTCCCTATGTTACACAAGAGATCGTTGTTATTGCACCCATACTTGATAGTTCCTTCGATGAAATGCATGATTGTAATGGTGTTACTATAAATTCTATTAACATCAATTGTGTTAATGATATGCAAAACCTCAAGCTTGGGGATGCTAGTTTTGCTATGATTACTATATGTTGCAATGATCATGATTGGGGTGATAGTGGGTTTGGAAAAGTGTCAACTTTAGATCCCACATATTTGGAGAATGTTCAATCTTATGATTTTTTTTAATAAAAGTGGGTTTGGAGAGGTCAAAACTTTAGTTAATGTTGATCCCACTATTTTGGAAGAGTGTCAACTTCGCATGCATGTGGATCGTGTTGAGAATATGTTATGTGATAGCTATATTGTTGAATTTGCTTATGATCCTACATGCAATTATTATGAGAGAGGAAAATATGGTTGTAGAAATCTTCATGTTACTAAATTACCTCTCTTCATGTTGAGTTTGATCTTGTTTGTTTCTTCTTCCATGCATATGTTAGATCTTGCTTGTCTTGCTAATTTGTTTTCCTATAAAATGCCTATGCACAGGAAGTATGTTAGACTTAGATGTGATTTTCACATGTTATATGATGCTCTCTTTGTACTTCAATTCTTATCTTTCATGTGAGCACTATTGAATTCTCAAGCCTGTCTTAATGGCTATAAATAAAGATCTTGTTGGGAGGCAACCCAATTTTATATTTTTTTGTTTTTGCTTATGTTAGGGATAAATATTGCATCTAGCTTCTGTTTAGTGTATGTGCCAAGTAGAACCTTTGGGAAGACTTGTGTGAAGTTTATGTGATCTTGCTGTGAAAAACAGAATCGTTAGCGCTCGCTAGAATGGTCATCATATTTTACTGGAGCGTGCTATTTAGTTTATTCTTTTTGCAGATGATTAATGGACAAATTCCTCACGTTTACCAATTTAGTTTGAATTTTTTGGAGTTACAGAAGTATGCGAAAGCTACAGATTACTACAGATTGGTCTGTTTTTTGACAGATTCTGTTTTTCATGTGTTGTTTGCTTATTTCAATGCATCTATAAGTAGTATTGGAGGATATGAATCATAGAAAAGTTGGAATACATTAGGTTTAACACCAATATAAACAAATAATGAATTCATTGCAGTACCTTTGAGTAGTGGTTTGTTTTCTTATACTAACGGAGCTCACGAGATTTTTGTCTAAGTTTTGTGTTGTGAAGTTTTCAAGTTTTGAGTATTGCTTTGATGGACTATGGAACAAAAAGTGGCAAGAACCTAAGATTGGGGATTCCCAAGGCACCCCAAGGTAAAATTCAAGGACAACCAAAAGCCTAAGCTTGGGGATGCCCCGGGAAGGCATCCCCTCTTTCGTTTCATCTATCGGTAACTATACTCGGGGCTATATTTTTATTCACCACATGATATGTGTTTTACTTGGAGCGTCTTGTATAATTTGAGTCTTTGGTTGTTAGTTTGCCACAATTATCCTTGCAGGACAAACCTATTTGAGAGAGTTAAATATGGCCTATGAATTGATAGAACACTCTATGTGCTTCACTTATATCTTTTGAGTTGAATAGTTTTTGCTCTAGTGCTTCACTTATATCTTTTAGAGCACGGTGGTGATAATATTTTGAAGAAATTGTTGAACTCTCATGCTTCACTTATATCCATTTGAGAGTCTATTAAAACAGCATGGTAATGTGCTTGGGCTATAAAACTAGCCTTCACATGATAGGCATCCAAGATCAATGTAGTAAAAACTCTCACACTAAGTGCATTGAATATGATGAGAAGTTGGATGATTGATAATAGTTTTGAGATATGAGGATAGTGATATTAGAGTCATGCTAATGGAGTTATTATGAAATTGAGAAATGCTTGTGTTAAGGTTAGTGATTCTCGTAGCATGCACGTATAGTGGACCACTATGTAACTAAGTTAAAGCATGAGGTATTTGTAGAGTGTCATCCTTTGTGTGGAGGTCGGGGGCACGCGATGGTTAACTCCTACCAACCTCCCCCCTAGGAGCATGCATTGATTGCTTTGTTTTGATGACTCGTAGATTTTTGCAATAAGTATATGAGTTCTTATGACTAATGTTGAGTCCATGGATTGTACGCACTCTCACCCTTCCACCATTGCTAGCCTCTCTTGTACCGTGCAACTTTTGCCGGTACCATACACCCACCTTATATATTCCTCAAAACAGCCACCATACCTACCTATCATGGCATTTCCATATCCATTCCGAGATATATTGCCATGCAACTTTCCACCGTTCCGTTCATATGACACACTTCATATTGTCATATTTCCATGCATGATCATGTAGTTGACATCATATTTGTGGCAAAGCCACCATGCATAAATTTTCATACATGTCACTCTTGATTCATTGCACATCACCGCCGGAGGCATTCATATAGAGTCATACTTTGTTCTAGTATCGAGTTGTAATTCAATGAAAGTGTGATGATCATCATTATCAGAGCATTGTCCCATGTGAGGAAAGGCTAAATCAATAAAGCCCCTCCAACAAAAAAAAATAAAGGCCCAAAAAAGGGACAATTGCTACTATCATTTTCCACACTTGTGCTTCAAAGTAGCACCATATTCTTCATGATAGAGAGTCGCATGTTTAGTCACTTTTATATACTAGTGGGAATTTTCATTATAGAACTTGGCTTGTCTATTCCAATGATGGGCTTCCTCAAATGCCCTAGGTCTTCGTGAGCAAGCAAGTTGGATGCACACCCACTAGTTTCTTTTGTTGAGCTTTCATATGGTTTTAGCTCTAGTGCATCCATTGCATGGCAATCCCTACTCACTCACATTGATATCTATTGATGTGCATCTTCACAGCCCGTTGATACACCTGGTCGATGTGAGACTATCTCCCTCCTTTTTGTCTTCTCCACAACCACCTCTCTATTCCACCCATAGTGCTATGTCCATGGCTCACGCTCAGGTATTGCATGAAAGTTGAAAGGTTTGAAAGAATAGAGTATGAAAACAAGTGTTTGGCTGAAACCGGGGTTGTGCATGATATGAAATAATATTTTGTGTGATGACGAGGGAGCATAGCCAGACTATATGATTTTGTAGGGATAACTTTCTTTAGCCATAGTATTTTGAGAAGACATGATTGCTTTGATAGTATGCTTGAAGTATTATTATTTCTTATGTCAATATAGACTTTTGTCTTGAATCTTTCAGATCTGAACATTCATGCCACAATTAAGAGAATTACATTGAAAAACTATGTTGGTTAGCATTCCACATCAAAATTTCTGTTTTTATCATTTACCTACTCGAGGACGAGCAGGAATTAAGCTTGGGGATGCTTGATACGTCTCCAACGTATCTATAATTTATGATTGTTCCATGCTATTATTTATGATGTTTTGGATGTTTAATGGGCTTTGTTATACACTTTTATATTCTTTTTGGGACTAACCTACTAACCCAAAGGCCCAGTCCAGATTGCTGTTTTTTGCCTATTTCAGGATTTTGCAAAAAAAGAATATCAAACGGAGTCCAAACGGAATGAAACCTTCGGGAGAGATATTTTTGGACAAAATCACGCACGGGAGACTTGAGAACCACGGAATAGGGCTGAGGTGGCATCCACGAGGGTGGGGGCGCCCCCCCC
>LR738716.1:904291-1003453 GCA_902687465.1 Secale cereale
CCCCCCCCCTACAGGGCGTGCCCCCTGCCTCATGGGCACCCCTTCTGGCCCCCGGTGCCCTCCTTCCTCCTATATATACCTACGTACCCGAAAACATCAGAGAAGAAGAGAAAACCCTAGTTCCACCGCCGTAACCTTCTGTTCCCGTGAGATCCCATCTTGGGCCTGTTCCGGAGCTCCGTCGGAGGGGGGATCCATCACGGAGTGCTTCTACATCATCATCATCGCCTCACCATGAGTTGTGAGTAGTTTACCACAGACCTTCGGGTCCATAGCTAGTATCTAGATGGCTTCTTCTCTCCCTTTGGATCTCAATAAAAAGTTCTCCTCGTTCTTCGAGAAGATCTATTCGATGTAATCTCTGTTTGCGGTGTGTTTGTCGAGATCCGATGAATTGTGGGTTTATGATCCAGATTATCTTTGAGAAATATTTGGTTCTTCTCTGAACTCTTTATGTGTGCTCATAATATCCTTGCAAGTCTCTCCGAATTATTGGTTTGGTTTGGCCTACTAGATCTATAGTTCTTGCAATGGGAGAAGTGCTTGGCTTTGGGTTCAATCTTGTGGTGTCCTTTCCCAGTGATAGTAGGGGCAGCAAGGCACGTATTGTATTGTTGCCATCGAGGATAAAAAGATGGGGTTTATATCATATTGCTTGAGTTTATCTCTCTACATCATCTCATCTTGCTTAAGGCGTTACTCTGTTCTTATGAACTCAATACACTAGATGTATGCTGGATAGCGGTCGATGTGTGGAGTAATAGTAGTAGATGCAGGCAGGAGTCGGTCTACTTGTCTCAGACGTGATGCCTATATACAATGATCATGCCTAGATAGTCTCATAATTATTCGTTTTTCTATCAATTGCTGGACAGTAATTTGTTTACCCGCCGTAGAATATCGCTATCATGAGAGAAGCCACTAGAGAACACTATGGCCCCCAGGTCTATTCTCAACATATCAATCTACGCTTACTTTACTTTTTCCGCTTTTACTTTCTGTTCTTATAAACAAAAATTCCAAAAATATAAACTATCATCTCTATCAGATCTCACTTTCGTAAGTGACCGTAAAGGGATTGACAACCCCTTATCGCATTGGCTGCGAAGTTCTTATTTGTTTGTGCAGGTGCGAGGGACTCGTGCGTAGTCTCCTACTGAATTGATACCTTGGCTCTCAAAAACTGAGGGAAATACTTACGCTACTGTGCTGCATCACCCTTTCCTCTTCGAGGGAATACAACGCAAGCTCGAGAAGTAGCAGTAATATCTTGATCTAGTAGAATAAAGTTTAGTATGATCTAGTTGTGAGCTTTTGCTTTTTGATATTTATCTTTGTAATCAAGTCCGTGAGCTATATATTAAAGATTAGTGTTGAGTCAAGGGCTTGATTTTTTCGCTAAGATCATGAGAGAATAAAAGAAAATATAAAAAGTATCAAAGAGATCATATTGATCTTATGGAAGGTAATGACTTTACATATAAAGAGTATGGTGAATAAAAGTTGTTGAGAGTTGACAAACAAAGTTTTTGGTCATCGTTGCAAATAATAGGAAGTAACAAAGAAAGAGAGGTTTTCACATACAAATATACTATCTTGGACATCTTTTATGATTGTGAGCACTCATTAAAATTTGACATGCTAAAGAGTTGATGTTGGACAAGGAAGACAACATAATGGGTTATGCCTTCTTATATCTGAAATAAAGTATTTTGTCATGGATCATCCAACATGTTGAGCTTGCCTTTTCCCTCTCATGCTAGCCAAACTCCTTGCACCAAGTAGAGGTACTACTTGTGGTTCCATACATCCTTAACCCCAGTTTTGCCATGAGAGTCCACCATATATACCTATGGGTTGAGTAAGATCCTTCAAGTAAGTTGTCATTGTTGCAACTCTCTAAAATATGTATGATCTATTAGTGTGGAGAAAATAAACTTTATACGATCTTGTGATATGGAAGTAATAAAAGCGACGGACTGCATAATAAAGGTCCCTATCACAAGTGGCAATATAAATTGACGTTCTTTTGCGCTAAGATTTTGTAAATCCAACCATAAAAGCACATGACAACCTCTGCTTCCCTCTACGAAGGGCCTATCCTTTGTTCTTACCTTATAAGAGTCATGGTGATCTTCACCTTCCCTTTTTACATTTTATCCTTTGGCAAGCACATTGTGTTGGAAAGATCCTGACATATATACCCACTTGGATGTAAGTTATCATAATCTATTACTGTTGACATTACCATTGAGGTAAAAGGTCGGGAGGCAACACTATAAGCCTCTAACTTTCTCTGTATCCGATTAAAACTCCATACCCATAAGTATTGCATGAGTGTGAGCAATTGGGAAAGACTAAATGATAGTTGAGTATGTGGACTTGCTGAAAAGGTCTTATTTTGACTCTTTCCGATGTTACGATAAATTGCAATTGCTTCAATGACCGAGATCATAGTTTGTTAGTTTTCAATGAAATTTCTGATTCATACTTGACATTGTGAATAGATTGTTACTTTACCATAAGAGTCATATGACAATATATATAAGTGTGTTGCTGTTATAAGTTTGATCATGATGCCCTCATATCTGTATTTTATTTTTATCGACACCTCTATCTCTAAACATGTGGACATATTTTTCGATATCGGCTTTCGCTTGAGGACAAGCAAGGTCTAAGCTTGGGGGAGTTGATACGTCCATTTTGCATCATGCTTTTATGTTGATATTTATTGCACTATGGGCTGTTATTACATGTTATGTCACAATACTTATGCCGTTTCTCTCTTATTTTACAAGGTATACATGAAGAGGGAGAATGCCGGCAGCTGGAATTCTGGGCTGGAAAAGGAGCAAACATTGGAGACCTATTCTGCACAACTCAAAAAGCCCCGAAACTCCACGAAACACTGTTTTAGAAAATATAAAAAATATATGGCGAAAGAGATACGAGAGGGGGGCGCGCCCCCTGCCTTGTGGGCCACCTGGTGACTCCCCGATGCCCATCTTCTCCTATATGAGGTGTTTTGACCTGGAAAAAATCATAAGGAAGCTTTCGGGACAAAGCGCCGCCGTCTCGAGGCGGAACCTTGGCAGAACCAATCTAGGGCTCCGGCAGAGCTGTTCTGCCGGGGACACTTCCCTTCGGGAGGGGGAAATCATTGCCATCGTCATCACCAACAACTCTCCCATCTTAGGGAGGGTTATCTTCATTAACATCTTCACCAGCACTGTCTCCTCTCAAACCCTAGTTCATCTCTTGTATCCAATCTTTGTACCAAAACCTCAGATTGGTACCTGTAGGTTGCTAGTAGTGTTCATTACTCCTTATAGTTGATGCTAGTTGGTTTACTTGGTGGAAGATCATATGTTCAGATCCATTATGCATATTAATACCCCTCTGATTATGAACATGAATATGCTTTGTGAGTAGTTATGTTTGTTCCTGAGGACATGGGAGAAGTCTTGCTATAAGTAGTCATGTGAATTTGGTATTCGTTCGATATTTTGATGAGATGTCATGTGAACGTCGACTACATGACACTTCACTATTATTTGGGCCTAGAGGAAGGCATTGGTAAGTAATAAGTAGATGATGGGTTGCTAGAGTGACAGAAGCTTAAACCCTAGTTTATGCGTTGCTTCGTAAGGGGCTGATTTGGATCCATATGTTTCATGCTATGGTTAGGTTTACCTTAATACTTCTTTTGTAGTTGTGGATGCTTGCAATAGAGGTTAATCATAAGTGGGATGCTTGTCCAAGTAAGGGCAGCACCCAAGCACCGGTCCACCCACATACCAAATTATCAAAGTAACGAACGCGAATCATATGAACGTGATGAAAACTAGCTTGACGATAATTCCCATGTGTCCTCGGGAGCGTTTTCCTTCATATAAGAGTTTATACAGGCTTGTCCTTTGCTACAAAAAGGATTGGTCTATCTTGCTGCACCTTATCTACTTTTACTATTTGTCACTTGTTACCAATTACCTTATCACAAAACTATCTGTTACCGATAATTTCAGTGCTTGCAGAAAACACCTTACTGAAAACTACCTATCATTTCCTTATGGTCCTCGTTGGGTTCGACACTCTTACTTATCGAAAGGACTACGATAGATCCCCTACACTTGTGGGTCATCAGCAGCACATCTTCCTTCAGCAAGAATTCTTCGGGTGCCACCAACATGATTCGTGCATCGACGATTATTGTATGTGCCTCAAGAAGCTTGTCGACGAGCTACACAATCTTGGGAAAAGGTGTTTGATGAGCCCATCCTTAGCACTCTCACCGCCGCCCTGAGTGGGGAGTTCAGCAACGCGACATCGAATCTCACCTTCCTTCTCGACCCAACCTTCCCTAGGGTTGTGGCATATCTTTGTTTGGTGGAACGAAGGATGAAGATGGTCAAGACTAGGGCGAACCACACCACCTCCGCTGTCGGGACGTCTCGTGTGAAGCACCATCGGCACTGCGGCTGCCGAGGTTTCCCCCACTCAGGGCGTCCTACTACCCGTTGTCGCAGGAGCTAGCAGGCTTCCCTCACCAACATCAGCAGAAGCCGCCGTCCTCTCACCGCCGCTGCGATGGCCGCCGCGGGGGCAAGCAACAGCTGAATAACGACGCCGGGGGGAGGAGCCCCGCTAGAAGCAGCCGATGGACCCTTGGTCCGCCGGCCAGAACCCGTGGACGGGCGTCGTCCACGCATATTTAATGCCCGTCCAGCTGCTCACCAGGCGCTCCATGTCGCGCCCCTGTACTCGGGAGAGCAGCCCGATAGTCTTCCCCTACTGCCTCCGCCTACGCAGCCGGCTGGTGTTGCCTCCTACAACCCTGTAGTGTCCTCACTCCCGCTTGCTCCGTGGGATCCCGCCCTCTTGCTGCACTCCACTCTGCCCCAACACCGACCAATTACACCGGGGGAGGAGATTGGTATATGGACACCGGGGCTACCGCTCATATGTCCTCTCACCCCGGAAATCTCCACACTCATATCCCGTTCATACTTCCACCCACATAAAGGTTTGCAATGGTTCTTCTCTCCCCATCAGGCATGTCAGTCATGCATCGTTTCCATCCTCATCTATGGCACTGTCATTGTCTAACATGCTTGTTTCGCTTGACTTAATTAGAAATCGTGTTTTCGTTCGTTCTTTTACTCGTGAAAATCAGGTCACCATTGAATTTGACGAATGCAGTTTTTCTATTCAGGACGCTCGTACCCGGATGGTGCTCTGTCGATGTGATAGCCCCGATGAGCTCCACCCACCCGCCACCACCTCCACCACTCTAGTCGTCATCTCCGTCAGTGTGGATCTTTGGCACGCTCGCTTGGGTGATCCGAACCCCGCCACCCTTCTTCATATTTTTCGGAG
Source organism: Secale cereale (assembly GCA_902687465.1). NCBI lineage: Eukaryota > Viridiplantae > Streptophyta > Magnoliopsida > Poales > Poaceae > Secale > Secale cereale. The sequence continues at coordinate 909,668 of LR738716.1, forward strand.
TTTCTCTTTCAATTAGAATTAGATCGACGATCATACTTGTTATGCTTGTCATTTAGGCAAACACATTCATCTTCCTTTTAGTGCGTCATCTATATCGGCATCGTACCTGTTTGAGTTAATTCACACTGATGTGTGGACTTCTCCGATTGCGAGTAACACGGGCTATGTTTGCTATCTTTTTATTCTTGATGATTTTTCGCATTAAGTGTGGACCTTCCCACTGCGGAGGAAATCTGATTTCATATCCACCCTCGCCGCATTCTACTCCTAAGTTACCACACAGTTTGGACGTCCCATCCATGCGTTCCAGACTGACAACGGGGAGAAGTTGACAATTCGTTGTTCGCACTCTTCTCACCACACATGGCACTATTCTTCGCCTCACTTGCCCATGTACTTCGCAACAAAACGGATGCGCCAAATGCGTCTTATGCACTCTTATTTTCCATGCCAATGTGCCACCACGTTTTTGTATGGACGCACTAGCCACCGCTTCTCTCCTTCTTAACACTCGGTCGTGCCGTGCTCACGGGAACTATGCACCACATCATCTCCTTTTTGGTGCGCCTCCTTCCTATGACAAGCTATGTGTTTTTGGGTGTCTCTGTTATCCTAGCATCGCTTCCACCACTCCTCATAAACTTGCTCCTCGTCTCTGTCATGCATCTTTCTTAGCTACCCACCAAACACCAAAGGCTACCGATGTTATGATCCTATCTCACAACGTGTGTTCACTTCCCGACACGTCTACTTTGATCAGTAGGTTTTTCCATTTCAGCAGGTACCTCCGGTCGTCGCCTCGTCAACTTCACCGTCAGCCATCGACGACACATCGTAGGCCCCTCCGGGCGCTCATGTGCTGCTCTCGGGCCTCCACCTGGCTTCCAGGCGCCTCTACTTGTCGCGGGTTCTGTTACCCTGACGGTATCGGCGTCCACTCTGGCTGCCGAGGCAGATTCTTCTGCCGACCCGCCCCCTCGCCGGCTGGTTCCGCTGCCATAGCAGTGACCACGACCTCCACCCCAGCTGGTTCTGCTGCCACGGCAGCCAGCGCGGCTCCCTAGGAGACCCTTCCGCCCGCCCGCTCTGATGCCTCATCCGCAAACACGGCACACTTTACCGACACCGGCCCTTCACCAGATTCGGCCGTGGCTGCCCCAGGCTCTACATCACCATCGCCTCATGTCACCCCGCCGGCTCCGCTGCCACACATGACGACTCGGGCTCGGGCTGGTATTCACTGCCTGAGCACGTGTTACTCCGCCGATGAGTACATCCTCGTTGCTTCGACCTCCGAGTCGTCCCCCTCCCATCGTCTGCTCGAGCTGCCCCACGGGACCTCACTGGCTCGCTGCGATGCAGGAGGAGTTTGTTGCTCTTCAGGGTAATTGGACCAGGTAGCTTGTTCCTCGGCCTCCTCACGCGAACGTCATCAGTAGTAAGTGGATCTTTCGTCATAAGACTCGCCCCGACGGGTCCCTCGAGCGGTACAGGACTCATTGGGTGGTTCGTGGCTTTCGTCAGTGTGTCGGTGTCGACTTCACCGATAGGTTTTCCCTGGTTGTGAAACCGGGCACGATCTGCACCATTATGCAGCTCGTCGTGTCCCGCACTTGGCCAGTAAATCAGATGGACGTTTCTAAAGCATTTCTTCATGGTCATCTTGCAGAATAGGTTTATTGTCAGCAGCCCACTGGATTCGTCGATGCTGCTCACCCTGATCATGCGTGCCTGTTTTCACGTTCACTGTATGGGTTGCAGCGAGCGCCACGCGCTTGGTACCAGCACATCGCCGCCTTTCTTCAGCACCTTGGGTTCTGAGCTACTCGCTCCGATGCCTCGTTGTTTATGTATCACCCGGGCCATGCGACACTTACCTACTCCTCTACGTCGATGACATCATCTTGACGGTCTCCTCTGATGAGCTCCTTCGTCGGCTCACCATTAATCGCATGATCTGCTGACTCAAGACAGAAGTAGCTTTTTGCACCAGAGGGATCCAGCAAACAACCTTCTCATATGGACATGGTTTCAGTTGCACAGTTGGCAAATACCTCCAGAAATCTCTTGGAGAATTCAGCTAATCAGGAAAATGCATCATCTCATAAGCAATTTGTTCTAGCAGCGAGGAGATGTTTGTAGTCTTCGTGGCCGTGTCAAGGATCTTGTTCGCCGTTTCTCGGTTGGGCTATTTGCTCGGGTTGAACAGCTCCAAAACTCCTGTTGGCGCCAACTCCTTCACCGGCTTGTCCAGTTGATGCATGCTCTGAATATGTATGGAAGAGCACTCCATTGGGAGATCTCAGAGATTAATTTTGATTATGATGAAACACACACACACACACACACACACACAATTGCACTACTGAGTACTGACGCAACTAACCTTGTGCTGGCAAGCATCGTTCCTTTGTGGTGGAGCATGGCATAGGGCCTGAACAAGCGGATGGCTGCCGCGCTGCTCGTGTGTTGTGCAGCACAATCGGCCGACCCAGCTCCTCGGTTCCTCCGTCCAGAGGCAGTCCAGCCATCGTTGCGGAGGAGAGTGTTTCAGGTTTAGAGTTGGATCATTTATCCCAAGGTAAGTCAGAGTATTAGACAAATTAATTAGTGCATGGTACTTTGCTCAGTGGCCAGTCACCATATAGAATTAATCTGTTGTGCAGAGTGGCTGCTGACCTTGACCATTAACCAGTTGATTGTACTGTCAGTTTAAGCTTAGAGGTAATTTTGTTTAGGGATGACAAAAATCAAAAGAATAGCACTTTGGAAAATGGTAGAGCAGCTATCTCTCTCGAGTTTTGACTAACAGACTAGTGTACATAGTAACATTAAAAGATTCTTCATAAGATTAAGTTTTTCCTAGCTTGGATTTACGTAGCAGGCCCTAATTTCTTTCTTTCTTTTTCATTTTTTTTGCGCCCAAGGCCCTAATTTCTTTCAGCCAGTCAAAATACAAAAATCACTAAATGGTGGAAATAGATAGCACATAAATACCCGCGCGGCAAGGATAGAATCCCGTTGTCTTAATTTAGTTTGATTGGGACGCTGGTACAAGGTTTCGAGTTTCAAAAGCATTAAAATTTCGCTGACCCATGAAACTACTGAAATTTCCGAAATTTCTTAAATTTCGAAATTTCTTTTGGACAAACCAATGAAAACTTTATTTAAATTTCGATAAATTTGAATTTGAGTAATTAGATATATTTAGACTGTAGCAACACTTCAGTAGAAGCGCTAGTATGGCCGAATGGTCTGCTCCCTGGCTTAATTTCTGTTCGAATATCGATGATGTTATTTTTTTTTGACAAAATTGCAACAGCATTCATAAAGTTGAATAAAGAGACTAAATAATGCCAAAATGAGCTTCAAACACTTTACCTGAAAGGCAGTAGAACAACTGCCTATCACTGGGCTATGCATAACAGTTTGTTTTAAATTGGTTCGACTTTACTTTAGACAATAAATTTAACATTATCGAAATATTTTGGACGAAATAGAAATATTTCATTAAGCCTCGAAACTATCAAAAATTCGTGAAATTTTGTCGTTTTTTCTTTACGCTGGTAGCAACAGTTCAGCAAAAATAGCCTGAAACCTTCCTTAGCAAAGTAACTATGGGACACAGAAATGGGCATGTGTGCCCAATTTTTTTTAGGACCCAAACATATTGTGAATTGAACTGTTTGTTCCGTGCACACGAAGCGGTAACTATTCGGCACTCGCTCAGGTTTTTATTTTTGAATAAATGAATGATCAGCAGCATTTCTAAATTGGAAGGACACAATTCTTGCTATGGGACTATAATCTACATTACCTAGTTTGAGCTTTCAACTTACATTTATTTGCACATATAGCATGGAGGAGATTAACAAGTGTGGAACTGGGGAAAACATAGAGAGGCAAAAGGTGACATTAATTTCCTCACAATTTAGGAAGCTACAGAAATGTATGTATAGTGCTAAGTCTGGTGATAATAATTTTCAGTAATTAAAACACATCCCCAGAAACAGTTGGGAAAAAGGTTGATACAAAGCAACAGTGATGATATATCACAAACAATGGCAAATACTACAGCTATTGACCCCGAGGTTTAAGGTATAGCAGCGTGTGGTGTGTGCTTTGCTCACCATATATAATATGTGCTGTCGAGTAACAGTTGATCGTACTATCAGCTTACGAAGCTTCGAGGAAATTTCCCTTGTTTAACAAGATAGCTTTCATTTAGGATGACATGAACATGCTGAAAATTAAAAGGATAACACTTGGTAGAGTAGCTAACTAGAGCATGAACTGTCAAGTCTCTGGACTAACATCAGATTATTCTTTACAAGATTGGGATTTTAGTAGCTTGGTGCACTCCGGGTGGATTGACGTAGCGGGCCTTGACTGGTCAGATTAAGTCACTAAATGGTGGAAATAGACAGCACTATAAGTAGCCATGCGGCAAAGGACATAAATTCCATGGCCTGAAAAGGTGGACAGCATGATCGCTGACGGTGATGTGCTCACGGGCATAGTTGAAATGGTTAACGGGTGGTACTCCTCCGACCAATTTTTCTTACCCTAGTTTGTGGGTGTTAGGACAAAATATTTAGCGGATGTTAGGATAACATTTGTTCAGAGTATACACAGCTACGTGAATTCATTTTCTCAATTATCACAGATTTGTGCATGCATAGTGACATTTTGTAGACTGTAACAGAAAAATATCTCCATCCTCATTGATCTGTTATTATTGACCCATTAAAGCACCACACACCTTAGTTAGCGTTAGCATGCATGGTCCCACCTTCAAACTGGTCAAGTCCAAAACAAGCAGCAGCTTCATTCCACGCTCCCCACGAGCTGTAAACTACAGAATGCAATTACATGATTCAGTAACCACATCATCTGGGTTGTCTACACTACACAATGATAGTGGCAAGTAAATATTCCAAATAGTAGATAAATTGATTGTCATATACATGAATTTGTAACAAAAAGTAGTTATAGAATTTGGTGCACTGCACATATAGAAACATTATGGTCTTTAGATTTCCATAATAGCTTCAATGCTTGCATTATGGAATAGAAACCAAGTGCTCAGAATCAATCACTATGAAACATTGGAGGCTTACCACCGTCGGATAAGACATGACATTAATGTTTTAGCATCCTATTGGTCAGAATCAACCACTATGCAATAGAAACCAAGTGCTCAGAATTTTGTATACAACACATATAGCAAAAGTATGGTCTTTAGATTTCCATAATAGCTTCAATGCTTGCATTAGGCAATAGAAACCAAGTGCTCAGAATCAACCACTATGAAACATTGGAGGCTTACCACCGCAGGATAAGACTTGACATTAATATTTTAGCAGCCTATTGATCAGAATCAACCACTATGCAATAGAAACCAAGTGCTCAGAATTTTGTATACTACACATATAGCAAAATGATGGCCTTTAGATTTACATAATAGCTTCAATACTTGCATCATGCAATAGAAACCAAGTGCTCAGAATCAACCACTATGAAACATTGGAGGCTTACCACCGCCGGATAAGACATGACATTAATGTTTTAACAATAGAAACCAAGTGCTCAGAATCAACCACTATGAAACATTGGCCCCAACATTCTTTTTTTTTAACTTCGGGACAGTGGGAGAGGCTCCCACTGACTTTTATATTAGCTCGGGGTCAGAGGGCCACAACATTCTTTCCACTAACCACAAGGATAATGTAATGCCCAGTATGAGTTATACCTCCTACGTGTCGAGGCACGAATTAAAGGTATAAGCTCATACTAGAATGATCTCAAGTATGGTATCTTTGCACGACTCATGTAAAATAGGGATGAAATTGCAAAAGAGTAGGTGGCTTACACTCGCCACGTCACACAATACATTACGTAAGCAATCATCATCCAATAAACATCACAGTCTGACTACGGACGAAGATCCAAATGAAAGATACCACATAAATAAAGCCACAAGGTCTGATCGCCCCTAGTAGAAGCCACTACTGATCCTCTGGGTAAGACACGTAGTATCGCCCATGTTCTTCATCGAACTCCCAGTACAGCTCTGAACCACCAACTGTGTAGTTCTCCATGGTACCTGCATTCGGTGTTGTGTAGAATCTGTGAGCCACGGAGGACTTAGCAATCCCATTCCCGGGTAGCAAAACTATCTAAGCCTTGGGTGTGGAACAAGGCTGAAAGACAAGGTTGCAGCTGCACTAGCACTAGCTTACGTGTTTAGAGCGAGAAGAGAAGTGCCACGAACATCAAAGTGATCACGAAGTGATCCTGTCTAAGCACGTCAAACATAACCCCACCGTGTTCACTTCCCAAACCCCTTTCGGGAAATGACCGTCACGGTTACTCACGCTGGTAGTGTATTCTGAACATGGTGTCAAGTTTTTTACAACCGGATATTAACAAATTCCCATCTGCCACATAACCGCGGGCACGGCTTTCGAAAGTTCAAACCCTGCAGGGGTGTCCCAACTTAGCCCATCACAAGCTCACGATCTACGGAGACGCAACTCCAAGGTGGGAAGACCCGAGTATTCTCGGAATCCCGTGCTCAAGATATTCCGACTAAGGTAAAACTAATCCAGCAAATCCTCCCGGCATGTCGACACCCTGATAGTAGCCGCGCGTATCTCGTCTCAAGACATGACAGGACGGGCGATGCTACAGGTTTTTACCAGCCCGAGGGTTTCCCCAAGGTGGCCCCGCAGACTCCCTAGTTTGGACCAACACTCATGTGGAGCACTAGCCCGGGTTGTTGATTAAGAAAAGGGTTTATAACTCCCTATGCAAGTTTTAGTTGTTAGGCAAATGTAGTACCAAAGTTGGGAGTTGCTGGAAAAGCTTTAGCGCTAAGCGGGTTATCGAGGGGGGCCCATAAACCCCAACCGTGTTAGGGACGCAAAATCAAGGAACATAACACCGGTTTAAACGGTTCCTAGGGAGGCATGAGTGGAACAAAACACCAAGCAAAGGCTTAGCCTTCCACGCATTGCCAAGTATATAGATGATTTAGTATAACAGTTTATATAGTGTGATATCCCAACAAAACTTCAACATGAAGCAAGAATCTTCAAATCTTCTCCTGCAACTAACAATGCTATAAGATGGGCTGAGCGAAGCTTACGTAGCCAATCAAAGGTTTGCTAGGATGGTGGTTAGAGGGTTTCATGGCAACAATAGGAGGCTGACAAACAGACATAGGCATCGAGGCAAGAAGCTAAAGAGCGAGACATCTAGCAATAGGCAAAGATAGTAATGATATTTGGGTCAGGTCATCTTGCCTGTCGAGTAGTCGATGGGATCGTAAGACGGCTCCTCGTACTCAACCTCGGTAGGAACCTCGTTCTCGATCTCGGCTTCCGGCTCTACTCAACACAGAACACAACATGGCACAAAATCAAACAAGGTGCAATGCACAATCAACATGATGCAAGTATAAGCCTATATGATGCAATACATGGCAAGGGATGAAGCACACAAGAACAACACAAAACAACAAGTTTAAATGAGGCCGGAATCAACATATAGCGAATCTGGTAAGTCCTCGTATGCATATTTTGAAGTTGGTCCAGATCTGAACAAACCTTAAGTTGAAGTTGTTAAACAGCAAGTTAACATGCACCAAGATGATCTACACGAAATTCTAGTCAAGTTTCATATAAAGTTTGTTTAATTCGAAGCTACGGTCTAGAAGATATGAGCAAAACAAGACAAGCAAGGCAACGGTGCAAGATGCACCCAAACATCAAGCAAACACACTCCAAACATGTAAACAACATGATATTATGATTCTATATGCAAAACCACACAATTTCCATATAGGGCACGCTCAAAACGGAGCAACGGTTCAACACATACACACGAAACAAGATACAATGCAAAGCTGAAGTTAACAGCCACATAGCAACTTTGGAGCAAGAGATATATACGCTACAGCACCCAAACATGGTGAAAAGAAGCATGGATGAAGTAGACATGATACTTAACAAGCATGAACTTAGAACACACCCAAAAACCTACTGGAACACAATTAACCAAGCATGGCAAGTTGCAATAAAATTATCCAGACTTAGTCAAAATCTGGGAATGCAAAAACATCATCACGATGCTGCCTTAGGAGGCACAAAACAACAAGCATATCAACTCCACTAAGCATATAAAGATCATGTACATGTGGTAGACATATCATATAGCAAACAACTCCATTGGAGTAACTCCATAGGAGGCATGGACCAATAGCAACAAGCTACACCAAATTGATCATGCTGATAAAAACCTGACAGGTATAATTTATAGCAGCTTGAGAGTAAGAAATAAATAAGCTACAACAGGCCATATGTGCAAGAAAGGGCATGGATGGATAGACAAAAACATGGACAACAAGGAATGACCATTGGCCACTCCAAAACAAGCATGGATTTGAGTGGGGCATCAAGCAAACATAGCATCAGGTTAAAACAGATTCCAGACTTAGCTATTTTTTCACTAAGTATAAAACAGTAACATTGGCATGGCATGTTTACAATCTTGTTTAAGTCACCTCAAGGCATATCATGGAAAGTGGTTTGCACCACAGCAAAGACCATATGATGGTGCTTCTAAAACATATTGACATGTGACATGAGGACAAACACATCAATAGCAATGAGCACTTCAAATCAGCATCTCATAACAAGTTTCAGCACTTAACAGCCACATGCACTTTTGCAATAGAGATTAACATGACAAAATAACACCTAACATGAATGCTACAGGAACCATCATGTAGAGCACTTCACAATGAACATTTTGACATATCATATGGTCCATTTGGATAAACATGCACCAAGTTATCATATCTCAAACATGGCATCAAATTAACAAGTAACAACAGTTTATAACAAGTAGCACTCTTGTCACGATGATTAGGACCTCTAGATGAACTCAAACAAGCATGCCACAATGGAACAAAATGTAGAGCACATCACAACGATCATTTTGACATATCATTCACTCAATTTGGATCAACACACAAAAAGTTACAGGCAGTCAAACATGCAACATATTAACAGTTTTAGGGACTTGTCAGAAATTGACTTACGAAAAAAACAGGAGTGAGCGGGGAATAGCTAAGCAGCGCCTAGGGCGAGGGATTGGGGCTGCTCACCAGAGTGGGCCTCGGCCCGAAAGGAAGGAGAGGCAGGCCGGAGGGAGGCGGTCTGGGCTGGCTCGGCTGGGCCAGGCCCACGAGGCCGCGCGGGGCTGAGGCCGGCCCAGGGAGGCAGCGGCGGAGGGCCGGAGACGGGCCGCGCGGGCCCGGCGGCTCGGGAGGGTGGAACTGCCACGTGGCGCAGCGCGGTTGGCGGGGAGGTGCGGTCGGACTTGTCCGGCGGTGGCGGACGTGTCCGGCGCGTGGAGGAGCTGCGGGACTAGGGTTTTTACACGAAAAATGGAGGGGGAGGACGTTTTTATAGGCATAGGGAGCTAGGAATGTCCAAAAGGGGTGCGGTTTTCGGCCACGCGATCGTGATCCGACGACCGAGATGATGGGAAGGGTTGTGCTAGGTTAGTGGGCCGTTGTGGAGGGCTTCTTGGGCCAAAAGGAAGAGGAGCTTTTAGCCCACTAGGTTAACCGTTGGAGTACCAAACGAACTCCAAACGCCACGAAACTTGGCAGGCGGCCTACACGTACCAAAACAACAACGCATGACAAGTCTCACCTCATTCCGGGAACGTTACGCGGCCACACACGAAAGAAGGACTTGGGGGTGCCACGGGCACGTGTGTGAGTGTCGAAACTCGAAACGGGCAACGGGAAGAGGCGAGCGGGACCGGGTGCAAGTGACAACTAGAATGCAATGCAATGCACAAGATAACATGACATGGATGAAATGCACACACGCACGCGACAAAACGAAGAAACCCGAAATGAAAGAAGAGCCCAGAATGGAATTGAAGAAGTCAAAGTTTCATATATTGCCATAAATGGAATTGTTACATCCGGTGTGTTACAAACTCTCCTCCACTACGAAAAGATCTCGTCCCGAGATCTAGGACTGGAAGAAGGAAGGGTACTCGGAACGAAGGTGATCTTCTCGTTCCCACGTAGCTTCTCGGTCAGTATGGTGTGACCACTTAACTTTCAAGAACTTGATTGACTTGTTGCGGGTCTTGCGCTCAGTTTCTTCAAGAATAGCAACAGGGTGCTAACGATAAGACAAGTCTTGTTGAAGATCAATCTCCTTGAACGGAATGGTGCGTTCAGGTGTCTTGAAGCACTTGCGGAGTTGAGACACATGAAACACATCATGAACATTGGCAAAGTTGGATGGAAGCTCGAGTTGGTAGGCTAGATCGCCTCTCTTGCCAAGAATCTTGAAAGGGCCCACATATCTAGGAGCAAGTTTTCCTTTGATACCAAATCTTTGGGTTCCTTTCATTGGAGAAACACGGACATAAACATGATCTCCAATGTCGAAAGCCAAATCACGATGCTTGCCGTCATAGTAACTCTTTTGACGCGACTGAGCGGCCTTGAGATTCTCCCGTATGACTTTGCACATTTCTTCGGCTTCTGAGATCAAGTCATTGCCAAGAAGTTGACGTTCACCAGTCTCGGACCAGTTGAGAGGGGTATGGCACTTTCTGCCATAGAGGATTTCAAAAGGAGTTTTGCCGGCACTTTCTTGGAAACTGTTGTTGTAAGTGAACTCGGCAAATGGGAGGCAATCTTCCCACTTCATGCCAAAAGAAATGACACAAGCTCTGAGCATGTCTTCGAGGATCTGGTTCACTCTTTCGACTTGACCACTAGTCTGAGGGTGAAACGCAGTGTTGAAACGAATCTTAGTGCCCATGGCTGACTGAAAGGAGTCCCAGAACTTGGATGTGAATAAACTTCCACGGTCTAAGGAGATGACTTGAGGAATGCCATGTAACGACACAATTCTGGAGGTGTACAACTCTACCAACTGAGCTGCGTTGATTGATTCTTTGACTGGAAGAAAATGAGCCACTTTAGTAAGCTTGTCAATCACAACAAAGATATCATCATTCCCCTTCTTGGACTTAGGAAACCCAGTGACGAAATCCATTTCAATGTGGTCGAATTTCCACTCGGGAATAGGAAGATGTTGGAGGAGACCCGCTGGACGTTGATGCTCTGCCTTCACTCTTCTGCAGACATCACATTCATTCACGAATTGGGCAATCTCCCTTTTCATGCGAGTCCACCAGTAAGATTGCTTGAGGTCTTGGTACATCTTGGAACTTCCGGGATGAATCGAGAGGAGGGAGTCATGTGCTTCATTCATTATGAGCTTTCTGAGATCACCCTTGGGAACCACAATTCTGTCCTCAAAGAACAAGGTGTGTTTCTCATCAACGCGATAGCACTTGTACTTGGGAGTACCCTTAGCAATACCATGTTTCACTTTCTGCACCATAGCATCACTGAGCTGGGCCTCATGGATCTGATCTTCCAAGGTAGGAGCAACTTGAAGGTTTGCAAGAAAGCCTTGTGGAACAACTTGGAGGTTGAGCTTCCTGAATGATTCACAAAGCTCGGGCTGAAATGGCTTGAGAAGGAGACTGTTGCAATATGCCTTTCTGCTCAAGGCATCTGCAATGACATTGGCCTTGCCAGGTGTATATTCAATGCTTGGGTCATACTCTTGGATCATCTCAACCCAATGAGTCTGGCGAAGGTTCAGGTTCGGCTGTGTGAAGATGTACTTCAAGCTCTTGTAATCGGGGAAGATGTCCACTTTTCTGCCCAACAGAAGGTGTCTCCACGTGATCAAGGCATGTACCACTGCTGCTAGCTCGAGATCATGTGTGGGGTAATTCTTCTCATTTGGTTTCAATTGACGAGAAGTGTATGCCACAATCTTCTTGACTTGCATGAGAACACCACCAAGTCCTTGTAAAGAAGCATCACAAAAGACTTCATAGGGCTTGGACTCATCCGGAGGAGTAAGAACCGGAGCAGAGATGAGCTTCTCTTTGAGTGTTCTGAATGCCACATCACAATCGAGAGACCAGTTGTACTTGACATTCTTCTACAGCAAGTTTGAGAGAGGCTTGGCAATCTTGGAGAAGTTATCAACGAACCTTCTGCAATAGCTAGCGAGACCAAGGAAGCTTCGGAGTTGCTTGACGTTCTGCGGGGGTTCCCGGTTGACAATAGCTTCAACTTTCTCGGGGTTGACAGAAATACCCTCAGCAGAGATGATATGGCCAAGATATAAGACTTTATCCAGCCAGAATTCACACTTGGAGAACTTCGCATAGAACTTGCGTTCACGGAGCCTGTCCAGGACCAAACGGAGGTGCTTGGCATGATCTTCTTCATTCTTGGAGAATACCAAGATATCATCCTAATAGACGAGAACAAATTCATTGGTGTAGGGGTTGAATATGAAGTGCATCATCCTCGAGAAAGTGGGTGGAGCATTTGCGAGGCCAAAAGACATGACCATGTAGTCATAGGAACTATAGCTTGTTCTGAATGCGGTCTTGTGAATATCCTCTTCACGGATATGAATCTGATGGTAACCCATCCAGAGATCGAGCTTTGAGAACACCTTTACTCATTTGAGCTGCTCGAACAATTCATTGATATTTGGGAGAGGATACTTGTTCTTTATTGTCTTCTTGTTCAATGGCCGGTAATCAACGCAAAGGCGCTCCGTGCCATCCTTCTTCTTGACAAATAGAACACCACAGCCCCATGGAGAAGTGCTAGGCCTGATTAGACCCATACGCTCTTGCTCATCGAGTTGTCTCTTCAGCTCCTTCAGCTCATCAGGAGAAAGCTTGTACGGACGCCGACATGCTGGCTTGGTACCGGGCTCGAGTTCAATAACGAATTCAACTTGACGATGCGGAGGCATGCCTAGAAGCTCTTCATGGGAAACATCTTCATATTCATTGACCACCGGAATTTGAGAGATGGCATTAATCTCGCCCTTGTCATTGAGAGAGAATAGCCTAATTGTGTTATCTCGAGAGGCGAAGATAATCATGTCTTCATCAGGATGAGTAAGCTTGACTTCCTTATTTGCACAATCAATGTGGGCATCATGCTTGGAAAGCCAATCCATCCCAAGAATAAGATCAATGTCGGAGTTGCCGAGAATAACCGGAGAAGCCAGAAAGCGGTAATCACCCATACGAATAGATACATCCGGAGCCCTCAAATTTGAAGTCGTGTTTTTGCCCGAAGAAATAATTTGCAACTTCTTATCCAGAAATGCCGAAGTGAAATTATGCTTGGTAAAGAATGGTCTTGACATGAAGCAAAGTGATGCACCAGAATCAAACAATACTTTTGCAGGAATAGAGTTAACTGAGAGGTTACCAAGTATCACATCTGAAGAATTCTCTGCATGAGCTGCATTCATCATATTCACTCTTGCTTGCTTGGGATTGTGCTTGACAATAGCAGTACTGACAGGTGGAGGAGGCGGAAGGCGCCTTGGGTTGGGACACTTGTTAGCATAATGATCCTTCTGAGTGCACTTGTTGCAAACCACTTCTAAGAGAGGACGGTGATAAGGAGCACTTGACTTCGAAGCTTGAAAGTGATTCTTTGACTGATTACTTGGGTTGGGTGGGTGGGAGAAACCACGGCCACAAGAATGCTTGTTGTTGTTTGGAGGACGGAGCACTGGAGGAGGTGGTAGCCAAAACTTCTGCTGCTTTGCGACCACTTGGGAAGAAGAGGAGGAGTTAACAGCATCTCTAATCCTCTTTTTGGAAGCTTCAACCTTGAGCTGGGCTGCCTCTTGCTTAAGTGCCATGTTATAGAATTGATCAAATTCATCCGGCTCAAACAAGGTGAGAGCTAGTTGGAGTTCATCCTTCAGACCACCACGGAACTGATAAATCTTGCTCTTGGAATCTGGGATGTCTTGTCTGGCATAGTGGGCAAGGTTCTAAAACTTGACATTGTATTGATAAACGGACATGGTGCCTTGCTTCAGGTTGCGGAATTGCTCACGCATGCCTTCAATGACACTAGTTGGAATGTGGTGAGAGCGGAATCCTTGTAGAAGTCAGTCCACGAGATTTCACGTCCACCTCTGGAATCATTGTACTGTTGCCACCAATCAACAGCTTGATCCTTGAGTTGGAAGGCGGCAAACTTGACATAATCCTCAGGTCTCATGTTACTGCACTCGAAATGCTTCTTGATATCTGTTATCCAGTCTTCAGCATCAAGCGGATCCACACAGTAACTGAACGCCTTTGGTTGGTTTGCCAGGAATTGGTTGAGAGTGGCTAAGTGATGTTGATGGAACATATTGCCTTGGCCTTGGTTCCCATGACCACCTTGATTTTCTTGGTTGGCTTGAATGTTCTGCATCTTTTGCATAAGCATCTAGGTGTTCTGGTTCGTCGCTTGCATAATTGCTCTCCAGGCCTCAGACGGAGGAGGAGGGTAAGGAGGACAATCAGGAACTTCTTCACCCTCTGGGTTAGCATTTGGAACCCTTTTAGGAGCCATCCTGAATGAGATGACAACTATTAGCCATTGATAGAAAATATATAAGCTGAATCAACGGCTAGAAATTGCAACATAAGTCCTCACAAGAACATTCGAACAAAATGAACGAATGTAATCCACAGTTTAATGGTACAACAATCTTCTCGAGAAGCCACTTGGGAGAACAAAAGGTAAATAAAAACAACAAGGAGCAGATAGAACAAATACAAGATAGAAGCTGCGTTCGACATATTCGTGCTGAAAGCTCATGGAACGTGTTACAAAAGGGTTTTGCAATCCCCGGATCAGCATAGCAAAGGACCCTTTAAGATGCAACTCCCGATCGGAACAACACCCATAAAACCACTTCACTCAATGTAGAACCCCGAACTCCATATTATGCATTCGTTGGAAGAATTCCTACGAACTACTAGATGAACCCACCTATTAATTTCCGAAAGTTTCCAGTTATGCAATCAGGTGTTGGGGATACAGGGGAAGCATCGCGCACTCAACTCTAATCCTACATCCAGCTGTATCCATCCTTCAACACATAAACCGTTTACCTCGGACCTTCGAAACGCATCTGCTATACAAGCTATGGCAATACTCCAGAACTACCTCCCCAGTACTGGGTGATGTCGGGGTTATCTTGCCACTAACCGCATAGGAGAGTTTTCGATGTCGGCCGTCTTAAGTATTCCAGAACTGCTGCGATAGATTTGTGACGACAACACCTCAGAGCTCAACTCCCCGGGACACTGCCACAACCCCTAAATGACAAAATGCATCGAGAACAATGTTCTCGTCACAAAGACATCGGAACAATCCAAACAATACTCGCGTGATCCTAAAAAAAATTTAGTGAATTTTTGAGAGCAGAAGAGATAATTAATCGTCGGGAGTCCTCACCAGAGTGAAAAGGGATGAGGAGCAAAAGAAATCCTACTCTCCGATATATATAAGACTCAGTTTAAGTGTGTGCCTACACTCAACCGTCAACGATTCGATCAATCGGTGGGGGCTTCTAGGTCGGAGAAGGCTCTGAATACCAACTTGTAATGCCCAGTATGAGATTATACCTCCTACGTGTCGAGGCATAACTTAAAGGTATAAGCTCATACTAGAATGATCTCAAGTATGGTATCTTTGCACGACTCATGTAAAATAGGGATGAAATTGCAAAAGAGTAGTTGGCTTACACTCGCCACGTCACACAATACATTACATAAGCAATCATCATCCAATAAACATCATAGTCCGACTACGGACGAAGATTCAAATGAAAGATACCACATAAATAAAGCCACAAAGTCTGATCGCCCCTAGTAGAAGCCACTACTGGTCCTCTGGGTAAGACACGTAGTATCGCCCACGTTCTTCATCGAACTCCCAGTACAGCTCTGAACCACCAACTGTGTAGTTCTCCACGGTACCTGCATCTGGTGTTGTGTAGAATCTGTGAGCCACGGAGGACTCAGCAATCCCATTTCCGGGTAGCAAAACTATCTAAGCCTTGGGTGTGGAACAAGGCTGAAAGACAAGGTTGCAGCTGCACTAGCACTAGCTTACGTGTTTAGAGCGAGAAGAGAAGTGCCACGAACATCAAAGTGATCACGAAGTGATCCTTTCTAAGCACGTCAAACATAACCCCATTGTGTTCACTTCCCGAACCCCTTTCGGGAAATGACCGTCACGGTTACTCACGTTGGTAGTGTATTCTGAACATGGTGTCAAGTTTTCTACAACCGGGTATTAACAAATTCCCATCTGCCACATAACCGCGGGCACGGCTTTCGAAAGTTCAAACCCTGCAGGGGTGTCCCAACTTAGCCCATCACAAGCTCACTATCTGCGGAGACGCAACTCCAAGGTGGGAAGACCCGAGTATTCTCAGAATCCCGTGCTCAAGATATTCCGACTAAGGTAAAACTAATCCAGCAAATCCTCCCGGCGTGTCGACACCCTGATAGTAGCCGCGCGTATCTCGTCTCAGGCCACGACCGGATGGGCGATGCTACAGGTTTTTACCAGCCCTCGGGTTTCCCCAAGGTGGCCCCGCAGGCTCCCCAGTTTGGACCAACACTCATGTGGAGCACTGGCCCGGGCTGTTGATTAAGAAAAGGGTTTATAACTCCCTATGCAAGTTTTAGTTGTTAGGCAAATGTAGTACCAAAGTTGGGACTTGCTGGAAAAGCTTTAGCGCTAAGCGGGTTATCGAGGGGGGCCCATAAACCCCAACCGTGTTAGGGACGCAAAATCAAGGAACATAACACTGGTTTAAACGGTTCCTAGGGAGGCATGAGTGGAACAAAACACCAAGCAAAGGCTTAGCCTTCCACCCATTGCCAAGTATATAGACGATTTAGTATAACAGTTTATATAGTGTGATATCCCAACAAAACTTCAACATGAAACAAATCTTCTCCTGCAACTAACAATGCTATAAGAGGGGCTGAGCGAAGCTTACGTAGCCAATCAAAGGTTTGCTAGGATGGTGGTTAGAGGGTTTCATGGCAACAATAGGAGGCTGACAAACAGACATAGGCATCGAGGCAAGAAGCTAAAGAGCGAGACATCTAGCAATAGGCTAAGATAGTAATGATATCTGGGTCAGGTCATCTTGCATGTCGAGTCGTCGATGGGATCGTAAGACGGCTCCTCGTACTCAACCTCGGTAGGAACCTCGTTCTCGGTCTCGGCTTCTGGCTCTACTCAACACGGAACATAACATGGCACAAAATCAAACAAGGTGCAATGCACAATCAACATGATGCAAGTATAAGCCTATATGATGCAATACATGGCAAGGGATGAAGCACACAAGAACAACACAAAACAACAAGTTTAAATGAGGCCGGAATCAACATATAGCGAATCCGGTAAGTCCTCATAAGCATATTTTGAAGTTGGTCCAGATCTTAACAAACCTTAAGTTGAAGTTGTTAAACAGCAAGTTAACATGCACCAAGATGATATACACGACATTCTAGTCAAGTTTCATATAAAGTTAGTTTAATTCGGAGCTACGGTCTAGAAGATATGAGCAAAACAAGACAAGCAAGGCAACGGTGCAAGATGCACCCAAACATCAAGCAAACACACTCCAAACATGTGAACAACATGATATTATGATTCTATATGCAAAACCACACAAGTTTCATATAGGGCACGCTCAAAACGGAGCAACGGTTCAACACATACACACGAAACAAGATACAATGCAAAGCTGAAGTTAACAGCCACATAGCAACTTTGGAGCAACAGATATATACGCTACAGCACCCAAACATGGTTACAAGAAGCATGGATGAAGTAGACATGATACTTAACAAGAATGAACATAGAACACACCCAAAAACCTACTGGAACACAATTAACCAAGCATGGCAAGTTGCAATAAAATTATCCAGACTTTGTCAAAATCTGGGAAGGCAAAAACATCATCACGATGCTGCCTTAGGAGGCACAAAACAACAAGCATATCAACTCCACTAAGCATATAAAGATCATGTACATGTGGTAGACATATCATACAGCAAACAACTCCATTGGAGTAACTCCATAGGAGGCATGGATCAATAGCAACAAGCTACACCAAATTGATCATGCTGATAAAAACCTGACAGGTATAATTTATAGCAACTTGAGAGCAAGAAATAAATAAGCTACAGCAGGCCATATGTGCAAGTAAGGGCATGGATGGATAGACAAAAACATGGACAACAAGGAATGACCATTGGCCACTCCAAAACAAGCATGGATTTGAGTGGGGCATCAAGCAAACATAGCATCAGGTTAAAACAGATTCCAGACAGCAGTTTTTTCACCAAGTATAAAACAATAACATTGGCATGGCATGTTTACAAGCTTGTTTAAGTCACCTCAAGGCATATCATGGAAAGTGGTTTGCACCACAACAAAGGCCATATGATGGTGCTTCTAAAACATATTGACATGTGACATGAGAACAAACACATCAATAGCAATGAGCACTTCAAATCAGCATCTCATAACAAGTTTCAGCACTTAACAGCCACATGCACTTTTGCAACAGAGATTAACATGGCAAAATAACACCTAACATGAATGCTACAGCAACCATCATGTAGAGCACTTCACAATGAACATTTTGACATATCATATGCTCCATTTGGATAAACATGCACCAAGTTATCATATCTCAAACATGGCATCAAATTAACAAGTAACAGCAGTTTATAACAAGTAGCCCTCTTGTCACGATGATTAGGACCTCTAGATGAACTCAAACAAGCATGCCACAATGGAACAAAATGTAGAGCACATCACCACGATCATTTTGACATATCATTCACTCAATTTGGATCAACACACAAAAAGTTACAGGCAGTCAAACATGCAACATATTAACACTTTTAGGGACTTAGCGGAAATTGACTTAGGAAAAAAAAACAGAAGCGAGCGGGGAATAGCTAAGCAGCGCCTAGGGCGAGGGATTGGGGCTGCTCACCAGAGTGGGCCTCGGCCCGAAAGGAAGGAGAGGCAAGCCGGAGGGAGGCGGTCTGGGCCGGCTCGGCTGGGCCAGGCCCACGAGGCTGCGCGGGGCTGAGGCCGGCCCAGGGAGGCAGTGGCGGAGGGCCGGAGACGGGCCGCGCGGGCCCGGCGGCGCGGGAGGGTGGAACTGCCACATGGCGCAGCGCGGTTGGCGGGAAGGTGCGGTCGGACGCGTCCGGCGGCGGCAGACGTGTCCGGCGCGCGGAGGAGCTGCGGGACTAGGGTTTTTACCCGAAAAATGGAGGGGGAGAACGTTTTTATAGGCATAGGGAGCTAGGAATGTCCAAAAGGGGTGCGGTTTTCGGCCACGCGATCGTGATCCGACGACCGAGATGATGGGAAGGGTTGTGCTGGGTTAGTGGGCTGTTGTGGAGGGGTTCTTGGGCCAAAAGGAAGAGGAGCTTTTAGCCTACTAGGTTAACCGTTGGAGTACCAAACGAACTCCAAACGCCACGAAATTTGGCAGGCGGCCTACACGTACCAAAACAACAACGCACGACAAGTCTCACCTCATTCCGGGAACGTTACGCGGCCACACACGAAAGAAGGACTCGGGAGTGCCACGGGCACGTGTGTGAGTGTCGGAACTCGAAACGGGCAACTGGAAGAGGCGAGCGGGACCAGGTGCAAGTGACAACTGGAATGCAATGCAATGCACAAGATAACATGACATGGATGAAATGCACACACGCACGCGACAAAATGAAGAAACCCGAAATGAAAGAAGAGCCCAGAATGGAATTGAAGAAGTCAAAGTATCATATATTGCCATAAATAGAATTGTTACATCCGGGGTGTTACAGATAATACTAGAAACATCTTGTTTCATTATTAATATCTACCAAAAGTAATTGGCAGATTTTTTCCCCAAGTGTACAAGGTAAGACTAATGTGAATCCTGATACCTGAGAAGAAAAGAAAACCCAACAGTCAATATATTTACTCTCAAACTATACAAATCAAAACAGACTTTGATGATGTGGTGATCCAGAAATTTTTCAAAACCCTGAAAAAACAGCAAAGCGGCTCAGCTTGATGACCCAAAACATAGGACTAATGGAAATATTAGAGCGTAGATTACTATCGATAGGAATAAATAGTCTAAATAATGGTAATATAATCATAGCTGGCCAACTCAGTACAGAGAAATGTTCATATCAAAACAGTACAGACCTTTAGAGATCCCATTATTACCTATCGTTTCTAAACCAAGTTTTTCCTAAATCAATTGTGTACAAGTGAAATTCTAACAGAGCCAAGCCACTGAGATGACACTACGATTAACATAGTGCTATCATCTTTCCTGAATTAAAGCTTCAACTCAAACTGTTGCAGACTAATATAGAATATGAACTGTTGCTGTCTAAGAAAACTATCTATATCAGCTTCTCTACTTTTTGAAGACATACATTGAGGTGAATGAACTAAATCACCGCATGTTAATAGAGTGGAAACTAAAGTTATAGCTCCAAACACGGAAGATGAAAATTAGGAAAATATTCAACTTGAACAATGAAAATTAATGTTGTCAATTAGATGATATGCAACATTTCTTTTATTGCCGGCATTTAATTTGATAATGTAACTAGTATCATTCAGAGATGTGAAAATATATTGAAAGGTGGTGGTTGCTCCACTGATACCTTTATTGCAGAGAGGGTCTGAACATAGAGCCCAATCCACCCAGACATCTTCCACCACATTTGTACTCCTTGCTCTCAACACATGCGTGCCAGAGGGTAAAACATTTGCCAATGAGACCCTGGAGAGGATCTGAATGTTGAAGTTGTATGCTGTATTCCATGGTGTAAAATGTAACCGGGCACTCCAAAAGGGTTATGCAGTAGATTAGCTGAACAATTCTATGTAATGGTAAATATACATTTCTTGTCCTGCCATGGCACATAATACACGCGGTAACAAGTGACAAGAGTGAGCTTTCAACCTGCTTCTACAACAGCATTGTCCACATAATTCATCCTGCTGTCCTTTCAATATCGATTAATGAAGACAAATTGCCTATGGTGCAATCATTGAATTAAAGAGTAGGGAACCAAGTTCTTCTAAAAATTAGGTGCAACTTGCAAGTCAACAGAGAGCACAATTTGCTACATCTCATTGCTAGGTAGAAAAAGAAAAAGAAAAAGACAGGAAACACATGTAGATAGCCAAATGTTGATTATTAAGAAGGCCACCAAATAACCTCTCACACAAAAAGAAGACCTCGATAAAAAAGGAAAGTCAATTCTTGAGTTGAAGAAATAGAAACACGAGGTAGGTAGGTTACCAGTAATAAGCAGCGAGACGACACCTAGAGGCCAGGATAAAAAATCGATGCAATTCTCCAGTTCAAGAAAATAGATACATGGGGCAGATTAGTTAGCACATGTTACAAACACACCACCAAACTGACTTGGTAATTTTGGTATTGATGCGCACAACAATCCTATCCACGAGGGCCTGGGGAGGATCTGAATGTTGAAGTTGTATGCTGCATTCCAAGGTATAAAATGTAACCGGGTGTTAGGAATAAGCCACGCATGAGTATGTGCTCGTGTGTGTGATCTGTGTGCATGGGTGTGACCGTGTGCATGCAAGATTATGTTAGTGCATGCCCTGATTAGTTAGCTAGTTTGTTGGCTTGGTCGGGTCGCCGGACCAACGCGTATGGGCGCGTACGTTTCGGTGACAGAGTTAGCTAGGTAGGTAGGCGATCCGTTGGGCTAGGCCGTGGCGTGCGCGTCGTGCACGCGCACTCCTGCGGGCGGGGTGGTTGTGCGTCGTTGATGGCTTCTCGCCCCTCGTTGGTTACCCCAAGTGGAAGGTTTGAGATGTAGCGTAGCAGCAAATTTCCCTTGGCAAAGATACCAAGGATCGAATCCCGTGAGACTCCGAGGGTCGACAAGTAGGTGTCAACGGCGAACACTTAGCGGTTGACAGGACCTAAACACAGATACAAATAACTTTGCTCCCAACGAGTAAAAAGAGGTTGTCAATCCCTCCGGCCTTGTTGTTTACAAAGGATCAAACACAAGAGATAATAATGATAGCTATGACTGCAACTAGGAAATAGAAACATGAAGTAAATATAAGGTGTGATCAGCGGTGGTAAATATGGACCGGGGTCCCATGATGTTCACTAGTGATGTCTCTCTCCCAAAAGACGATAAAACAGCTAAGCGAGGTAAACAAATTACAGCTGGGCAATTGACAGGATTATGTGCGCAAACCAATGCTAACTATGCTGCAAAGAAAGGTAGAGGCTCAAAAGCATGGGCGGTACGCCAAGGCAAGTAGACCGAAATCCATCTGCATCTACTACTAATCATCCACCTTGAGATATCTATCCAGAATATCTCGCTGGTATTAAGTTGCGAGTCCCACCCAAAGTGTAAACTCAAAGCAACAGACAACTGCATTAAAAGAACTTTGCATAAAGTAAACAATCCTTGCACCCGCAAGTACAAGCACCGTTGTTTTCCCCCTGGTGGCAACAGCACATCCCCTAGACTCATGTTTCTGTCACTCAAGCTAGTCATCAGGGGGCATGAACCCACAATCAAGCATAACGCTCCCTCTTGGAGTTACTACCTACTACTTGGCCAAAGCAATAAACAGCAACGGAGAACATGCAAGAATTACTTAAGAACAAATATATAAAAGAGGTGAATCAAATATATTACTCAAACACAATCTGAACATAATCTCATAATCCATCAGATCCCAGCAAACTCAGCAGAGCAACAGCATAAAGATTACATATGTGCCTCGATCATGTAGGGCAGCTCACGAGGTCTAAACCATGAAGAACAAAGAGGGGAGGAGAACATCACATAGCTACTGGTCATGGACCCATGGTCCAAGGGGGACTACTCACAACTCTTCCGGGAAGCATCTATTGTGGTGGAGAAGCTCCCGGTGGTGGTTCTCCCCTCCGTCAGGGTGCCGAGAAGAGTTCTCCTGATGCTCCCGATCTTGGAAGCGTTGCGGCGGCGGAACAGAGGCGAGATCGCGAAAAAGGGTTCCACCCTCGAGGGTTTCGGGACGCGAGGAATATATATGCGAAGGGGGGCAACCAGAGGCGGAGAGGGGGCCCCATGCGCCCCCCTGGCGCGGCCAGGGGTGGGGCCGCGCCGGGTGGCCGCCTGGGCCACCCCTTGCTCCCCTCTGGCCCCACTTTGGTTTTTCTCGAAGCTTCCTGTACGCTGATTTTTCCTGTATTTTTCCCGGAATTTTTTGAGCACTTTTAATATGGGGGAAACCTGAAATAGAAAAACAGCAGAAAACAGGAACTGGCACTGTGGTGCACTGAGTTAATAGGTTAGTCCAAATATGGTCAAAAGTGTATGGAAGTGCATAAATATGATAGCAATATCACACAAAAGAAGCATGGAGCAAGCAGAAATTATAGATACGTTTTGGACGTATCAACATCCCCAAGCTTAATTCATGCTCGTCCTCGAGTACGTAAATGATAACAAGCATAATTTCTGTGGTGACATGCTACCAACCATATAAGAACTTTTTAAGTAAAGCAATCAAGGCATGTAATTCAATTCAAGTCATAACAAGCAAGAGTCTATATTAGCATTGTAACAAGTAACATAAGAACATAAAGGTGCAAGAGCTCTCGCTGTCCGTGACTCGAATGTCTCCAGATGGTGTTTGCGTGCAAGAAAGGGGATAGGGATATACGAGAGAGTAAAACATAGTTTTTGTATTGTTGAGAACTTAATCTACTAAAGTTTCACACTTGGTCTTCTTAGGAATCTTATCTTGACTCATCCCCAGACCAACAGCCAGGTACAAGTCAAAATGATCCACTCCCTTTCGATATTTTGAGCACTCATGCAATGGATGAGCGTAAGCAAGAAAGTTGACACTTAGGATGGCAAAGAGAGAAAAATGATGGAGGGGGAAGACAAAAAAGGTGTGAAAGGCTCACATCAATGAGGACAATCATGGGCGAGAGAAAGCCAAATGATAGATATGATGTGAGGAGTAGGGATTGCCATGCAACGGATGCACATATGAGCTAAGGTAAGCTCTCCAATGGAACTAGTGGGGGTGCATCCCACTTGCTTGCTCAAGAAGACCTAGAGCTCTTTTGAGGAGGCTCATCATTGGAATATACAAGCCAAGTTCTATAGTGTGAAGGTCCCCACATAGCTATATGCATAAATGATAATCTCTATGGAGTACAAGGTATAAGATGGAGTACGAGTGTGGATCTCTCAAAAGAAATAGTAGTGTGCCCCCTTCTCTCTTTTTATTTCTTTTTCTTTATTTTAATTTTTTTATGTGGCTTCAATGGCTCTTTCTATTTAACTCTCATTTGTCCTCTTTGGGATCTTTTGATTTTGTCCTCTTTGGGATCTTTTGATTTTGTCCTCTTTGGGATCTTTTCCTCACTTTAGGGGCAACACTCTATATATTACAAGAAGTATAGAAGATCTTTCACAATTTACAAAAGTACTCAACATAAAGAAAATGAAACTATCATGATGTATGCAAATGTATGCCTCTGCAAGTGTAGCAGGATATGTAATGATACTAGCGCGTCATGTAGCAATGATTAGGGCAAGGCACAACTAGCATGCAGCTCATTGATCAAGCAAACAGCATGTATGACATGAAGATCAAGTCATGAGAAGATGGATGTTGCATGGCAATGTATCTCGGAAAGGCTATGGAAATGCCTTGATAGGTAGGTATGGTGGCTGTTTTGAGGAAGGATATAATGAGGCTTATGATGAAAGAGCGTATCGTGCCAAGGATTTGGATGCACCGGCGGAGTATGCGCCAACTCTCGAGGTGAGAAAGGGCAATGCACGGTACCGAGGAGGCTAGAAAAATATGGTTAGGTGGAAGTGTCAACCTTCGAATACTCACATTAGTCTGAAGAACTCATGCACTTATTATCGGTAACTCTCAATCTAATTAGGAGGTTCACAAAGAGACAAGTACCCCGAGGAGCAGTGTATGGGGGTTTGGTTATCCTTGCGCATCCTCGACTCATGGTACGTGAGTGTACTCTAATATTCGATCCCTCCAAAGATTAGTGATCCATTTAGTACCTAAAGTTATCAACTATTTTGTAGGTTTTCGAAAATAAACACGGATTGCCCAAAATACGACATCTATCACTAATAGGCTAAAGCTCTTGACACCAAAAGTTCAGACATTACTCATGGCAATACCTCAAAACTATTGCAAGTTACTACTAAAATTAAATAGCAACCTCAATTACCTACTTTAAGTTAAGACACACAACTCAGTGCAACAGGCAAACTCTCTTAACAAGATAATCATGAAAACTCAAGAGAGTTCAACAACCAACTAAACAAAATCCCTTTAAAAAGAAAAGCATGAAAACTAAGAGCTAAACATGATAGCAGCTATGGAAAGACAAAGAACACACACAGCAAAGATAAGCATGAAAATCATATGTTGTGTTCTAGGTTGAAATGGAGCGTGTTTCTCTCCCACACAAAGAAAGCTGGGTTCTAACTTGTTATGAACAGCAAGCAAAGCTAAAGAAAACTAAAAAGGAAACTAAGAGCAAGACGCTCCAAGCATAGCACATAATGCATGAAGTGATTAAAATATAGTGGAACGAAAGACGAACTGATAATTGTTGATGGAGAAGGGGATGCACGGGGGCATCCCCAAGCTTAGACGCTTGAGTCTTCTTGAATATTTCTTGGGGGTGCATGGGGGCATCCCCAAGCTTGAGCGTTTGACCCTCCTGAATCTTCTTTTACATCTTCCCTCGCACACTTGAAAACTCCCTTCATACATAACTCATCATAATCTGATTAGCGAGGTTAGTACCCACAATAAAATAATTTTTCCCTACTGGAAATAAAGATAATCTTGAAGAGCTACTGTTTCTCAAGATTGCCAAAAGGTTTTTGCAAAGAAAAAGCAAGCTCAAGGTTTGCAAAACGGAGAAAAGGCAAAACAGGACAGAATCTGTGAAAAACAGACCAGCAGGTAGTAAATAATTTTTTCGGGGCACTTCTGCAACTCAAATAAAAAAACTCAGAACAGACGCTTGAAAGCCAATTGTATAGAGCACGCTGTCAAAAAAATTCAGATCAAAAAGATGATCTGGTGATTTTATACGAAATTTTCTGTCCAAGGACAGAATCTGTTTTCTGGACAGCACGTCACAACTTTTAAACTTTCTTGCAATCAGAGGCTAAACTTGGCACAAAGCTGAAAAGAAAAGATACAATGATGATGCTACTGTAGTAACAAACATCAAGACACAACAAAAGCAAAATAATACTTTATTCGTTGTGGGCTGCCTCCCAAAAGCGCTTTCTTTTATGCCTTTAAGCTAGGCATGATGCAAAAAGGAGAAGATCAAGTTTTATCAAGAGTAAGAGATTAGCTAGCCCGTGTAACGGACTCAAAAGGCAACTTAATCTTCTTTCTAGGGAAGTGTTCCATCCCTTTCTTGAGAGGGAATTGGAATTTTATATTCCCCTCTTTCATGTCAATGATAGCACCAACGGTGCGAAGAAAAGGACGTCCCAAAATAATTGGACAAGAAGGTTCACATTCAATATCCATAATAGTAAAATCCACGAGAACATAATTGTCATTGACAATGATAAGAACATCGTCGATCTTCCCCAAAGGTTTCTTTACGGAAGAATCAACAAGACGAACACCAAAAGAACAAGGATCAAAAGATTTCAATTTAAGCATATCATACATTCTTTTGGGCATAACGGAGGTACTAGCTCCAACATCACATAAAGCATAGCAAGAGAAGTTATTCAACTTAATTTTAATCATAGGATCCCAACCATCTTCTAGCTTTCTAGGTATGGAGGCTTCTACCCTAAGCTTCTCCTCCCTAGCTTTGATAAGAGCATTAGTGATATGCTCCGTGAAGGCAAGATTAAGTGTGCTAGTGTGGGGATCTCTAGACATCTTGTGAAGAAAACCAATAACTTCAGAAAGGGTGCAATTATCAAAATCAAGGTCACTACTATCAAGTAAAGTGGTAGTGGTGTCCTTTAGGCTCACTTGTTTGGTAGCTTCTATGGTTATAGGAGTTTCTTCTTTTACGGTTGAGGTCATAGCATCACCATTATTAGGTCCAATGGGACTAGGAGTGCATTGGGTGCTAAGAGTTTGGATATCCTCAACAACTTGGATAGTAGCAACAGTGTGGTGGGTAGGAAGGCTCTTAATTCTATCTTCTTCGTCCCTTTCTCTAGCCCATCTCTCTTTAAGTTTAGCCATCATCCTAATGTTTTCATTAATTTGCACTTGAATAGCATTCATAAGAGTGGTCTTCCTCTCCTCAAGAGGAGAAGTTCTAATTTTAAGCAACTCTACCTCATGGGCTAAATTGTCTACCTTCGAAGAGAGATTATCTAGTTTGTCTAGTTTTTCTTCTACACTCTTATTGAAGGCCTTTTGGGTAGTGATGAAGTCTTTAAGCATAATCTCTA
Organism: Secale cereale; assembly: GCA_902687465.1. Lineage (NCBI taxonomy): Eukaryota > Viridiplantae > Streptophyta > Magnoliopsida > Poales > Poaceae > Secale > Secale cereale. Next base: position 937,172 of record LR738716.1, read on the forward strand.
GTTCAGAAGTGGAGTTCTTGGTGCTAGGATAAGCATTGTTGTTCCCATAGGAATTAGAGGGGCACGGTCTAGGGTTGCTACCAAAATTATTCCTATAAGCATTGTTATTGAAATTGTTTCTAGAGATAAAGTTCACATCTACTTGATCTTGAGCAATCAAAGAATTTAAAGGAACATCATGAGGATCAATAGGAGATTGCTTGGAAAGTAGAGATATGATCAAGTCAACTTTTTCATTTAGGGAGGAAATCTCCTCGACAGAGTTTACCTTCCTACCTGTTGGAGCGCGTTCGGTGTGCCATTGGGAATAATTGGTCATCATCTCGTCGAGAAGCTTCGTGGCAGCACCAAGTGTAGTTGACATAAAGGTTCCTCGCGCGGCCGAATCTAACAAGTTCCGCGAGGTAAAGTTCAAGCCTGCATAAAAAGTTTGGATAACCATCCAAGTAGTCAAACCATAAGTAGGGTAGTTCTTGACAAGAGATTTCATGCGTTCCCAAGCTTGGGCAACGTGTTCATTATCCAATTGTTTAAAATTCATTATGTTACTCCTTAGTTGGATAATTTTAGCAGGGGGATAGTACTTCCCAATAAAGGCATCCTTGCACTTGTCCCAAGAATCTATACTATTCCTAGGCAAGGATTGAAACCAGATTTTAGCTCCTCCTCTCAAGGAGAAAGGAAAAAGCTTAAGCTTAACAATATCACCATCTACTTCTTTGTACTTTTTCATATCACAGAGTTCAACAAAATTATTTAAGTGCAAAGCAGCATCATCTCTAGCACCGGAGAATTGATCTTTCATAACTAGGTTCAGTAAAGCAGGTTTAATCTCATAAGAAGGTGCTGAAGTGGCAGGTGTAGCAATAGGCGTGCAGATAAAGTCATTGTTGTTATGACTAGTGAAGTCACACAACTTGGTGTTCTCGGTGGAACCCATAGCAGCGGCAAGCAAGATAATTATTTTTGTGATTTTTGGTAAGGGACACTAAAGCAAAAACTGCAAGGTAAACTAACAAGACTAAAAAGCAAAGATAGAAGATAGCGTGCAACTCCCCTATCTTGAAGAGTGGAGTCCCCGGCAACGGCGCCAGAAACTTTGCTTGATGGCTTCTCGCCCCTCGTTGGTTACCCCAAGTGGAAGGTTTGAGATGTAGCGTAGCAGCAAATTTCCCTTGGCAAAGATACCAAGGATCGAATCCCGTGAGACTCCGAGAGTCGACAAGTAGGTGTCAATGGCGCCACTTAGCGGTTGACAGGACCTGCACACAGATACAAATAACTTTGCTCCCAACGAGTACAGAGAGGTTGTCAATCCCTCCGGCCTTGTTGTTTACAAAGGATCAAACACAAGAGATAATAATGATAGCTATGACTGCAACTAGGAAATAGAAACAGGAAGTAAATATAAGGTGTGATCAGCGGTGGTAAATATGGACCCGGGTCCCATGATGTTCACTATTGATGTCTCTCTCCCAAAAGACGATAAAACAGCTAAGCGAGGTAAACAAATTACAGCTGGGCAATTGACAGGATTATGTGCGCAAACCAATGCTAACTATGCTGCAAAGAAAGGTAGAGGCTCAAAAGCATGGGCAGTACGCCAAGGCAAGTAGACCGAAATCCATCTACATCTACTACTAATCATCCACCTTGAGATATCTATCCAGAACATCTCGCTGGTATTAAGTTGCGAGTCCCACCCAAAGTGTAAACTCAAAGCAACAGACAACTGCATTGAAAGAACTTTGCATAAAGTAAACAATCCTTGCACCCGCAAGTACAAGCACCGTTGTTTTCCCCCTGGTGGCAACAGCACATCCCCTAGACTCATGTTTCTCTCACTCAAGCTAGTCATCAGGGGGCATGAACCCACAATCAAGCATAACGCTCCCTCTTGGATTTACTACCTACTACTTGGCCAAAGCAATAAACAGCAACGGAGAACATGCAAGAATTACTTAAGAACAAATATATAAAAGAGGTGAATCAAATATATTACTCAAACACAATTTGAACATAATCTCATAATCCATTAGATCCCAGCAAACTCAGCAGAGCAACAGCATAAAGATTACATATGTGCCTCGATCTTGTAGGGCAGCTCACGAGGTCTAAACCATGAAGAACAAAGAGGGGAGGAGAACATCACATAGCTACTGGTCATGGACCCATGGTCCAAGGGGGACTACTCACAACTCATCCGGGAAGCGTCCATGGTGGTGGAGAAGCTCCCGGTGGTGGTTCTCCCCTCCGGCAGGGTGCCGGGAAGAGTTCTCCTGATGCTCCCGATCTTGGAAGCGTTGCGGCGGCGGAACAGAGGCGAGATCGCGAAAAAGGGTTCCGTCCTCGAGGGTTTCGGGACGCGAGGAATATATATGCGAAGGGGGGCAACCAGAGGCGGAGAGGGGGCCCCAGGCGCCCCCCTGGCGCGGCCAGGGGTGGGGCCGCGCCGGGTGGCCGCCTGGGCCACCCCTCGCTCCCCTCTGGCCCGACTTTGGTTTTTCTCGAAGCTTCCTATACCCTGATTTTTCCTATATTTTTCTCGGAATTTTTTGAGCACTTTTAATATGGGGGAAACCTGAAATAGAAAAACAGCAGAAAACAGGAACTGGCACTGTGGTGCACTGAGTTAATAGGTTAGTCCAAATATGATCAAAAGTGTATGGAAGTGCATAAATATCATAGCAATATCACACAAAAGAAGCATGGAGCAAGCAGAAATTATAGATACGTTTTGGACGTATCAGTCGTGCGCCAGCCCGGGTATAAATTCTGTAGACCGCGGGATGATTGTAATGCACTGAGTTGAGCACCATGTAAACATTGCAAAGAGAAGAAAGATTCGGGCGTTCGTGCGCCGGCCAGAGAAACTTGTGTCCACTGTGTTCATCTCCTTCCTTCTTTCTTGTTCGAGTGAGTGAGTTGAGAGAGAGAGGTAGCTCGGGTTGCCGTTTGGCAACAACATTTGGTATCATGAGCTGGTTCATCTTGGGCATCGTTCTCCTTGCCGGAGGCGTGCCGGCGGTGGCGGAGTTCGCCGGCGGCTGCACGATGCTCCGGGCCGTGTGTCGGCTTATGGAGGTGCGCGGCGCGGCGAGGAGGCCGCGGTGGCTGCGGCAGCACGGTGAGGAGGCCGCGGAGGACCTGCGTGGTAGCGGCTTCAACGACGACGACGGCTCGGCGAGCGCGTCGTGGCGGCTCGGCGCGACAACGGTGGAGGCGCGTGGCACAGAGCCGCGGCGCTCGCGTCTGATGCGTCAGGTGCATGTATGGGCGCGCGTCGGGCGTGTCAGATGCGGCGGGACCGTGGTGTAGGGTGGCCGTTGGCGAGCGGGGGTGTGCGCATTGAGCTGGTCCATCGCGGGCTCGCCGCGCCCAGACGTGTGCGTGCATGTCGGAGGGGGCGCGGGCAGAGCGGGCGGGACGGGCGCTCGACGTGGGCTGGGACGTGGGTGCGTGCCCGGCGCGTCCCTGGGTATAAAACCCCCGTGTACGTTGTAATGGCAGTGCCCGGAGTCGAGTTCGAGCTCGAGGGAATCAAGGCCGTTGGTGCGCCAGGAAGAGAAGCTGCGGCGTGTGTCGCGGGAGATGAAGAAGGGCGTTCTCCGTGGCAGTCGACGAGTGGCAGTCGACGAGAGGCCGGAGTCCTGTCAGGATGGGCGGCGAGGTCGTGGCTTAGAGGGGAGAATGTTAGGAATAAGCCACGCATGAGTATGTGCTCGTGTGTGTGATCTGTGTGCATGGGTGTGACCGTGTGCATGCAAGATTCTATTAGGGCATGTACAATGGTTCTAGCTTAAGGATGCCACGTAAGATAAATGATGAGGTGGAGGAGAGAGAAATCATAAGAGAAGGCTTGTCTTAGCTTATTTAAGCAAAGACAAGAGATGATAGCTTAGCACAATTTGTCTCACCATGTTTTTAGGAATAACTAATTATTGAAGATAAGGCTAAGAGATGACCCATTGTAGACTTGTTTTTTTGTCATCTCTAATTTACATGCAAAACTTAAGATAAGACTATCTTAGCAACCATTGTACATGCCCTTAGTGCATGCCCTGATTAGTTAGCTAGTTTGTTGGCTTGGCCGGGTCGGCGGACGAGCGCGTATGGGCGCGTACGTTTCGGTGAGAGAGTTAGCTAGCTAGGTAGGCGATCCGTTGGGATAGGCCGTGGCGTGCGCGTCGTGCACGCGCACTCCTGCGGGTGGGGTGGCTGTGCGTCATGCACCAGCCTGGGTATAAATTCTGTAGACCGCGGGATGATTGTAATGCACTGAGTTGAGCACCATGTAGACATTGAAAAGAGAAGAAAGATTCGGGCGTTCGTGCGCCCACGGCGGCGTTCGTGCACCGGCCCGAGAAACTTGTGTCCACTGTGTTCATCTCCTTCCTTCTTTCTTGTTCGAGCGAGTGAGTTGAGAGAGAGAGGTAGCTAGGGTTGCCGTTTGGCAACAACACCGGGCACTCCAAAAGGGTTGTGCTGTAGATTATCCACATACTAAATTTGATTAGCCGAGCAATTCTATGCAATGGTACATAATACATATGCAGTAAGGAATGATCAGTTGTCCTGCGACGGCACATAATGCATGCAGTAACAAGTCACAAGAGTGAGCTTTCAACTTCCTTCTAAAACAGCATTGCATGCCCACATAATTCCTGGTGATGTCCTTTCAATATGGATTAATGAAGACATATTACCTATGGTGCAATCATTTAATTAAAGCGTAGGGGTCCAAAGCTCTTCTAAAAAAGAGGTGCAACTTGCAAGTCAATAGAGAGGACAATTCGCTACATCTCATTGCTAGGTAGAACAAAAAAGAAAAAGACATGAAACACATGTAGATTGCCAAATGTTGATTATTAAGAAGGCCACCGGATAATCTCTCGCACAAAAAGAAGACCTGGATAGAAAGGGAAAGTCAATTCTTAAGTTCAAGAAATAGAGACAAGAGAAAGGTAGATTACCAGTAATAAGCAGCAAGACGACACCTAGAGGCCCAGGATAAAAAACAGATGTCAATTCTCCAGTTCAAGATAATAGATACATGGGGCAGATTAGTTAGCACATGTTACAAACACACCACAAAAATGAATTGGTAATTTTGGTATTGACGCGCACAATAATCCCTTCTTTCCAAAAGGGTATCGATACAAACATAGATTTCATGCAATTATGTAACAACCAAAGATTCTTGATTCTAATTTTACATGCATCAACAAAAAGCTTACGAAGAATGATTGAATGTTTCTTCCTTACATTTTTAGTTGCCAATTTCTCCATTAACTGCCCCTTTGCTTTGTTTCAAGCATTGCACTCAGATTTGCTAGAAAGTTAATTTCAAGTTTGCGAAAATTAATGTAGAACTTGCTGCTGGTAAGTGAAGGTGGTCGCTGGCTGTCAGTTCTGTTCTCATTCTAGAAACATGTATATGATGATTTTACTGGATAAGAGTTTGTGACATGCAGTAATTTTACCGATAGAATTTTTATGGATTTAAAAGGCACTAAATCGCACGTCGGCGGACTCTCTATAGCCACCGGTGCTAGTACCATGAAATGCCCTCGGATTTTTACCACACCATTCAGGGACCGTATGAAGACACCGGGGCACGCCCCATGAATTTTCAGCTTCCCGAGAATTCATGGATATAAACGACAACAAACGACCTCTCTGTGGCCACCGGTGCTGGTACCATCGTACCTAGACGCTTAGCTTTGGATCCCCTACCCTGAGATCTATGGGGTTTAGCTCCGTCAAACGGGGCCGGCCGCCCTCAAAGTCGCAGCCTCAGTGTCTCTGGTCGACCTTAGTTGTAGCCCCCAACGCCGCAGCCCGGTCCTAGTCGTCGAGCCGCCGGGAGGACGAGTTCTCGACTGAGGCGATGGCAATGAGAAGCTGCATATTTCCCGACATGGCACGATGCTTGATCAACGTTCTCCAGTTTCATGTCTCCTTTCTCTTTTGGTGTGATTTATTTCAGGCAAATCGCATGGCTGAACCCGAACCTGAATTTTCGGATAGCAAAAAGTATGGGCAAATTTCGGGTGTCATTTCTAAAAATCCGAATTACCCTAACCGAATTTTCAGGAAAATTTCGGGTGTCGCGGTCCGATTAAAGGATCTAGCCCTAGCATTTGGTTGGGGTGTATTTGTAAAAAAAAGTGTGGCATTATTGAGATGGGGCTTATGCACCGGAGGGCAGGAGAGCATCCCATCCCATCCGTTTGGATACGATTAACCTGACACAAGGACGAGATGTGTTCCATTGGAACCTCACTACATCTGGGTTCTTCACAGTCGACTCGATGTACCGTGCGATCACGCATTCGGAGGTCCCAGTGGATAATAACAAGAAAATCTGGAGATCGAAGATTCCACTAAAAGTTAAGATCTTCATGTGGTATCTTCGGAAGGGAGTGGTGCTAACCAAAGATAACCTCGCCCGTCACAACTGGCATGGAAGCAAGAAGTGTGGCTTTTGTACTCATGACGAGACAACCAGACATCTCTTTTTCCAGTGTAAGTTTGCACGTTCTACGTGGTCAATCATCGAAATAACATCTAATCTTTATCCACCCATAAGTGTTGCCAATAGTTTTGGTCATTGGCTGGACGGTATTCTTTATAGATTCAAAACACTAATAAGGGTGGGAGTGTATGCCTTATTATGGTCATTTTGGCTATGTAGATATGATGTTATTTTTAATGGCAAAAATTCTTCTTATTTGTAGGTTATTTTTCGTTGTACGCAATTGCTTCGTACATGGTCTATGCTTCACCGTACGGAGTTCCAGCCGCTGTTAAAGGCGGTGCGCACACAATTGGAGCGAGTGGTCATGGAGATTTTTTCCCAACATGGATGGAAGCGTAACCTCCGTATTAGCCCATCACCTCCTTCGACATAGGCATAGTTACGGTCCTATTTGACTCTACTAGTGCCGATATGTCAGCTTTTTATTATTTTTCAGACTGTTTGTGTTTTGGCTGTGTGCATCTTAGCTATGCAGAGGTTGTGTGTTGCTCATCATGATTTGTATCTTCTTGATGCTACGTTTTGAGTTAAAAAACGGCCTTTATCGAAAAAAGGACGTTGCCTTTATATTCAAGGCGTGCCTGGTATTGTCAAGGTAACCAACCTTGCCAGCACCATCGTACCTAGACACTAATTTGCATGGATATAAACGACAACAAACCGCGGGGTGGCGGCCTCTCCATGGTGCTAGTACCATCGTACCTAGACGCTTAGCTTTGGATCCCCTACCCCGAGATATGTCAGGCTTCGCTCCATCAAACAGGGGTTGTCCCCCCTCAAAGTAGCAGCCCCAGTGCCTCCGGTCGACCTTATATAGTTGTAGGCTCCAACGCCGCAGCCCGATCCTAGTCGCCGAGCCGCCCACGAGGACGAGATCTCGACCGAGGCGATGCCAACGAGAAGCTTGCATCTTTCCCGGCACGCCACGATGCTCGACGGACACCATCTAGTTTCATGTCTTCTTTCCCCTCACGGTGATTTATTTCGGGAAAATCAGGATTATCCGAACCCAAGCCCGAATTTTCGGGTAGCAAAAAACGTCGGTAAATTTCGGGTGTCATTTTTCAAAACCCGAATTGCCCTATCTGAAGCCCAGGGGTGAGGACTCAGTTAAAGGATTTTGCCATAGCATTTGTTTGGGGGTGTATTTGTAAAAAGAGGCGCAGCGGAGCATCCCATCTGGCAGAGTAGGTCGGGTGTGAATGATCTACAGTAGAATTTACAGAGTAGGTAGGGTAGAGCATCCCGTGTTTCATCAGTAAATTCCCCACCGGCCATCCGTGGAAGGAAGAAAGGCCGCACTTTTCGTTCCGTCTCCTCTTGAATCCACTGCTCTCCTAGTCCAGATAGATCCCCAGCGACGACTGAGATCCAAACCTCAACCAAGCTGTCCGCCCGCCACATTCCATCCTCGCCGCTCTTTTCTGCTGCTGCTGCTGTTGCTTCCTCTCCACCACTACCCCGGCGGCCGGCCAAGTGCCTGCAGATAAAGAGATGGCGGCGGCTCTCGGCTCGGCGGCGTCGCTCCTCGGCAAGGTGTTGACGCCCCTGTCCGACAGCCTGGTGGCGGCGTACGTGGACAGCCTTCAGCTCGGCCACAACTCGGAGCAGATCAAGGCCAAGCTCGCGCACACGCGAGGCCTGCTGCACAACGCCCACGCCCACGGGAGCCACGTCGGCGACAACCCTGGCCTGCAGTGGTTGCTGGAGAAGCTGAGCAGGGACGCCGACCAGGCGGACGACCTGCTCGATGAGGTCCACTACTTCCAGATCCATGACAGGCTCCACGGCACCAACTACGCCGTCACCAAGGATCTGGACGGCCTTGTCCGCCATCAAGCTCTCCACGCCGGTAGTGCTCTTCGCCACACCCTAGGCACCTGGTTCCAGTGCTGTTTTTGCTCGCCTACACCCAACAGGGATGGTGGTGATGATGCTGCTGCTATTGCCGGTGCACCACGCCGCGTCACCTTGCTCCACTGCTTTTCTTGCTTCTCTACACCCAAGAGCAAGAGGAATGGTGGTGGTGGCGGCGTTGGTGGTGGTGATGCTGCTGCTGCCGGCGTTGGTGGTGATGCTGCTGCTGCTCCTGCTGTTGCCGGCGTCACCAACTCCAACTCTGCTAACTCTGCTACTGCTGAAGATGGTGATATGCTACTGCATTTCGACAGAGTGTCCATGTCCAGCAAGATCAAGTCCCTGTTACAGGGCATGCAGTCCCACTGTGATTCCGTCTCCAATTTGCTCGGCAATATCCCAAGCAGCAGCAGCACGGCAGTCGTCCTACATCGGCCTCAGACTGCTTCCATGATTACACAAGACACATTGTATGGCAGGACAGGCATTTTTGAGGAAACTCTCAACCGTATCACCACTGTTACCATTGGGGGTGCCACACAGACTGAGACTGTTTCTGTTCTTTCTATAGTTGGTCCGGGGGGTATTGGCAAGACAACTTTCACCACCCATCTGTACAATGATGCAAGGACTCAAGACCACTTCCAAGTCAAGGTCTGGGTATGTGTATCCACTGATTTCGATGTGCTCAAGCTCACCAGGGAGATCCTTGCCTGCATACCTGCAACTGAAGAAGGAGGAAGCAGCAGTGCTGCAAATGGAACAACCAATTTAGACCAGCTTCAGAAATCCATAGCAGAACGTCTCAAGTCCAAGAGGTTTCTAATCATCTTGGATGACATATGGAAATGTGACGGCGAGGATCAGTGGAAGGCCCTGTTAGCTCCGTTCACAAAGGGGGAAACCAAAGGAAGCATGCTACTTGTCACAACTCGATTCCCAAAGGTAGCAGACATGGTGAAAACAGTTGATCCACTAGAGCTGCGAGGTTTGGAGTCTAATGATTTCTTCACATTCTTTGAAACATGTATATTTGGTGATCGCAAGCCTGGGAATTACCAGTATGAGTTAGCTGGTATTGCACGAAAAATTGCAAGCAAGCTAAAGGGTTCCCCGCTCGCAGCCAAAACAGTTGGTAGGCTGTTGCACAAGGACATTTCTCAGGAACATTGGAATGGAGTTCTTAAAAAGCATCGGTGGCTAAAGCAGAAAAATGATGATGATGATATCATGCAGTCTTTAAAGATTAGCTATGATTGCCTCCCTTTTGATCTGAAGAAATGTTTTTCCTGTTGTGGCCTTTTCCCTGAAGATCATGAGTTTACTGCTTCAGAAATCAATCATTTCTGGGTTGTAATAGGCATCATGGACTCTGATAGGAATTACTTGGAAGAACTAGTGGACAATGGTTTTGTCATGAAGAAAGTCAGTTATCGCAATGAACTAGTGGACAGTGATATTCTCATGAAGGAATTTGTTTGCTATGTAATGCATGATTTAATGCATGAGCTATCTAAGATTGTTTCTGCACAAGAATGCCTCAATATAAGTGACTTAGATTTCAGAGCTGATGCCATCCCACAATCTGTTCGACACTTATCTATCAACATTGAAGACAGATATGATGCAAATTTTGAAGAAGAAATGTGTAAAGTAAGGGAGAAGATAGACATTGCTAATCTGCACACTTTGATGATTTTCAGAGGATATGAAGAAGAAAGAATCGCCAAGATTTTGAAAGATAGCTTCAAGGAAATGAATAGTCTGCGTGTCCTATTTGTAGTGGTGAAGTCTGCACAATCATTTCCATGTAGGTTTTCAAAACTTGTCCACCTCCAGTACCTCAAAATTAGTTCATCTTACTACGGTGAAATGAGGATACCTAGTACACTATCAAGATTTTATCACTTGAAATTCTTGGACCTAGATGGTTGGCAGGGTCGTTCTGATTTGCCTGAAGATTTTAGCCACCTTGAGAATTTACATGATTTCCATGGCAGAAGTGAACTCCATTCAAATATTCGCAATGTCGGAAAGATGAAGCATCTGCAGGAGCTAAAAGAATTCCATGTTAAAAAGGAGAGCATGGGATTTAAACTGTCAGAACTTGGGGCATTGACAGAGCTTGGAGGAGGACTGATTATATGTGGTCTTGAACACGTGGCAACCAAGGAGGAAGCCGCTGCAGCGAAACTGATGTTGAAAAGGAATCTGCAGGAATTCAAATTATTCTGGTCGGGCAGAGATGGACCAACGACTGCAGATGCTGGTATTCTTGATGCTCTGGGTTTGTGTATCCACTGATTTCGATGTGCTTAAGCTCACCAGGGAGATCCTTGCCTGCATACTTTCTGCTGAAGGAGGAAGCAGCGGTGTTGCAAATGAAACAACCAATTTAAATCAGCTTCAGACATCCATAGCAGAACGTCTCAAGTCCAAGAGGTTTCTAATTGTCTTGGATGATATATGGAAATGTGACAGTGTGGGTCAGTGGAAAACCATGTTAGCTCCCTTCACAAAGGGGGAAACCAAAGGAAGCATGCTACTTATCACAACTCGATTCCCAAAGGTAGCAGACATGGTGAAAACAGTTGATCCACTAGAGCTGAGAGGTTTGGAGCCTAATGACTTCTTCACATTCTTTGAAACATGTATTTTTGGTGAGGATGACAAGCCTGAGCATTACGAAGATGAGTTTGCTGGTATTGCACGAAAAATTGCAAACAAGCTAAAGGGTTCCCCGCTCGCAGCCAAAACAGTTGAAGGACCTTTCTCAGCAACATTGGAATGGAGTTCTTGAAAAGCATCGGTGGCTAAAGCAGCAAAATGAGGATGATGATATCATGCAATCTTTAAAAATCAGCTACGATTGCCTCCCATTTGATCTGAAGAAATGCTTTTCCTATTGTGGCCTTTTCCCTGAAGATCATGAGTTTACTTCTTCAGAAATCAATCATTTCTGGGTTGCAATTAGGACTGGGCATTCGGTTAGACCGAACCGATCGGTTCGGTTTCTCGGTCTAAAACTAATTTCGGTTAGATAAAAACAATGACCGATCGGTGTTTGCAAATACTTCTAACCGAGGATTCTCTCCACCGACTTCTCGTTTCGGTGCTCGGTTTCTGACCGAATACACCGATCAGAAGAAAATCCACCTTTGCCTGCTCGAGGAACATAGGCGTCGGCGTTTGAAAATCAACCAGTAAAATTAGAAGTAGGCAAACTAGAAGGGAATGGGAAAGATGTGGCCGTAGGAGCAGCACGGAGATAGGGTGAGGTAGCTTTGCCGCTTCTAACAGAGAAGGGTCCTGTAGGTCGTCGGGCGCGACGCGGACCAGCAAGGATTCAGCGCCAGTTCTGAAGGGGTCGTCGGGCGCGACGGGAGGAGATACCACGGCGCCGGCGCCGACGCTGGTCGCCAGAATCGAGTAGAGGTGGCGAAGCATCTCCACGGCGCTGGCGCTAATCACCGGAATCGAGCAGGGGCGACGGAGCATGTCTTCGCGCGGCTGCTGGCTGCTATGTCTATGTCATGGACGAGTAGATAAGGTGCACGACCATATATTTTTATTAAACCAAGGTACATGACTGGACAAGGTGTCATTGGGCGTGGCTGCGTGCTGCGTGCGTGCATCCTGAAGGCTGAGGATTGCCCTCGTGAAGGTGTTAGGTGGACAAAATGATTAATGGGCTCTGGGCCTGCTACATAAAATTTGCTTGTCACTGATTATTCTCGGTTTCCTGGGTCTTTTCGGTTAGACGTCCAGTACAACCGAATTAGCCGAAGTAATTTCGGTTTTCTAGAATAGCAGACCGAATTAAATACAGATTTATAGGTTCCGGTTTATTCGGCTTCGGTTCCGATTTTTTCGGTTCGGTAGTTCGGTCATCGGTTAAAATGCCCAGCCCTAATTGCAATAGGTATCATAGACTCTAATCACCAAGCCGATAGGAATTACTTGGAAGAGCTAGTGGACAGTGGTTTTCTCATGAAGAAGAAAAAATATGTTTGGAGTGATCAATACTACTGTGTAATGCATGAGCTATCTAAGAGTGTTTCTGCACAAGAATGCCTCAATATAAGTGACTTAGATTTCAGAGCTGATGCAATCCCACAATCTGTTGGGCACTTATCTATCAACATAGAAGACAGATATAATGCAAATTTTGAGCAAGAAATGTGTAAACTAAGGGAGAGGATCGACATTGCTAATCTGCGGACTTTGATGATTTTTAGAAGATATAATGAAGAAAGAATCGCCAAGATTTTGAAAGATAGCTTCAAGGAAATAAACAGTCTGCGTGTCTGGGACGTGGAGTAACTAGTCCCGAGCACAAATGCGCCTGTTATCCACATCGTCGATTGGCATCTCGCGATCTGCTCCATTATTTTATACGAGCTCCGCAGGTCGTCCAGAAAATAGAGCACTGTACCAAAATACGTATGCGGCAGCACTTGGTGGTGGGCCTAGTAGACGTCGCGAGTGAACGGCCGGTTGCCACCGACGAGATGTTCCAGGGATCAGAATCTGGGCCGCCGTCTGATCCGTGGATCGGGAAGTTTGCTTTTACCGTCTGGCCGCTGCGGGGCTGAATTGAATGCAGGGTCCAGAATCTTCTTCTGCAAGGTGAGTGGTGTTTTGGAGGTGAGGACTGCGAGATAGAGGTCAAGAGCGGCGAACCACCATGAATCATGGAGTTTTTGTTGCAACAGATCGGCAGGTTCGTGGATCCTTACTTCGCGGGTGCTGTTTTCTGCTTTTTTAGGGCCTTTGTTTAGCTGAGTAAGTACGATTTGTTCCCCCTGGTTTCAGATCTGCTGTGCTCGAGGATGTGGGAGAGAGTTCTTTGTCTGGCCCTCTGGTCAGGAATGGCGATGAACTGCCTGAGCCGGCTGTGTCACAACATTATGTGGTGGCCGAGAGCGTGAAAGCAGAGATCTTTTTGGCCAAGGAGGATGCGGGCAGAAGGGAGAGCTCCCCTCCAACGTCTGATCTGTCGACGGGGAAGATGAATCCACACGCTCCCGGATGGAATAAGACTATAAGAGGTCAGTGAAATAAACTATCGGTATATCTTCATAGATGCAAAAGTTTTAGCAAATGAAATTTCAATTGTCCAAAATCTCCCTGATTTGCTCAGAGAGTCATAAGGATTTTAGTTATGAAAAATTGAGCAGATGAAATTCTTCCTTAAATGTTTCAGAGGTGCAAGAAAGATTTTAGAAACTACAAATTGACAACATTATAGGAATCAGTAGAGTACATCAATCTGGGTCCAGAAGAATTAATATAACGCATTCAGATGATACTTGTTGTAATTGTTCTTGTGGCTTCTAGGTTGAGGATTGGTGCTGCTGCACCAAGCAGAGCACGGTGCCCAACACAGGTGAGTGCGTTTGAGAAGGCTGTCAGGTGCTTTGTAGAAAACCCATCAGAAAATGTGATCACTCCTGTTCTTGGCACTACATTCGATTCCTTGGGCGAGGCTTACGACTTCTACAATCTTCACTCGGGAGAAGGGTTTTCGCATATGGTATGGATAGAGCCGGCTAAATGTGGAGAGGGTCAAGTGCATGCATGATTCAGTAAGTTGGAACATGAAAGTGCAGACTGTGAGATACTGTATTCAGGTGTTTAATATCAATTACATATGCTGGTTTCAGACTAGTGATTTTAGTAGTTAAACTTCCATGAACCATTTGCATGATTGTGAGATACTGTGTTCAGGTATTTAATATCAGTTCCATACCTATTGCAGGTTAAGGATTGGCGCTGCTGCCCCGAGCAGGGCACCTTGCCCCTCCCTGTTTAGTGCTTTGGAGAAGGCAGTGAGGGGTTCTAGACAACCCATCCGAGAATGTAGTCACACGGACACTGCAAACAACTTTTGACTCCCCAGGGGAAGCTTATGATTCTACAATTTGTACTCTTGGGAGAAGGGTTTTGGTATAAGATATGGAAAGAGCAGGCTCAATGCGGAGAGAATGAAATGCATGCAAGAGATAGATTGCGGATGGTGGGCGAGTACACCTTGGGCTAGCTTACCTTTCAGCGTTCATTCAAAATGAGGTTTTGTCTCATGGTGTGTGATGACACTTTTCCTTTCTTTTGCTAAATAACATGAAAACAATGAACTGTAGGTAAAAAACGGTGTTGAGAACACAAGGTCTTGTCATTGCGAATGCCCAGCTCTGATAAGGTTGCTGCAAACAGAGGACAACTGATGCTATATTGCAGAGCATAGAAAGAGTCACAACCAGTCCCTTTCAGCTAATTTCAGAGGGACAATTCACTAGCCCTCCCACAAGCACATCGAATTCTACAGCAGGTAAATGATAAAGCAGCTGGGGCAGAATAATGTGAATCTCGCGAAGATGTATAGTATCATAGGATGCTTTTTTGGCTCTATGGAGAACGAGCCATTCATGTCCGCTAAGATAAGCAGGGAGCAGGCGGACAATGATGTCAGGAAAACCATGGAGATCTTCGCAAAAATAGGGCCTAAGGATCCGCAATTAACTTACAGAGTTCAGTCCAACAATGAGGGCATGATAAAATAATTTGATGTGAGCAAATGGCAGAAGCAGACTGAAGTACACATTTATGAGAACCTGAATGAGTATGGCGCGTATACAGACTGGGACAGAAAGGAGAGACAAGTGGTGCAGGGTGTTGTATGAGGTTGCAATGCTAGACGACAGGTAGGAGTTCAATTGCGACTGTTGTCAGTTTGCTCACATGTAGTGCATCCATGTGCTCAAGGTATTGTTCACATGCAAAATGCACCATGATTTTTTATTTAACCGTGATTATTGAAATACCATGACCTTTGAGTTAACACTACCCGGATGATCGTGGAGACTGTAGGCACTTTACTTCATCCATGTGACACATATACAAGCCAAGCACATAGTCAAAAGAGGGACCAAGGATGTGAGTGACATACTGCCTGCACGCCTATCAACCATATGCACAAGAACACATTCTCGTATAGGCACTTCAACATGTACATGCATGCAATGGAGCAGATTTGATTGGGCCACACAAGTGTGGATACATACGGCCGGCTGACTGCATTGTTCAAGTCCAACATGGTTGAGATGAAACTGTTCGCCGAGGTCAGAGATGGGCTAGATTGGAAGACTGACTTGCTGAAAACAGAGTAGTTGTCAATTAGCTCCAACTAGACAGAGTAGATGTGCTTATCACGAATGAAGAGCAGGTAGGGAATGCTGGGAATGGTGACAGTATTTCGGCATCTATGTGAGCGGACATGTTAGCTAGACTTTCCGCACCAGTAAGGCCGTGTTCGGTTGACAGGGAAATGAAGAGGTTTGGCAGGGATTGAGGGGGATTAAATCTCCTACAAGCCAAATTCCCCTCAAATCCCCTCCAATCCCTGTGGGAAGAGGTGTAACCGAACAAAGCCTAAAGGTGGTGGGGGGGGGGGTGAATAATTGCAGTAAGCAATTGGAATTTTTTTCAGATGGCATGTAGGACTGAATTTGTAATTGTACTACTAAGATTGCGGATGAGTTATGTAGGACTGTCTCATTCCCACACAGGTTGTCGCAGGTGTGAAATTAAGAACAGTTGTTCACATTGTGTGACTTGCTGCAACCTTTGTAGTCTGTGTGACTTCCTGTGTAACATTGTAGTCTGTCACTTGCTGTAAACTATTATGTGTCTGCTTTCCATGTTCTGTGTTGTTGTGGCCAAAGAATTTCGGAAGAACTAATCTTTCTTTGATTTAATGTTGACCTGATGCCAGTCCTGGGCACATGACCATTGACTGAAGCTAGGTGGTTGTTACAGACATTCTGAAGTTAAGTGTTTGTAATTAAGCTGCCCTTGCTTGTAATGGTCGTTTACTGAACCTTTGTTGCAACTTCTTTGAGTGAAGGAAACAGGTGGACGAGAAGTCAAGCTAGTTGATTGACAGGTGCATCTTTGGGTCCGGAGGAGGAAGGGCTGGGATTTGGTTTTGAAAAGGGGAGGGCATGCGCGGTGAGGGAGGCGATGAATTGTGTACTAACATCTGTTGACGGCGCCTACTAGTCCAGGTTAGTGGCCTTTACGGCCCATGTCGTGAGTGCGCATCTAGTCCGGAATAGTTTTGACGGCAATCGACAGAATAACTCCTGACCACATGGTGGGCCATGAGGATAGAGAAAATGGAAATAACAGCCACTATACATCCTGCTATACCTGACATGGTGCGAATCTAGGAGAGAAGGGACGAGCAGGATATAGAGCCCATATGAGCTCGGGCTCAGATTGGCACTTTCGGTCTGCGTGTCCTATTTATAGTGGTGAAGTCTGCACAATCTTTTCCATATAGGTTTTCAAAACTTATCCACCTCCAGTACCTCAAAATTACTTCATCTTACTACAGTAGCCACACAATGAGGATACCTAGTACACTATCAAGATTTTATCACTTGAAATTCTTGGACCTAGATGGTTGGTGTGGTCGTTCTGATTTGCCTGAAGACTTCAGCAACCTTGAGAATTTACACGATTTCCATGGTAGAAGTGAACTCCACTCCAATATTCGCAATGTGGGAAAGATGAAGCATCTGCACGAGCTCAAAGAATTCCATGTTAAAAAGGAGAGCATGGGATTTGAACTGACAGAACTTGGGGCATTGCCAGATCTTGAAGGAGGATTGACTATACGTGGTCTTGAACACGTGGCAACCAAGGAGGAAG
Source organism: Secale cereale (assembly GCA_902687465.1). NCBI lineage: Eukaryota > Viridiplantae > Streptophyta > Magnoliopsida > Poales > Poaceae > Secale > Secale cereale. Next base: position 954,285 of record LR738716.1, read on the forward strand.
CGACTGCAGCCAAACTGATGTTGAAAAGTAATCTGACGGAGCTGGGATTACTCTGGGGCAGAGATGGACCAACTACAGATGCTGGTATTCTTGATGCTCTTAAACCACACTCTAATCTTAGAGCACTTACAATTGCAAATCATGGTGGTACCGTCGGTCCTAGTTGGTTGTGTCTTGACATCTGGTTAATAAGTTTGGAGAGACTCACTCTAGATGGCATATCTTGGAGCACCCTCCCACCTTTTGGGATGCTGTCAAATATTAAGGGACTCAATTTGACGAACATTTCTGGAATGCATCAGTTTGGGCCTCGATGTGGTGGCGCTCCAGGAAAATGTTTTATGCGCTTGAAGACAGTTGAGTTTCATGAGATGCCAGAACTTACTGAATGGGTTGTGAAACCTAATTGTTGTTCCTTTCCAAGTCTTGAAGCAATCATATGCATCGATTGTCCCAAACTCCGTGTGATGCCCTTGTCGGAGGTATCTTGCACCAGTTTGCGCAGACTTGAAGTTTCTGGGTGCCCCAAGATGTCTCTGCCCTCCATGCCTCACACCTCCACACTGACAGATTTGGATGTTAAAACAGGTGGTTCAAGTAGGTGGGTTGTAAATCACGTTCTGGGAGCTCATTCAGAAACATTGTTGTCTTATGATGGAAAGAGATTGGTTGCTAGTGGGTATGGCGGTGCTTTGGCCGCTAATTTTTTTTAAATAATACATTTTATTTAGTAAATTTCATAACTAGTACGTGGCTAGGCGAATTTTCAAAAATATGACCCAATCGGCCAGCAGCAGGCCGACTAGGCCTTGTCGGCCTGCTGCTGGCCGACTGGGCCTTATCGGCCAACCGTGGGACGACAAGTGGCTAATCGGCCACGCGCCGGCCGACTACTGGCCAGGCCACGTCGCCCCGGGCGCTGTCGGCGCGGGCTGGGTCACGGGCGCCCCTGTCGGCCAGCCGCGGGCCGATCGGCTTGCCGCAGGCCGACAGGGTGCGGCCCCACCGCGCGGCCGGCTCCTTTCCCCTTTCTCCTTCCTTCTTTTTTCTCCATTCGTTCTTATCCTCTTCTCTTCCCTGTTCTTCTTTCTCCCTCTCCTCACACACATATTTTCCAATTTATACACCCAACTCATCCATCTATTTGCGGATTTGGCACCGTGAATGGGTTCTACGTAGTGAGGGGAGCTAAGGGATACCTCGATCTACTCATGGGGTAGCTCGTGGTGTTCGTGGTTAGCATTTTGGTGGAGCGTTTTTTCAGCTCACTGGTGAAGGTTTGTTTGAGCTCACTGGTGGCGGTGGTGTTGGTGAAGCTCGGGCATTGCGGTGTAGGCAGTGGTGGTGGTGGAGCTCCGGCGTTGCTACGCGAGTTTCCGGCTCCGGTTCCGTTGATTGAAGTCCGACGTTCGTCGTTCGTTTGCACGCTTCAAGGGTATATTCCAACACACATTTTATCTCTCGTAATTGTTTGGTAGTATTTTTAGGTATATGAAGTATTTTTAGTTGGTCTAGGACTTTTTTTAGGTATGTGAATATTTTTAGGTATATGAAGTATTTTTAGTTGGTCTAGGACTTTTTTTAGGTATGTGAATATTTTTAGGTATATGAAGTATTTTTAGTTGGTCCTTGACTTTTTTTAGGTATGTGAATATTTCTAGGTATATAAAGTATTTTTAGTTGGTCCGTGACTATTTTTAGGTATGTGAATATTTGTAGGTATATGAATATTTGTAGTTGGTCCGTGAATATTTTTAGGTATGTGAATATTTTTATGTATGTGAATATTTGTAGTTGGTCCGTGAATATTTTTAGGTATGTGAATATTTTTAGTTGGTATGTGAATATTTTTATGTATGTGAATATTTGTAGTTGGTCCGTGAATATTTTTAGGTATGTGAATATTTTTAGTTGGTATGTGAATATCTTTAGGTATGTGAATATTTTTAGTTGGTCCGTACATATATACATGTCTAATATTTAGTAGTGCGGACATTTGAAAGCGTTGCTTATTATTTGTCTGTCGTTGTTGAAAAAAAATTAGGTGAGCCGAGATGTCTGATGTAGTGAAGTTCATATTTTACTACGGTACTGGTACTGTCCAGACAACTGAGATGGGAGCTGATCTGAGTGAGTTTACTCACATAGAGGTGGCACTGAACGCGCCTCAAACATGGTCAGTCAGTCAGTTGAAAGAATGGATTGCGGCAAGTTTAGGGCTAGATACTGTAACGCACACAGTCGGTATTCATGCATTGTGGACACGGTCAAGTTCAACAATATATTTTTATTTGAGGCCAATTGAGCGAGACTCCGAGTGGGTGAAATGGTTAAAAGGTTGTGAACGCAGGGGATGCAATCCTGTTGCCTTAGTGACTCCCGTCATTAATGCTGGGCATGCTGGTTACGAACCAGGGCAGAGCAGTCAGGTAGAAGGAGGAAATGTTGCTGGTTACGAACCAGGACAGAGCAGTCAGGTAGAAGGAGGAAATGCTGCTGGTTACGAACCAGGACAGAGCAGTCAGGTAGAAGGAGGAAATGCTGCTGGTTACGAACCAGGACAGAGTAGTCAGGTAGAAGGAGGAAATGCTGATGGTGATTACATTGGCGAGGTGGACGCTGACGAGGTAGATGGGCACATGCAGGACCAGATGGAAGAAGAAGACACCGATGTTGATGTGGGTCATGCCGATCATTCTGATGAGTCGGATGAGGAAGACAATCAACAGATGGCCCCGATTCCTGCATCATGGAATCATGACTTCTCATCTGCAATGATAGTCAATGATGGACATGATTCTGCCTGGCAATATCATCAGAACAATATTGCGACGGGAGCTATGTATCCGAACAAGCAAGCTTTGAAGGATGCAATAATTAATTGGGCAATGTCCACGCAAAGGGTTTTCACAGCTCAGGTGTCAAGTCAGAAATACCTCACAATGGTATGCAAGAATGCAGATTGCCCTGCCAGGGTGCACGGCTATCTTCCTAAGTATGGCTCAAGTTGGGTGATCAGTGACTTAGTGCATCACACATGTCTTATTCCGTGCATCCCTCAAGATCATGCCAACCTTTCATCGCCGATGATTGCTCGGTTATTTTACGATGAGATAGTGCAGGGCAAAGCTATGGAAGTGAAGGCAATCCAGACAAAAGTCTTCACCAGGTTCAATTACAGGATTTCTTATGGCAAGGCTTGGAGGGCTAAGCATTTGGCGTTGGAGAGCAGATTTGGTTCATATTTTGATGCATATGACTCTGTTGTCAAGCTCCTCCGTACACTGCAGCAGCGGAATCCAGGCACCTACATCGATATCCAAGACCTCTTCATGCCAGAATTCCCAACTGTGAGAGTGTTGCATCGTCTCTTCTTCTCTCTCGGTGTATGCATAGAAGCTTTCAGGCATTGCCGACCGGTGATATGTGTAGATGGTACATTTCTCACAGGCAAGTACAAAGGTCAGATCCTAACAGCCATAGGTCAAGATGGCCAAAATAATTTGTCCCACTCGCATTTGCTTTCGTGGAGAGTGAGAACATTGAGAGTTGGACATGGTTCTTCAGGCAGTTGAAAATATCCGTTGTTAAGGAGAAGCCGAATGTGTGCATCCTTCATGACAGGCATGCAGGTATACTCAATGCGATAAGGACACTGACAAATCCAGGCCCTGAGGAACAAACTTCATGGCAGGACTTGCAGAGCCATTGGTGCATGCGCCATCTGGGGGCTAATTTTTTCTCGCAGTTCAGAAACAAGAACCTGATGAATCTTTTCAAAAAACTCTGCAAGCAGAACCAGTTATGGAAGTACAATTTGATACGTGACCGACTTAATGTGTGCACGCAGAGACATGTTAGGGACAGGAAAGCTGCAAGAGATGCAGCGGTGAGGGCACATGTTGAAGCAGTAGCTGCACAGTTGGCAACAGGAACAGCGGCCGTGGAGGAGGAGCCTGTTGGGCTATGTGACTTGCCAGGCTTTGACCCACCAGGTACTAGGAGAAGGCTCGGGAGGTCGATTAAAACCTTCCAGCAGTGGATAGAGCATGAGCCTCTTGAGAGGTGGTCTTTGCTACATGACACACATGGAGCAAGGTACGGTGTCATGACAACCAACCTCGCTGAAACATACAACTTTGTCCTCAGAGGAAACCGGGCATTGCCGCTTACAGCCATCGTTGAGGGTATTTTCTATGGCACCGTGAAGTATTTCAGAGATAGACGTCAAAAAGCAGAGCAACATATCTTGAACAACCCGAATACACGTTACTGTGAAAGAATCACGAAGTACATGGAGAACAAGATGCAGAAAGCAAGGTCACACACTGTAGTCGCCATCGGTAATCAAGAAAGAAGGTTTGAGGTCCGCTTAGCCAACAACAAATTCGGATGTGCCAATGAGATGAGGACACATGAGGTGAAAATTGGAAATGAAGCCTGGCCAACATGTGAGTGCACATGTAACAAACCAAAATTGTGGCACCTACCTTGCTCACATGTACTTGCTGCTTGCGGGCTGATTGGATTGGACGCAATCTCGTTTGTGTCTCCATATTTTCTAAAAGAGGCTGTCCTGAATACCTGGACAGGTGAGCTGATGGGTTTTCGATCAGTGGGTAACTTCAACACCGTCAACTCCTCTGAAAGGCGTTACATTCCAAACCCAGAGCATAAGCGTACAAGTAGAGGCAGACGTCAGTGTCGTCGCATCCGGAATGATATGGATGAATCAGAAGCAGGAGGTCCGACAATTCAATGCATTCTATGCAATGAATTTGGCCATAGGGACACTAATTGTCCCACTTTTGTCACAGCCAGTGGTACTGGGCGTGGACGTGGCAACCGGGGACGAAGAGGAGGTAGAGGAGTAAGAGGTCGAGGAAGAAACTAAGCCAACAATACTATATTCTGAAATTTGTATTAAGTGTGGCACTATGTTTGAAATTTGTATTAAGTGTGGCACTATGTTTGAAATTTGTATTAAGTGTGGCACTATGTTTGAAATTTATATTAAGTGTGGCACTATGTTTGAAATTTGTATTAAGTGTGGCACTATGTTTGAAATTTGTATTAAGTGTGGCACTATGTTTGAAATTTGTATTAAGTGTGGCACTATGTTTGAAAATTTGTATTAAATGTGGCACTATGTTTGAAAATTGTATTAAATGTGCAGGAATGTCGGGAATGGGTTTGCTGGATGCGGACATTGATAGGGGTCATCGTGCTGCGATTTGGTCTGAGCGGAGGCTTGAGCCTCTGGTCACTCGCACTCCTAAGGAGCACTGGAGGATACACCAAGGATGGGAACAAAGGTACATGCGTTTTAATTTGCACACTAACATACATATTAATTGGAGACACTAACTGTAATGTTCTGTGATGAAGGTTGAAATGGGCCGGCCTATTACCTTTCGCGCGTCTGGTTGAGGCTATCGCTGGCTGCAAACGCCTCGCCATCGACTCCTCCTTGCTGAGCTGCTTAGTAGACCGTTGGAGGCCAGAGACCCACACGTTTCACTTCCGATGGGGAGAGATGGCTCCTACTCTAGAGGATGTGTCACTTTTGCTCGGACTACCATTGGCAGGTCATGCCATAGGACCGTTGGACGCACTGGTTGATTGGGAGCGAGGTCTTACACATCGTTTTCATGCTCTTTATCCGAATGTTCCGGATGCAGTATGGGAGCATCACGGTCCTAAGTATGAGTGGTTGCTCAATTTCCAGGTAAAATTCCCTACCTAGTATCTTCAACTTATCGTGCCCATAGTTTTATGGAAAATACATGTGGCTTACAAAAACTTTCAATATGCTTACTATAGATACAGAAGTTCCCGGCACCGATGACTGCGGAACAGATCACACGGAGCCTGGAGGCCTACTTATTGTGGCTTTTCGGCAAGGTGATGTTCACAGAGAATCATGTCACCACTATTAGCGCGCTCTACATCCCTATGGCACTCGAGATAGCGAGTGCTCAGACGGCTGATCAGATCAGACAGAGGAGTTGGGGTTCGGCGGTCCTAGCAGCTACGTATCGAGGTATGTGCAACGGCTGTCAACTTACATCGAAAAAGCCAGCCCTTCTTGGATGCCCTCTATTCCTTCAGCTGTGGTCGTGGGAGAGGTTCTCTATAGGGCGACCAGACGTACTTGTGAATCAGCCTATAGCCGCCATGTTCGATGCTGACGGGATCGACATGCCCACTTTCGGTCTGTGTTGGACGCGCCGTGAGGTATGTATTGGTGTATAGTTTAATGCAACTTTTTTTTAGCAAAAAAAGATAGTTCTATGCTACCGGGTACTAACTTGTGTTTTATGCAGAGGCGATTTGCTAGTGATCAGACAAGGAAGGCATACACGGCATTGAACGAGCAGTTCGATACGTACACTGGTGCCATCTGGCAGCCCTACACGGGAGCAGCCATACAAGCGAGATACCCCGGTGGTTTGTCTGTGCTATGCACAAGGAACCGAGATTACTGGATGACAAAATCGAAGATCATCTTCGATGTCTTTGTTGAGGAGATGGCACAACAAAGGGTTATGAGGCAATTCGGTCTTCTGCAGTCAGAGCTTCCGCCCCCTACAGAGAACCCGGTGCCAAAACAAATCCACGGGTATTTACTAGTTTTTTAATGTTGCATTATCTTTCATAGTACTCTTTTCAAGAACATAATAATTGTTGAAAATACACCGCTATTTTAGGACGACAAGGAGGGGCACGAATAAGACAACTGCCGAGTGGCTAGTTAGACTAGAGCCGTATATTATAGAATGGGAGACAGCAAACACACATCTATGGATCCAGAATCATGCTTTCGAACTCAATGAATTCAATCTCTATTTGCGGCGCTACATGACCGGAACACGGTTGCGCATCATTGAGCACTCTCACCCAGAGGAGATACCTGACCCTACCCCATCGGATATGTACCCGAGCTATGATACTTCAGGCTCTAGACAGTACGCGGTAAGACATATTGCTCTTAAATTTAGTTGTCACATATTTTTGACGTGCATACTTAATAACCTGGCAAGAATTTGCAGGCTAGCTTGACACACGAACTCTACAACGACGTGACCACCTTTGGACGATCACTGTCGTCTGGACCTCTTTCTTCAGCACCGTCCTGTGCTACAGCCCTTCTTGGAACGTATGCAGAACAAGATTCGGGCTGTCTACGAGGCTATCACGTGCACCCGGAGGACCGATGTTGTTCAGCACCAGCAGCAGCCGCCGCGTCACTCCACACACTGACATCAGCCACGTCCGCGTCTTGCACATTAGCCGACTATGAGGGCACCCCCTCCTGACCAATTTGGCAGTTTTCGACGTGGCAGCACGCAGACCATTTTGGTCCCACGTCGAGCTTTGTGTTTTCTCCACCGCCACGACAACAGGGTCCCTCGTCGAGCTTTGTGTTTCAACCAGAGCAGCCGTCACAGCCAACAGGTATGTGTATTGTTCTCAATATTAATTTAGGCAACCTTATTCTGCATGACTTAATGTTCCATCGTTCAGGAGCCTACGGATATCATGCGTCTGCATCACATGATATATGGGGGAGTGATCAACGTCATGAGGACCACATAGAGGGTCAGATGTCGCAGCACTTCCAGTGGCCAGACATGTTTTCGACTCCTCCACCTGGCCCGACACAGGATACACAGTATCACCAGGATGAGTCTGAGATTCCGCCTCGTAACATCAGGCCAATACATAGGTACAGATGGACGACGCCGCAAGATCCGCCTCCGCGCCAGGGCAGACGTCGTCAGTGACGCTTCTATCTATCAGTAGAGACATGACCATTTAATTATGTATGAGACTTATATCTATGCTATGTATGAGACAAATGACTATGTATTTATGTATGAGACATATGACTACTCTATTTTAGTCTCTGCTATTTAGATAGAATATAATGCTCATACAACAAGAAAGTACAAACAACTAGATAAAGGATAAAAACTAGATAAAACGGCACATACAACTTAAATGACAACATAAAGGATAAAAACTACATAAAGTCATCATCGTCATCCTCCATCGATGCAGAACTCTTGCCCTTCGACGATGAAAAACTCTTGTCCTTTGATGAGGAAGAACTCTTGCTCTTCGACGATGCAGAACTCTTGCTCTTCGACGATGGAGAACTTTTGCCCTTTGACGATGCTGAACTCTTACCCTTCGAATATGTAGAACCCGGAAGCGGCGCCATGAAGATATCCTCATCATCCTCACTGTCCTCAGTCCATAGAAAAGTATGTTTGGCTGCACACTTTAGGTATGATTCACCCTTCGATTGTTGCTTCTTCCATCTCCCCTGCAACCTCAGAAGTTCTTCCCGTATCTCCTCAAAGGTCCTGGAAGGCCATCCGCACCTACTTAGTGCGTGAGCCAGCTCATTCAGTAGGGTGTCACTACTGATGAGCTTCTCCCATTGAACTATCTTGTTGTCTACCCTGAAATCGGCGGCTAAATCCAGAAGACATCTGGACATACTAGGGTGAAAACTACGATCGAAAGGATATCCGGACATCTTCGCGAGACTACAATACTACAACTGAATGCTTACCAATGTTACTGCCGACGGTGTTTAATAGACTCACAACACAAAGAAAGGCGGGAACTCGGTAGCGGGAGATACTGGCGGGAACTAGAGAGCGGGAAAAAAATGGCGGGAAAGAGCAAAGCGGGAAAAAATGGCGGGAACGAGCAAAGCGGGAAAATAGGGCGGGAACGAGCAAAGCGGGAAAATAGGGCGGGAACAAGCAAAGCGGGTAAAACTGGCGGGAACGAGCAAAGTGGGGGCAAGTAGAGAGCGGGAAAAATATGCCGGAAACGAGCTAAGTGGAAACCTATGGCGGGAGAGGGAAAAATATGGCGGGAAAAGAGATGTGTTTATGCATGCAATAGGGCAGCAGCTAGCCAATAGGGTCCTGTCGGCCAGCAGCAGGCCAATAAGGTCCTATCGGCCAGCAGCAGGCCAATAAGGTCCTGTCGGCCAGCAGCAGGCCAATAGGGTCCTGTCGGCCAAGCAGCAAGGCCGACTGCTGGAGAGCTTGTGGCCGACAGGCCTATCGGCTAGCAGCAGGCCGATAAGGTCCTAATCGGCCAGCAGCAGGCCGACAAGGCCTAGTCGGCCTGCTGCTGGCCGATTGGGTCATATTTTTGAAAATTCGCCTAGCCACGTACTAGTTATGAAATTTACTAAATAAAATGTATTATTTTAAAAAAATTAGCCTTTGGCCTACCACAATCTGGATAAAGTAGAAGTTATGGATGTCGGAAGATGCGACGGTTTGTTCACAGAAGAGCTGGATGGCAGTATTGTCTTCCATTCAGTTAAGAGTCTCAAATTACATGTATCTCATCTTACCAACAGAAAATCATCATCGTCAAAAGTGTTAAAAAAATTCCCAGCTCTTTCTATGTTGGAGATAGTTGGAGATGAAGACCATGACTATGAGGAATGTGTAATGCAGTTCCCATCATCCAGCTCACTGCAGGAACTCACCTTCTGGAAGTGTGAGGGCGTGGTTCTTGTTCCTATGGAGAAGGAAAATGGAGGAGGAATTCAGAAGGACAAGTCATTGCTCCAATCATTAAGAATATTCATCTGTGGCAAACTCTTCTCTCGGTGGCCCATGGGAATGGGAGAATCAGAGACCGTTTACCCTTTCCCTGCTTCCCTGAGGGAACTTGATGTTTCCCTAGAGCCAAGCATGAAGTCAATGGGTCTGCTCTCAAACCTCACGTCTCTCACCACTCTAAGGCTAAAGCACTGCAGTAATTTAACAGTGGACGGATTCAATCCTCTCATCACCGTCAACCTCATACAACTGGTAGAGCTTAGGTGCAACACCTTAGCAGCAGATATGCTCTCAGAGGTGGCCTCTCAGAGGACCAAATTATTGCCTGCAGGTTACATCTCTAGACTGGAGAAACTCACGGTGGATGACATTTGTGGATTGCTTGTTGCTCCTATTTGCAACCTCCTCGCCCCGGTCCTCCACACACTTGAAATCGGTAATGAATTTCAGTATTATGGGAGGATGGAAAGCTTAACGGAAGAGCAAGAGAAAGCGCTGCAGCTCCTCACCTCCCTCCAGAATCTAACATTTTCCTGGTGCTGGGGTCTGCAGTACCTTCCTCAAAAGGGTTACATCACCTTTCTTCTCTCAAGGAGTTACGTGTCCTTGGGTGTTTAGAAATCCGATCGCTGCCCAATGAGGGCCTCCCGGTTTCGCTGAGAAAACTAGAGATGGGTTTTCACAGCGAAAGATTGCAACACTGGACGGTGATAAAGGAGCAAATTGAGAAAATCAAAAGAACCAACCCAGATTTGTCCGTTCAGATAGTTACATATTGAACGAAGGTAACACTTGTCGCCTCCCTATTTTTATCGTTTTCCTATTTCTGATGAAGCGAGGTTTATTTGCCATATTTCTGGTGTGCCTCATTGTCGGGGGAAACTGTCCGCCCACGAACACCTATGGGACCGGAGCCCCTTCTACGTTGCGGTAAGGGAGCGGAGGGAGCACGGAGAGCAGATCGAGGAGCACACGCGGGCAGTTTTACCCAGGTTCGGGCCGCGCGGACGCGTAAAACCCTACTCCTGCTTAGGTTGTATTGAGTTCTTGAGCTCGGGAGCTTGAAGATCTATGGTACTAGCTACACCGAGCGAGAGAGTTGTCTAGGTTTCGAACCTCCTCTACGTTGTGCATGGGCCTCCTTTTATAGCTCAAAGGGGTCACCGACAGGTGTCAACGTAGAGGAGGGTAAAAGTGTAAATTTGGTGGTAGTTGCAACAGTGCATGAACAGTATATGAACAGTGGTCTTCACCTAACTTTGATAGTGGGGGACAAGGGCATTAAATGCCCGTCGTCGTCGCCCCCAAAAGCGTCCGTCCATGCTTCTCCGTTCGCCACGGCGGTAGCCTCGTCACCGTGGCTTGCCACCGTGTGCCCCAGGCTGCACAGCCGTCTGCCACGTGCCCCTGGAAGGGCCCCAGGGCGACGCGTGGGCAGATGAGCTGGAGCGCGGGCACACAGCGTAGGTTTCCCCGGCAAGCACCTTGCCGGGGTCGTGATCTTGCCGGGCCCGGAAGCTTGTCGCTCTCCGGGTCCTGCCGGGGCGCATGATGGGCCGAGACATCTCTTGAGGTATGTGTTCCTTGGCCTTCCTGGCAAGCTCCTCTTGCCAGGGTCTTGTGCTCAAGTGACAACCTTGAGCCTGGTGCGGCCTTCCCGGCAAGCTCCTCTTGCCGGGGCCTTGATCTTCTGACTTGTATACTTTGTTCTTGAATGGCTTCATAGGGACCAGAACGGTTCTTGGCGAGCACGCGGTAAGCCCTGCCACGGGAAGCTGCTACTGCCCGTGCACAAGTTGGGGTACTAAGGTACCCCTATCTTAGTACACCGACAGGAGCCCCCGGGCCTGGGCCACACACCGTGCCGAGCGCTGTTGGGCCAGGCCCAAGACAGTGCACGGGCACACGCGGCCCACGGCAAGCCGTATCCCCTTCCGTATCCGCCGCATCCCTCCCTAACGGCACGCGTCGATTGCGGCGTCGTGGGAGAGATCGTGGCCTGTTCTTTAATGGGAAATGCGGAACGTCCCCCACTTCCCCCTTAAAAGCAGAGGCAGCAGGGGCAGTTCCCTCCATCGTCTTCATTGCGCCTTGATTCTCCAGAAACCCCCGTCGCCCTCCGCCTCCCAAAGGTCGACAGAGAGCCCAGCCCCTCCCTTCCTCCGCCATCTCCCGCATCTGCGGCACCGTCGACCTCCTCGCCTCTTTCCTCGCCGCCCCCGCCATGGCTCCGAAGAGCGACAAGGCGAAGAGTGACAAGGCCAAGAAGGAGAAGTCCGAGCAGGCGGCGAAGCTGGCAGCCCTGCGGAGGAAGTGCGTGGTCTTCGCGCCGAGGCTTGGCGCGAGGGAGCTGCGGGACAAATACTATTTGTTCTGGGCGAGGGAGACCAAAGCTCATCCCCGCACCAGAGTCCTCCCCGCCGTCGCTGCCGACATGTTCCCCGGCGGGTACTTTTACTTTGCCGCATTCTTCCATTGTGGTCTGTGCCCTCCGTACTCGGAGTTCTTTTGTGATGTAATGAATACGTATGGCCTCCACCTCCTAGATTTCACCCCCAATGTCATCCTTACGATGGCCGTTTTCGCACATCTGTGCGAAAACTATGTTGGGGTTCATCCAAATGTAGCTCTTTTCCGCCACCTCTTCACGCCTAGAGTAGAGTCCGGCTCTCCCCTCTCCGGCGGCATCTCCTGGATCTTCAGGCTGAACAAGAAGGAGGCGTACTTGAAGGGAGAGCTCCGCGGCAAGTGGGAGGAGTGGAGAGCCGATTGGTGCTGGGTGCTAGAAGCTAAGCCTGAGCCCTTTACCTCGCCGCGCAAGACTGCCATAGTGCGCGGCAAGGATTGGAGTGAATTGGCCCCGGAGGACAGCAAGCTTCAGATCGCCCTCATTAGGATCCTTCGTCTCCGGGTCGCCAATCTGACTGTTGGAGAAGTTGGAGCACATTTCCTCCGCCGCCGCATTGCCCCTCTACAAGAAAGGAAGAGGCCCGCCTGGGAATTCGGCAATGCGGCAGATTGCATGAGGCTGCGCCCTGGATTGAACTACAATTTCACCGTCTTGGAGTTGAAGGGGATGGTCCGGGAGCTCTTCAAGCATGACCCCACCCACCCGGAGTGGTTCAAACCTTCCCGGGGAGTGGTGCCGCTATGCAACAGCACTGCCCGCGATTCCATACGCGCGATGATGCCCGAGTGCGACTCCCATGGCGTCGTCCCCACTTGGCTGGAGCCTCCAGCGGAGACCGTGCAGACCTTCTTCGACAACTTGGTCGAGAAGCCCCGCAACGCCAAGGAGAAGAAGGGCCTCACCCGGGATACTACTGACCGGGATGTAGCTTACATCGCCTCCAGGATGGAGGAGGCCGCCGCAGCTGCGGCTGCGGGCGAATTTGGATACACTGTGGACGAGGCAGAGGCCGTGGACGCAGTGAGTCAAGCAGAGGAGGCGGAAATCCTCAAGCTGCTGAAGATTGCGCCCGAGGAGTTTGCCGGGGAGCCTTCCGTGAAGCTTGCCGGGACGAGCGAGGTTGCCGGGGGGAGGGCATGGCACTGGGTCCAGCGGGCCTGCCGAGGAGGAGGAGGACGCCGAGGCTGGAGATTCCGATGAAGACTCTGGTGGATCTCTGAATCTTGATGACGATGCCTCCTCATCCTCGGAGAACTCTCCGCCTCCGCCAAGCCCTCCGCAGCAACCGAAGAAGCGCCTCCGCAAGGCAGCTGAGACGGCGAGGCCACAGGCGCTTCGACAGCAGCCGTCGCGCCGTGCGACGCGCGCCACCAAGACGAGCGAAGTCGTCAAGGAGGCGCCCCGTGCTTGAGCGCCAAGCGGAGGGGGATCTTCCTGGAGCGGAACGGGTGCTCCTTCTGCCCCCCGGTCCTCGGCGACGACGGGGGCCGGGTCTTCACAGCCCACAGCCCCGGAGCCCGCCAAGCGCCCGAGGGAGTCTTCTCCTCCAGCTCCTCGCGCGGGAGCACACCAGGCGGAGTTTGACTTCTCCGCCCTCAGCTCCGACGAAGAGGAAGAGGAGTAAGTTCTTGCAATTCTTTTAGTTTTTTTGATTTTGTCTTGATTTTCCTTGCTTGGTTCTGATCTTGCTTTTGTTTTGCTTTGCAGGACCTTGACCCAGCGGATGGCGAAGAGGGCCAAGATCCCTGTGGTCAATATCGAGGACGACGAGCCCGTCGCGGCGACAAGCGACACGCCGGCGACGAGCTTGCCGGATCAGCCTGCTGCTCCGAGGAGCAGCCCCCAGCGCATCCCCCAGCGTAAGTCTGGTATTCATCTTTCTGCTTGACGGGTGCGCTTGAGGTTATCATCTTGGTTGATGTCTTGTTGTCTTGTGCAGAAGTGGAGCCGCAGCCGCAGGAGCACCAGGAGGTCGCCCCCGACGAGCCACTTGCTCCACCCTCCCCGCCAAGGATGAACTCCCCGGCAAGGGAGAACGCTCCTCCAAGGACGGGCACTCCGCCGAGGGCGAGTACCCCGCCAAGGGTGAGCAGCCCGACAAGGGTGAGCACCCCGCCAAGGGAGGGTGCAGGCGGCCCTCCGCCAGCAGGGGCCACTACTCCGCCGCCAAGGGAGAATTCCCCGGCGAGGGACCCCGTCGTCGAAGAAGTCCGCGAAGGTAACCCTTGTGACTTCTTCTTCTCGAATTCGTCTTTTTTGGATATTTGCTTGACGATCTTCCTTTTCTTTTTCTTCTTCTATATCCTCCTGCACCGGAGCGGATGGAAACGGAGACCACCGGCGAGGAGGGCGTGCATGGCGACGGCGGCAACGCCACTACCGCCGAGGAGGCGGCTGGAGCAGACGAGCCGGCCGTCGAGGAGACCGCCCCAACCGCCGATGCCGCGGCTGGGGAAGGGACCGGCGACCATACCGCTGGCCCGAAGGCTGCGGGAGCGCCGGACGCTGCACCGGCCGCCGACCCCTCCGCCTCCGCGGACCGGTCGGGCATCTACTTGGAGGCCGCCAACGGGGTCTTCATTCAAGTCCCGTGGGCGTCCTCGTCTCGGGCACCCGCGGAGGGAGAGACCTTTGACGGAGAGGTCCTCGCCTCCGCCGGATTGAAGGTTGTTGAAGCGCCCGGCAGCAGCGACGAGCCCGAAGAGGAGATACTCCTTCGTCGGCTCCTGGCTTTGTACCGGGCCAGGCAGGCGAAGTTGGAGTCTCGGGAGGCTCTCGCCGCCAAGGCTGGAGCTGACTTGGAGAAGCGCGCCGCGGAGCTCCGCGCCGCCAATCAGGCGGCCCTCCGCAACTTGGCGGAGGAGCGTGAAGAGCTTGCCGGGGTGCAGCAAGCATTTATCCTTGAAAAGGCCGAGGCCGAGGAGCAGCAACGATTGGCCGCCGAGGAGCTGTCTCGGCGGGAAGGAGTACTCAACCAGCGGAAGGTCG
Organism: Secale cereale; assembly: GCA_902687465.1. Classification (NCBI taxonomy): domain Eukaryota; kingdom Viridiplantae; phylum Streptophyta; class Magnoliopsida; order Poales; family Poaceae; genus Secale; species Secale cereale. Next base: position 969,285 of record LR738716.1, read on the forward strand.
ACCTCGCCGCCCACGAGGACGACCTCGCCGCCCGGGAGCAGGCCATTGGCGGGGCTCTGAAGGAGGCGAGGAACGCCGCAGCTGCCGCAGAGACCGCCAAGAAGGACCTGGAGGCCAAGGTGGCGCAGACGGAGTTGTACTTGAAGGCGAGCGAGGAGAGGGTCACTGCGCTCAACGTGGCGCGGGAGAAAGATGCCCACACCAACTCTGAGCTGCAGGTACGTCTCTCCGAGAAGGGCAAAGAGCTCACTGATGCCAGGAACTCCATCGCTGACTTAGAGCTGAAGGTCTCCACCTTGACTGACTCGCTCGACGCCGCCCGGGACCGCGAGACGAAGCTGAAGGACGAACTCCGCAAAGAAAGGGCCTTGGTGGAGAGCGCCGCCGTCTCGCAGAACAACTTCAGCCGGGCAGTGGAGCAGTGGACTGATGAGCTGGTCACCTCCGCTGCCAATATTGACATGGAGATGATGGCGCTGAGGGCGGAGCATCTCGTGTACTCCCCGGACGAGAACCTCCCGCACAGCGCCAGACTGAGTCTGTTCTTCAGGGGAATTGCGCCGGCGCTTGCGCGGCTGCGGGAGAAGATCCCCGTGCAGCTGGCCGACGAGGCGCGTCGGCTCTGCATGGGCACCATGGAACGGGTCTTATCAAAGATCGTCTACCGCAACCCCGGCATCAACCTCGTCAATGTCCTCCGCTCCTTGCCGCCCGAAGCTGACCAGGAGGCGTTGAAGGCGCAAGTTGCCCACATCATCGCCAAGGTGGGCAAGATCACGAGGCGTGAAGGCGACCGCGTAGATTAGATTCCTTTCTTTCTGCTTCCTTTGCCGCTGCAAAGCATGTTACGGACAAGAATCTGTTAGTATTGCGGCAAGTTATCTTTGTAATATACAATCTTATTTTGAGCAACCAATGCAGTGTTATCTCCCTTGCTTTGGTCCCTTCACTTTGTAGGCATTCCACCCTACGTTTTTAGGGAACTTGCCGGCAAAGGACCCTTGCCGCGAGCGCTGAGTGCTGGACTCTTAGCAGCCTGCTGGCAATACCTTTGCCGGCAAGAAACCTTGCCGCAGCTAGTCGCAGCACACTTAGATTGCTGAGCGAACTAGAAAACGAAGTAAGGGCGCGACACTTGTCGCAGCTCACTTAAGTCGTTGAGCGTGCTCGAAACAAAGTAAGGGCGCGGCTAGCCACGGGTAGGTTCCTCCGCGCACAGGTTTTCCATACAAAGTGTGGTTGTTCAAGGAAGACAACTAAATTTTTTTTGAAAAGTTTGAATTACTCAAACTTTGGTAACTTAGCTTTCATAGATTGTTTGCTCCCTGACAAGGCTTCTCTTTCTTGAACAGTACTTGGTTCATGCCTCCATCTCCTCCCCCCCCCCTCCTGGCAAACTTGTGCGCGAGGAATACTCCTTCTGCTTAAGAGGGAAAGAAAAAGAGGAGGAAAAACAAGTATAGGGCCTTACGGCTTGCTAGTGCTTACCGGGGATGTGCGTTGCACAAGGTGCCAGATGATGCATGCAAATAACAAAGAAAAGCATGGAAATGACAATTAGTGTGAAGCATAAAAGCTTTACTGATGCACGAGATCTACGCCTGGCTTTGTACAAAGGTTTACATGCAACAGCGGCAAGACTTGTACAAAAGGTGGTTGCCGGAGCGGATCACGGCAACCGCGCCTTATGGGTGAAACTTGCGAAGATGCTCTATGTTCCAGGAGTTGCTCACCGGTAAGCCTTCTTCGGTCTCAAGGCGGACAGCGCCGGGCCTTGTGACTTGTCTCACCCGATAAGGGCCTTCCCACTTTGGCGTCAACTTGTTGGAGCCTTTGGCGGACTGAACGCGCCGAAGAACAAGGTCGCCTTCCTCGAGACTCCTGGCCTTGACCTTGCGGCTATGGTAGCGACGCAAGGCTTGCTGGTATCGAGCAGCTCGTACAGCAGCCTGGAGACGTTCCTCCTCAAGGAGCAATGCATCATCTTGTCGCAGTTGCTCTTGCTCGAGCTCATCGTAAGCGAGCACTCGAGGAGATCCGTATACGAGTTCCGTGGGGAGAACTGCCTCTGCTCCATAGACAAGAGCAAAGGGTGTCTGTCCGGTGGCTCGATTTGGTGTCGTCCTGATTGACCAAAGAGCCGCCGGCAACTCCTCTATCCAGTTTCTTCCACACTTGTGCAGCCTGTCGAAGGTTCTTGTCTTGAGCCCGCGCAGCACTTCAGCATTTGCCCTTTCTGCTTGACCATTGCTCCTCGGGTGAGCAACGGAAGCAAAGCAGACCTTGGCGCCAAGGTCTTGGACGTACTGCATGAAGGTGCGGCTTGTAAACTGTGTGCCGTTGTCGGTGATGATCCTGTTAGGGATTCCGAAACGGCAAACAATCGATCTGAAGAACCTGACTGCTGACTGTGCTGTCACCTTTCTCACTGGTTCCACTTCTGGCCACTTTGTGAACTTGTCGATTGCTACGTACAAGTACTCAAAGCCCCCGACTGCGCGGGAAAAGGGGCCGAGAATATCGAGCCCCCAGACCGAGAAGGGCCAGGACAAAGGGATCGTCTGGAGAGCTTAAGCTGGCTGGTGAATTTGCTTGGCATGGAACTGGCACGCTTCACACTTGGTTACTTGTGCAGTTGCATCTTGGAGGGCTTCTGGCCAGAAGAACCCTTGCCGGAATGCCTTCCCGGCAAGTGCCCTTGCGCCAATGTGGTGGCCACATATGCCTCCATGTATCTCTGCCAACAGCTTCTGTCCATCTTCCCTGGAAATGCACTTCAACCTGACACCGTTGAGTCTCCTTCTGTACAGTTCATTGCCAACGAACTGGTACATACTCGACTGCCTGGTTATTTTCTTTATCTCTTCTGGCTCGTCGGGAAGTTCTCCAGTTTGCAGAAAGCGGACGATTTGCTGTGCCCATGCTGGAGCCTGAGGCTCAACAACAAGGACTAAAGGCATGAGGGCTGCTGCGGGAGCCTCAGCTTCTACGGCAAGAACCTGTGGCTCTGCCGGAGCTGATGGTCCCCCGGCAAGCCTGCCGGGGCAAGGCTTGTCGGGAACGCCTGCTTCAACTGTACAGACCCTTGGATCTGCAGGAGCAAACTGTTCCTCAGCATCTTGGTTGTTGATCTTGGGGACCTTGGCGGCGGCTTCGGGAAGATCCGCCGGCAAGTAGTCGCTGGAGACCAACTTCCTCTTCTTGTTTTGCCCAATTGATGGTGTAACGGATGGCTGAGTTAACTTGAGCACGAAGGTCCCTGGTTCCACAGGTAACTTCATTGCAGCACACTTTGAGAGGCCATCTGCAATATCATTCTGAGCTCTTGGGACGTGCTCCATTTGCAGACCTTCAAAGTGCTCTTCAAGCTTCCTCACTTCATCAACATAAGCTTCCATCAAAGGGCTCTGGTAACTCTTATTCACTTGTCGGACCACCAACTGTGAATCTCCCCGCACAATCAACTTCTTGATCCCAAGCTCGGCCGCAATTCTGAGGCCGGCAAGCAAACCTTCATACTCAGCAGTATTGTTTGTCGCTTGCTCCTTGGGAAAGTGCATCTGGACAACATACTTGAGGTGCTCTTCGGTGGGCGCTATGAGTACCACGCCGGCACCGGCGCCTTGCAGCGAGAAAGCACCATCAAAGTACATTATCCACTCGCTGCTCGCTTGTTGGACGGGGACACTTGTCTCTGGGACTTCTTCATCTGGCGTTGGGGTCCATTCTTCTATGAATTCTGCCAAAGCTCTGCTCTGTATGGTTGAAGTACTCTCAAACTTGAGACCAAAGCTTGACAGCTCCAGTGCCCACTCGACGATCCTGCCTGTTGCTTCGGGATTTTGCAATATCCTCTTCAACGGAAAGCGAGTGACCACCGTTATCTCGTGTGCTTGGAAGTAATGGCGCAGCTTCCTTGAGGCCATGAGGAGGCCGAAAAGCAACTTCTGCACCCCAGAGTATCTTGATCTAGCCCCCTGCAGAAGGGAACTTACGAAATACACTGGGCGCTGCACCATCTTCCTTCGCACTTCTCCTTGCTCCTGCGCAGACTTGTCCTTGTCGGGGCCAGAGCTTGTCGGGGAAGCCCCCTGCTTGTCGCTGGGTTCGCTTGTCGGGGATGTGGGTTCCTCATTCGCCTCCCTCTCCGCTACTAACGCAGCACTAACCACTTGATTGGTTGCCGCTAGGTACAGCAGCAACTTCTCTTGTGGCCTAGGTGCGACAAGTATCGGAGTGGAGGACAGGTATCCTTTCAAGTCTTGCAGCGCTACCTCCGCTTCCGGAGTCCATTTCATGGGACCTGCCTTTTTCAAAATTTTGAAGAAAGGCAGGGCGCGCTCTGCAGACTTTGAAATGAACCTGCTGAGGGCAGCCACACAACCAGCAAGTCTTCTTACGTCCTTGACGCGCTTTGGGGCTTCAATCTGCTCGATGGCTTTTATCTTGTCGGGATTGGCTTCAATCCCCCTCTGGGACACAAAGAACCTGAGAAGCTTGCCGGAGGGAACTCCGAAGACGCACTTCTCGGGGTTCAGCTTGAGTTGGATCTTGCGCAGATTCTCAAATGTTTCCTCTAAGTCCTGTATCAGGGTATCTTTGCTCTTGCTCTTGACCACTATATCATCCATGTAGGCTTCTATATTCCTGTGGATCTGTGGCTCAAAAGCAGTGTGCACCACCCTCGCAAATGTGGAGCCTGCATTCTTCAATCCAAAGGGCATGCGTATGAAGCAATATGTGCCGCATGGAGTAATGAATGCAGTCTTCTCTTCATCTTCCTTGGCCATGAATATCTGGTGGTAACCTGAGTATGCATCAAGGAATGAGAGCAACTCACATCTAGCTGTGGAGTCAACAATTTGGTCGATGCGCGGCAAGGGAAAGGGATCCTTGGGACAAGCTTTGTTCACGTCGGTGAAGTCTATACAAAGTCTCCACTTTCCATTAGCCTTTCGCACGACAACTGGATTGGCCAACCACGTGGGATGTATTACGCCTCTCACCAAGCCTGCTGCTTCTAACTTCTTTATCTCTTCAGCTATGAACTCTTGGCGCTCCACGGCTTGCTTCCTGACCTTCTGCTTGACGGGCCGCGCGTGAGGACAAACAGCAAGCTTGTGCTCCATTACCTTCCTGGGAACGCCGGGGATGTCAGACGGTTGCCATGCAAACACGTCGACATTCGCCCGCAGGAAGGCAACGAGCGCGCTTTCCTATTTGTGGTCGAGTGTAGCACTGATGGTGAAGGTACCACCAGTGCCGTCCTCCTTGGCGGACACCTTCTTGGTTGCCGGTGGAGCTGCCATTACTTTCTTGCACTTGCCGGTGGAGCTCGATGGTGCGTCCTCGACGGCAGCGCAGCACTCCGAAGAGGTGCGTTTGCCGGAGTGGGCTCCAGAGCTCTTGTCGGACTTGGTCTTGTTCTTCCCCCCGGGAGCTTCAGCGGCAAGTGGGTTGCTTTCTGCTGCGGCTGCTGCATCCCGGTAGATCTTGTCGGCGCAGATAAGCGCGTCCTTCTTGTCGCCAGGGACAGAGATGACGCTTATCGGCCCCGGCATCTTGAGCATGTTGTATGCATAGTGGGAAGCTGCCATGAACTTGGCGAGGGCAGGACGGCCAAGTATCCCATTGTATGTGAAGGAAATATGCCCTAGAGGCAATAATAAAGTTATTATTTATTTCCTTATATCATGATAAATGTTTATTATTCATGCTAGAATTGTATTAACCGGAAACATAATACATGTGTGAATACATAGACAAAACAGAGTGTCCCTAGTATGCCTCTACTAGACTAGCTCATTGATCAAAGATGGTTATGTTTCCTAGCCATAGACATGAGTTGTCATTTGATCAACGGGATCACATCATTAGGAGAATGATCTGATGGACAAGACCCATCCGTTAGCTTAGCACTATGATCGTTTAAGTTTTACTGCTATTGCTTTCTTCATGACTTATACATGTTCCTATGACTATGAGATTATGCAACTCCCGAATACCGGAGGAACACTTTGTGTGCTACCAAACGTCACAACGTAACTGGGTGATTATAAAGGTACTCTATAGGTGTCTCCGAAGGTACTTGTTGGGTTGGCGTATTTCGAGATTAGGATTTGTCACTTCGATTGTCGGAGAGGTATCTCTGGGCCCACTCGGTAATGCACATCACTATAAGCCTTGCAAGCATTGCAGCTAATGAGTTAGTTGCGGGATGATGTATTACGGAACGAGTAAAGAGACTTGTTGGTAACGAGATTGAACTAGGTATTGAGATACCGACGATCGAATCTCGGGCATGTAACATACCGATGACAAAGGGAACAATGTATGTTGTTATGCGGTTTGACCGATAAAGATCTTCGTAGAATATGTGGGAGCCAATATGAGCATCCAGGTTCCGCTATTGGTTATTGACCGGAGACGTGTCTCGGTCATGTCTACATAGTTCTCGAACCCGTAGGGTCCGCACGCTTAAGGTTTCGATGATAGTTTTATTATGAGTTTATGATTTTTGATGTACCGAAGGAGTTCGGAGTCCCGGATGACATCGGGGACATGACGAGGAGTCTCAAAATGGTCGAGACGTAAAAATCGATATATTGGACGACTATATTCGGACATCGGAAAGGTTCCGAGTGATTCGGGTATTTTCGGAGTACCGGGGAGTTACGGGAATAGAGGAGAGAGGCCAAAAGGAAGGAGGCGTGCACCCCCCCTTCTGGTCCGAATTGGACAAGGGGTGCAGCCCCCTTTTCCTTCTCCCTCTCCCCCTCTTTCCTTTTGTCCTACTCCGGAAAGGAAAGGGGAATCCTACTAGGACTTGGGAGTCCTAGTAGGACTCCCCACACTTGGTGCGCCCCCTCTAGGGCCGGCCTCTCCCTCCCTCCTTTATATACGGGGGCAAGGGGGCACCTCTAGACACAACAATTGATCTCTTGATCTCTTAGCCGTGTGTGGTGCCCCCCTCCACCATAGTTCTCCTCGATAAATATTGTAGCGGTGCTTAGGCGAAGCCCTGCGACGGTAGAACATCAAGATCGTCACCACGCCGTCGTGCTGACGGAACTCTCCCTCGACACTCGGCTGGATCGGAGTTCGAGGGACGTCATCGAGCTTAACGTGTGCTAGAACTCGGAGGTACCGTAGTTTCAGTGCTTGATCGGTCGGGCCGTGAAGACGTACGACTACATCAACCGCGTTGTTCTAACGCTTCCGCTTTCGGTCTACGAGGGTACGTAGACTCACTCTCCCCTCTCGTTGCTATGCATCTGGTAGATAGATCTTGCGTGAACGTAGGAAAATTTTAAAATACTACGTTCCCCAACAGTATGGTAATGGGATATCAGCAACATCAAACGTGATCCTCTCCGTCCTGAAGTTGAGCTCCCCGCCAAAGGTCACTGGCAGCGTAATCTTCCCCTTCGGCTTGCTCCTTCCCGGGTTGATCCCTTGGAACGACCCGGTTTCCTCGAGCTCGCTGTCGGGGATCTGTAGCTTCTTGATCATAGCTGAGGAGATCAAGTTCAGGCCAGCCCCGCCGTCAACCAACATCTTGGTGACCTTGAGGTTGCGGATAGTTGGTGAGACCAACATCGGCAAGCACCCGACCGCAGTTGTGCGGTCAGGGTGGTCCTCAAGGTCAAAGATGATGGGCGTGCCGGACCACTTCAGCAGCCTGCGTGACTCGACGGGCGGCTCAGCTGCATTCACTTCTCGCACCCACTGCTTGAGCTGGCGGTGGGAAGTATGCAGAGAGGCACCTCCGTCGACACACAGAACCTCTGTGGCCTTCTGGAACTCCTGCTCGCTGTTGTCTCCTTCTTCCATGTCATCATCGTCGTCTTCATCCTCATCCTTGTCGCGGCCCCGGGGAGGTCTGTCACCTTGCCGCTGCTTGGCCTTGACGCGGCGTCCTCCCCGGCCATTGAACGGCCGCTTCTTGCTGGGTTCTCCTCCGCCTCCTTGGGCCTTCTCCTTGTCACGTCGCTCGTATTCAGCCTTCTGCTGCTCTACGAGGTACTCCACTCTTTTGCAGTTCTGGAGATCGTGGCCCTTGGTGCGGTGGATCTTGCAGTACTGCTTGTCGGAGCCGTCCTGCTTGTTGGCTGCCGCTACAGGGGCGGGCTCCTTGCCGGAACCGCCAGCCTGTGCCTTCTTGGCGGGAGCCTCCTTGCCGGACTGCTCGACAACTAGCACCTCCTTGCTCTTCTTCTTTCTGTTATTCCGCCGCCGGTTTTTCCTTGCCGGGGCGGCATCCTCGCTGTCGCTTCCTCCTGCGCCAGTATCCTCTCCGGGGAGTCTCCTCCCCTCTTCAGCGCGCGCGCACTTGTCAGCCAGAGCGTAGAGCTCGCTGACATCCCGGATCTTGGTCATGGCCATCTCCTCCCTCATCCGGCGGTTACGCACGTTCTGGTGAAACGCGCTGATAACCGCGGCAGGGTGGACGTCGGGAATGTTGTGCTGGACGCGGCTGAATCTTTGGATGTATTTGCGCAGGGACTCTCCCTCCTTCTGGGCGAGGATGTGGAGATCGCTCTCCTGGCCGTGGGGTTTGTGGCCGCCCGTGAAGGCGCCAACAAACTGGTGGCTCAGATCTGCCCATGAGGAGATGGAGTTCTCCGGCAAGTGCATAAGCCAAGACCGGACGTTTGGCTTAAGCACTAGAGGGAAGTAGTTGGCTAGGATCTTCTCGTCGCGTCCCCCGGCAGCCTGCACCGCAATGGTGTAGATGCTGAGGAACTCCGAGGGGTGTGTCTTGCCGTCGTACTTCTCGGGTACGTCGGGCTTGAAATTCTTCATGCTGGGCCACTGGACTTGCCGCAGCTCACGGGTGAACGCAGGGCAACCTGCCGCGTACGGCAAGTCGCCTGGTTCACCGGGCGCGTGTGCGTCGACAGCGGTCCCAGCGCGCTGATCTGACTGTCTTCGGGCTTCTCGTCGACGCTCGATGCGAGTCCGAGCGTCCTCTTGCCGCCTGTCGTCTAGGACTTGGCGCTGATCGCGGCGAGCCCGCGGATCCGACGACGCCGTAGAGTCGTCGTCGACGTTGATCCGGCGGGGTGGCGATTTCTGCTTCTGCGGCGGGGAGTGCACGGTAGTTGCACCCCCGGCGGTCTTGTCTCAATCGGCCTTCGTCTGGTCGACTTGCCGCGGCCGCGACGTTGCCGGCTGCTGCGGCGTGTCGTTGTTGGCGAAGGCGATGAGGCTCTGGATCATCGCCCTCCAGTCTTCGGCTTTATCTGCCGCTGGAGGGAAGTCGAGGAGCAGCTATGCTCTTGCTAGAGCTTCTGCTGGAGAGGAAGGGAGCGGCGGCGAGCGGTGTGAGGAGCGAGATATGCTCGGACTTCTATCAGGGTTAGAAGGAGCAGTTTCTCGCCCCGGCGACCGCGCCTTGCTCATACCAGCGTGCTAGCCTTGACCATCCCGCGATCCTCCGGCTTGGCCACGCCCCAGCAAGCGTATGGTACCTCCAGTACCACGCCGCTGCTGGTCTTGCACCTCCTGGGAGGGACGTGGGGCGTGTACTGACACCGAGGCTTTGGAGTTCGCCCGGTCGTCCGTCTTGTCCTTGGACTTGGTGGCGCCGTGAGTCTCCTCACCGGCGGTCACCCTTCCGCCGGCGTCTACCCCACCAACCGTTGGTTCTGGTGGTGGCGGGATCGACGCAGACGGGCCTCCGACCTCCGAAGCCTTCTTCTTCGGAGGCATGTTGATGCTGTCGATGAGGTTGATGAAGCTGGTGAAGTTGCTGAAGGTTGCGCCCGCGTGAGCGCCGGATCAGGTTCGCACAACCTCGACGCCCCCTACCTGGCGCGCCAAAGATGTCGGGGGAAACTGTCCGCCCACGAACACCTATGGGATCGGAGCCCCTTCTACGTTGCGGTAAGGGAGCGGAGGGAGCACGGAGAGCAGATCGAGGAGCACACGCGGGCAGTTTTACCCAGGTTCGGGCAGCGCGGACGCGTAAAACCCTACTCCTGCTTAGGTTGTATTGAGTTCTTGAGCTCGGGAGCTTGTGTTGGGGAACGTTGCATGGGAAACAAAAATTTTCCTACGTTCACCAAGATCAATCTAGGAGATGCATCTACGAGAGGAGAGTTGGATCCACATACCCTTGTAGATCGCTAAGCGGAAGCGTTCAAGAACGCGGTTGATGGAGTCGTACTCGCCGCGATTCAGATCGCCGAAGATCCTAGCACCGAAGCAACGGTGCCTCCGCGTTCAACACACGTGCAGCCCGGTGACGTCTCCCACGCCTTGATCCAGCAAGGAGAGAGGGAGAGGTTGGGGAAGACTCCATCCAACAGCAGCACGACGGCGTGGTGGTGGTGGAGGAGCGCGGGACTCCAGCAGGGCTTCGCCAAGCGCTGCAAGAGACGAGGAGGGAGAGGGGTAGGGCTGCGCCAAGAGGGAGACGTTCTCATGTGTCCAACAGCCCTAAAACCTCACATATATATAGGGGGAAGGGAGGGCTGCGCCCCCCTTTAGGGTTTCCCTCCCCTAGGGTGCGGCCAGCCCTAGATCCCATCTAGGGGGGCGGCCAAGGGGGAGAGAGGGGGAGGCGCACCACTATTGGGCCCTAGGGCCCAACTGCCTTAGGGTTTGCCCCCCCCCCCTCCCCTCTTGGAGGCGCCCTGGGACTTGGTGGGGGGGCGCACCAGCCCCCTTGGGGCTGGTCCTCTCCCACACTTAGTCCACGTAGCCTTCTGGGGCTGGTGGCCCCACCTGGTGGACCCCCGGGACCCTCCCGGTGGTCCCGGTACATTACCGATATCGCCCGAAACTTTTCCGGTGACCAAAACAGGACTTCCCATATATGAATCTTTACCTCCGGACCATTCCGGAACTCCTCGTGACGTCCGGGATCTCATCCAGGACTCCGAACAACATTCGGTAACCGCGTACATACTTTCCCTATAACCCTAGCGTCACCGAACCTTAAGTGTGTAGACCCTACGGGCTCGGGAACCATGTAGACATGACCGAGACAACTCTCCGGCCAATAACCAACAGCGGGATCTGGATACCCATGTTGGCTCCCACATGTTCCACGATGATCTCATCGGATGAACCACGATGTCAAGGATTCAATCAATCCCGTATACGATTCCCTTTGTCTATCGGTATAGCACTTGCCCGAGATTCGATCGTCGGTATACCGATACCTTGCTCAATCTCGTTGTCGGCAAGTCTCTTTACTCGTTCCGTAACACATCATCCCGTGATCAACTCCTTGATCACATATTGTGCACATTATGATGATGTCTTACCGAGTGGGCCCAGAGATACCTCTCCGTCATACGGAGTGACAAAACCCAGTCTCGATTCGTGCCAACCCAACAGACACTTTCGGAGATACCTGTAGTGCACCTTTATAGCCACCCAGTTACGTTGTGACGTTTGGTACACCCAAAGCATTCCTACGGTATCCGGGAGTTGCACAATCTCATGGTCTAAGGAAAAGATACTTGACATATAGAAAAGCTTTAGCATACGAACTACACGATCTGTGCTAGGCTTAGGATTGGGTCTTGTCCATCACATCATTCTCCTAATGATGTGATCCCGTTATCAACGACATCCAATGTCCATGGTTAGGAAACCGTAACCATCCATTGATCAACGAGCTAGTCGTCTAGAGGCTCACTAGGGACATGGTGTTTGTCTATGTATCCACACATGTATCTGAGTTTCCTATCAATACAATTCTAGCATGGATAATAAACGATTATCGTGAACAAGGAAATATAATAATAACCAATTTATTATTGCCTCTAGGGCATATTTCCAACAGTCTCCCACTTGTACTAGAGTCAATAATCTAGTTCACATCGCCATGTGATTAACACTCACAGGTCACATCGCCATGTGACCAACATCCAAAGAGTTTACAAGAGTCAGTAATCTAGTTCACATCAATATGTGATTAACACTCAATGAGTTCTGTGTTTGATCATGTTATGCTTGTGAGAGAGGTTGTAGTCAATGGGTCTGCAACATCCAGATCCCTATGTACTTCGCAAAACTTTATGTCATATCGTAGATGCTGCTACCACGTTCCACTTGGAGCTATTCCAAACTGTTGCTCCATTATACGTATCCGGTATCTCTACTTAGAGTTATCCGGATAAGTGATAAGCTTGCATCAACGTAACTCTTTACATCGAACTCTTTATCACCTCCATAACCGAGAAACATTTCCCTATTCCTCTAAGGATAATTTTGACCACTATCTAGTAATCCACTCCTGGATCACCTTTGTACCCTCTTGCCAGACATGTGGCAAGGCACACATCAGGTGCGGTACTTAGCATGGCATACTGTATAGAGCCTATGACTAAACCATAGGGGACGACCTTCGTCCTTCCTCTTTCTTCTGCCGTGGTCAAGCTTTGAGTCTTACTCAACTTCACACCTTACAACTCAGGTAAGAACTCTTTCTTTGACTGATCTATTTTGAACTCCTTCAAAAATATGACAAGGTGTGTGCTCTTTGAAAGTCTAATCAGGCGTCTTGATCTATCTGTATAGATCTTGATGCCCAATATGTAAGCAGCTTTATCCAGGTCTTCTTTTGAAAAACTCATTTCAAACAACCCTTTATGCTTTCCAGAAATTCTACATCATTTCGGATCAACAATATGTCATTCACATATACTTATCAGAAATGTTGTAGTGCTCCCACTCACTTTATTGCAAATACAAGTTTCTAACAAACTTTGTATACCCAAAAACTTTGATCACTCCATCAAAGTGTATATTCCGACTCCGAGATGCTTGCTCTAGTCCATGGAAGGATCGCTGGAGCTAGCATACCTTTTAGCATCCTTAGGATCGACAAAACCTTTCTGATTGTATCACATACAACCTTTCCTTACGAAAACTGGTAAGGAAACTTGTTTTGTCATCCATCTGCCAGATTTCATAAATGCAGCTAATGCTAACATGATTCCGACGGACTTAAGCATCGCTACGGGTGAGAAAATCTCATCGTAGTCAACTCCTTGAACTTGTGGAAAACTCTTCGCCACAAGTCGAGCTTCATAGACGGTGACATTACCGTCCACATCCGTCTTAGTCTTAAAGATCCATCTGTCTCAATGGCTTGTCGATCACAGGGCAAGTCCACCAAAGTCCATACTTTGTTTTGATACATGGATCCTATCTCGGATTTATCGGCTTCTAACCATTTGTCGGAATATGGGCCCACCATCGCTTCTCCATAGTTCGTAGGTTCATCGTTGTCCAACAACATGACCTCTAAGACAGGATCAACGTACCACTCAGGAGTAGTACATATCCTTGTCAACCTACGAGGTTCGATAGCAACTTGATCTGGAGCTTCATGATCACTATCATTAGTATCCTCTTCAACTGTCGTAGGTTCCACAGAAACATCTTTCTGTGTTGCACTACTCTCCGGTTGAAGTGAGGGTTCGACAACCTCATCAAGTTCTATCTTCCTCCCACTCGATTCTTTCGAGAGAAACTCCTTCTCGAGAAAGGACCCGTTCTTAGCGACAAACATTTTTGTCCTTGGATCTGAGATAGAAGGTATACCCAACCGTTACCAGTGGGTATTCCATGAAGATGTATTTGTCCGCTTTGGGTTCGAGCTTTTCCTGGCTGAAGCCATAAGCATCGCAGCCCCAAACATTTAAGAAAACGACAACTTTGGTTTCTTGCCAAACCATACGACGTCGTCTCAACGGACTTAGATGGTGCCCTATATAAAGTGAATGCAGCTGTCTCTAATGCATAACCTCAAAATAATAGCGGTAGATCGGTAAGACACACCATAGATCGCACCATATCTCATAAGGTTCGATTACGATGTCCGGACACACCATTACGCTGTGGTGTTCCACGGGACTTCAACTGCGAAACAATTCCACAATGTCTTAAGTGATTGCCAAACTCATAATTAAGATAATATCCCCTTGATCAGATCGTAGGAACATGATCTTCTTGTTATGATGATTCTTAATCTTCACTCTGAAATTTTTTTTTGAACCTTTCAAACGTTTCAGACTTTTGCTTCATTAAGTAAATATACCATATCTACTCAAATCGTCAGTGAAGATGAGAAAATAACGATATCCACCACACGCCTTAATTCTCATTGGATCACATACATCAGCATGTATGATTTCCAATAAGTCACTTACCCGTTTCATTGTACCTGAAAACGAGATCTCAGTCATCCTGCCCAAGAGGCATGGCTCGCATGTGTCAAGCGATTCAAAATCAAGTGACTCCAAACGTCCATCAGCATGGAGTTTCTTCATGCATTTTATGCCAAAATGACCTAAGCGGCAGTGCCACAATAAAGTGGTACTATCATTATTAACTCTACATCTTTTGGCATTAATATTATCATTATGTGTATTACCATGATCGAGATTCAACGAACCATTGGGTGCATGACCATAAAGGTATTATTCATGTAAACAGAATAACCATTATTCTCTAACTCAAATGAATAACCGTATTGCGATGAACATGATCTAATCATTTTCATGCTCAACGTAGACACCTGATAACATTTATCTAGGTTCAACACTAATCTTGAAAATAGAGGAAGTGTGCGATGGTGATCTCATCAACCTTGGAAACACTTCCAACACACATCGTCACCTCGTCCTTAGCTAGTCTCCGTTCAGTCCGTAGCTTTTGCTTCAAGTCACTAATAATAGCAACTGAACCGGTATCCAATACCCAGGTGCTACAAGGAGTACTACTAAGGTACACATCAATAACACGTATATCAAATATACTTTGTTGAAGTTGCCAGCTATCATATCTACCATGTATTTGGGGTGGTTCCGCTACCATGTGACCGTTACCCTTACAATCGAAGCACTTAGTCTCGAGGTTTGGGTGCAACCTTAGGTTCCCTCATTAGAGCGACAACTGGTTTGCCATTCATGAAGTTTCCCTTCTAGCCCTTGCCCCTTTTGAAACCAGTGGTCTTGCTAAACCATCAACACTTGATGCTCCTTCTTGATTTCTACTTTTGCGGTACTAAGAACCGCTAACAGCACCGGGATCATCTCCATCCTTTGCATGTCATAGTTCATCACGAAGTTCTAGTAGCTCGGTGATAGTGTCTAGAGAATTCTGTCAACCACTATCTCACCTGGAAGATTAACTCCCACTTGGTTCAAGTGATTTCAGCACCCAGACATTCTGAGCACATGCTCACTAGTTGAGCCATTCTCCTCCATCTTTTTGGCAAAAGAACTTGTCAGAGGTCTCACACCTCTCAGCACGGGCATGAGCCTGAAATCCCAATTTCAGCTCTTAGAACATCTCATATGTTCTATGGCGTTCAAAACGTCATTGGAATCCCGATTCTAAGCCGTGAAGTATGGTGCACTAAACTATCAAGTAGTCATCAGGACGTCTCTGTCAGGTGTTCACAACATCCACAGACAACGTTGTAGGGGTTTGCACATCGAGCGGTGCATCAAAGACGTAAGCTTTCTGTGCAGCAGTGAGGACACTCCTCGGACTACGGACCCAGTCCGCATCCTTGCTTACATTATCTTTCAACTTAGTCTTTCTCTAGGATCGTATTAAACAGGGAGCTACAACGCAGTTATTGGTCTAGAACATAATTTGCAAAGTCAACTTAGACTATTGTTCATGATAAGTGAGTTTAACTAATCAAATTACTTATAACTCCCACTCAAATTGACATCCCTCTGGTCATCCGAGCGTGACATGATCCAAATCCACCAACCCAAGTCCGATCATCACGTGAGATGAGGTGGTGTCAATGGTGAACATCTTCATGTTGATCATATCTACTATATGACTCATGCTCGACCTTTCGGTCTTCCGTGTTCCGAGGCCATGTCTGTACATGCTAGGCTCGTCAAGTCTAACCCGAGTGTTCTGCATGTGCAAAACTGGCTTGCACCCGTTGTATGCGAACGTAGAGTCTATCACACCCGATCATCACGTGGTGCTTCGAAACGACGAACCTTCGCAACGGCGCACACTCGGGGGGAACACAATTTTATCTTGAAATTTTTAGTGAAGGATCATCTTATAATGCTACCATCGTCCTAAGCAAAATAAGATGCATAAAAGGATTAACATCACATGCAAATCATAAGTGACATGATATGGCCATCAACTCGTGCTTTTGATCTCCATCTCCAAAGCACCGGCATGATCTCCATCGTCACCGGCGCCACACCATGATCTCCATCATCATGATCTCCATCATCGTGTTGCCATCGGGGTTGTCGCGCGCCCACCATGCTCTTACTACTATTGCTACCGTTTAGCGATAAAGTAAAGCATTACAAAGCGCTTAATGATTGACACGCAGGTCATACAAAAATTAAAGACAACCCTATGGCTCCTGCCGGTTGCCGTATGCATCGACATGCAAGTCGATATTAACTATTACAACATGATCATCTCATACATCAAAATATATCTCATCATGTCATTGGCCATATCATATCACATACATACCCTGCAAAAACAAGTTAGACGTCCTCTAATTTGTTGTTGCATGTTTTACGTGGCTGCTATGGGTATCTAGCAAGAACGCTTCTTACCTACGCAAAGCCACAACGGTGATATTTAAGTTGCTATTTAACCTTTTACAAGGACCGCCTTTGTCTATTCCGATTCAACTAAGATAGGAGAGACAGACACCCGCCAGCCATCTTATGCAACAAAAGTCGCATGTCTGTCGATGGAACCGGTCTCATGTACGTGGACATGTAAAGTTGGTCCGGGCCGCTTCATCCCATAATACCGCTGAATCAAGAAAGACTAAGGAGGGCAGCAATTGAAACATCAACGCCCACAAACCCTTTTGTGTTCTACTCGAGAAAGCATCTACGCAAGAACCTAGCTCATGATGCCACTGTTGGGGAACGTTGCATGGGAAACAAAAATTTTCCTACGTTCACCAAGATCAAACTAGGAGATGCATCTACGAGAGGAGAGTTGGATCCACATACCCTTGTAGATCGCTAAGCGGAAGCGTTCAAGAACGCGGTTGATGGAGTCGTACTCGCCGCGATTCAGATCGCCGAAGATCCTAGCACCGAAGCAACGGTGCCTCCGCGTTCAACACACGTGCAGCCCGGTGACGTCTCCCACGCCTTGATCCAGCAAGGAGAGAGGGAGAGGTTGGGGAAGACTCCATCCAACAGCAGCACGACGGCGTGGTGGTGGTGGAGGAGCGCGGGACTCCAGCAGGGCTTCGCCAAGCGCTGCAAGAGACGAGGAGGGAGAGGGGTAGGGCTGCGCCAAGAGGGAGACGTTCTCATGTGTCCAACAGCCCTAAAACCTCACATATATATAGGGGGAAGGGAGGGCTGCGCCCCCCTTTAGGGTTTCCCTCCCCTAGGGTGCGGCCAGCCCTAGATCCCATCTAGGGGGGCGGCCAAGGGGGAGAGAGGGGGAGGCGCACCACTATTGGGCCCTAGGGCCCAACTGCCTTAGGGTTTGCCCCCCCCCCTCCCCTCTTGGAGGCGCCCTGGGACTTGGTGGGGGGGCGCACCAGCCCCCTTGGGGCTGGTCCTCTCCCACACTTAGTCCACGTAGCCTTCTGGGGCTGGTGGCCCCACCTGGTGGACCCCCGGGACCCTCCCGGTGGTCCCGGTACATTACCGATATCGCCCGAAACTTTTCCGGTGACCAAAACAGGACTTCCCATATATGAATCTTTACCTCCGGACCATTCCGGAACTCCTCGTGACGTCCGGGATCTCATCCAGGACTCCGAACAACATTCGGTAACCGCGTACATACTTTCCCTATAACCCTAGCGTCATCGAACCTTAAGTGTGTAGACCCTACGGGCTCGGGAACCATGTAGACATGACCGAGACAACTCTCCGGCCAATAACCAACAGCGGGATCTGGATACCCATGTTGGCTCCCACATGTTCCACGATGATCTCATCGGATGAACCACGATGTCAAGGATTCAATCAATCCCGTATACGATTCCCTTTGTCTATCGGTATAGCACTTGCCCGAGATTCGATCGTCGGTATACCGATACCTTGCTCAATCTCGTTGCCGGCAAGTCTCTTTACTCGTTCCGTAACACATCATCCCGTGATCAACTCCTTGATCACATATTGTGCACATTATGATGATGTCTTACCGAGTGGGCCCAGAGATACCTCTCCGTCATACGGAGTGACAAAACCCAGTCTCGATTCGTGCCAACCCAACAGACACTTTCGGAGATACCTGTAGTGCACCTTTATAGCCACCCAGTTACGTTGTGATGTTTGGTACACCCAAAGCATTCCTACGGTATCCGGGAGTTGCACAATCTCATGGTCTAAGGAAAAGATACTTGACATATAGAAAAGCTTTAGCATACGAACTACACGATCTGTGCTAGGCTTAGGATTGGGTCTTGTCCATCACATCATTCTCCTAATGATGTGATCCCGTTATCAACGACATCCAATGTCCATGGTTAGGAAACCGTAACCATCCATTGATCAACGAGCTAGTCGTCTAGAGGCTCACTAGGGACATGGTGTTTGTCTATGTATCCACACATGTATCTGAGTTTCCTATCAATACAATTCTAGCATGGATAATAAACGATTATCGTGAACAAGGAAATATAATAATAACCAATTTATTATTGCCTCTAGGGCATATTTCCAACAGCTTGAAGATCTACGGTACTAGCTACACCGAGCGAGAGAGTTGTCTAGGTTTCGAACCTCCTCTACATTGTGCATGGGCCTCCTTTTATAGCTCAAAGGGGTCACCGACAGGTGTCAACGTAGAGGAGGGTAAAAGTGTAAATTTGGTGGTAGTTGCAACAGTGCATGAACAGTATATGAACAGTGGTCTTCACCTAACTTTGACAGTGGGGGGCAAGGGCATTAAATGCCCGTCGCCGTCGCCCCCAAAAGCGTCCGTCCATGCTTCTCCGTTCGCCACGGCGGTAGCCTCGTCACCGTGGCTTGCCACCGTGTGCCCCAGGCTGCACAGCCGTCTGCCACGTGCCCCTGGAAGGGCCCCAGGGCGACGCGTGGGCAGATGAGCTGGAGCGCGGGCACACAGCGTAGGTTTCCCCGGCAAGCACCTTGCCGGGGTCGTGATCTTGCCGGGCCCGGAAGCTTGTCGCTCTCCGGGTCCTGCCGGGGCGCATGATGCGCCGAGACATCTCTTGAGGTATGTGTTCCTTGGCCTTCCTGGCAAGCTCCTCTTGCCAGGGTCTTGTGCTAAAGTGACAACCTTGAGCCTGGTGCGGCCTTCCCGGCAAGCTCCTCTTGCCGGGGCCTTGATCTTCTGACTTGTATACTTTGTTCTTGAATGGCTTCATAGGGACCAGAACGGTTCTTGGCGAGCACGCGGTAAGCCCTGCCACGGGAAGCTGCTACTGCCCGTGCACAAGTTGGGGTACTAAGGTACCCCTATCTTAGTACACCGACACTAATATTTTCATTAATTTGTACTTGAGTAGCATTACTCATCTTAACCACTGTTGTCAAATCTTACAGACTAGCAGGTTCCACTCCACTCCACCACTGTTGTCAATTCACTGCTAGATAAATAGAACTTGTGTGCAACAGTGGTGGAGTGGAGTGGAAAGTGTGCCATTTTATCTAGCAGTGAATTGTCCTACAAATTCTATTTCACTTAACTTAACTTATGACTGCATTTATTTCATAGTGCAAATTAAGCAACCACTTTGGCTTGCTTATGCATCTTTCTCCTGCTTGCTTTCTCTATCTAGTTTATAATACATATGTCCATTCACAGTCCAACGCACGCTTCTTTTCATCCACTTCTTTTTATACCCCTTTTCTCCTACGTATTAGACTTGAGATTGACACACCGTTGATGCTACTTTTCATAATATATATGCGTGCATTTTCTTCTTCAGGCTTCTGTTCCCTATGTATGTGAAATAAAAAAAAGGGCGTGCGAGACATGACTCACTCACTCACTCACCTGGTACCCATCAAGAAGAAGACTTGAGTCGTAGCTCCAAGAAGTGATCGAGGCTGGAAGCATGGAATTATCAGGCTTGTGCTCCTTTTTCGAATGAAGCAGCAGGACTGAACACAAGAGGCCAATTTTATGTTGGCATCAGTAGCATGCAGCGAGGAAGAGGTATTTAACTCCCTGTTGTTGTTGAAAAGAGAAGATTTTGTTTCTTTTCTTACCATGAATGAATCTTTTCCCTTGACAGGATGCTGCTTTGTAAAAAAAAAAAACATCTTCTGATATAATATCAATATACTCCCTCCGTCCCAAAATTCTTGTCTTAAATTTTTCTAGATAGGGAAATATCAAACACTAAAATGCGACTAGATACATCCGTATTTAGTCGGCTGTTGCTGCCTGTTAACATTTTCTGGGATTCTTTAAATTTTCTGCCTGTGAGGAGGTCAAATTGAAAACAGGTTCGGCAGAACACCTCTGGGATTCTTTTCTTTTCTTTTCTTATGATGATGCTGACACAGTCACAAACCAACAACAACTTCCTCCATCTCACCTAAGAGAGTTTTTTTCTTCGTTATACTTTTGCTTCTTTTCTTGGTTTTTCTTCGTATTCCTCGATTTTCTTTTGCTTCTCTTTTTGTTTCTTTGTCGGTTTTAATTGGTTTCTTTAATTAACCCATGTCTAATTTTTGTGAGACACAATGTATATTTTTACCACACACGTGAAACATTTTTTTTGACATACTTTGGACATTTTTCGATACGAGGGAACATTTTTCCATTGTCAGGAACATATTTTAAAAACTTACCAACATTTTTTTAACTGCGCTAACAATTTTTTGTACCATGTTAACATTTTTTTAAAAAATTCATAAGTAAACTTAAGTTTTTAAAGTATATGCATTTAATATAAATATAAATAAAAGTAAACAGAGAAAACAAAATTGAGATGACGTCAACCTGAAGTCATGTTTTATAGGCATGAAAACCAAACGGAAGACGCATTGGGCGCCATTTATTGCAAATTCACACACATTTTACATCTAGGACTTGAAAAGTTGCTCAGCCTAAGCAATATTGGGCACTGCATAGCAACTTGTTTAATGGTAGCTCCCTGAGGGGGTCAGTGATCAACACTTACAGTTAAGCACTAATTAAATCGACAAGATTAATTAGGAAGATCAACACGCCAACATGCAGAAATCATCATCATATCATCTCTTGGGCAACAGAACCACTAACTGTGGCATGTTCTCATCAAAGGAACACCCTTTGACATGAATTTAAAGAATGGATCACATAGCTGACGCTGCAAGAAATTGGAGGTTCATTACAAGATAACCTATTCATCCACTTACACATATAGCTACTGATGGGGAAATTGTAAGCTTAGTGGCAAAAGCCAACAAAAGTATGAAAAGCAATCACCACTGCACAAAACCAACTAGTAAAGAGCGATGACCCTTGTAGCCTCCAATTTCTTGTTGATGAGAGTGGTCTCCTACCCCAAGCATGCTCAACCATATATTGTCACTGCAAGCGTAAGTGTGATTCCAAAAAGGAGATGACATGGTATTATATAAATTGCAAATTAGTAAGCATAATTAGTTGTGATTACATAGCACTCAAAGTTTGCTCGGGCGGAGGAGGTTCCCGAGCACCTTTCGGAATTGGATCACCGTCCTCCTATGCACCTCCTCCTCGCGGGTCCTCCTCAACGGCATCCCCGGCAACCCCATTGCCCACGAAAATGGCTTCCGGCAGGGGGATCCTCTCTCACCCCGGCTGTTTGTCATTGCCATTGACCCCCTTCAAAGGATCCTCGAGTTGGCAACTAGGAAGGGGCTGCTTCACAAAATCCGTGGGCATGGGCCCATCATGAGAACATCCCCTGAGGCCCCGATGCCGATGATGCGGCCGTCTTCATTGCACCCATCAAGAAAGATATTGACAACCTCTCTGTGTTGCTTGGTGTGGCTATGCACTAATTTCCAGAAGAGCTCCGTGGTCCCGATTCGGTGCGGGCACCTACAACTCGACAACATCCTCCAGAATTTCCCCGCTGCCCGTGCTTCCTTCCCGATAAAATATCTAGGGCTACCTCTCTCGGTTTGTCAACTAAAAGTTCAGGATTTCCAATTCCTCGTGGACAAGGCCGCTTCCAAACTTGTTCCATGGGATGGGCAAAATATCACTGCCATTGGTCGGGCTGCCCTTGTCAAGTCTGTGCTATCCTCACAAGCCATCTACTTCATCACCCCGCTGGTCGTTCCACCGAGCATCCTCCACAATGTCAACGAGCTTGAGAGAGCTTTCCTTAGGTCTGAAACAGATAAGACTACCGGTGCGAAGTGCAAAGTTAATTGGGAATCCGTATGTCGTCCGGTCGAATATATATGGAGGTCTTGGGGTGCTAAACACGGAGAAATTTGCGAGGGCACTTCGTTTGCGTTGGCTTTGGTTCGAATGGAAGGAGCCCACCAAGCTTTGGGTTGGAACTGGCAACCCGTGCGATGATATGTACAAAAATCTTTTCTATGCTTCAACGACCATAGCCGTTGGCAACGGTGCGCGCACGCCCTTTTGGGACTCCCCTTGGGTGCGGGACCGAAAGCCAAGAGACATCGCACCACTTATCTACGACGCTTCCTCTAGGAAGATTTGGAAACTTCGGGAAGCCCTCAGGATGATGCTTGGGTTCGCAAGATCAAGGTCACTTCCAACTTCACCTTCGAACATCTTCGACAATTTATTGAGCTTTGGTCCACCATCCGCGACTTCCCTCTTGAGGTGCACACTAAAGACGACATTGCGTGGAAACACACAAAGAGCGGGATATACACTGCCAAATCCACCTACTTGGCCCAATTTTTCGGCACCATCCGCTCCCCCATGGAGCTTGCAGTGTGGAAGGCCTGGGCCCCGCCCAAGGTCAATTTTTTTCGCGTGGTTGGCCATGCAAAATAGGGTTTGGACTGCTGACCGTTTGGACAATCTAGAACGAAAGGAACGCACGCATCTTCCAACTCAAGAGTGCCCCGCTGACGGTTCTATTAGCTAACATTAAGATTGAGGCTCAAACTTGGGTCACCGCGGGTGCAAAGAAATTGGGATCCATCATGCCACGAGAGTAGGCATTTTGTAGCGGTGCTGTAGCAGGATGGGTGTTGCAACACAAACTCTCAATTCCCCTTTCCCTCTTAATTAATGAACGAGGCAAGCCTTTTGCCTCCTTTAAAAAAAAGTTTGCTCGGGCACATTTCAAATATAAATTTCAACCTGATTAGGCATTCAATGTGTTGTTTGGCACTAAGTAATATGGAGTATCGCTTAAGAGTAGTTCCTGAATCACACACAGATGAGAGGGCATGCAATGCATATAGATACAAATATACGTACCTTGTGGATTGTAGAAACTCATGTACGGAATTAAACCACGAAGCTTTTCTCTCTTGTGTAGCTTGTTCCACCATAGAGTCTTGAGATTAATCTCGTAGATGTCAAGGCCCGTGGTGACGAAAATGATATCACTGCCCTCCAGAGATCCAATCAGTCCAAGTCTCTTACATCTTTTAAGTAATATAAAGCATCCCTTTTCAAAAAAAAAATCAGTCCAAGGCGAGACCTAGCTACTTCTACATCTGCAGGTAATAGTAACAACCGTAGCATATGGGATATTATCTGGAAGGCTTCAGTGCCGGAAAAGGTTAAATTTTTTGGTTGGAGGGTTGCGACCAATACCCTGGCCACCAAGAAGAATAAATTCAAACGAACTCTGGAGGTGGATACTACGTGTAGCATATGTGGAAATGCAGAGGAAGAGGAGTTCCACAGTGTGATAGAATGCACAAAAAGCAAGGCTTCGAGATTTGCAATGAGAGAGGTTTGGGACCTCCCGAATGAGGCGACATTTAGAAACACTGGCAGAGATTGGCTACAGATCATCCTGGACACATGCAATGCAGACATGCGGGATAAAATCCTTTTACTGATATGGAGAGCATGGTTCCTACGGGACAACTGTGTGCATGGGGATGGGAAAGAATCCATCTCGAGATCTGTATCCTTCCTGACAAGATATGAAGAGGAAACCCGAAACTGATTTTGTCCCAAAGTAGCATTGTCTTTTGCATGATTGTGATATCGTTTATTCTGAAATGATTGTATCTAGTCATCACTTAAACCTTGAAGGTGCCCCTGCATTTATGTTTTGCATCACAAAAGGGGGCAAGCTAGATATCACTTTATCATATTTGCACATCATGTTCATTGCAAATCTTTTTGATGTTTCAGTTTCATGTTGTAAAACTTTCAGTCATTTGTGATTTTCTCTTGAGGCAACTTAATTACTATAGAATCATTGTCTCAGTAAGCTTTTGTCATATGACTATGAGAAAGTCCCATATGGTTAATAGCATGTCACCACAGAAATTATTCTTGTTATCATTTACCTACTCGAGGACGAGCAGGAATTAAGCTTGGGGATGTTGATACGTCCAAAACGTATCTATAATTTCTGCTTGCTCCATGCCACTTTTGGGTGATATTGCTATGATATTCATACACTTCCATACACTTTTGATCATATTTGGACTAACTTACTAATCCAGTGCACCCCAGTGCCAGTTTCTGTTTTCGGCTGTTTTTGTATTTCAGGTTTTCACGTTTCGAGAACTGCCCAGAAAAATCCAGAAAAATTATATAAAAAATCAGCGATCCGGAAACAACACTGCCTCCGAAGGGCAGCCTGGGGGGGCCACAGGGGCTCCAGGCGCCCTGTGGGCGCGCCCCCCCTGGGCCGCGTCGGGGGGGCGCCTGGGCCCCCCGAAGCCCGTCCGGTGCCCCCCTTTGGCATATATTTAGAGGGACCCCCGAAACCCTCAAAACAGGAACTCTTTTCGCGATCCCATCTCTGTTCCGCCGCCGCCGCCGCTTCCAAGATCGGGACCACCAGGAGAACTCTTCCCGGCACCCTGCCGGAGGGGAGGATCACCACCGGGAGCTTCTCCACCACCATGGACGCCTCCCGGATGACTCGTGAGTAGTCTCCCTTGGACCATGAGTCCATGACCAGTAGCTATGTGATGTTCTCCTCCCGTTCTTCTGCTTCACTAATTAGTCCTCGTGAGCTGCCCTACATGATCGAGGCACCTATGTAATCCTTATGTTGTTGCTATGTTGAGTTTGTTGGGATCCGATGGATTATGAGATTATGTTCAGATTGATCTTGAGTAATATATTTGATTCACCTCTTTTATATTTTAGTTCATAAGTAATTCTTGCATGTTCTCCGTTGTTACTTATTGCTTTGGCCGAGTAGTAGGTAGTGACTCCAAGAGGGAACGTTATGCTCGATTGTGGGTTCATGCCCCTCGATGACTAGCTTGAGTGACAGAAACATGAGTCTTGGGGATGTGCTGTTGCCACAAGGGGGAAAACAACGGTGCTTGTGCCCGCGGGTGCAAGGATTGTTTACTTTACGCAAAGTTCTTTTAATGCAGTTGTCTGTTGCATTGAGTTTACACTATGGGTGGGACTCGCAACTTAATACCAGCGAGATGTTCTGGATAGATATCTCAAGGTGGATGATTAGTATTAGATATTGATGGATTTCGGTCTACTTACTTTGGCGTACCGCCCATGCTTTGAACCTCAACCTTTCTTGCAATGTAGTCAGCATTGGTTTGCGTTTGTGGTCCTGTCAATTGCCCAGCTGTAATTTGTTTACCTCACATAGCTGTTTTATCGTCTTTTGGGAGAGAGACATCACTAGTGAACATCATGAGACTCCGGTCCATATTACCATCATTGATCACATCTACTATTTACTTTCCGCTATTTATTTACTATTGCAAAAACTATCTATCACTACTATCATTGCTTTTAACCCTTTGTGAACTACAAGGCCGGAGAGATTGACAACCTCTCTGTACTCGTTGGGAGCAAAGTTATTTGTATCTGTGTGCAGGTCCACGTTGGTTGCTACTAATCTGGCGCCGTAGCAATTGACACCTACTTGTTGAACCTAGGAGTCTCTGGGGATTCGATCCTTGGCATCTTTGCTAGGGGAAAACACTTCTATTTACTGCATCTTACACCTTCCACTTGGGGTAACCAACGAGGGGTTCGAGGCCCATCAAAGACGTGAAGAATCTACCCCCTATTGAGAAGCTGTGTGAGCCTACCACTCACCCTCCTATGGTAGAGGTACACTCTCTTTTAGATTTCAACGCAAGTGACATCCCTCATGGTAAGCCTCCTGATCAATGTTTAGATGAGTTTGATAATTTTATTATGAAACAGAATCATTTTAATGAGAGGATAGAAAGTCAGTTGCATGATAATTCCCTTGCTATCAAAAAGTTGCTTAGTGTTTTAGATAGAACAGTTAATGCTGTTCAATGTCTTGTGAAGCATTTTCATATGGTTCAAACTCAGCTCGATCAAATTTCTAATGTGCAAAGAGATTTGCTTGCTAACAATGCCAAACAAGATAAATTACAGGCTTTTGGGATTAAGACCCGAGGAGGAACTAGTACTCAAGATCCTCTTTATCTAGAGGGACATCCGAAGAGAATCGAGCAAGATTCTCAAATGCAGGAAGAAGAAATTGTTGTCTCTCCAAATAGGAAGAAGAAACATAAAGAGACTGACAATTCTAATGATCCTATTGCAGATGAAGAGCCAGCTATTGATCCCAACAGTGTATCTATCTCCGATGCTGAGACTGAAGACGGTGCTGAACCTGAAGGTAATAATAATGAGAAGAATGATCCGCCTGAAGTTCGAGAAGAAGAAGCACCTGACAAACGTAAGAGGTACACTAAAGAAGACTTCATCGCAAGAAAACATGGGAAGGAGAAAGAACCATGGGTACAGAAACCCATGCCCTTTCCAGGTAAGTCCATCAAATCTAAAGAAGAAGAGCATTAAAATAAGTTTTGTGAATGGATTAAACCTCTTTTTCTTCAAATTCCTTTGACTGATGCTATTAAGTTACTCCCTTATTCAAAATATATGAAAGATATTGTCACTAACAAAAGAAAAGTTCATAATGATGCAATATCTACTATGCTTGCTAACTATTCTTTCAGTGGAAAGATTCCTGAGAAGCTCGGTGATCCAGGTATACCCACCATTCCTTGCTCCATAAAGAATAATTATGTCAAAACTGCTTTATGTGATCTTGGAGCGGGAGTGAGTGTTATGCCTCTCTCTCTTTATGAGAGGCTTTGTTTAGAGAAACTAATTCCTACAGATATCTCCCTTCAGATGGCTGACAAGTCAACCGCTGTTCCGATAGGTATTTGTGAGGATGTTCCAGTTGAAGTTGCTAATTGTTTAATTCTTACTAATTTTGTTGTGCTTGACATGCCCGAGGATGGGAGCATGTCCATTATTCTTGGTAGACCTTTCCTTAACATCGCAGGTGCTATTATTGATTGCAACAAAGGGAAGGTTACCTTTCATGTGAATGATAAAGAACACACGGTATATTTTCCGAAGAAGACCGACAGGAGGCATGCCCTCAACTCTATAGAGAATATCGAGACCGTGAAAATTGGAGAATGGGACTGTCCACTACATGTGCCTCACAAATACAAAACTATCATGGTAGGGACAATTTCCATCAAGGTAAAATTTCAGTGATTACTTCGTAGGAGGTGAGACTTTTTGCTCTATATATCGCTTGTTTGTTGGTAAGACTTGATCAACCTTACTAGTGAACGTGTTTTATATGGATAAAAAGTTGAGCTTGCTATGTTTTCATTTTGTTTTTAGTGTTGTCCTACTTGTTGTACCAAGTATCTACGTTTTTGAAGCTTCACAATACTACTAACTGCTTCAAGTTTTCAGAGAGTTTCGCAGCTTTTTGAAAAACTTCGAAAAAATTTCAACAGTGAAGTTTTCAGAAAAATTCCAGAAAAATTATATTAAAAATTTCCACAATGGGAGAGACCCGGAAAGTCCTGGGGCCAGCCAGGGGGGGCCACCAGTGGCCCAGGCGTCCAGCTGGCGCGGCCTAGCCCCTGGCCTCGCCCACAGGGCGCCTGGGGCCCACGGGACCCCCCTCCAGGTACTTCTTCTTCCCTCCTCTCTCTCTTTTTCCAGAAACCCGAGTTCTGGTCTTGTTCTTGCTGTTCTTGCTGTTCTTGGAGGCGATTCTTCGATCTCTCTCTACAGCCCATCATTTGAGCTGAAATTTTGAGCAAATACTCCCTGGTATGTGACTCCTCCACCCCTCAAATTAGATTTTTGATTGGTGGCCTCATTTATGAGTATTTAGTAGTTCTTGGTGCTGTAGAGATGAGCTTGCATGCATGTGTAGAAGATTATTTTCCAAGTTTTGATGCAAGTTTATGCCTTGGGCAAGTGAGTTGAGTAGTTTGCCTTAGCTCACTTTGTTTTAATCCTCGTTTTTGTAAATTGTAAAAAATTTCAGAAATGAGTTTGTTAGGAAGGGCAAAAGGATGGCTTGAGAAGAGGAGGCCCGCACACTCCGATCGAGTCACTAGAGCCGCAGCTTCACCATCGACTGCTAGGGTGAGCTATAATGAGGATCATGTGCCCCTGGAGTTGTTGGAAGACACAAGTCCAGCACGTGCGATGACATTTCCATGTGATGAATTCATGGAAGCTGTGGGAATTAAGGATGAGTTTTATAATCTTTGTGCTAATGCAGGTTTGACACGACTCGTCACGAGCCGTGTTACTCAGTATCAGAAACTCACCTCCGGTTTCATTAACAGTTTTAGATATAATCCTGATTCAGGTGCTATTGAGTTTAAAATTTATAATGATCTTATCACCATGACTCTGGGAAATTTTTGTGAAGTAATAGGTGTGCCAAACGTTGGGAGGACGGCAAGGATGGCCACTCAGCCCTCCGAGTTGAAAACCGTCATCAACTCTCTCTGCAGCATGGGTACGAGGGATATTCATCGGTCGAAGATCTCCAGTATCTTGTTTCCTCACCTAATGTATTTTGCATATTATATTGCTAGAGGGGTGTTAGCTCGTGACAACACGAGCAGCATTTTTGCTCCGGATATCGCTATCCTGGCAGCAGCCCTCTCAGGGAGGTCTGATTATAATCTGGGTACCTTAATTGCTCGACGCCTTGCTATGAACGGTAACAAGGGGGACTTATATGGTGGCATTTATGCCACACTTATCTTAGAGCATCTTGGAGGCACCCCACACCCTGATGATACTCCTTTTACTTATTTAAGCTTTGATCTTGCTGCTATGAAAAGGCATAAGTTTGTTACCGTGGGTTCTGAGCTTGATAACCTTGTTTATATCTTGCGTTTCGGAACTACCGCGGAACGCGAGATCCGTCTACCTGCACCTCTTTTGTTTGATTTTTCTCGCAGGAACGGATGGTCCTTTGATGTTGTCCAGTTCGATGAGTTCATGGTCCAGCATCAGTTCCATAACCCCATGGAGGGGGTTGTGCCCGACGAGGAGAGGCACGGTGAGATACCACATTTTCAGGATGAGACCGCCACCGAGTTTGGTGAAGGGTCTTCCTCTGTTTGGCGCTCGGAACCTTCCTCGTGGGAGACTCCGAGGAGTTCGGTGTACGCGCCAGCATCCTTCTACGACCCGTGGACTCACACCCACACCCCTGGAGCAGGAGGCTCCTGGGGGCAGTAGCTGCTACCAACTTAGGCCAAAAGCCTAAGCTTGGGGGAGTATGTGCCCTTCTCACTTTTTCATTGTATTATCCGTTTGATTCACTTTGATCTTTTCGAAGTTTTTGCCCGCTCTTCTTTATTTCTCTCTTTGCAAAAACAACAAAAAGATTTTCTCTTTCTTTTGCTTTTTATTCAACTTTTGAAAAACTCAAAAAGATTTCCTTTCTCTCTTTAGTTTGCTTTGTTTTCAGAGATCAGCTCGAGTCCGTGATGGCATTTGATTATATTTCCTACGTTCGATCGTGCAAGTGACAAGCAGTAATGACGAAGATCGACTGAAAGGAAGCAACAAGGAAGACCGGTATGAACTCTTATTGTTTCTACTTTTGTACATATGCTTGTACTTATGATCTAGAGACCAGCTTGTAGCGACATAGTGCTATGTTTACAATGCTCTTCCAGTGGTTCATGCTTTCCTTGTGGCTAGTCTCCAATAACTAGAGTATATAATGTGTTATTGAAATGATCTACATGCATCGCATTGTTCATAGTCTGGTATACTAAGGTGGTATTTCCTTTTAGAGAATTTTTGGATTGACTTGGCACATGCTTACACATGTTTAAGACTAAAAAGTCTACTTTGCCTTGATGATCTTTGAGATTGAGAATAGTTATATACTTTCATGCCCGATTCAATGTTGCTTTGTCGCTCTGCATGATTATGACCGTTATTGCTCTCTAGTTGGTCGCTTCCCAGTCTTTTGCTAAACCTCCACCCGTACTAAGCGGAATGACTGCTTGTGCATCCAAAACCTTTAAACCTGTTATGCCATATGAGTCCACTATACCTTCCTATACATGGTATTTACCTGCCATTCCTAACGAAGACTTTCATGTACCATCTCGAAATTAATCAAAAGCATTTCTCTTTTTGTGCCTATGTTTTAGCTCATGAGGAAGTAGTAGTTAATTCATAATCTTTTTAAGTTGGACAAGTTTCACCCCTGGATTGCATGCATAATGTGCAAACCCCTAATATGAAAAGGAACTGGCATTGAGTGCGCCCGGCTCGAAAAGATAATATAACAAACAAACCCTTCTTCACGCTTTGTTCATGAGAAATCAGAAAACTTTGGCAGTGATAAACAAAGGAGATTAAGAGGATGTGATCGTCCTCATGCGGGAGCCGTTCCTCGAGACTTGTCTAGCTTAAAAAGTGATTGAGTTATCTGCTAGCATTCGTTGACGAAATATGCACCTCTCAAAAACATATTTACTTCTGTTTTTAAAACCAAGAGCTCTGGTACATGTTTAGTTTTTGTTTCCGATCACGGGTTTTCAACTTTGCCAATAAAAGCCACGGTTCGAGAGTCTCATCTTCTTTCTTCAAAGCACTGACTAGGAGAGCATAATTGTCATTCTGAGTGTAATGTGCATTGTCCCAAAGTATTACATTGTGTTCTGCATACTTGTGATATGATTTATTCTGAAATTCTTAGCTCTAGTCTCCTTTAAAACTCTGGAGGAGTCTCTGCATTTATGTTTTGCTTCACTCATGGAGGCTAGCGAGATACCACCATAATATGCCCAAGATATGTGCAATGCGATCTTGTCTTGATTTTCAGTAATATATTATTTACTCTTAATTATTTGTGACTGGTCACTTGAAAGAAGGATTGCTCCTTGCATTGTTCTCATAAGTACTGTTTTAATACTTGCTGAACTCTTTTCGTAGTACATGCTTATATACATCTAATGAAGCAAAAGAGTTTGTCAAAGTTTTCTTTGTCGCGTCCAGTTCGTTGAACTGAATTGCTTGAGGACAAGCAATATGCTAAGCTTGGGGGAGTTGATACGTCTCAAACGTATCTACTTTTCCAAACACTTTTGATATTGTTTTGACCTCATTCTTGCATGATTTGGACTAAACTAACCCGGATTGACGCTGTTTTCAGCAGAGCTGCCTGTATGGTTTATTTGTGTGCAGGAAAACGGATTTTTAAATATCTCAGAAAAATCCACGAAAAATCAGAGAAAATCCACGCACCCGAAGTAACCAAATACCAGAAGTGGGGCCAGAGGGGGGCCAGAGGGTGCCCATGCGCCCTGTGGGCGCCCCCCCCCCTGGGCCGCGCCGGGGGGGCGCCTGGGTGGGGCCCACACCCCCTGGTGCCCTACTTTAGCCCGTATTTTTCCTCCCGACGGAGAAATCCCAGATCGGAAGTTCTTTCGCTGTTTTTCGTCGCGGAGCCGCCGCCACCCTCTGTTCTTCTTCGGGAGGACTAATCTGGAGGCTGATTTGGCCTCCGGAGAGGGGAGATCGTCGCCGTCGTCATCATCATCACCACTCCCTCATCCCTCCATGACTTCCCCCTTCATGTGTGAGTAATCCCCCTGCTGTAGGCGAAGGGGATGATAGGGATTGGATGAGTTAGATCATGTAATAGTTCGTCAGATTGTTGGGGGCATGTTGCCTATCATCTAGTATGGTGTTTATCATCTTTGCTACAACTTGTTATTCTTAATGCTTGACACTTAGGGCCCGAGTGCCATGATTTCAGATCTGAACCATATGTGTTTGCATGAATATATTTGTGTTCTTGATCCTATCTATGAGTTGTATGCACCTGTTACGGTTCAGAACCGGCGATCCCAAAAGTGACAGCTTGGGACACCAAAGGGGATGGTCCGTAGTTTGAGGATTACATGTATCCATTGAGTTCATTGCTTTGTTCCGGTGCTCTTTGACAGGAGCACCTTAATATCCATTAGTTCCTTTTTGGCCCCGTTCGTAGCGGGATGGTAGGACAAAAGATGTTGTGCAAGTTCTTATTGCAAGCACGTACAACTACCTACGGGATACATGCCTAATGTTTGATATTTGCCTAGATGATCATTACATTTCTGTGTGTCGTGCCCCAAGTTAGAATCTATCTCATCCATGCAGCGCCCAACCATCCATCTCCCTAGCCTACAGTATTTTAAACCTTGCTTGTCACTAGTTGCTACTTCTGTCATTTACTACTGCTATTTACTTTTACTGTTACTATCATCACTATCATATTACTGTTACCACTTATCTTTTGTTGCAAGTTAGTATATTTCAGGTGCGGTTGAATTGACAACTCAACTGTTAAAGCTTATAAATACTCTTTGGCTCCCCGTGTGTCGAATCAATAAATTGGGTTATTCTTACCCGCGAAGACTATCTCGATCCCTTACGGTTGAGGGTTATCAGCTACCCACATTATCGTAAAAGAATTCTAAGTCCACTCCTCCCTCATCTTCAAGAATCATATTGTGCAGGATAACACAGTAAGTCATGATGTTCTTCAGGGTTTTCTTATCCCAAAAATGACCAGGACCTCGAAGAATGGCAAACCTAGATTGCAAAACACCGAATGCTCTTTCAATGTCTTTTCGGACTGCCTTTTGTACCCTTGCAAATTCACATTGTTTTTTTGTTTTTGGTTCTTTGATGCTCTTGACAAATGTGCACCAAGAAGGATATATACCATCTGCTAGATAGTACTCCTTTGTGTATTCATCTCCATTGATAGTGTAGTTGCAAGCATGAGCATCACCACTAGCAAGCCTAGCAAACAAATGAGAATGTTGCAACACATTGATATCATTGAGTGTGCCGGGCATACCAAAAAAGCAATGCCAAATCCATAAATCCTCGGATGCTACGGCCTCTAGCACAATTGTTGCATCACGAGACTTGCCACAATACATTCCTTGCCAAGCCTTGGGGCAATTTTTCCAATTCCAATGCATACAATCAATGCTACCTAGCATCCCAGGCCAACCTCTCCTCTCATTAGCTGCCATCAATTTCTTTGTGTCATCTTCATTTGGTGCCCGAAGATACTCGGGACCAAAGACACGGACGATCACTTTCGCAAATCTACGCACAGACTCAATTGTGCTATCTTCACCGATGCGAAGATACTCATCGGCATAGTTAGCCGGAACGCCATATGCAATCACCCGCATAGCTGCGAAGATTTTTTGATATGCACTAAATCCCTTTAAGCCCGCGGCATTCCTTCTCTGAGTGAAATACCGGCAATTTGCCTCGCAAGATTTAAGAATTTTCACAAAAAGGGATCGGCGCATTCGGTACCTTCTGCGGAAGAGGTGTGCAGGATATGTAGGATTCTCAGAAAAATAATCTTGCATCAACATCTCGTTTCCAAAATGGCGATTCCGCGGAATGCACATACGCCCGACAGTAGATCCTCGCCTCCTCTTTCGGTACTCGTCTTCATGCTCCTTCACGGCAAGCGCCATGACCAATGTTTGCTGCCGAAAGTTCGCAAGCATGGTCTCCACATCCGAGTCGTCCGAATCGGACGAATCGGATAGCAAGAACTTCTTGCACGGGGTCAACTCCATCGCCGGCGCGTCAATCTACTACACAGCTCGCGAAAATCATAAAAAGGGGACTAACCGGTGATGCGCTCGGCGGTGGTCGATCCCAGCGACGGCGGCGACTAGGGGGCGACTATTCTCGCCGGATCCGGAGGGGTGGTGCAGCGGCTCGGTGCGGGGGGGGGG
>LR738716.1:1003545-1014334 GCA_902687465.1 Secale cereale
AGCGATTCCACCCGTGGAATGCACAGACGCTCGGCCGTGGTCGGCCCCTAAAACAAACATTTTCTGTTGTAAGGAAAAACATAAAGGTTTTCAGTGAATATTCATTCCTACAGACGAGTCACGTTTTTCATTTGTCCTCGCAAAAAAAAAAGAGGCGAAAAAGAGTCCCTCGACACTGCGCATCGGCGGCGGCCTCGGATCTGGGCCACCGGCGGCGGAGGTTGTCGATGAGCCACCGGCGGCGGAGCGGGAAGAGGTCGTGGAGTCGGGGCGGCAGCGGAATGGGTCGGAGGTCGACTCGGGGGCGGCGGCGGGGGTGGGTGGTGCCCCGGCCGACGCGACGCAGCTTCCTCATCCTCCCCTCTCTATGGCTCTACGTTCTGGCCAAATGACATTATTGATTACTTCTTCTTGTTGTAGTTTCCTTTCGTACAAATTCTTCCATGACCAGTACTCCTACTTGTTGCCTCTCACTGCTTTCTTTCTTTCAGATTCAGATTCAGATTCAGATTCAAATGGATGGATCTGCTACAAAATTCAACAGCTGCAGCAGCAGCAGGACAAGATTAATTATATATATTGGTGACTTTTTTAAAGGATTAATTGGTAACGAGCATTTCTATCGAGGAGAGGATAACATCGGTTTCGATTTTGAAAAATAAGAATCAAGGTACACTCGAAATCTTGTTACTGTATTTACTTTTGTTGTATGGTTATTATGTACACACATCTGTTCTGAACATATCATACCCTCTTGCAACTTCAGTCAGCCTCCAGGCAGTCATGCCTTTCCATGTTAGTGTTGGTTCATACGCAGATTGGGTTGGCTTCAGCTCACAACTTGAACCTCAGACCCACTACTCTGACTTACAACATTGGGTCCGAGCGGGGGATGTGTACTCGGAATTAGGTGCCATCTCTCTCTTTCGGAACAGAGGAATATATATGCCTCATGAAGAATACTTACATACATATAGTTCTAGGAATGCCTCATGAGAACGAGCAAGGTCCTTCCATGGAGTGCTCTTTGCTAACGAGAACAGCATGAGCACAGAAGCACATAACTTGGTTTGCAATGCTTTATCTTTGTGTGTTGTCCGCCATCTTTGGCTGGCAGTGCCATCCAATGAGGTTTGTATTCCTCAAAGCATTATTTGCTAAAAAAAGAGGAGTGCTCTTTACATTTTTTTTTCAATTTCTGATGTGTGTGCATATATGATCTACAATCTCTACTGCTGGCCCTAGTGATTAGGTCCTGCGACAACGGTGTTCTTTTGCCCTCCCCTTTCTAGAGGCATTGTTGTTGAAGCACCTTTCATATTACCTGCTGGGGTTGCCCTCATTGATGGTTGGTGTTGCTCCTGCTACAACTGTTATGCTTATCTTTTGTTATAACATTAAGGACCAGCTATCAATCATTTTCTTTTTGGAGAAATCAAACGAGCTAATTTATGTGTGTGCTAGTCCTGGTCTGGTTTTCTCAACAGCGTCTCGAACAACAAGTTGCTCTTATACTACCATATATGAAACAACGTACAAGTACTGCCTTTGTCATGTACTCTCCTATGCTACCACGCGCATCGATCGATCTTGGTTAAAGTGTTCAATCCTACTTACTTATATGTTAAGATAAGAAATTCATCGATTAGGTGTGAATGCATGGGTTTATCAATACAGTACTAGTAGTTGTGCCTCAAGGTGTTAACTATGCCCCTAATCACATTGATTCATGCACCAGCCACGGCACATCACGTGAATGCTCCAGGATTCACATGTGTGACAGCACATACGAGGACAAGAGATAAGATGGAAGAGTTTGTAAATTAAGATTCAAGAGTTGCGTTACCATCAACGCTACACGTGGACAGGTTGTTGTTTCCGTTATGCAGAAATTCAGATTTATAACAAATCTTATTCTCCTCCGTTGTTGTACCCAAATCAAGCTTTGGAGACTTGTGCAAGTTGGCAGATTTCACTATCAACAATTAAAAGAAAAAACAGCCCAAATTTCCCACCTTAACCTAGTTTTGGTTGCCTCCGACCGACCACCAGCTCCCACTCCCAGCCGCCACACCACCTTACCATCACCGCGCCGCCCAGCCCAGCTCAGCCCCTCTCCTCTCCCGCCTCCTACCGCCTACATCCAGCCGCTAGCAGCTGCGCTGTCTGCTGCTTCCACCACTGCTCCGGCGAGGCGGCCAGCGGAGTGCAGATGGCGGCGGCTCTCGGCCCGGCCGCCACGCTCCTCGGCAAGGTGTTCACGATGCTGTCCGCCGTCCCGGTGGCAGCGTACGTGGACAGCCTCAAGCTCGGCCACAACTCGGAGCAGATCAAGGACAAGCTACTGCACACGCAAGGCCTGCTGCACAACGCCCAGGCCCAGGGGAGCCACCTCGGCGACAACCCTGGTCTGCTGGGGTTGCTAGAGAAGCTGAGCAGGGACGCCGACCAGGCAGAGGACTTGCTGGATGAGGTCCACTACTTCCAGATCCATGACAAGCTCCACGGCACCACCTACGCCACCACCCAAGAGGCCGGCCATCAAGCTCTCCATGCCGGTAGTGCTATTCGCCACACCCTAAGCAGCTTGGTACAGTGCTTTTCTTGCTCCCCCTGTACACCCAAGAGCAAGAGGGATGGTAGTAGTGATGATGATGCTGCTGTTGCCAGTGCACCACGCCGCGTCACCAACACCCTAGGCACCTTGGTACAGTGCTGTTCTTGCTCGCGCACATGCAAGATCAAGAGGAATGGTGACGCCCGCAACAGCAGCAGCAGCGGCAGCAACAGCAGCAGCAGCAGCAGCGTCACCAACTCCAACTCTACTAACTCTGCCAGTGCTGATGATGGTGATACACTGCATTTCGACAGAGTGTCCATGTCCAGAGAAATCAAGTCCCTGTTACAGGGCATGCAGTCCCACTGTGATTTGGTCTCCAATTTGCTCATCGGCACTATCCCAGGCAGCAGCATGCCAGTCGTCCTACATACAAGGCCTCCGACTGCTTCCATGATTATACAAGATACATTGTATGGCAGGGGAGACATTTTTGAGGAAACTGTCAACCGTATCACCCGTGCCACACAGATTGTTTCTGTTCTTCCTATAGTTGGTCCAGGGGGTATTGGAAAGACGACTTTCATCACTCATCTGTACAATGATGCAAGGACTAAAAAGCACTTTGATCTCCAGGTCTGGGTATGTGTATCCACTGATTTCGATGTGCTTAAGCTCACAAGTGAGATCCTTGGCTGCATACCTGCAAGCGAAGAAGGACGAAGCAGCGGTGTTGCAAATGAAACAACCAATTTAGACCAGCTGCAGAAATTCATAGCGCATCGTCTCAAGTCCAAGAGGTTTCTAATTGTCTTGGATGATATATGGAAATGTGACAGTCAGGATCAGTGGAAAACCCTGTTAGCTCCCTTCACAAAGGGGGAAGCTAAAGGAAGCATGCTACTTGTCACAACTCGATTCCCAAAGCTAGCACAAATGATGGAAACAGTTGGTTCACTAGAACTGGCAGGGTTGGAACCTAATGACTTCTTCACATTCTTTGAAGCATGTATATTTGGTGAAGACGACAAGCCCGAGCATTATGAAGATGAGTTTGCTGGTATTGCACGAAAAATTGCAAACAAGCTAAAAGGTTCCCCGTTGGCAGCCAAAACAGTTGGTAGGCTATTGCACAAGGACCTTTCTCAGAAACATTGGAATGGAGTTCTTGAAAAGCATCAGTGGCTAAAGCAGGAAAATAATGATGGTATCATGCAATCTTTAATGATTAGCTATGATTGCCTCCCTTTTGATCTGAAGAAATGCTTTTCTTATTGTGGCCTTTTCCCTGAAGATTATAGATTTACTTCTTCAGAAATCAGTCATTTCTGGGTTGCAATAGGCATCATAGACTCTAATCACCAAGCTGATAGGAATTACTTGGAAGAACTAGTGGACAATGGTTTTCTCATGAAGGAATTCAATTATGAGGGTGATCGATGCTGCTATGTAATGCATGATTTAATGCATGAGCTATCTAAGAGTGTTTCTGCAGAAGAATGCCTCAATATAAGTGGCTTAGATTTCAGAGCTAATGGCATCCCACAATCTGTTCGGCACTTGTCTATCAATATAGAAAACAAATATGATGCAAATTTTGAGGAAGAAATGTTTAAACTAAGGGACAGGATAGACATTGCTAATCTGCGGACTTTGCTGATTTTTAGACGATATAAAGGAAGAATCGCCAAGATTTTGGAAAATAGCTTCAAGGAAATAAATAGTTTGTGTGTCCTATTTATAGTGGTGAAGTCTGCACAATCTTTTCCATATAGGTTTTCAAAACTTATCCACCTCCAGTACCTCAAAATTACTTCATCTCCCGATGGTGACAGGGAAATGAGTTTACCTGGTACACTATCAAGATTTTATCACTTGAAATTCATGGACCTAGATGGTTGGAATGGTAGTTCTGTTTTGCCTGAAGCCTTTAGCCACCTTGAGAATTTACATGATTTCCGTGCTAAAAGGGAACTCCACTCAAATATTCGCAATGTCGGAAAGATGAAGCATCTGCAGGGGCTAAACGAATTCCATGTCAGGAAGGAGAGCATGGGATTTGAACCGTCAGAACTTGGGGCATTGACAGAGCTTGAAGGAGGACTGATTATACGTGGTCTTGAACACGTGGCAACTAAGGAGGAAGCTACTGCAGCCAAACTGATGTTGAAAAGGAATCTGAAGGAGTTGGAATTACTCTGGAGGGGCAGAGATGGACCAACTACAGATGCTGGTATTCTTGACGCTCTTCAACCGCACTCTAATCTTAGAGTACTTACAATTGCAAGTCATGGTGGTACCGTTGGTCCTAGTTGGTTGTGTCTTGACATCTCGTTAACAAGCTTAGAGATTCTCACTATAGAAGGCATATCTTGGAGCACCCTCCCACCTATTGGGAATTTACCAAATCTCAAGGGGCTCAGATTGAAGAAAATTTCTGGAATGCATCAGTTTGGGCTTCAATGTGGTGGCAAATGTTTTATG
Organism: Secale cereale; assembly: GCA_902687465.1. Lineage (NCBI taxonomy): Eukaryota > Viridiplantae > Streptophyta > Magnoliopsida > Poales > Poaceae > Secale > Secale cereale. The sequence goes on from LR738716.1 coordinate 1,008,587, forward strand.
CGCCTGGAGACGGTTGAGTTTTATGAGTTGCCAGACCTTGCTGAATGGGTTGTGGAACCTAATTGCCATTCCTTTCCAAGTCTTGAAGAAATCAAATGCATCAATTGTCCCAATCTCTGTGTGATGCCCTTGTCGGAGGTATCTTGCACCAATTTGCGCAGACTTTTTGTTTCTGGGTGCCCCAAGATGTCTCTGCCCTCCATGCCTCACACCTCCACACTGACAGATCTGGATGTTGGAATAGGTGATTCAGGAAGGTTTTCTTATGATGGAAAGAAATTGGTTGTCAGAGGGTATGGTGGTGCTTTGGTCTACCACAATCTGGATCTGGATAAAGTAGAAGATATGACTATCGGAAGATGTGATGGTTTGTTCCCTGAAGAGCTGGATGGCAGTTTTGTCTTCCGTTCAGTTAAGAGTCTCAAATTAGATGTCTCTCATCTTACCAGAAAATCTTCGTCAAAAGTGTTAAACTGGATCCCAGCTGTTTCTGCTATGGAGATAAATCAAGTGTTAAACTGTTTCCCAGCACTTTCTGTGTTGGAGATAAATGGCTATGAGGAGGAATGTGTAATGCAGTTCCCATCATCCAGCTCACTGCTAAAGCTTAGCTTTACAGAGTGCAAGCGCCTTGTTCTTGTGCCTGTGGGGAATGGAGGAGGAATTCAGGAGGACAAGTCATTGCTCCAATCATTAACAATATCCAGGTGTGGCAAACTGTTCTGTCGGTGGCCCATGGGCATGGGAGAATCAGAGACCATTTGCCCTTTCCCTGCTTCCCTCAGGGAACTTTATGTTTGGGACGAGCCAAGCATGAAGTCAATGGCTCTGCTCTCAAACCTCACGTCTCTCACTACTCTAAAGCTAAACTACTGCAGTAATTTAACAGTGGACGGATTCAATCCTCTCATCGCAGCCAACCTCATACAACTGCAAGTTAGATTCAGCAATACCTTATCAGCAGATATGCTCTCAGAGGTGGCCAAATTATTGCCTGCAGGATCCTTCCGATTGGAGAAACTCAGTGTGGATAACATCTCTGGATTGCTTGTTGCTCCTATTTGCAACCTCCTCGCCTCAGCCCTCCACACACTTGAATTCTCGTGTGATGAGAGCATGGATAGCTTGACGGAAGAGCAAGAGAAAGCGCTGCAGCTCCTCACCTCCCTCCAGAATCTAACATTTTCCTATTGCGTGGCTCTGCAGTCCCTTCCTCAAGGGTTACATCGCCTTTCTTCTCTCAAGGAGTTACGTGTCTCGTACTGTCCAGAAATCCGATCGATGCCCAAGGAGGGCCTCCCGGTTTCGCTCAGAAAACTAGAGATGAATGATCGCAGCGCTGAGATAGACGAGCAAATTGAGAAAATCAAAAGAACCAACCCAGATTTATCCGTCTCGGAAATACCACACCTCAAAGAATGATTGCAGCGCTGAGGTAACACTTGCCGCCTCTCTATTTTGTTTTTCTATTTCTGATGAAGCGAGGTTTATTCTCCATCCATATGTCAGCCTCATCTTAACTTGTCAAATCTGACAGACTAGCAGGTTCCACTCTACCACTTGTCAAATCTTTTATGCACACAAGTTGTCAAACCTGCACATTAATCAGCAGATGCGAGATACAACCGACTCTTCATTCTGCACATTAATCAGCTGTTAACTCTTCATTCTGCTACATGAATCATGATCGATATTTCTCTGCAACTCAAATCTGCCGGTTAGTACCTCCAGAACCCAAATTTCTGATCCTTAATTTATGATTGCATTCACAGTGCAAAGCAACCACTTTGTCTTGCTTATTCATCTTTCTTCTTCTTGCTTTCTCTAGTTTTTGATATGTGCTTAATTTATGTCTACATTGAGATTGATACACCACCGTTGATGTTACTTCTCATAATATATATATATATATATATATATATATATATGGGTGCATTTTCTTCGTCAGGCTTCTGTTCCCTATGTATGTGATATAAAAAAGGGGGTGTGAGACATCACTCACTCACTTGATACTCATCAAGAAGAAGACTTGAGTCGTAGCTGCAAGAACTGATCGAGGCTGGAATCATGGAATTATCAGGCTTGTGCTCTTTTTTCGCATGAAGCAGCAGGAATGAACAGGCCAATTTAAGTGTTGGCGAAGAGGAGGTATTTAACTGGCTGCTATTATTTAAAAAGAATATTTTCTTTGTTTTCTTACCATGAATGAATGAATCAAGTGGCTTTATTTCCTCTTTGTTGAATCCTTTCCTTTGGCAGAGTACTGAAACTATTGAACACAGCTACAATGTTGCACTGATCCTTGACTCTATGCAAGGTAATGGATGATTTGGTGTTGTTTAAGTTACCTTAGAGTGCTTTCTTCATACTCTGTCTGATCAAGTTGACTTATTCGATTCTGCAGTCCCAGTAGTGAATTTCACAGCTGATTCAGAGCAAACATACAAACAAACAGAACAGAAAGGAACAGAAGTGAAGCACAAATACTAGGTTCTTCTGCCCAAGTTCCCACTGTTCCGATCATGATTTTGTTCCGTGACCACGGACGAATGGATTGATGATGCCGATTTTGTTCGGTCTAACTATCGTTAGCACAGTGCATAGGTTCATGCCGATGATTCATTTTTCCCTGCATCGGTTGACATATGAGTCTGTTTATTCTGTATATCATGAGCCTACTTCTTCTGCCAACATGGACAGGTGTGACAACGCAAAGCCCTTATGCTATGATGCCTACAGTTGTTAACCACATGTTACGACTTTGTTGTCCCCAGTCACAAAATGGCTCTTCCCGGACACGGTACTGTGGCTTCTAGATACCATATTTTTTCAGCGACTACGGGAGCGGACGTAGCTTCACTACATTACTGCACCAGGCCCACCTGTCATACACTCAAAGGCAGGTGCAGTTATGGCACCGGAGCTCAATATAGGAGAACAATGCTCATTTTAAAAACAGAGTGATGATGGCATGAATATAGGAGAGCAGCGTTCATTTAAAAAAATTCGATGTCAGTTTTAAATATGTGATTTCATGTTTTAGAAAATGTTCATTAAATTTAGAAATATAGTCTTCACCTATATTTCTCAAAATGTTCATGCAATTTTGAAAACAATTCAAGTATATCTTAAAAAGGTACATGCATTTTTAATTTATTTTCACTTTATCATGTATTTAAATATATATTCACGCATTATCAAATAATTTTCAACCAACTAAAATGTTTCTAGCTATTTAAAAATATGGATAAACAGTGTTTACATTTTTTTCTCTTTAAACATACATGTAATTTTACAATATGTTCACGTATGTTTTTAAAAATGTTGATGAATTGTTAAAAAATATCACGCATTACCAAATAATGTTCACTTTATCATGGATTTTAAAAATATATTCACGAAATAAAATGGTTCTATCTATTCAAAATATTAATATTTATTTAAAATAAATGATGCGGACTCCGGGCATGTGCATCATTTAATGCATAGGCCCAGCTGGTTCATTTATCCTATCTACAAGTACTGATCAAAGTCACTGGGCTTAATTTAGGGCAAGGTTGAGCATATGAGTAGGTCACGGTGCATCTGACTATGTTCTGAAAAACAAAATTTGTGAAATATTTTAGAAAATGGGAACAATATTTTCATGGGCGACAGCTATGTCAGTTTAAAAAAACGGGAACAATACTTTAAATCACATTCTGAAAATCCGAATTACGAACAATACTTTAAATTCATGTCCTTTTTTGGAATCTGCGGAACCCTCAAACTTTTCCCAAATTCATGTACTTTCTCAAAAGCCGCAAACTTTTCTCAAATTCATGATTTGCTTTAAATTGTGAAGCTTTTCAAATCCATGACCTATTTTTAAAATCTGCAAACTTATTTTCAAATGCACGAAACCTGTGAACATTTTTCAAAAATTTGAACTTTTTTGAAACTATGATTTTTTTAATTCAAGATTTTCTGAAAGCAAAACCTGCAAACTATTTTCAAATTTGTGAACTTTTCAGAAAACCTGCAAAAAAAATCAAATTAATGATTTTTTTTCAAATCAGTAAAACTATTTGAAATCTAGATTATTTTTCAAATTCACAATTTTTTTTTAAATCTGCCTAGCCCACAAACGTTTTCCAAATTCATGAATTTTTTTATACCCGCGAACTTTTGTCAAATTCATGATTTTTTTTCTAAATCCATGAATTGTTTCAAATCCGCGAACAACCTTCAAACCTTTTTTTTTTCCAAATGTCCAAAACCTTTGATATTTTTAAAAATTCATGAACTTCTTTGAAACCCACGAACTTTCTAAAAATTCATGATATTTTTTGGAATCCACAATTTTTGTATGGGTTGAATTTTGGGTTTTGTGAGTGCACAAATTATTGAATTATATAAGACCGGTGGCCGGTGGCGACGTTAATGACTGTATGAAACAGGGAAAGGAGAAGCAAACCGGCGATAGACAAAAACTTGCACGTGCCAGTGTGTAAGGGTTTCAGTGCGGACTTTGATGGAGATCAAATGGCTGTTCATCTACCTTTATCCTTGGAAGCTTATGTTTTCTCATATGAATCTCTTATCTCCCGCTATTGGGGATCCTATTTGCATACCATACCAAGACATGCTTATTGGGCTTTATGTATTAATGATTGGAAAGCGTCGAGGTATTTGTGCAAATAGATATAATAGTTGCAGAAACTATCCAAATCTAAAAGTAAATTACAATAATAATAATACTAATAATAATTCTAAGTATAGGAAAGATAAAGAACCCCATTTATCTAGTTCTTATGATGCAATGGGAGCTTATGGACAAAAACTAATCAGTTTAGATAGTCCCTTGTGGCTATGATGGAACCTGGATCAACGCGTCATTGGGTCTAAGAGAAGTTTCGATTGAAGTTCAATATGAATCTTTGGATGTAATATTTGGCGTCAGCCTATAGGTTTTTTGGTTTGTTTTCATTTCTTCTTTGAGAGAATGTGAAAGATTACCCTTTGATTTACCAGAAGCGGAGGAAGAATTAGTAGCAGGTTACCAAATTGAATATTCTGGTATCAAATATGGTTTATTTTATCTTGTTTCTTACCTAAATTTATTAGTTATTTTTTTATTTGTAACAGTTCTCTACTTGGGCAGGTGGAATTTATCTATTCCCGATATATCCTTTTTTGATTTATTTATTTCCAAATGAATAAAGCAGTTGGCTCCCACGGTAGATCTAAAATTGTTGTTAAATTCCAACATCTAATGATTATCCACTTAAACGTCAATTAGCAGAAACCCCTCTTATCTCAATGATTAGCAAAATTACTAGGCCGTATCCAACCTAACTCGCCCGGTACCATGGCGCTGGCCTGCTGTAGGCGGGCACAGCTGACGGGGCTCCCAACTCCAGCGAACACCGTGCAAAGCTCCCTTCGTTTCGAGAAGCCGAGTTGAGGGACGCCGCTGGCGAGGGTGCCCGTGGCGTCGGCCCAGGGAGCCTCCCTCACCGACGACGTGGACCCTGCGGCCCAGGACTGCGTATGGGACTGTTAGGAGGCGGGCACAGCTGACGGGGCTCTTTTTTTAACTCATGTTTTTTTGAAAGACATCAGGAGAGCTGCTGTGATTCCATTAAGAAGAAGAAAGGCCGATCCCTGCGGCCCAGGACTGCGTATGGGACTGTTAGGAGGCGGGCACAGCTGACGGGGCTCTTTTTTTAACTCATGTTTTTTTTGAAAGACAACAGGAGAGCTGCT
>LR738716.1:1024560-1057613 GCA_902687465.1 Secale cereale
CGTGGGGGGGGGGGGTCTGTCGTCATCGATATACCCCCTCCCCGATAACATTATTTTCCCGTGTATGTATCTCGTCGTCGATATATGATTCCTTACTGTGATTAGCTAGCTAGTTCTACGTTTGCCATTAATATATCCATCTGTCATGTTTGAATAATAATTGCCATGTTGTAAATATTTGTAGAAACTATGGACGACAACCCCCGAGACGAAGCACAAGAAGCGATGTTGCTGGACATAATCGCAAACGGACGTGATGCCGTCTTGTCGTTTCTCAACGACACCGATGAGCTGCTGGAAAGAGAGGATGAAGAAGCAGTCTATGATTATGATGGCTCCGGTGACCCAATGCACATGCAAGAAGTAGACCGTGAGGACGGCTCCGGTGACCCAATACCGGTGCAAGAAGGAGACCGTGATGACGGCTCCGGTGACCGAACCGAGTCCGGCCAGCAGGTATATATATATTAGTTAAGCCTGTGCTGACTAGTTAATTGATGCATTCATTGTTTTGGTATGTACACATATTAATTAACTCTCGTCTTTGTTCTTTTTTCTAGCCCTCCGGATCGAGCACATCTTCGGTAAGGAGACAAGGCCCGAAGAAAAAGTTGAGCTCGGATGAAAAGTTTTGAGATCACAGAAATCGCGCGCAACGGCCAACCGATTGAACCCATCCGGACAAAGAATGCATTTGTTAATCAGTGTGGGGTTCTGGTTGGGGACAAGATCCCGATCAGCATCCAGCAATGGTTAAATCCGGCTGCAGAAGACCCTCAGGTGTCTTATGTCACTGATATGCAGAAAGAAGATCTTTGGACTGGGCTGAAGTCAAATTTCACCCTACCGCCAGAGGATGATTCGGCGAAGCCAGTTGAAGAGGAATTAATCAAGTCTTTTGCTCTTACGAAGATGGCAGACCTATTCAGGGGGTGGACGAAACATCTGAATAAGTTTGTCCGCAAAAAAGAGACACCAGAATTCAAGGGCATATATGAGAAGATCAAAGATGACTGGCCCGCATTTGTGGCCTATAAGACATCGGAAAAGAGTAAGATGATGTCAGCGACAAACCATAAAAATGCTGCGAAGAAGATGCATCACCATCGCACGGGGTCAGGTGGCTACCTCAGAGCCCGGCCTAAGTGGGCCAAGGCTGAGAATGATCTGCTTCAGAAAGGGATCGAACCAGAGACAATGAACTGGCCAGACTGTTGCCGGACTTGGTTCTTCGGGGCTGACGGAACCTTGGACCCTGTATCAGGGTGGTGCATTTGGACGGACAAGCAATTGGAAATACCACTCAGGAAGATGCGGCAATATATCAAAGCAGCGCAACAAGGGACGTTCGTTCCTGACAGAGAGAACGTCGAGCTCACAATAGCCCTCGGGAATCCTGAGCACCCTGGACGGACACGGGGCACGCCATGCTCCCTTCCGTGGAAGGCCGGGTTTCCAGACATAGGCGGTTACAAATGCCACGAGAGGAGGAAGAAAGTGCAGCAGACCGAACTGCAGGCGCTGCACGCCAGAATACAAGCGATAGAGGAACGAGAAGCAAACCGGGACAAAAGAACTGCCGAAGCTTCCCCCGAAGCTACCCCGCCATCTCAGCGGAGAAGCAGCGTGGCTTCCACCGAGCTGCTTCAGCCGGAGCATGTCTTGACGACTCCTGCCAGCTATCCTGTGGATGCTATCACGGAGTCTCAAAATTGCCACCTTATGACGCAATGGATAAATATGAAGGTCAAGGCGGCTGCTGGCTCTGTTTATCCTACTGGACCCGGCGCAACCTTTCACTGCCGGCCGGTTCCAGAAGGATATGCTAGGGTGATGGTGGATGAAATAACGGAGGGATTTGAGGACCTCCAGCTTGACCACCCTACCGGTGAAGGGGAGACTCGGCTGGGTTCTTCTCTGAAGACTCCATGCCTATGGCGGAAGGACCTCATCAACATTCTGAACTGGACGCCTCCGCCTCCTCCGGCGAGTCAGGGCACTCCGCCTCCTCCACCGCCTCCTCCTCCGGCGAGTGACGATCAGGGAACTCCGGCTCCTTCTCCGGCGCGAGGCGGTACTCCTCCACCTTCCCCGCCTGCGCCGGCGCGCCCGAGCAGCCAGCCTCCTCCTTCTCCGCCTAGTCAGCAAGGGCGGAAGAGACCCGCCGCCGCTCCGGCTGCTCCGGCACGTCATAGTCCTTCTCCTCCGCCGCGTAAGCAAGGAAAGAAGACAACCGCTCCATCTGGTCTGCCGGTGTCTAGTAGTACAGCCAGAGGCGGGAGGCAATACAGATTCGGTCCTTCTCTCATCACGCCTCTAGAGAAGTTACCATATGAGAGGTACGATGAGAAAAACACGAAGATCGCTGAAGGCGAAGTGAAGGACTGGCTTGAAGGGTTGAAAGCACAGAGACATCCACCTCCGGAGGAGAAGATAGATCCGGTGAAAGCAAAGCGCACTCTGGCTGCCCTGAAGAAACCAGCGAAGTGTCCGCCGAAAGACAACTATGACCGCATTATTGAAAAGTCATTTCACGAAGCGAAGCGGTCGGGAAGTACTAGAAGTGATCAAAGGTTAGCAGAAGGACGAGCTGGGAAACAAATTGCCCAGCTCGGCGAACAAGCGGACCAATCGTGCCCCCCGCTCAAGGTGTCTAGCGACATCGTCACTAATGATCCGAGGATGGTGCCCGGTTATAGCAATCTTGGAGATTACCTGCCTGACGATGTACATTATGCTTTCTTGGAGGTGCAGATACAAAGATACGAGTACGGGAAGCCTCTCATCAAAGATGAAAGATCTCTATCAACGATGATGCGAAGATTGCATGATTGGTACTTGAAAATCTACAGAGAGTCTGGGGGGAGGGATAGTTTGTATGTGAGAGTTAAACCGGAGCATGACCTCGTTGGAATTGAACTGTTGCCTATTCCATTTGAGGAGTTCTATCAGTTTTTCAATCAATTGGCCCTCGATAAAGCAACGGTCACCTGCTACTGTCGGTAAGTAGTACTACTTCTGTCATTAAGTCTCTCTATATAGCTCAGCTCTTTCATTGCATGTATTTATAATTATCCTCACTATATTATGCAGATTGAAGATCGTCGAATTGAAAAAAAGACAAGTCGGTGATATAAGGTTCATTAACACATATCTCATAGATGCAACTGAGGTTGAATTGCGTGCCACAGATACCGAGGCCAACTTGATACGATCGTTGGTGGTAAATGAAAACAAAGATATAATACTCTTTCCTTACAACTTCAAGTGAGTGTTACTGTCTTGTCCATATTCGGTTTCCCTTATATATTAGTCAAGGTTATAGTAATGTAATTGATGAGTTCATGCATGCGTGCGCAGCTTCCACTATATTCTCATAGAGATTAAGCTTGAGCAGGGAGTAGTAACTGTCTTGAACTCTAAACGAAAAGATCCCAAGGAGTATGCGGACATGACTCAAATGCTCGAGAAGTAAGTTAAATCGATCATTATCCACCATGCATATCAGCAACTTTGTTCATTTCTGATATCAAGTAATTGTTTTCTTTGTCTGGCAGGGTTTGGAGAAAATTCACCAAAAAAGCTCCGGGAGTGCCGAAGAAGCTGGAATTTAGACACCTGAAAATAAGTACTATATAGTAGCATGTTCCGCGCATCTCCTATTGATTCAAGCGCTAGTTTCATCAATACCATTTGGCATTCTTGCTTATCAGTTTGATTGACCTCTATTTCTTGTAAAGTGGTTGTGGCAGGAACAAGGGAATGATTTCTGTGGATACTACATTTGCGAGTCCATCCGCCACACGACCTGTGAGCGGGGCTACTCTGACGCACAATTTGAAGTGCGTAAGCAATTAATAATATTCATAATTTTATTTCATTACCATCATTAATTTGTGTTGAGTTTCATTTATTCATATATATATGTATTGACCCCCTTCTTCAAATTAGATCTTTCGGATGCGGAATGAACTCCTAGCACCAGATCGTCTACGAGCAATTCAAGAGGAATTGGCGGCATTCTTCCTTGACCACGTGATTGCTGAAGACGGAGAATACTATGTGGACCATGCATCCATATGATAGGAGATTATATTTGTAAGAGATAATTATTGTATATATGTACCCGGTAGTGTCGGATAGATATACGAGAACTTGTTGTTCGACCAATCTCTCGGAGAAGGAGAGGTGGTCGATATCACTTCTCTCTGTATGCATATATATGTTGATGATGATCTTCTGTTTCCTTCCTTTGCTTACTAGCTAGCTAGCTAGCGTGTCTAGTCCTCTCTATACGTATGTGTAGTACGTTGCGTCGACCAAGCACGGACATAAGAGAGGATACTTCTCTCTATTAATTAGCTAGCTAATTAACACAATATATGAAACACCTAAATTAACCCCCCAAAACCCCCAAACCCACCCCCCTTTCAAAAAAAAACAAAAAAACCCCAGCCACAGAAATGCTGACGCGTGGATGCCTTTTGGTCCCGGTTGGTGCCACCAACCGGGACCAAAGGCCCTACTGCCTGGGCTCCGCGCACAGGCCACGTGGAGGCCCATCTGTCCCGGTTCTAGTTTGAACCGGGACTAAAGGGCTAGGGCATTAGTACCGACACTTTAGTCCCGGTTCAAGAACCGGGACAAAAGGCCCTTACCAACCGGGACTAAAGGCCCGTTCTTTACTAGTGTATGCATATGTTGTTACTGTTGAAACTGCTGCTTGGTGATGTATTGGTGCTTGCTGTGCTTTCTGTGATGTTGTAGATGAAGATGTGAAACTCGTGGTTGCTGATTAAGATGTGAAGCTGGTGGTTACTGATGGAATAGATGTGCTAGCTTCAAGTAGATCTAGTGGTAGTAATAGTTGATGAAGAAGTGAACTTTCAGTATGATCTATGTGGTTGTAACAGTTGAATATGTATGAACTAGTACCAATGTCTCTTTTGTATGAACTAGTTTGTCTCTCAAGTTCAGTAAATTGTTCATGCAATGACTCTATTCTATGAACGAAAATCACTGTCAGGTTTAGTAGTATGATCCAACTGCATATCAGCACAAAATGAGTATGTAAATGTTGCTCAACAAAATGATCCAAGTAAATGTAAGCCCAAACATGCACACATATGATAAGAAGAGATGCATCAAATGGTTCCAACAACACAAATGTACTGCAGATATAGCAAACAACTGACACATGATCAAAAGATCATTGGTTTTTAAGATGCCTTCAGTAAGATCAATGGTTCCTAACATGACTTCAAGTAAGCAAAATGATGTCAACCATCATACTGATATATCCTACCTGAGGGCGTCCATAGTGCCTTCGATAATGATCTCGCTAGGTTCTTTTGGCAGGCGGCCAACGACCGCCAAAAGTATCACATGGTAAAGTGGGCGGATATTTGCATGCCTAAGGACCGTGGTGGCCTGGGCATTCCTGCATCCCGCCACATAAACGTTGCGCTCATGTTGAGATGGTTCTGGTGAATCTTACGCGCGAGGGAGGGCTATGGTTACAGCTCATTCAAGCGAAATACCATAGGGGTGAGCCGCTCCTGGCATGCAACCGGAGGGAGGGCTCACAATTCTGGCGAGCCATCCAAAGGATCAAGGAGGACATCCGCCTAGGGATCTCCTTCTCCTTAGGGAACGGGAAAGGGATCCAATTTTGGCTGGATCCTTGGCTTTTTAGGTCAGCTTTTTCCTTTTTTTGGTGTTTTGGTTTTCCGCCGGTCTTTCTTAGCTTTTGGACGGAATTTCTTTTTTCAATTTTTTTATTGAAATAATGTTTTTATTTTTTTCCTTTCTTGAAAAGTACGGTTTTTCTTCCACGGGAGGCATGGATTTGCTTTCGCGAGAGGCACGGTCGTGCCTATCGAAAACGGGAAAAATAATTTTTCTGTTTTTTTCTTTCGCGAGAGGCATGGTTTTGCTTCCGTGAGAAGCACGGTCGTGCCTCTCGGAAACGAAAAAATGTGTTTTTTTTTCGCGAGAGGCATGGACGTGCCTCTTGAAACGAAAACAAAATCGGGTTTTCTATTTTTTCACGAGAAGCACGATTTTGCTTATGCGAGAGACCGTGCCTCTCAAAAACAAAAAAAAATGTGTTTTCTATTTTGTTTTTGTGAGAGGCACAGGTTTGCTTCCGCGAGGGCACGACCCTCTCGGAAACAAAAAAACATGTTTTTTTCTTTCCACGAGAGGCATGATTTTAAAGATCTCGACGTGAGAAATCCAACGGCAAAAACGGTTTGAGATTTGAATGCACGATTTGAGAGATAAAATGTTTTAACCTAGAAAGGTGGGAGTGACCTTGAAAGGGGTATTCCTCAAATAGAGATTTCCACAGTTTATGGACCGACGTAACGGGCCGTTCCTATTCGGCGGGTCGTTGTCTAGCGACCTAGCGGATACACCCTGCGCGATGTATGGGCCGACCCAGTCTGGTTTTTCCCACCCGGTTTGGGGAAGTTTCTAGAACCTTCCCTAGATAGATTTATTTCTTTTTCTGTTTTTCTTTATTGTATATTTTTATTTTCTAATTTTTATTTTTATTTTTATTTTATTTTTCTTGTTGCCAAGTTCCCTGATATATTAATTTTCATTTACTTTCAAATTTTTTGCTAACATCTTTTTCGATTTCGCGAACTTATTTTTAGATCGTGAATATTTTTTTAAACCGTGACATGTTTTGAAATGGCAAACATTTCTGTCATTTTTGCAAACATTATTTTTCAATTTGTGGGCATTTTGTGAAAAAAATAGAATCGGAAAAATTTGTTTGAATCAATGCAATTTTTTGAATACATGAACATTTTTTAGACAAACCTTTTGTGAATTGATGAACATTTTTAGAATTGACGAAAAAAAATTGGATGGATAAATTTTTTCTAATTGACAAACATATTGGAATCAATTAACATTTTCTGAAGTTCATATTTTTTTGTTTGAAGAACATTTTTTGAATCTGCGAGCAGTTGCTTAATCGAATTTTTTAATTCATGATCAATTTTATTTATTTTTGTAAACATTTTACGAATTTCGAATTTTCTTGTTCAAATTCCCGAGCATTTTCTCAATACGTGAATATTTTTCAAAGTCATTAATATTTTTTAATTCACAAACATTTTATGATTTCAGAAACAATTTTTGGATGTTGGACTTTTTTGAAATGCAGTTTTGTTTTTGGAAAATACAACAAAAAGCAAAATAGGAGCGGTCTTCTAAAGGAAACAGGAGGATCACTATAATTTCTCTCTATAAACTTGGTCAAAGATTGCGAAATGTCAATTCCTTAAAAACAAATCTATATACACTATTATAAAACAGAGGAAGCACTATAATGTCTTACATACATTGTATTATAAAACAGAGGAAGCACTATACTACCTCCTGATAATGTTTTGCTCATGCATTATAAGAATAAGCTAGCAATGAATATGTTCGAGATACTACAGAAAGACGAAATGACGAATAACGTAATCAAACACAGGGGACATGAGGATTTAATGTGGAAAACCCCTCGAGCACGAGGGGGGCGGGGGCGGGCGCAAACCTTCACTATGATAGAAGAAGTTACAAACACCGGAGATTTACAGGTGGTCAATTTATCCCGTGTCGCGGCTTACAAGAGGTATATATAATAGTGGTGACCTAAGTCAATACTGATCCGCTATGGCCCAAGCCTCCTGGCGATGGGCCTTTGCTCCGCTCCACTTGTTAGAAGTTAGCCTTTAACTTTATACTTCAATTTGGATCCCAACATAACCAACTCCACCTTGATACATACTCCATCTTGTAGTATGAATGAGAAACTTCTTCCTGAACAAACAAAGAAAACACTTTTGATGCCAAACAACCACTAGGGCTATTCAGTGACACCAACTAAGTCGCAACAAAGCTCAAATTTAGCAATAGGAACAGACTTTGTCAACATATCAATAAGATTATCATGACTATTTATCTTTTTTTTTTTTGCGATTGAATGATGACTATTAATCTTACATACCATCAGTTTATCTTGGGCAACAATGTTTCCAACATGGTGGTATTTGACATCAATGTGCTTTGTTCTCCCATGGAACATCTAATTATTAGTATATAGCACTCCGATTGTCACAAAACAAATTAGTGCAACATAGTGTTCTCGCGGAGAATGGCGACCGTCAGGCGGCCATCTCCTTCTCGGACATCCACTTGAACATCACCTTCGGCAACAAGGTCATCTTCAAGCTGGGCCCAAGCCTTTCGGCGACGGGCCTCCGCTCCGCTCTGCTCATCAGAAGTTAGCCTTTTACTTTATATTTGAATTTTGATCACAAGTATATATTTTATGTGTGAGAGGGGGGGGGGGGCATCGGCCCCCTTGCCCATATTTAGAAAATATGAAATTTATCACATAAGGGGGGCATTACCCTCATAAATGGAGTACATATTGGCTTATAACAACAAGCCATTTTTATAGAAATCGAACAAACATAATCGATTCAACCCTGTCCGACGAGGTTGATCGGCACAACATTGATGGCGGTCACTGGATACTTGAGGGAGCGGCTGCTCTTCCTCGCCACGTCTAACTAAGTCTTTATAGTTGAGAGAATAGGGTCGCCAGGTTGGTGAGGAGCACCACGAGGATCCACCAGAGCACGCCGGATCTCCCTTCCAGTCGGGCAACGTGTTGTGTTAGAATAATATGAGGCACCCTATCGATCTACCGAGGACCACACAATGACACGAGGCACGGCACCGATGATTTGTTAGCGAGGTTCACCGATATGGATACATTTTTGGGTCCTGACTATGGGCGCTCCTCCTCATGACACCGTCACAATACCGCACCCCTGCTGTCCAGGCGCCAGCACACGCCACCGGCTCCCCCTGCGTATATGTTCTATTATGTTGGCATAGATTATATCGTGTGTTTACCCTCTTATTATATAAGAGGCCTAGGGGTACACTGTCCTAATAGGACACGGCTCCTACTTTGTCTACACATAGTCCGAAAACTTAGTACATGTGTGAATACATAGACAAAACAGAGTGTCCCTAGTATGCCTCTACTAGACTAGCTCATTGATCAAAGATGGTTATGTTTCCTATCCATAGACATGAGTTGTCATTTGATCAACGGGATCACATCATTAGGAGAATGATGTGATGGACAAGACCCGTTCATTAGCTTAGCAACTTGATCGTTTAGTTTTACTGCTATTGCTTTCTTCATGACTTATACATGTTCCTATGACTATGAGATTATCCAACTCCCGAATACCGGAGGAGCACCTTGTGTGCTATCAAACATCACAACGTAACTGGGTGATTATAAAGATGCTCTACAGGTGTCTACGAAGGTGTTTGTGGTGTTGACATAGATCAAGAATAGGATTTGTCACCCAGAGTGTCGGAGAGGTATCTCTGGGCCCTCTCGGTAATACACATCATAATAAGCCTTGCGAGCAAATGACTAATGAGTTAGTCATGAGACGATGTATTACGGAACGAGTAGAGAGACTTGCCAGTAACGAGATTAACTAGGTATGGTGATACCGATGATCGAATCTCGGGCAAGTAACATACCGATGACAAAGGGAACAACGTATGTTGTTATGCGGTTTGACCGATAAAGATCTTCGTAGAATATGTAGGAACCAATATGAGCATCCAGGTTCCGCTATTGGTTATTGACCGAGATGAGTCTCGGTCATGTCTACATAGTTCTCGAACCCGTAGGGTCCGCACGCTTAACGTTTGATGACGATCGCTATTATGTGTTTTGATGTACCGAAGGTAGTTCGGAGTCCCGGATAAGATAACGGGCATGACGAGGAGTCTCGGAATGTCCGAGACATAAAGATCGACATATTGGAAGCCTATATATGGACATCGGAATGGTTCTGGATGAGTTCGGGCATTTACCGGAGTATCGGGGGGCTATCGGAACCCCCCGGGGAGTATATGGGCCTTATTGGGCCTTAGTGGAATAGAGGAGAGGAAGGGAAAAGGTGGAGGGCGCGCCCTCCTAGCCCAATCCGAATTGGGAGGGGGCGGCCCCCCTCTCCTCCCCTTCCTTCTCTCCTACTCCTACTACATGGAAGGGGGGATTCCTACTCCCGGTGGGAGTAGGACTCCCCGGCGCGCCATAGTAGAGGGCCGGCCCCTCCTCCACTCCTTTATATACGTGGGGAGGGGGCACCCCATAGACACAAGTTGATTCTAGCCGTGTGCGGTGCTCCTCTCCACAGTTACACACCTCGGTCATATCGTTGCAGTGCTTAGGCGAAGCCCTGCGCCGGTAGCTTCATCATCACAACAATCGGCCAAAACTTCGAGTGTTGATGACCGACACGTAAGCGCACCTTGGGCTTGAACAACTATGGAAATCCCTTTGGGAACCAAAAACAGTGAGTAATAGTCCAAGAAACGGGCCAGAATAGGCCAAAACTGCGATTGTTGATGACCAGCATGTAATCGCTTTGGGACCCGAAAACAGTGAGTTCCATGAATTGGGTTAGAATCGACAAAAACCGTGAGTATTGATGACCGACACGTAAACGCACCGCGGGGTTCGTCAATCATGGAAATCACTTCGGGACCCCAAAACCGAGTAATAGTCCAAGAAACGGGCCAGAATCGACCCAAACTGCGAGTCTTGACGACCAACACGTAAGCACACCTTGGGGTTCGACAACCATGAAAATCACTCCGGGACCCAAAAATGGTTAGTAATAGTCCAAGAAATGGGCCAGAATCGGCTACAACTGCGAGTGTTGGTGACCGATGCGAAAACGCACCCTATGGTTCATCAGCCATGAAAATCGCTCTGAGACACCAAAACGGTGAGTAATAGTCCATGATACGGGCCAGAATAGTCCAAAACTGCGAGTGTTGATGACCGACACGTAAACGCACCCCATTGTTCGTCAATCGTGGAAATCGCTCCTAGACCCCATGAAACGGGCCATAATAGGCCAAAACAGCGAGTGTTGAAGAACGACACGTAAGGGCACCCTGGGTTCAACAACCATGAAAATCGTTTCGGGACCCCAAAACGGTGAGTAATAGTCCACGATATGGGCCAGAATAAGCCAAAACTGCGAGTGTTGATGACCGACACGTAAAAGCACCTCGGGGATCGTTAATTGCGGAAATCGCTCCGGGAGCCAAAACGATGAGTAATAGCCCATGAAACGGGCAAGAATCGGCCAAAACTGCGAGTGTTGATGACCTACACGTAAGCGCACCTTGGGCTTCAACAACTATGAAAATCGCTTTGGGAACCCAAAACAGTGAGTAATAGTTCAAGAAACGAGCCAGAATAGGCCAAAACTGCGATTGTTGATGACCGGCATGTAATCGCTTTGGGACCCCAAAACGGTGAGTTCCACGAATTGGGTTAGAATCGACAAAAACCATGAGTATTGATGACCATCACGTAAACTCACCCCGGGGTTCGTCAATCGTGGAAATCACTTCGGGACCCCAAAACCGAGTAATAGTCCAACAAACGGGCCAGAATCGGCCCAAACTGCGAGTCTTGACGACCAACACGTAAGCACACCTTGGGGTTCGACAACCATGAAAATCACTCTGGGACCCAAAAATGGTTAGTAATAGTCCAGGAAATGGGCCAGAATCGGTCACAACTGCGAGTGTTGGTGACCGATGCGAAAACGCACCCTATGGTTCATCAGCCATGAAAATCGCTCTGAGACACCAAAACGGTGAGTAATAGTCCATGATACGGGCCAGAATAGGCCAAAACTGCGAGTGTTGATGACCGACACGTAAACGCACCCCATTGAACGTCAATCGTGGAAATCGCTCGGGCAAGAAGAAATCTAATGTAATTGTCATACGCAATGTAAATGTAACATCAAGGAAGAAGCATGGGTCATCAGAGAGCGAGTCGCAATCAGGCTCTGATGTGGCATCAGAGGATAGTGATGATTCACACAGAAAGTCCAGCAAGAGGAATCATCATAAGCGCTCAAGCTCGAAGAAAAAAGGGGATAAGAAAACCACTGTTGAGTCTGAAGATGAGCACACCAAGGATGGAATGTCTAATGGGCAGCAAGATGGAGATCAAGGAAACTGGAATGCGTTCCAGAATTTCTTGCTCAGAGATGAAGACAAGACAAGAGATCGTAATGACGGGGACATGTTCGCCAGTGAAAGAGAAGCACCACCACCACCTAGGAGGAGAGAGACCACAAGAAATATGGATGATCCTATTCTTTTATCAGAGCGAGGTTCTGCCGATGTCAATGAGCGGCATGCGATGTCTTTCAGTTCAGCCAACGGGAGACTTAGGACCAGGCAGATGATGTCTGGTGATGAACTTATGATGTCTGCGGAAGGTCGGAGCTTTGTGGATGGTGGCATGAAGGAGATAGAAGCTGGAGGTGGAGGATACAGAAGGGGGGCAAATGATGACTTCATGGTTTATGGACAGGACAACTCAATGGACAGGAGGAGCTCCTTGGACCCCCTTGCCGAGGCGCATTACAAGAGACCCACTCCTCTAGAGGAAAAGAAGAATGTGCGCAGTATGGGCGATGAGTCCTTCATGATACCTGTTACCTCCAATTCACAGGATAATCTTGGAGCAGCCGGTCGTACTGCCATTGACATAGATGCCGAGCTTGGCTCAAGTGTTCAGAAAACATCAGATGCTAAGGCTGGAGCTGAACTTTTCTATGAGCCAGATGAGTTGATCCCAGAGCGTGGATTTGAAGATGTTTCATTTGGATATGACCCATCAATGGACTATGACAGCCACATGCAGATTCAGCATGACGTCAGTGTTGAAGATGCAAATGCAGAGGATTTATCCGTTTGTATTGAGGGTGAAGAAAAGATGCCGGGGAAAGATAAGAAGCTTAGAGGTTCACAGGAGGGCTTGGATAAAAGAAGGAAGGATGCCTCAGTAAGGAGACTGTCAGCACCCAAAGGCCCACTAACCGATGCACAGAAACGCGCGCAAAACCTACGGGCGTATAAAGCGGGCCTTCAAAAGGAAAAGAAGGAGCTGGTATTGATGTTTTACTTTTATACATTTTATATATTAAACAGTTTATTCTTTTTTTCTGGTTTTAAGTGCAGTAATACCCTGTGATGTGTGCCCCACATGATTTAATTTACTCCTTTTTAACATCCTCACCGCATATTTTAAATGACCAAATTGAATCTATATACAACAGAGTGCTTTCTATCTCCTTTTGGCGTGCAATATTAAATTAATACCTGCACCATTCTCACATGTATCAAATGCCATTTTTGCATCACTGTTTCCTACCCCTGTTAATCGTATATTTGTAATTCAATTTTTTTTTTTTTGAGGATGTATATTTGTAATACATGTCTCTAGAGTAGAGTAGAACACCACAACCTACAAGCAAATAAAGTGGTGGAGAATGTCATTTGTTTGCATCGGCAGAATTGCAATTTTCAGCAGGATTGCTCAAACCTCTGATGAATTTGTTTTCTTGTAAATAAATAATTTCAGGAAGCGGAGCAGATGAAACGTCTGGAAAGGCTTAAGCAAGAGAGGGAAAAGAGGATTGCTGCAAGAAGCGGCGCATCGAATCCCCAGAAAACAGCAGCTAAAGCAAGCGCGGTGAGCAAGTCAACCTCATCCTTGGCTGAGATGAAAAAGGAGAAAAGTGGCGGCGGCACAACCGAATCCTTGATCGAGCGATTGAAAAAGCTTGCTCAACCTAAAACCAATGCTTCAACTTTGAACCCCAAGTCAGCAACTGCAGACCATCCACGGAGAAGAAGCTTGCCGCAATAAGGTTGTTGTGCTTTGGGTATTTATGTAGTTTTGTTGATTGATTGATGAGGCCAACAATTCGATTTGTATTGATTAAGAAGTTTGGTCTGTTGATTTCTAGTACATACCTGTGTTGTTTGTAAGCAGTTTGTATAATCTGGCCTTTATTACATTGTATTGTATTACAATCTACACATTATTAACTCAGGTACATACTTGTGGATCGGACGTATTGGTGTACTAGTTCTGGTGTATGGGTATGTTTGGATTGTGGCCAAAGTGTACCCTACCAAAATTTTGGTCATGACCAAATGATTGGTCTTTGTTTGGATGGTTACCAATTATTTGGCATGCCAATGAACTCTATCCAACTCTAGTTCATTTTTCTTGCCAATGTTGGCCAAATCATTGGCAACCAAAACCTCAACCAAAATTTTGGCTAGCCAATGCTTTGGTGGGGCAACCTTGGGCATAAACCAAACACACCCTATATATGTACGATCGTATATGTATGCTGTAGGATGACTTGCATGAATATATGTGGATCAGCTGTATTGATTTATGGATAGATTCTGTGTGTTTTCCCCCCGTGAAGGATATCTTTTTGTTGAAAACGAAAGTTTTCATTGAGCAAGAGCATCCGAATTTACATTATCCATTACAAGTAATTGTTCAAAGAAATCCAGGTAATTGCTAGTGATTGTTAGTGCTAAATTTATGCTCATATGCTTGTGTTATGTTTTGTTTATAGTATTATATCATGCTTAGACGGTACAGTAGTGTAACACCCCCAGTGGTTAGCTATAGTAATCTCACATGATAATGCCAAGACACCATGGTTAACAGTGTTTGATCATCATTGGGATCATGTCTCATTTCAAATTCCAATTTAAACTGAAATTCAAATGCAAAGTAAAAATAAAAGTTGTTCAAAATTGAAAAACTAAAATGTTCATAATATTGTAAATAATCCAGAGACAATTCTAAAATTGTAATCAAGATTTACTAAATTAGTTAAGTGACTCTAACAGCAAGAAATAGCGACAAAACAGAAGTATTTCATCCATTTATAATTAAATAAAATCCAAATGAAATTATATGGACTCAAAACCTTTTTATGGCAGTAGTAAATGTTGCACTGAAATATTGTGGCTAGTTCACATATTTTACAAAACTCAAATGGGGGCCACACATTTTGCAAAGCAGAAAAGAAAAGAGAAAGCAGAAGAGAAAAGAAAGAAAAAGAAAAGGGCCGCACTGATTGGGCCTAAGTCAGCCAACTAGCCCGGCCCACCTAGCCTCGTCCCCTACCTCTCTCTGTTCATCGCCGCGCGTTGTCGCCGTGCCCGCGAACGCCGCACTGGCCCCTCCTCGCTCCCCGCTCGACAGCGAGCCGCCCGCGCCCGCTCCTGGTCGGATAAAGACCTCCCCGCACCCCTCTGGCTAACCCTAGTCGCCCCACTCCCTCTCCCCCCTCGCTCTCACCTCACCCGAGCGGCGCCATGAGCGGCCTCCGCGGAAACGCGCGGCCACCGCCTCCCTCTCGCCGCCTCGCCGTGCCGGATCGCTTCGCCTCCGTCTGCTACCCCTCCACGAGCCGCTGGACGGAGCCGGGAGCACCTACTACGAGCGCTACGAGCTCACCTCCGCCTCTCGGACGCCGTCGATCGCCGCCCCGATTCGCCGCCTCGAGCCCACCCCCAGCCCACTGTTGCACCTCTGCAGGACCGCTGTAAGCCGCAGCGTCGATTCCCCCCTTTCCCCGCTCTCTCTCCGTACCGTAGATGCCACCTCCATCTTGCCCGAACGCGCCGCCGCGGAGCACGTCGCCGGCGTCGTTCCGGCGACCAAATGGTCGCGCGCTGCTGCCCAACTTGCTCGCTGCATCGCGTAGAGCCTCCCCGGCCACTCTGTTTGATCGCGCGCGCACCATAGCCCCCATCCCGTAGCACGCCCGAAGCCGCCGCCGCCTGACGTCGTCGCCAGCGACCATTCCGGCCTCCCCAGCCGCCGTGACCTCCACCACTGGACGCGGCCTCGACTGCCCGTTCCAGCAAGCCCAAGCACGCGCAAGATGGCGCACCACAGAAGAAACCCGGGCTCGCCGGAGTTAAACGCCGCGCTCGGGCTCGCCGGCGCACTCCGGTGGCCGGTGCTGACTCAGCGCCGATGTGGCGCCGCAGGCCCCACCGCTCAGCCACTGACCCTGGGTCCCACTGGACCCAGTTGACCCGGTCAACGCTGACTGGGCTGGCCCCATGTCACCGACATGTGGGTCCCGCAGTTTAAAATGATTTTAGATAAATAGAAAATATGCTAATTAATTAATTAGTTAATTAAAACACTAATCTGTCACTGACCAATGGGGCCCACACTTAATTAATCCTAATTAGTTTAAAATAAATCCTATTTATCCTCTGTCTCAATGACAGGTGGGTCCCACTGGACCCACAGGTCAGGTTTGACCTGGCCCAGCGGGAGTTGACCTGCTGACGTCATGGTGATGTCATGATGACATCACCATTCACTATTTTGGATAATTCAAATTTAAATGAATAATTAAATCCCAGAAATTCTTTAAAACTTTGAAAAATCATATCTTTTAAACCGTAACTCGGATGAAAATAATTTATATATGTAAAATGATCAGAAAAATCTAAAGATTCTGATTATGTAATCAAAATGCATGTCCAACACTCCTAGCTAGGTGAACATGGAACTTTTTGTCTGTTTCAGATAAATGAATAGTGCATGGCTTTTATAAAATAAATCTAAATAAATTCCTAAATTAACTAAAACGCTTAGATAGGCAGTATATCACCCTAGCACTGCATTTAGACATGTCATGCATCCCTGTTGCATCATTGTCATGTATTTATTGTTTCTTCCCCCTCCTTCCCTCTCGTTAGACCCCGAGACTGCCGGCGACCCCCAGTACGACTACAGTGTTGACGACCCCTCCTTCTCAGCAGAGCTTCCAGGCAAGCAAAACCCCCTTGATCATTCCGATATCGCCCATTCCCTTCTCTCTTATGCTTGCATTAGAACTGCTACTGCTTTTGTATGATCCTATTCTGATGCATAGCCTGATTTTGTATCCTGCTATTGTTACCTTACCTGCTCATCCTAAAACTGCTTAGTATATGTTGGTTGGTGGTCCATCAGTGCTCCCCCCACACCTTGTCCCTGTTGCCCCCGCTAGATTACCAGATGACTCGATCAACGTGATCGACGACCAGAGCCTGACACATCACATCACACCCCCTTATCCGTACGACACTCCAGGGTTACTATCGAGTGCCGAGGGTGATACCTTGTATAGCACTTCTGATGTTAACATTGTAGTGTAGCTAATCGGTCGTGGTCATCGAGGGTGATTCTTCCTTCACCAGTCCCGATAACGACTCTGTCGTACAACCCTTCAGGTGTGAACCATCGAGGGTGATTCCTCCTTAGTTCACCTTGTCGGTTACATTGAGTGGGAATCCATCGAGGGTGATTCCTCGGGTTTTTCCCCTTGGTGTTATGGACACACTGTTACTATGACTTTACCCCTGAACCATGATAAAGTTGGGTCGGCCCTGAGGGGTACCCGCGTGAGCAAATGTTGCGAGTGATGTGGAGTCGGGTTGACCTGGAGGGTACCCGCGAGATAATTACGCGGCACGGCCGGGCATTCTTAGCCCTTGCCGTAAGTCTGCGAGACGGGGCGACGGGGTCACATGATCGTAAGTCTCTGCTCGTTACCGCACGTTCCCAAGACACTAACGGTTTGGATATTTGATCCGAGTAGGCCTCTGGCCTTTTAGCACTAACCATCACGCTGGAATAAGTATGGGCACTCTGTGTCGTGGTATCAGCCGAAGCTTTCTAGACGTCAGCGACTGAGCGGCGCGCGCCGGGTTGGACTGGAACGCAACCTCCTTGATAGTGTGGGTTGCTAGGTCTGCTCTCTGGCCGCCCTCGCAACGTGCAGGAGCGTACATGGCGATGGGCCCAGACCCCTGCGTGCATAGGTTAGTCTGGTGTGCTGACCTCTCTGATGAGCTTAGGTAGGACTGCGGCGTGTCGTTTTGACCGAGGCCGGGCAGGACCCGGAAAAATGTGTCCGGCCAGAGTTAGTCGAGCGTGGTGGGTAAGTTGGTGCACCCCTGCAGGGAAGAATACATCTATTCGAATAGCCGGATCCTCGGTAACGGACACTCGGAGTTGTATCCCGATCGATACAACTAGAACTGGATATTGGGAAAGATAAATGGATATGATGGCTCCGGGATTGCTTCCTCGCAGGGTAGTCGAGGAAGGATCTCTGGGCGTAATACAACATACTACTAATAATATGCTATTCTGTACTCTTCTAAATGCTGCAAGATGCTTGAAGATGCTAGTCTTCGATAAGCTAGGCTTTTCTCTCTATTCTGACATTCTGCAGTTCGGTCCACAGATACAGCCCATTCATTTGATACTGATGCATACTTAGCATAGATCTGATGTCAGTCTTGCGAGTACTTTGGATGAGTACTCACGCTGCTTTGCTCCTTCTTTTCCCCCTATACCCGATTGCTGCGATCAGATGGTGGATCCCAGGAGCCAGACGATACCACCGACGACTACTACTACCATGACGGAGCCTACTACTACATGGAGACCGCCGACGATCAGGAGTAGTTTAGGAGGCACCCAGGCAGGAGGCCTTGCCTTTTCGATCGTTGCTACTTTTGTGCTAGCTTTCTTAAGGCAAACTTGTTTAACTTATGTCTGTACTCAGATATCTTTGCTTTCGCTGACTCGTTGTATTCGAGCCCTCGAGGCCCCTGGCTTGTAATATAAAGCTTGTATGACTTTAATTTGTGTCTAGAGTTGTGTTGTGATATCTTCCCGTGAGTCCTTAGGCTTGATCATGTGCATTTGCGTGTATGATTAGTGCACGATTGAGCCGGGGACGTCACAAGTTGGTATCAGAGCTGACTGCCTGTAGGATCCCCCTTTCCAACTCCTTGGCCGAAGTTGAGTCTAGTCTATGAAAACTGTTTTACTAACATGGCTGTGTGGCTTACGGGCCCACGTCACCAATGGGTGGTATTAGGCTCTTTTATTCCTCGTCTATACTCTGGGACTCTGATCTCTCTTCTATTCGGGTTAAATGATTTTATTAACTCTGACTCTAGGTTCTCGTAACTATTTCCTCCCGGAGAGCCCCTCACTATAGATGATTGCTTGGTGCACCAGAAGATTCCGGAGATACTCTCCGATGTTCTCTCGAGACCTTGTGCCCGTCGCTTTTGCTATTCCCTACCACCGACACATCCCTATGGACAAATACATACACCTGTCGTTCTTACTTTTATTCCCAGCTGCTCTTGTTATTACAAGATACATCGAATTATTCTCCGACCTTTAAGAATCCCTTGTGCAACTGCCTTGCAGTTCTTTGCCACATGAATACCCCTACGGATAATTACTCGCACTTACCGAGTATCCGTTCATCCCCAATTGTTCATGTTTTTCACAAAATTCTTTGGAATACTATTAGATCTTCCGAAAATCCTCAGTAGACTATCGCTCTTGTTTTTCCTTACCTGCTTGAATTATGGTTAATTCCATATGTCTAGCAATATTCATTAAAATCCTTTGCGATTGACATTCTGATCCTATCGATTCAACATGTGAGCGAATGCACGCAATCATCAGTTGATCCTAGAATTCATCCTTCTGGCTCAGACGTCATTTTAAACATGGGCTGGATCTCGACCAATCAAATTGCCGCCGATTGTACCCCTAAGCCTACTCAAGTTACCCATCCTTGATCAGAGCGTCTGCTTCTGATCCTTCGTTTTGGAATTCATAATTCCTTTGTTATCTAAGCATCAAACTAGTCAGATGTTCTATAATCCGATGCCTTTGCATTCTTTCTTCTTCTGGTTGAGTACCGATGCTCACATCAGATCCCTTGTGGCCCACCGGATCCATGTTGGATCTTATCCGATAGCGTCCTTCATATTCAATCATCTTGTGAGTTCTTCCATGATACATAATGCCTTTGGTAAATTGTATCCTCTGTGTTCTCAACCATACTCTTCTTTCGAGCTTGTATAATTTACTCCTGAAGCGTTATATGTTCCTAAGATGCCCCGATGGGTTGAACCTATGCCTTCCCTAATCGGTGTGAACTCAAAAAGTTATGCGGGTTATACTCTACTGGCTTTTGTCATATGAAATTTCAATGTTACAACTTCTTCGAAGGCGAGAAGTAAATGAAAGGTTATGTATCGAAGAAGTAGGAGTAGACCTTAAACCTTTGTGTTCATGCCCATGGAATTGATGAGGAACTTATCATGAAAACTTCTTGCAAGAATATTTAATCATTTGAATAATTCTTTCGGTGTCAATAAATTGGATCCCTTGCAGTTATGGTCCCAACCATGCTAACATTATTCATTATATGTGAAAGAAAACCATTCTAGTGCCTCGTCTATTTTTGATGAGATTAAAGTATCCACTATCGCAAGACAACGATCCAGCTCAGTTTCTATTCTGATCTTCCTTCGAGTATTACCCCCTGGTATCCCGATAATATCACGGGACTACAATACTTCTTATGAGACTTCGTCAAGTATTCCTTCTCACTGATTCAGTATTCCATGGGTTTCGGGTTGTTTGTTAACTGAGAACAACGATAAGTGAATCGAATCCCCCCTGTGATCCAATACTCCTAGTAATGTACTGCTGGGAAATTTAACTTTCAACTCATGTCATTCTTAGCCTAATCGGCTATATCATTATCTTAACTATGCTACCTAGTAATGCTTCTCGGAGCACAATTTTGACGATGAGTTAATCTTATGTCGATCTTCATCGTCATATCTTTTTGCCTTGAACAGCAAGCTCTTTCCGAGTTTGTGTCATACTCGTGGTTTCAATAACCTTTCGCTACATCATACCTTTGGCTTGATGTCATCGCCGATCGATTACATCTTCATGAATTCTCTCGACAAATGTGTCGTGCTCATCATCAACATTCTGAGCTCTTCCAAGATAATCTATTAAATTCACTATGAGAAATACCATCATTGCCCCTCAATGATTTGTGATATCATCGACAACATTATTGCCTTCCCTTCAACACAAACTTGTTCATGTTTTGTGTCGTACCTTGAGTTCCTTGCTATCCAAATTATGTTATGTTCTACCGTGGAGTATTACCATCTTTGATGTCAAGAATGTTGTGAGGATTGCTCCACCTCTTAAGAATTCTTGGTATAGTGATACTTCTCACCATCACCATTTTTTCTTGGTCGCCATGTTGGTTCTAACCGGAATACCGACGAATGAACTATGACTTGTGAATCCAAACTTCCAGCAACCTTATTGCTTCGAAGCTAATGATTGATAGTTTCATTCTAAGTCTGTTGGTTATTGAATCATCATTCTAACATTGATCACGCTACCTAAGCCCATATTTCGGGTGCACTTTCCAATCAATGTTTAAATGTGTATGTTTTCCTTGAGCATACATCATTATATCATTTGATCTAACAAGTGTTATCTCCTTGTTCCCATAATTGTGGAAATCCATCTTTTGGATGTCGTCGAGTACATCAGCCACATCCTCATCTTCTCCTTGGTTAATGGTGGACTCTTGTGTCAGAACTTGCTTCCATAGTTCATTTCCCGAGAATCTTACAAGGTCACTCGTCAATTTGTGTTGCACCTTTTCTTTTTCTCAGGCATCCTGAGTCCGAGGTATCCTGACAC
The DNA here is from genome assembly GCA_902687465.1 of Secale cereale. NCBI lineage: Eukaryota > Viridiplantae > Streptophyta > Magnoliopsida > Poales > Poaceae > Secale > Secale cereale. Next base: position 1,046,090 of record LR738716.1, read on the forward strand.
CAATCAGATCTGAATCTCGGTCAGATATGATGGATGGAACAGATTCCCAAGAGTGATAACATTGGTCTTTATATAACCCAGTAAGGTGATGTCATGCTTGGCACACCTGTCTGGAGGACCTATTGTTATAGTTTTCTTTTTAGCAAGGTTAACCATTCTTCCATGATGAAATTGTAAGACTTATTCTATGAGTTGTTCCTGCTGGATTCCTTGTGTTTCCGAAGTTTGATCTTTACATGATGACCATGACAATGCTATCCCGAAGCATGACTATGGTACTCAGACATCAACAAGGGCATTGAAAACGCAATGCTAAATGTTTCTTGATCAGTTGTCCAAACACCGTTGTATGGGTACATATCATGATTCTTCTTACCCCTTTTATCTAAATGGCCATGCCTTTGATCTCCTGACACGTATATCATGCCCTGCTTAACCTTGGGAAGGATATACTCCTATTACTTGTGTTTAAACAAATTTCCCTTTCCATTGGTTTGTTTAAACTGATAATCACTTTTTCCTTTCTGTTGGTTTGTTTAACCTCTCTTATAAATTTTGTGATATAAGCAATACTATTCCCTGCTTATGTAAACACCTCGTTGTACAACTCTGTCGGTAAGACCCTGTTTCTATTGTTGATAATATTCTGGTAACCCCCGATGGACGAGAACTTTGCCTATTGGTTCGCCTCGTTCAACGAGCAGGAAAATGGTTCTCTTCGTCCCTCGCCTTTGGTACCGATGTTGTCGCCGACATAACTGACAGGCTATCCTCTGACATGCCTTACTACCATGACCGTGCAATATGTCATCGCCCTTCCTACTTTAACCAACATGGTGGGCCCATAACCCACAGTTCCACATGATCGAAACCTGACTCTCCTGTACACCCATGTTTCTAAAAGTTATTCCTCAGGCTTCGTAGGTAATTCACGAGCCACCTGCATAGAGATCATCAATTCTGGTATCAGCCACATTACTTATTCCCATTGCTTTGAACCGCTCTCACATTCCGTTTCAGGTAACGAGCGATTGCCTATCCGCTTGGAACTTCTTATTGTACCTTCTTACTTGCTATCGATGTGTTTTATTTGTTCAACTTGAGAGATACTCAGGTGTTCATTCATGGGATAACCCCAGATGATTACCCCTTATAACATTCTAGCGTTGTCGAGCTGCCCTTACCTATTCGTAAGTACGATGGAATTCCCGAAGAAAGGATGATGAGTTCATCACGATGACCTGAAGCAGAGAGATGAAGACATCAATGTAATGGATCGACCTCTTCGAGAAGAGCAACCAAGACTGAAAAGATTCGTTAGAATTTCACAACCAGATCTTTCCCCCTTACTCCACCTCTTAAATCTCGGGATGAGATTTCTTGTAGTGGAGGAGATTTGTAACACCCCCAGTGGTTAGCTACAGTAATCTCACATGATAATGCCAAGTCACCATGGTTAACAGTGCTTGATCATCATTGGGATCATGTCTCATTTCAAATTCCAATTTAAACTGAAATTCAAATGCAAAGTAAAAATAAAAGTTGTTCAAATTTGAAAAACTAAAATGTTCATAATATTGTAAATAATCCAGAGACAATTCTAAAATTGTAATCAACATTTACTAAATTAGTTAAGTGACTCTAACAGCAAGAAACAACGACAAAATAGAAGTATTTAATCCATTTATAATTAAATAAAATCCAAATGAAATTATATGGACTCAAATTCTTTTTATGGCAGTAGTAAATGTTGCACTGAAATATTGTGGCTAGTTCACATATTTTACAAAACTCAAATGGGGGCCACACATTTTGCAAAGCAGAAAAGAAAAGAGAAAGTAGAAGAGAAAAGAAAGAAAAAGAAAAGGGCCGCACTGACTGGGCCTAAGTCAGCCGACTGGCCCAGTCCACCTAGCCTCGTCCCCTACCTCTCTCTGTTCATCGCCGCGCATTGTTGCCGTGCCCGCGAACGCCGCACTGCCCCCCTCGCTCCCCGCTCGACAGCGAGCCACCCGCGCCCACTCCTGGTCGGATAAAGACCTCCCCGCACCCCTCTGGCTAACCCTAGTCGCCCCACTCCCTCTCCCCCTTGCTCCCACCTCACCCGAGCGGCGCCATGAGCGGCCTCCGCGGAAACGCGCGGCCACCGCCTCCCTCTCGCCGCCTCGCCATGCCGGATCACTTCGCCTCCGTCCGCCACCCCTCCACGAGCCGCTGGACGGAGCCGGGAGCACCTACTACGAGCGCTACGAGCTCACCTCCGCCTCTCGGACGCCGTCGATTGCCGCCCCGATTCGCCGCCTCGAGCCCACCCCGAGCCCACTGTTGCACCTCTGCAGGACCGCTGTAAGTCGCATCGTCGATTTCCCCCTTTCCCCGCTCTCTCTTCGTACCGTAGATGCTGCCTCCATCTTGCCCGAACGCGCCACCGCGGAGCACGTCACCGGCGTTGTTCCGGCGACCAAATGGTCGTGCGCTGCTGCCCAACTTGCTCGCCGCATCGCGTAGAGCCTCCCCGACCACTCTGTTTGATCACGCGCGCACCGTAGACCCATCCCGTAGCACGCCCGAAGCCGCCGCCGCCCGACGTCGTCACCGGCGACCATTCCGGCCTCCCCAGCCGCCGTGACCTCCACCACCGGACGCGGCCTCGATCGCCCGTTCCAGCAAGCCCAAGCACGCGCAAGATGGCGGACCACAGAAGAAACCCGGGCTCGCCGGAGTTAAACGCCGCGCTCGGGCTCGCCGGCGCACTCCGATGGCCGGTGCTGACTCAGCGCCGATGTGGCGCCGCGGGCCCCACCGCTCATCCACTAACCCTGGGTCCAACTGGGCCCAGTTGACCCGGTCAACGCTGACTGGGCTGGCCCCATGTCACCGACATGTGGGTCCTGCAGTTTAAAATGATTTTAGATAAATAGAAAATCTGCTAATTATTTAATTAGTTAATTAAAACACTAATCTGTCACTGACCAATGGGGCCCACACTTAATTAATCCTAATTAGTTTAAAATAAATCCTATTTAGCCTCTGTCTCAATGACAGGTGGGTCCCACTGGACCCACAGGTCAGGTTTGACCTGGCCCAGCGGGAGTTGACCTGCTGACGTCATGGTGATGTCATAATGACGTCACCATTCACTATTTTGGATAATTCGAATTTAAATAAATAATTAAATCCTAGAAATTCTTTAAAACTTTGAAAAATCATATCTTTTAAACCATAACTCGGATGAAAATAATTTATATATGTAAAATGATCAGAAAAATCTGAAGATTCTGATTATGTAATCAAAATTCCTATCCAACACTCCTAGCTAGGTGAACATGGAACTTTTTGTCTGTTTCAGATAAATGAATAGTGCACGGCTTTTATAAAATAAATTCCTAAATTAACTAAAACGCTTAGATATGCAGTATATCACCCTAGCACTGTATTTAGACATGTCATGCATCCCTGTTGCATCATTGCCATGTATTTATTGTTTCTTCCCCCTCCTTCCTTCTCGTTAGACCCTGAGACTGCCGGCGACCCCCAGTACGACTACAGTGTTGACGACCCCTCCTTCTCAGCAGAGCTTCCAGGCAAGCAAAACCCTCTTGATCATTCCAATATCGCCCATTTCCTTATCTCTTATGCTTGCATTAGAACTGCTACTGCTTTTGTATGATCCTATTCTGATGCATAGCCTGATTTTGTATCCTGCTATTGTTACCTTACCTGCTCATCCTAAAACTACTTAGTATAGGTTGGTTGGTTGTCCATCAGTGCTCCCCCCCACACCTTGTCCCTGTTGCCCCCGCTGGATTACCAGATGACTCGATCAACGTGATCGACGACCAGAGCCTGACACATCACATCACACCCCCTTATCCGTACGACACTCCAGGGTTACTATCGAGTGCCGAGGGTGATACCTCGTATAGCACTTCTGATGTTAACATTGTAGTGTAGCTAATCGGTCGTGGTCATCGAGGGTGATTCCTCCTTCACCAGTCCCGATAACGACTCTGTCGTACAACCCTTCAGGTGTGAACCATCGAGGGTGATTGCTCCTTAGTTCACCTTGTCAGTTACATTGAGTGGGAATCCATCGAGGGTGATTCCTCGGGTTTTTCCCTTTGGTGTTATGGACACACTGTTACTATGACTTTACCCCTGAACCATGATAAAGTTGGGTCGGCCCTGAGGGGTACCCGCACGAGCAAATGTTGCGAGTGATGTGGAGTCGGGTTGACCTGGAGGGTACCCGTGAGATAATTACGCGGCACGGCTGGGCATTCTTAGCCCTTGCCGTAAGTCTGCGAGACGGGGCGACGGGGTCACATGATCGTGAGTCTCTGCTCGTTACCGCGCGTTCCCAAGACACTAACGATTTGAATATTTGATCCGAGTAGGCCTCTGGCCTTTTAGCACTAACCATCACGCGGGAATAAGTATGGACACTCTGCGTCGTGGTATCAGGCGAAGCTTTCTAGACGTCAGCGACTGAGCGGCGCGCGCCGGGTTGGACTGGAACGCAACCGCCTTGATAGTCTGGGTTGCTAGGTCTGCTCTTCGGCCGCCCTCGCAACGTGCAGGAGCGTACATGGCGATGGGCCCAGACCCCTGCGTGCATAGGTTAGTCCGGCGTGCTGACCTCTCTGTTGAGCTTAGGTAGGACTGCGGCGTGTCGTTTTGACCGAGGCCGGGCAGGACCCGGAAAAGTGTGTCCGGCCAGAGTTAATTGAGCGTGGTGGGTAAGTTGGTGCACCCCTGCAGGGAAGAATACATCTATTCAAATAGCCGGATACTCGGTAACGGACACTCGGAGTTGTATCCCGATTGATACAACTAGAACTGGATATTGGGAAAGATAAATGGATATGATGGCTCCGAGATTGCTTCCTCGCGGGGTAGTCGAGGAAGGATCTCTGGGCGTAATACAACATACTACTAATAATATGTTATTCTGTAGTCTTCTAAATGCTGCAAGATGCTTGAAGATGTTAGTCTTCGATAGGCTAGGCTTTTCTCTCTATTCTGACATTCTGCAGTTCGGTCCACAGATACAGCCCATTCATTTGATACTGATGCATACTTAGCATAGATCTGATGTCAGTCTTGCGAGTACTTTGGATAAGTACTCACGCTGCTTTGCTCCTTCTTTCCCCCCTATACCCGATTGCTACGATCAGATGGCGGATCCCAGGAGCCAGATGATACCACCGATGACTACTACTACCACGACGGAGCCTACTACTACGTGGAGACCGCCGACGACCAGGAGTAGTTTAGGAGGCACCCAGGCAGGAGGCCTTGCCTTTTCGATCGTTGCTGTAACATCCCCAGCTTCACCCTACAGGGATCACCCTAGTTAATGCCATGTCAGCAAGTTTAACAGTGCCTAATCATCATTTGCTTCATATTGCATTTCAAACTCACAATTCAAACTTCAATTAAATTCAAAGTGGAAAATAAAATTTGTTCAAACCAGAAACTAAAATGTTCATTTAATAGTAAATAAAACAGAAATAATTGTAAAATTATAGTCAACATTATTGAAAGTGGATAAGTAACTCTAACAACTTCAAACAGTGGCTGAAAACAACATTTATAACCTTTTAATTAATCTAAATTAAATATGAAATTGTATTTTGCCAAAGCTAGTTTTTGGTATTGGGATATAATGCCCTGCAAATTATGAGCTGGGTCACATATTTTATAAAAATCATTTAGTGCCCAAACAATTAGCAAGACAGAAAAGAAAAAGAGAACAGAAAAAGGAAAATTGGAAAAGGCCTAAAGAGTTACCGTGCACTTAAGCCTGCGCCACCGCGGCCGGCCCAGCCCAATAGCCGTGTCGTCTCCCACCTCGCGCACGCGTCAACGCGCGCACGCATCCGACCGGCGCTCGTCGCCGTGTCGTCGATCCCATGGCTCCCCCGTCGCCTATATGGCCGCGCCCGAGCCCCTCACCCTCTCCCTGAACCCTAGAGCGCCCCCTTTCCCCCCTCGTTCCCCTTCTGTCTTGATTTGAACAGACGCCCGAGCGCCGCCGTCGCTGTCGATCGCCATAGCCGTGGCCACCGTCGCCCGTTCGTCGCCCCGACAAGTCCAACAGCTCCGCCTCGCTCCTCTGCTTCGACCACGCAGCTGGATCGACCTCGGGAACCCCTCGCGCCACCGCATTCTTCCTCGACTCCGCCTCGGCCACCGTGTCGTCCTCACCGTCGATCTACGCCACCGGTCCACCCCGAGCCCATTGCCCAGTCCCCACGCTACCCCGGTGAGCTCCTGCGCGTGACGCGCCCTCCCCTGCCTCCTCTAGTCGCCTGTAGCGCCCGATCCACGATCGCCCGATTCCTCCGCCGCCTGGCCTCGACGCCGGCATGGCCACGGCGACCATTTGGTCCCGTGCGTGCCACTGTCACACCCGCCGCACCGCGTAGGCCTCGCTTCGCCCTTTAGATCGCTCGAACGCGCGCCGTTTTGCAGTTCCCGTACCTCGCCCGGAGCATCTCACCGCCGATGAGCTCGAAGCGCTCGACTCCGGCCACCGCAGCCTCCGCCACCGCCACCAAATGCTTCGTCGTGGTCTTGCCGTTCGAAAGAGCCCAGCCACGCTCCTCCCCGTGCCATGTGGACGAAACCCGCGCCACTCCCGAGCCGCGCCGCCGTGCTGTGGCTCGCCGGAGCTAACTCCGGCGCGTCTCCGGCCGGTGCCGAGTTGGCGCCCACGTGGCACCGCCTGGGCCACTGGCTGGTGGGCCCAGGGGCCCCCTTTGACCCCGTTGACTCGGGTCAAAGCCGACGTGGCCTCCCCTGTGTCTATGACATATGGGCCCCACCCCATTAAATGAATTAAATAAAAGAATAGTTAGCTAATTAATTAGTTAGTTAACTAAATTGCTAAACACTCACTGACAGTAGGCCCCACTCGATAATTAGATTAGTTAGGTTAAACTAACTCTGTTTAGTTAGCTTAGTCAATGACATGTGGGTCCCACTGGACCCACCGGTCTGGTTAGACTGGTCAACCGACCAGTTGACCTGCTGACGTCATCTTTGCATCACGCTGACATCATCTGGCACTGTTTTGGATAATGTTCTGGATAATTCGAATTTAAATAAATAAACTAATTCCAGAAAATGTTTAAAACATTAGAAATTCATAACTTCTAAACCGTAGCTCAGATCGAAAAAGTTTATATATGAAAGTTGCTCAGAATGACGAGACGAAGCCAATCGTGCCATCTGTTTCCGTGACGGGACCCTCTATGGAGGTGAACCCGCAACCTTTAGCCTGTTTCCGGTAGATGAATAGTGCACTCATACCGGTGAATAAATCCAACTTAAATCCTAAAATAGCTAAAATGGTTCAACCATAATTTTAGGCAACCCTGCAATGCATCCTAGCATAGCATGCTCTGTGTTGCATATGTTTTCCGTGTATTTATCTGTTTCCTTCCCCTCTTCTCTCTCGGTAGAGCCCGACACCGACGCAGCCCCTGAGACTGACGCCATCCCGGTGATTGGCTACACTCCTGACGACCAGGTCTTTGCCGCAGAGCTTCCAGGCAAGCAACCCCCCCTTGAACATGCTGATATCGCCTATTCCTTCTTTCTCTTGCTTGCATTAGAATATGCTGCTGCTGCTGCTTTTCCTATTACTGCCGCATAGCCTGATTTTGTAATTGCTGTTGATACTTGCCTATTATCCAAACTGCTTAGTATAGGCTGGATGGGAAACACCCGTGACCCCCTTCGTTGTTGCTGTTGCCTCGCTTTAGCTTCTGAGTCTCGCACCTCACATCACACCCCCTAACTGCTCGACCCTGCAGAGTTAATATCGAGTGACGAGGGTGATACCTCCGAACTCACTTTCGATGTTGTCTCTGTAGATTAGCTAGCCAGTCGTGGGTTAACGAGGGTGATTCCTCTTACTCACTTCCGACAAAGCTTCTGTCGTGCCCCCGCAAGTGTGAATGCCGACGAGGGTGATTCCTCCGATTCACCTTAACGGGATTATCGAGCGGGAGTCCAACGAGGGTGATGCCTCGGATTCCTGTTTGATGTGGTAACCACACGGATGCCATTTACATTATTGTTGACACAGAAATTACTGGATAAAGTCTGGTCGGCCCTGAGGGGTACCCGCGCATGCCTATGTGGCGAGAAATGTGGAGTCAGGTTGACCTGGAGGGTGCCCGCGAGATAAATACGAGGCGTGGCCGAACATTCTTAGTCCTTGCCGCAAGTCCTCGAGACGGGGCGACGGGGTCACATCGATCGTGAGCTCTGCTCGTTACCGCGCGCTCCCAATCCACTAAACGATTTGGATATTTGATCCGAGTGGCCTCTGGTCTGATAGCACTAACCATCACGTGGGCATAGTATGGGCGTTCTGCGTCGTATACTTCAGCCGAAGCTTTCTAGACGTCAGCGACTGAGCGGCACGCGCCGAGTTGGACTGAGAACGCAACCGCGGGCTTGTATAAGGGGTTGCTAGGTCTGCTCTCGGCCGCCCACGCAACGTGCAGGAGCGTCCGGGGCGAAGGCCCAAGACCCCCGGGGGCATAGGTTAGTCCGGCGTGCTGACCTCTCTGTTGAGTTTTCGGTCGGGTTGCGGCGTGTTGTTTAGCCGAGGCCGGGCAGGACCCAGAAAGTGTGTCCGGCCGGAGTTAAGCGAGCGTGGTGGATAAGTTGGTGCACCCCTGCAGGGAAGAAAACATCTATCGATAGCCTGTCCTACGGTAACGGACACTCGGAGTTGTATCCACATCGGTACAACTAGAACTGGTGACTTGAGATGGGAAATGGATACTAGGGCTCTGGGATCGCTTTCTCGCAGGGAGTCGAGAAAGGATCTCCGGCCGAGGTTGATAACACCACTACTACTTTACATTATGTTATGCTAATCTGCACTCTTCTAATGTTGCAAGACCTCTGAAGATGCTAGTCTTAGATAGAACTAGGCCTTCCCTCTCTATTCTGGCATTCTGCAGTCAAGTCCACATATACAGCCTTCCTTTGAAAATATTGCATAATTAGAATAGATCTGATGTAAGTCTTGCTGAGTACTTTGGATGAGTACTCACGGTTGCGTTGCTTCATCTTTGTCCCATACCCGCTTGCTACCTTCAGACGACGGAGCCCCGGAGCCAGCAGTCCTTGCCGACGACTTCTACTACCAGCCCGATGGAGGCTACTACTACTACCCTGCCGGCGAGTACTACTACGAGGAGCCGTCCGACGACCAGGAGTAGGTTCGGAGGGTCCCAGACAGGAGGTCTGCGCCTTTCGATCATAGCTTTTGTTTTGCCCCGCCTTGTTAAAGGCCTATCTGTTACTGTTTTATATCTGTACCCAGATATCTGACGCTTCCGCTGATGCTTGTATGACATCAGGATTATGTATTCGAGCCCTCGATGCCCTGGCTTGTAATATAAAGCTTGTATGTATTTATTTATGTTTTAGAGTTGTGTTGTGATTCCTTCAAGTGAGTCCTTAGGCTTGATCGTGTGCATTTGCGTGTATGGTTAGTGCACGATTAAGCCGGGGGCGTCACAGTTGCTACTTTTGTGCTAGCCTTCTTAAGGCAAACTTGTTTAACTTATGTCTGTACTCAGATATCTTTGCTTCCGCTGACTCGTTTGTATTCGAGCTTTCGTATTCGAGCCCTCGAGGCCCCTGACTTGTAATATAAAGCTTGTATGACTTTAATTTGTGTCTAGAGTTGTGTTGTGATATCTTCTCGTGAGTCCTTAGCCTTGATCGTATGCATTTGCGTGTATGATTAGTGCACGATTGAGCCGGGGGCGTCACAAGTAGCAGCTTGTTTTATTGAAATACAGGAAGAAAAGCCGGTGAACTGACCTAGTCAGTACAAGCAAACCTAGCTAATATAGTTTAGGATGGAAGAATAAAATCGGAAGACAGAATCTAAAATCATTCATCATATGAATTTGTGTGCTCCTCCCTCCATCCCAAAATAAGTGTACGCGCGGATCATATGGAAGTTGAGACACTTATTTTAAGACGGAGGGAGTATATGGAAGTTGCAGTGGCAAACCATGTATATATATACACGTAGGGGCCGTTGTCGTCCTAGAGGGCAGGCAGTGGACGCCCGGATCCAGCAAAGCTAGTTTGGCTTGATGAGGAGGCCCACGGTAGAGTCCGGGAAATAGAGAGGTTGACAAAGAAGATGCAGATGATCAGCGCGGGAAGTGGGTAATCATAAAAGTTTAATTTAGAGATTTACAAATATGAGCCCACGGTTGAGTCCGGGAAATAGAGAGGTTGTCACAGCCCCCGGTGTGACAAATTGGTCTGGGGCGAATATTGGCCGGGATCCATAAACATACGGTGCCGGTTTTAGAGATTTCAAGGTGAGGGTTTGATTCAGACTTCGAATACGAATTAAAAGAAACGTTATGCTAGGGTTTCCTACCCAGGGCGATCAGTGGGCGACTGCCCCGCCGCCCCTGCCGCCACCGCCGCCGGGCGCCGCCCCGGCCAAGTGTGGCCGTTCGTCCGTGCCCCAGCCCAGGCAAGGTACCGGACCTGCAGCGGCTACGTCCGCCCTGCGATCGCGTGACTCCGAGGGTCCCGTCGATCCCGCCGTGGCCAAGTCGGATACAGCTTCGTGGCGTTCTGGAACCGTACGACAGGAAGGATTAGGGTTTCCTAAACCATGCCGCAAGGAAAGTCTGAACCCAATCCCTTTAAATCCTAAGGGGGTGATGCAACAACGTCTGAAGCCTCGAGAGCCGCCAGATCGATCTTCTCACGCCGCTGCGCCACTGCCGTCAAATCATCCCTTCGGTGAGATGTCGGTGCCGTCCGCGCGCACTGCAGGCAAGGAACTGCCGGCGACCGAGGTGAATCCAGTGGTGGGTGGGGGCGAATATGGGGCGCCCTCTGCGGATGCTACCCGCCCGAAGCCTACTAGTGGGGGATCCGAGGCCGCTGTGGCGATGAACCCGCGCGTGAAGGACCTCACCCTTTGGGAACAGATGCTAGCTGAGCAGATGAAACAAATGTCAGGCGGTGATGGTGATAAGCTGGGCATGCAAAACGCTACAGGAGGAATTAGTAGGGGCGACCACACTCATAACCAGTACACAGGGCGCTCATGTCCCAACAGTTCGGACATTATACCGGTGTTGCGTGATCTGTCTAATGAGGTGAAGATGGCTAATGCGGAACTCTCAGACGTCTCACCGCTTGGGAAAAGGAACACGGAAAATGAAGTGTCCTCGGCAGCTGGAGCGGAACCAGGAGAAACAGCGTTGGTGCTCTATTCTAACCTGACTGCTCCGGCAGCTCATATGATTTCAGGTACACCAAAGAAACGTAGAACATCAGTGACGCTGGAGGGGCAGCAGTCTCAACCGCATGGTGGAGTCCAGGACCAGGACCTGCAGGAGATGTCCAACCCATTGGAGGCAGTCGGCTCAGGGGCCGCCGACGAACTGACGGGGCCGGCGGAGCCCCGTCAGGAGCAATGAATATCCTAAGCTGGAACTGCCGGGGGGGG
>LR738716.1:1077825-1140507 GCA_902687465.1 Secale cereale
CTTCGGACATGCCACCACACCACCCCGCATGTATGAGGGCCCGGTGCGACGCTCTGGTGGCATTGCTACCCCCCCAGGGCCCCCGTCCCGCCTAACCCTGTAGCGTTTGACCACGAGATCTAGCCCTTTGACTTTGCACGGAGGGCTTTGACCAGTGGACCTCTCCACCCGGTTGTGTTAGGTCAGCCCATAGGAACACTTTGGAGCAACATCCGGGCCAAACCCACAGCAAGATCCCCTCCGTGTAAACCCGACGCGTCCGTTTCCCCCTTCCAGGTGCCGGCGGCGGCGCCGTCCGTGAGGTGGGCCACACCCCGGAGACGCGTGCCGCCTCTTCGGACATGCCACCACACTAGGAAGGCCGGAAAATTGCTCTTTCATAACAAGATTTAACAAGGCAGCATTGAATTCGCACAACTTCGCACTAGTGGCGGGGGCAATTGGAGTACTAATAAAATCATTATTATTAGTATTTGAGAAGTCACACAACTTAGTATTTTCAGCCATAGTAACCAAGCTAGCAAACTAGCACACAAGCAAGCAAACAAAGACAAGCGAAAGAAAGGCAAACGGAAGAAGGCAAATAAAGAAAGCAAAATTTTTTGTAAATTTTGATTTAGAAGTGGGGGAGAGGAAAACGAGAGGCAAATGGCAAATAAAGTAAATGCACGAGATGAGTTTGCGATAGGTACTTGGTAGATAAGCTTCACTTGAATACTCCCCGGCAACGGCGCCAGAAATTCTTCCTGCTACTTCTTGAGCTTGCGCTGGTTTTTCCCTTGAAGAGGAAAGGGTGATGCAGCAAAGTAGAGATAAATATTTCCCTCAGTTAAGAACCAAGGTTATCAATCCAGTAGGAGTACCAAGATAAAGCGCCAAGGCACCTGCACAAAACACAATCAACTTGCACCCAACACGATAAGGGGTTGTCAATCCCTTCTCGCAAAAGAGAAAATGTAAGATATGCTAGATAAATAATAAAGTAAAGTAAAATAAAGTAAATATGCAGCAAGGTATTTTTGGTATTTTTATATTTAAGATAGCGAATATAATGATGGTAAATAGACCCGGGGGCCATAGTGTTCACTAGAGGCTTCTCTCATAATAGCAAGTATTACGGTGGGTGAACGAATTACTGTCGAGCAATTGATAGAATTGAGCATAGTCATGATGATATCTAAGGCAATGATCATACATATAGGCATCACGTCCGAGACAAGTAGACCGATACTGTCTGCATCTACTACTATTACTCCACACCTCGACCGCTATCCAGCATGCATCTAAGTGTATTAAGTTCATAACAAACAGAGTAACGCCTTAAGCAAGATGACATGATGTAGATGGAATAAACCCATCTTGTTATCCTTGATGGCAACAACACGATACGTGCCTCGCTACCCCTTCTGTCACTAGGTGAGGACACCGCAACGGTATGAACCCAAAACCAAGCACTTCTCCCATTGCAAGAATTATAGATCTAGTTGGCCAAATTAAACCCATAACTCGAAGAGACTTACAAGGATACGAAATCATGCATAAGAGAGTTCAGAGAAGACTCAAATAATATTCATAGATAATCTGATCATAAATCCACAATTCATCGGATCTCGACAAACACACCGCAAAAGAAGATTACATCGAATAGATCTCCATGAAGATCATGGAGAACTTTGTATTGAAGAAGCCATCTAGCTACTAGCTATGGACCCGAAGGTCTGTGGTAAACTACTCACAACTCATCGGAGAGGCAAAGGTGTTGATGTAGAAGCCCTCCGTGATCGATGCCCCCTCCGGCGGGACGCCGACAAAGGCCCCAAGATGGGATCTCACAGAAACAGAAGCTTGCGGCGGCGGAAAAGTATTTTCGTGGCTCTCCCTGGTGGTTATGGGATTTATGGGAATTTATAGGCGGAAGAAGTAGGGCAGAGGAGGCACGGGGGGGCCACAAGCCTGCCAGGCGCCCCCCAGGGCGCGCCTGGGGGGCTTGTGAGCTCCCTCGTGGGCCCCTGCCTTGGTTCTCAAGTTTTCTGGTGCCCTTCTGTTATGGAAAAAATCATCCCGCGGGTTTTATTTCGTTTGGACTCCGTTTAATATTCTTATCTGCAAAAGGTCAAAAACACGGAAAAAACAGAAACTGGCACTGGGCACTGAGTTAATAGGTTAGTCCCAAAAATGATATAAAATAGTATATTACTGTATATAAAACATCCCAAGTTGATAATATAATAGCATGGCATCATCAAAAATTATAGATACGTTGGAGACATATCAAGCATCCCCAAGCTTAACTCCTGCTCGTCCTCGAGTAGGGAAGTGATAAAAACAAATTTTTGATGTGGAATGCTACCTAGCATATTTTATTCGTGTAACTTCTTTATTGTGGCATGAATGTTCAGATCCATAAGATTCAAAACAAAAGTTTAATATTGACATAGAAACAATAATACTTCAAGCATACTAGCAAACAATCATGAACTTTCGAAATAACATGGCCAAAGAAAGCTATCCCTACAAAATCATATAGTCTGGCTATGCTCTATCTTCATCACACAATGAATTTAAATCATGCACAACCCCGGTATTGGCCAAGTAATTATTTTCACACTTCACTTTTCAAACTTTTTCAACTCTCACGCAATACATGAGCGTGAGCCATGGATATAGCACTATAGGTGGAATAGAAGTGGTGGTGGTTGTGAGGTAAAAAGGAAGAAGATAGTCACATCAACTCGGCGTATCAACGGGCTATGGAGATGCCCATTAATAGATATCAATGTGAATGAGTAGGGATTGTCATGCAACGGATGCACTAGAGCTATAAGTGTATGAAAGCTCAAAAAGACAACTAGTGGGTGTGCACCCAACTTGCTTGCTCACGAAGACCTAGGGCAATTTGAGGAAGCCCATCATTGGAATATACAAGCCAAGTTATATAATGAAATTCCCACTAGCATATGAAAATGACATAATAAGAGACTCTCTATAATGAAGAACATGGTGCTACTCTGAAGCACAAGTGTGGAAAAAGATAGTAACATTGTCCCTTCTCTCTTTTTCTCTCATTTTTTTTCTCTCTTTTTTTTTAAATTTTGGTGGGCTTCTTTGGCCTTTTTTTTATTGGGCATCGCTGGCCTCTTTTATTTATTTCCTCACATGGGACAATGTCCTAATAATGATGATCATCACACTTTTATTTACTTACAACTCGATACTAGAACAAGTATGACTCTATATGAAAATGCCTCCGGCGGAGTACCGGTATGTGCAACGATCTAGCGTAGCGTATGACGTCAAAACATCACGCTAGCTATCTTACGATCATGCAATGGCAATATGAAAGTGGTGGAGCATGTCATGAAAAACGGAACGGTGAAAGTTGCATGGCAATATATCTCGGAATGGCTATGGAAAGGCCATAATAGGTAGGTATGGTGGCTGTTTTGAGGAAGGTATATGGTGGGTGTTTTTGCACTGGCGAAAGTTGCGCGGTACTAGAGAGGCTAGCAATGGTGGAAGGGTGAGAGTGCATATATTCCATGGACTCACATTAGTCATAAAGAACTCATATACTTGTTGCAAAAGTTTTATTAGTTCTCGAAGCTAGGTGTTAGACGCATACTCCTAGGGGAAGGGTTGGTAGGAGTTAACCATCGCGCGATCCCGACCGCCACACAAAGGATGACAATCAATAAACCATTAATGCTCCGACTTCATCACAAAGCGGTTCACTATACGTGCATGCTACGGGAATCACTAGCTTCAACACAAGTATCCCTACAATTCACAACCATCTAGTACCATGACTCTAATATCATCATAACCATATCTCAAAACTAATTGCAAGGAATCAAATTTCTCTTACTAATCAATGCACTTGAATATGCAAGTTTTTATTATATCCTCTTCGGATGCCTATCATATTAAGGACTAATTTCATAGCTCATGCCAATTACCAAGTTTATTCAGAGAGTACTCCCAAAATAATATAAGTGAAGATCGAGAGTATTATTTCTATAAAATTCATCACCGCCGTGCTCTACAAAGATATAAGTGAAGCACTAGAGCAAAATTAACACGCTCAAAAGATATAAGCGAAGCACATGTGAGCAACATTGCCTATCTCAAAAGATATAAGTGAAGCACATAGAGTATTCTAATAAATTCACGATGAGTGTGTCCCTCTCATAATTGATGTGCAGCAAGGATGATTGTGGTAAAACAAAAACAAAAGACTCTTATAATACACGACGCTCCAAGCAAAACACATATCACGTGGTAAATAAAAATATAGCCCCAAGTAAAATTACCGATGGATTGAAGACAAAAGAGGGGATGCCTTCCCGGGGCATCCCCAAGCTTAGGCTTGATGGTATCCTTGAATTTGGCTTGGGATGGCTTAGGTTCTTGCCACTCTTTATTCCGTTGTCCATAAGAACTTCACCCAAAACTTGAAAACTTCACAACACAAAACTTCAACAGAAACTTGTGATATCATTAGCATAAGAAAACAAACCCCTTCTACTCATAAGGTACTGTAGCAAACTTGGGTTCCATTTAATTTGATGTTATATTACTGTATTCTCACTTCACCATGGCTTGCACCCCCCGATACTAACCATAGATTCATCAAAATAAGCAAACAACACAATGAAAACAGAATCTGTCAAAAACAGAACAGTCTGTAGCAATCTGGGTATTTCGAATACTTCTGCTATCCTAAAAATTCTGAAAAGATTATGACAATTATGGAAATTTGTATATCAATCAGCAGCAAAAAGAATCAACTCATTCTCACGTTCTGGATAGGATAATTAAATAATTTGGTGAGCGCAAAGTTTCTGTCTTTTTCAGCATGATCAAGCAACTATCACCACAACCAATCATAAAGGTTCTACTTGGCACAAACACTAACTAAAACATAAAAAACACAATCATAACAGTAGCATAATAATGTAAACACAACTAAACAGAAAGTAAAAATCAAAAATAAATTTATTCATTGGGTTGCCTCCCAACAAGCGCTATCGTTTAACGCCCTTAGCTAGGCGTAATGGGATTGTTTTAAGTATTGTCATCTTTAGTGCACAAACCATAAGTAGCTCTCATAATAGATTCATAGGACATCCTAATTCTTTTTCTAGGAAAGTTTTCCATGCCCTTTTTTAGTGGAAACTGAAATTTTATATTACCTTCCTTCATATCAATAATCGCACCGATAGTTCTAAGGAAAGGTCTTCCAAGAATAATAGGACATGCGGGATTGCAATCGATATCATGCACGTGCGCTAGCTCGAACCGAAGCACCGCACCAGCGCTCCCACATGAAGCCGGCGGCCGTAGCCCGCTCGTTGGAATGCCATTGTTAATCTAAGCTAAGCTTCCCCACCCAGTGCTCCGAGCCGATGCCGCTCGCCGGAATTGCCCTCACGCCTCTTCTCGTCTCCCCTCTCGCGCCTCCCTCTCCCCGTGGCAGCGTTGCTTTTGGTGCAACAGAGGCCGCGAGAAGGCCGCACGCGCTACGGCGAGTGGGGTGCTCGGCCGCAGCGGCGTCCGGCGGAGGCGGGGGCACCGGCGAGCTGTCCCGCGCGACCCTGCTCTGGAGGGCGGCCTGGCTGCCCATCTGCTCTGTGGCGCTCGTGCCGCTCACCGTGAGTTCCCTGCGACTGCAAATTCCTCCCTCCCCATTGCCGATGTGCCTTGTTGTCGCCGCTGTGTCAGAATCATTCTGCAATTCAGCTATTGATGTGCTGCCTGCAAATCAGAATGATCAGAGCTATGGCGAGAACAAGCCAAATTTGGAGATTGCACACCATTTAGCGCTATGCAACAATCAACACCTCACACGTTTGCATTTGTGGTTGCTTGCAGGTAGGGACTGCCGCTGCTTATAACCATGCGGGGTTGTTATTCGCCAGGCGCAACTTTGGCCTCTTGGCTGCTGCTGTCCTTGTGATCACCTGGCTCAATCTGAGGTGAAACTCACATACAGAAACATACTACAACATACATTCTGACAAGTAAAACGGTGCGGATATCAATAGCACTGTTCAACCATTCATTCCCCTGTCCTGAACATATTGTATTTTTACTACACTGCAGCAATGACGTTTATGAGAAACATACATGGGAGAACTATGAGCATGGGAAAGTTCAGAATCCCGTATAAAATGATGTTGCAATTTTAGAAAATGAATACAATATAAGAAATTTAAAGGATATTTTTATTTGAAAGATTATAAAAAAATTAAATGATTTATATAATTGAAAAAAAGATGATAGTGGGACCCTAGGCCAGAGTGGGCCCATGGTGCAGCGGCCTGTCCTGTTATCCTTCCACCGTTGAAAGCGGGCAGTGAACGCTGCTATGTGAAACCAGCCTAACGTGGCGCCTGCCGCTTCAGGGCCTGAGAGGCCGCAGCTTTCGCTCCAGCCACCCAGCCCACTACCAACTTGGAACGGGCAAGCCAGCAAGGTTACAACACAAGCCCAGGCCCAGAATCCGCACCAAACATCCACACCACCTTAATGCCCCCACATGGGTAACAAGCTCTCGTGACTACTAAGCTCGGCGATGCTAACGCTCCACCCGAGTATTTAAGCTGGTCCTCCTGTTTGTAAACAAGCGAGGTGGGACTAAAAGAGGGGCTGAAGTGGAGCGCCAGCAAACGGAAGATAGGAGAGCTCTTGGACGACGTGGAACGCCTCTCCGCCGCTCAAACTCAAAAAACTTTTCACGCTTCGCTGGTCAACCCGCCCACTGCCTCTGCCGCGTGTCGACGTATCTGATACCCCCAGCCTTATCCATGCACGCGCGCTAGCTCGAACCCAAGCACTGCACCGGCGCTCCCACATGAAGCCGACGGCCGTAGCCCGCTCGTTGGAATGCCATTGTTAATCTAAGCTAAGCTTCCCCACCCAGCGTTCCGAGCCGATGCCGCTCGCCGGAATTGCCCTCGCGCCTCTCCTCGTCTCCCCTCTCGCGCCTCCCTCTCCCCGTGGCAGCGTTGCTTTTGGTGCAGCAGAGGCCGCGAGAAGGCCGCGCGCGCTACGGCGAGTGCGGTGCTCGGCTGCAGCGGCGTCCGGCGGAAGCGGGGACGCCGACGAGCTGTCCCGCGCGATCCTTCTCTGGAGGGCGGCCAAGCTGCCCATCTACTCCGTGGCATTCGTGCCGCTCACCGTGAGTTCCCTGCGACTGCAAATTCCTCCCTCCCCATTGCCGATGTGCCTTGTTATCGCCGCTGTGTCAGAATCGTTCTGCAATTCAGCTGTTGATGTGCTTCCTGCAAATCAGAATGATCAGAGCTATGGCGAGAACAAGCCAAATTGAGAGATTGCACACCATTTAGCGCTATGCAACAATCAACACCTCACACGTTTGCATTTGCGGTTGCCTGCAGGTAGGGACTGCTGCTGCTTATAACCATGCGGGGTTGTTCTTCGCCAGGCGCTACTTTGGCCTCTTGGCTGTTGCTGTCCTTGTGATCACCTGGCTCAATCTGAGGTAAAACTCACATACAGAAACATACTATAACATACATTCTGACAAGTAAAACGGTGCTGATATCAATAGCACTGTTCAACCATTCATTCCCATGTTCTGAAACATATTGTATTTTTACTACACTGCAGCAATGACGTTTATGAGAAACATACATGGGAGAACTATGAGCATGGGAAAGTTCAGAATCCCGTATAAAATGAGGTTGCAATTTTAGAAAATGAATACAATATAATAGAATTAAAGGATATTTTTAATTGAAAGATTATAAAAAAATTAAAGGATTTATATAATTGAAAAAAAGATGATAGTGGGACCCTAGGCCAGAGTGGGCCCATGGTGCAGCGGCCTGTCCTGTTATCCTTCCACCGTTGAAAGCGGGCAGTGAACGCTGCTATGTGAAACCAGCCTAACGTGGCGCCTGCCGCTTCAGGGCCTGAGAGGCCGCAGCTTTCGCTCCAGCCACCCAGCCCACTACCAACTTGGAACGGGCAAGCCAGCAAGGTTACAACACAAGCCCAGGCCCAGAATCCGCACCAAACATCCACACCATCTTAATGCCCCCACATCGGTAACAAGCTCTCGTGACTACTAAGCTCGGCGATGCTAATGCTCCACCCGAGTATTTAAGCTGGTCTTCCTGTTTGTAAACAAGCGAGGTGGGGCTAAAAGAGGGGCTGAAGTGGAGCGCCAGTAAATGGAAGATAGGAGAGCTCTTGGATGACGTGGAACGCCTCTCCGCCGCTCAAGCTCAAAAAACTTTTCACGCTTCGCTGGTCACCCCGCCCACTGCCTCTGCCGCGCGTCGACGTATCTGATGCCCCCAGCCTTATCCATGCACGCGCGCTAGCTCGAACCGAAGCACCGCTCCAGCGCTCCCACATGAAGCCGACGGCCGTAGCCCGCTCGTTGGAATGCCATTGTTAATCTAAGCTAAGCTTCCCCACCCAGCGCTCCGAGCCGATGCCGCTCGCCGGAATTGCCCTCACGCCTCTCCTCGTCTCCCCTCTCGCGCCTCCCTCTCCCCGTGGCAGCGTTGCTTTTGGTGCAGCAGAGGCCGCGAGAAGGCCGCGCGCGCTACGGCGAGTGCGGTGCTCGGCCGCAGCGGCGTCCGGCGGAGGCGGGGGCGCCGGCGAGCTGTCCCGCGCGATCCTTCTCTGGAGGGCGGCCAAGCTGCCCATCTACTCCATGGCATTCGTGCCGCTCACTGTGAGTTCCCTGCGACTGCAAATTCCTCCCTCCCCATTGCCGATGTGCCTTGTTATTGCCGCTGTGTCAGAATCGTTCTGCAATTCAGCTGTTGATGTGCTGCCTGCAAATCAGAATGATCAGAGCTATGGCGAGAACAAGCCAAATTGGGAGATTGCACACCATTTAGCGCTATGCAACAATCAACACCTCACACGTTTGCATTTGCGGTTGCCTGCAGGTAGGGACTGCTGCTGCTTATAACCATGCGGGGTTGTTCTTCGCCAGGCGTTACTTTGGCCTCTTGGCTGCTGCTGTCCTTGTGATCACCTGGCTCAATCTGAGGTAAAACTCACATACAGAAACATACTATAACATACATTCTAACAAGTAAAACGGTGCTGATATCAATAGCACTATTCAACCATTCATTCCCCTGTTCTGAAACATATTGTATTTTTACTACACTGCAGCAATGACGTTTATGAGAAACATACATGAGAGAAGTTTGAGCATGGGAAAGTTCAGGATCCGGTACAAAATGAGGTTGCAATTCTAGAAAATGAATACAATATAGCCGCTTCAGGGCCTGAGAGGCCGCAGCTTTCGCTCCAGCCACCCAGCCCACTACCAACTTGGAACGGGCAAGCCAGCAAGGTTACAACACAAGCCCAGCCCAGGCTTGGAATCTGCACCAAACATCCACACCACCTTAATGTCCCCACATGGGTAACAAGCTCTCGTGATTGAGCTCGGCGATGCTTACCCTCCAGTCGAGTATTTAAACTGGTCTTTCTGTCTGTAAACATGCGAGGTGGGACTAAAGGGAGGGGTGCGGAGTGACTGAACCGTGTGTGCAGCAAAGCAGGAAGCGGAAAAGAGAAACCTCACAGGTGGAAGGCCTCGAATGCTACTGGACTGCGTCGGCCTGTTTCCAGCAGGCTCAGCACACTAAAAAGAAAGGTAGAATTTTCAGTTACCTCAAGAAAAAGTGCTTACCCTCAAAAAAAAAAAGTGCTGTTAAAAAAACCCGCAAGAAAAAGTAGAATTTTCTGTGCTACTAAAAAAAAAGAACCGTGAAAGGAGCACGCAGCACCGTTTACTGGCTCAGTGAAGTCGAAAAATTAAACTGTCTTTGCAAAGGGCTGATCCAAGAAGCAAATAAAGGAACTCCGGCGACAAACTCTAGCGCGAGCGCTGACCGGTCCAACTTGAGTTTTCATGCAGGCAAAGCCGACAGGGCAAAACACAACACACGCGGAGCCCAGCAAACGCTCTTGCTTGATCATGGACGACGTGGAACGCGGCTCCGCCGCTCGAACTCAAAAGCCTATCTCGCTTCGCCCCGCCCACTGCCTGCCGCGCGTCCAGCCTTATCCATGCACGCGACGCGCGCTAGCCCAAACCCAAGCACAGCACCGCACCGCACCGGCACCCGCGGCCAGCTCGATGGAGATGGAATGATCAAAGCTAAAGCTAAGCTCCCCCAGCCAGCGCTCCAAGCCGATGCCGCTCGCCAGAATTGCCCTCGCGCCTCTCCTCGTCTCCCCTCTCGCGCCTCCTTCTCCCCGTGGCAGCGTTGCCGTCTCTGCGACAAGGCGCCGCGCGCTACGGCGAGCCGCAGCGGCGTCCGACGGAGGCGAGCTTTCCCGCGCGACGCTGCTCTGGAGGGCGGCCAAGCTGCCCATCTACTCCGTGGCACTGGTGCCACTCACCGTGAGTTCCCCGCGGCTGCAAACTCCTCCCTCCCCATTGCCCGATGCAGGCCCTTGCCAATGCTTCTTCGTCCTGCAATTCAGAATTATTGTATAATCTCTTAGTGTGCAGAATGAGTACTGACCGCAGCAGCTATGGCGACAACAAACCAAATTGGAAGATTACTACACCACATTTGGTGTGGTGGTACTATGAAACTACCATCACCTTACACATTTGCATCGGCGGTTGCTTGCACTTGCACTTGCAGGTAGGGAGTGCTGCTGCTTATAACCATGCGGGCTTGTTCTTCGCCAGACGCTACTTTGGCCTCTTGGCTGCTGCTGTCCTTGTGATCACCTGGCTCAATCTGAGGTAATTAACTCACACACAGAAACATACTACAACATACATTCTGACAAGTAAAACGATGCAGATATCGAAAGCAGTGTTCAACCATTCATTCCCCTGTTCTGGACTTACTGTATTCTGACTCTGCTGCAGCAATGACGTTTATGATTCAGATACTGGAGCTGATAAGAACAAGAAAGAATCTGTCGTCAACATTGTTGGCAGGTACTGCACATTTCCAGTACCGAGCAGTAGTAACATTCTAAATGCTTGCATACCTCTATTCAGAAATGAAACATTTTACAGTGTGCAGTCGAGCAGTGACACAATATGCAGCAAACCTTTCTCTTCTGCTCGGCTTTGGAGGGCTATTTTGGGCCTTTGCAGAAGTAGGGGACGTCAGGTTCATCGTTTTGGTGCTGTGTGCTATCCTTTGTGGTTATGTTTATCAGGTAAAATCTTCTGCCCTTTTTTAGGGAAGCTTTGCGTTTCTCTTGTTTCCATATCACGATGGCACGATATATTTGCCATTTGGTGATAAATTATCGGTTCTCGTGTCTAAAGCAAGCCAGATACATTTTACTACTTTAAACTGTATTTCAGTTAATTTGGCAGAATGAAATTGTGCTTTGTTGTTTTTCATCTTATCCATGTGCATTTTCGCAGTGCCCTCCGTTCCGGTTAAGTTATCGTGGCCTAGGCGAACCATTATGTTTTGCTGCATTTGGCCCATTGGCGACATCAGCATTCTACTTCTCAAACAGCAGCAGAAGCATTTCAAGGTACACTCTAGAACAACTAGTTCTCTAGTTATCAACTAATGCGTGTATAGTCAGCACTTTAGAGTGTTAAAGGATGGATGCTCTATCTTAATTTCTCTACAAAAATGTAAGGATCCACTCATAGCTAAACAGTTTCTCTTGAAATGTTGGAATTCTGTCAGTGGGGCTGTGCTTCTCCCTCTCAGCAAAACAGTCATAGCTTCATCCATTCTTGTTGGGTTGACAACCACCCTGATACTCTTCTGCAGCCACTTTCACCAGGTATGAAATTCACACACCTGAAATACATGATCGATGCAGTAATTTTATATCTGTGAAAGGATCATTAGCTGATGAACTCTGATTATCTGTAGATTGACGGAGACAGGGCTGTTGGGAAGATGTCTCCCCTGGTATTCCACTCTCTCTCTTTTCAGCACATCTGATTTCACTTATGTACAAATAATCAGTACTACGTAGTGAGACATATAAGTTGTTTGTTTGTGAATCTGTAAACAGGTAAGAATTGGCACCAAAATAGGCGCGACACTAGTGACCCTCGGGATCGGCATGCTCTACACTCTCTTGGTGGCTTTCGGCATAAGCAGATGCCTCCCACCATCCTGCATTGTAAGCTAATGATTCATACTGCTGCTCTTAAGAAAACTACTCCAAAACTCAGCTCTCACCTCAAGTGCCATTGCTACCGTACAACAGGTCCTTAGCGCCCTGACTCTCCCTCTGGGCAAATGGGTTGTGGCCTATGTGCAGAGAAACCATGATGTAAATGATCCTTCCTTTTTTTTTTTTTGCTCTGTTTTTTCTTTTCACACTAACAGTGGTTCAAGTTGTAAAATGCAGGATGACAGCAAGATGTTCATGGCCAAGTATTACTGCGTGCGGCTGCACGCCTTGTTCGGGATGGCGCTTGCTTCCGGTCTGGTGCTGGCCAGGAACGGCATACTTGCCTGACAGACAGGCAGATGGGCCACCATTGACAGTTGACAGTTGATACAGAGAAATGTTTCTTATTGCAGTCTCGTCTCGCAGATGGAGTAAAACACACACACATCTTTTACAGCCAGAGCAATGCAATGGCAGTGCATTTGTGCAGTTGTCTCACTGAACAGAAGGCGGCCGGATTGGGCAAGCAGAGGTTCAGAGGAGGCTCAGCGCACCAGCTGGTTTTCTGGCTCTAGCTTACTAGTAGTAGTAGTATGAGGTACTAGAACTTGTTCAAGATGTGATGGTTTAGTCCTAGAACTTGCAAAAGTGAAGTGATCAGTCCTAGAACTTGTCTAAGATGTGCAAGTTTAGTACTGAGCCAATCAAACGCAGACAGCTGGACTGAGCGCTAGACTTTTTACAAACACAAACGAGGACGGCGAGTCGCACGAGTAGTAGCGTTCCGGTTGAAATCGCGCCTGCAATCCCCATTCCTGCAAGTTTTTTGTGCATAAGTCCAAAGCAGAGGCGTGCACTGGTGCATGAGGAAAATTCGGGACGATGGCGATGGCAGTTGGCAGTATCCACGCGGAGCGGAGTTTGACAGCAACTCTTCTCCAGTCCAGTCGCTGGTGTTGGAGAAAGTTAATCTCCACCCGACGGCGACGGTGCTGGTGCTGGTGCTGGTGCTGGGGAGGGAGAAGCGGCGCTGCGGCACACTTGCGCCTGGAACGAGAGTACGGCGGCGCTGCGGCAGGAATTGGCGATGGCCTCGCGGGAAAGACGGAGTGAATTGATTGCTTTGAGATTCGAGAGTCCACGTGTCGTTCGATGAATCGGGTCGTTGCATCAAGAGCCAACGACCCGGTCCTATAAGATTTTTTTTCGCCGAGGGGCAGCAACGCTTGTTAAGCTGCGTCTGTACTGTGTTAAAAAAAAAAAAGCCGCGAGGAGGAGGAGCACGATGGGCGGCGCCGAGGACGGAGGCTTCACCTTCGCTGACGGCATGGTGGGTGCCGATGGATTAGCTACCGGTGTAATTGTTGATTGTTTTGGTTGGCATCAAGATGATTTCCTTGTGGGTTGAAATCGATAAACGGCAGGGGGCTAAATGCAAAAGTGCGGCGCTGACCGGCTCGGTCCAGTCCAGTTGGCTCTACTTGGCTGCTCGTGATTGGCGCATGACCAAATGTGCACATCTATGACAAGTTTTAGGACCAAATAGTTGCCTTTTACAAGTTTTAGGACCAAACCATCACATCGTGAACAAGTTTTAGGATCTATTACCTCTAGTAGTATAGTACAGTAGCCTCTAGCATCCGAGAGAGGCGTTTTGGCTCCTAGGTGTATAATGAAATGTGTATAAAATACACATTCAAAATGTTAAAAAAATTCGAGAAAAAAACCCCGCGTGTACATCCGGACATCCTATGTTCGCACACAAAATTTCGGTGAAGAAGAACATTTTTTGTGGCATGTATAAAAAAGATATAAAAATGCCTAGTGAATAGCTATAATCAAGTATCAAAAATTGTCTTTTTTACACAAGCCACAAAAAATGTCCTTTTTCACCGAAACTTTGTGCACGCACATATAATGTCCGGATTTACATGCCGGATTTTTTTTCTCGAATTCTTTTAACTTTTTAAAATGTGTATTTAGACAATTGGTGCATATACACCTTTGAGCCAAAATGATCTAGGTTTTTTATCTCCAAGCAAAGAGAAAGCCCAGCAGGGCTATAGCTTGGCGTGCTCGTCCTCGTCCGTCGCAGCTATACTAGAGCTAGATCGCTGTTTGCTTCTGCAGCAGGATATGAATTGAATTCAGGACGGGACAAGTCAGTCAGGACTCAGGACATGCTCCGGCCCTCTTCTGATGGACGGAGGCAAAATTTCATGTTTTGATCCTTTTCATATACTTTAGCAGGATCTGACCCCCGTCTGGAATTTTTTTGAGATTTGACCCTTTTTGCTACCGCCGCAGACCTTGGCGGTAGCTTTACACAGGCTACCGCCGCCCACCCTTGCGGTAGGTTCCCTTGACGGCCGTCTAGCCGTTAACGGCCGCTGACGTGGCAAAGGAACCTACCGCCTCCGACGCTGCCGATAGGCTCTAACATCCTACTGGCAAAGGAACCTACCGCCGCAGACCCTGGCGGTAGCTTTACACAGGCTACCGCCGCCCACCCTTGCGGTAGGTTCCCTTGACGTACGGCCGTCTAGCCGTTAACGGCCGCTAACGTGGCAAAGGAACCTACCGCCTCCGACGCTGCCGGTAGGCTCTAACATCCTACTGGCAAAGGAACCTACCGCCTCCCACGCTGCCAGTAAGCTCTAACATCCTACCGCCGGGGACTCTGGCGGTACGGTCTTGGATGATAAGTTCTGTGGGGCCCACTCACCATGCCACCGTTGTTGGAGCCGTAACTCCCACCAGAGCGAGCTCCATCGCCCGAAGAAGCGCCACGGCCGCGGCCACCGCCACGGTTGGACGGCTGGTGACCACGCCCACGACCGCGACCGCGTGAAGCAACGTTGGCGGAGGATTGCCGCAAGTCACCACCATGGAGGAGGGTGAGGCGGGCATCAAAACTCAGCAGCTGGTTGTACACCTCCTGAACCGTGATAGGTTCTACCCATGCAGCGAGGGCGGAGACAACTGGGTTGTACTCCATATCCAGTCCAGCAAGGATTTTGGAGACAATCTCCGGATCAGAAAGCGCCGCGGCGGTGCACGCGACTTCATCAGTTAGACTTTTGATCTTGCCAAGATATTCGGCCATGGTCATGTTACCCTTTTTAAGGTTGGTGAGCTCAATGCGGGTGTTGATCGCCTGCGCTTGGCTCTGGGCGGCGAACATGGCATGGATGGCACGCCACACTTCGGTCGGCGTCTGGAGCATGGCAACCTGTGCAAGAATATCGTGGGAAAGCGAACCCATCAAATACCCTTGGAGTTGTTGTTGTTGTTGTGCATACCAGAGGGATCTTGCGAAGTTGACAACTTGTTCTTCTTTGCCATCCTTGGTGATGGTGAGGGTGGCCAGCGGTGGCGGGCTTTTCTCATCGAGATGGTGCTCCATCTGTGCGCCCTTGATCTGGGGCAGTGATAACCCACAAGTATAGGGGATCGCAACAGTTTTCGAGAGTAGAGTATTTAACCCAAATTTATTGATTCGACACAAGGGGAGCCAAAGAATACTCTCGAGTATTAGCAGTTGAGTTGTCAATTCAACCACACCTGAAAGACTTAGTATCTGCAACAAAGTTTTAGTAGCAAAAGTAGTATGATAGTAATGGTAACAGTGATAATAGTAGCGGTAGTAATTTGTGTAGCAAAAGTAAAAGCAGTAGCGGTATAGTAACTTAGCAACGACCAGTATAAGAAAAGCTCGCAGGCATTGGATCAGCGATGGATAATTGTGTCGGATGATATTCATCATGTAACGGTTATAACATAGGGTGATATGTAACTAGTTCCAGTTCATCAATGTAATGTAGGCATGTATTCCGTATATAGTCATACGTGCTTAGGGAAAAGAATTTGCATGACATCTTTTGTCCATCCCTCCCGTGGCAGCGGGGTCCTAATGGAAACTAAGGGATATTAAGGTCTCTTATTAATAGAGTACCGGAACAAAGCATTAACACATAGTGAATACATGAACTCCTCAAACTATGGTCATCTCCGGGATGGTTCCGGCTATTGTCACTCCGGGGTTGCCGGGTCATAACACATAGTAGGTGACTACAACTTGCAAGATAGGATCAAGAACACACTTATATTCATGAAAACATAATAGGTTCAGATCTGAAATCATGGCACTCGGGCCCTAGTGACAAGCATTAAGCATAGCAAAGTCATAGCAACATCAATCTCAGAACATAGTTGTAACATCCCCAGCATCACACTACAGTAATCTCCCCTTAATAGTAGCCATGTCATCATGATCACTATGCCATCTGACACTTGTCCAAAAATCAAATTCAAATTTCATGTCGAATATTTATTTCATCAGACATGCAAACAAAATAGTTCATTCTATGGCAAATAATCCCTAAATATTTGTCATGTTGAAACCAACATTTTTGGAATCTCCAAATTGCCCCTGGGAATTTATTTCTGGTCCAGCAGCATTCTAGATGGCCTTTTCATTTTCTAAAAATGCTTGGACAACTTCTGTTGGCCCCAAACTCTCTGTGCCATTCCAGTATTTTGTCAACAATTTATGTGCCAAGTTTCACCCTTACCAAAAATCATTTGGTAGCTCTAATAATCCCTAGACTGCCTCTGCTTTTATTTAAAAGAAAAAGGCAGAGGGAATTGGGAAAAGTGGAGCTAACCCACCGGCCCACTTGCTACAGGCGAGGCCCAGCCCAACCGAGCCCATCTCCCTCCTCTCACCTGCTCCCGCTCGCTGTCACCGCCGGAGCCGCCACGATCGCTGCTGCCGCACGCGTCGTCGATCCACCGCCCTCTTCGGTGGATAAGGTCGAAGCCGAGCCCCTGGATCGAACCCTAGCCTCACAATCCCCTCTCCCTCGCTCAGCTCTCTCCTTCCTCGGCCGCCTTTCTCTTTCCCTCCGCCGAGCGCCACCGCCGCCACGAGCGCTGCTCCCCGCGGCCATCGTCGACCCCGCGTTCGGTTGAGCTGCTCAGAAGCTCCGCCGTCCTCTTCCTCTTCCACGGGTGCTGCCAGACGGAGCCGGAGCGACCTGCATCGCGTGGATCGAGCCGATCCCCTCCCTCTCGGTCACCGACGCACTCCGGCGACCCCGAGCTCCTCGGCGCTCCTAAGCTCCCACGGGCTTTTCGTAGCCGCGCGGTGAGCTCCTCCTTTCCTCATTTCCTGCTCCCCGCGCCGTAAGCTCTCCCGTAGCGAGCCCGTCGTTTCGCCGAACTCCGGTCATCGCGGGACCTCGCCGTCCGGCCGCCTCGGTCACTCCCGTGGCCTCGCGCTCGCGCCATTGGATGCGGCGCTTCATGTGCTTCCTATTGCGACCGAAAACGCGCACGTTAGCTCGCCGTAGCTGTCCGCCCGATTCCACCCGAGAGCCACCGCCGCCGACATCGACGGCGAGCTCCACTCCGGCCACCCCCGCACCTGGGATCGACCTAGATCGACGCGGGTTGGTCTGCACGTTCGAGTGCCGCAAGAATCAAGCAAAACGGAGCTCCGTAGACGATTTCCGAGCTCGCCGGAGGTCGCAGCCGCGCCCGGAGCTCGCCGGCGTGCTCCGGTGCCGGCGCTGACTCGGCTGCCGACATGGAGCAATGGGGCCCCGCCTCGGGCCACTGACTGTGGGGCCCCGCGTGCCCCTTTGACCCCGCTGACCTGGGTCAACGCCGACGTGGCGGTCCAGTGTCGCTGACACGCGGGCCCCACTCTAATAAGCTAATTAAAGTAAATAGATAATTAGATAAATAATTAGTTTAGACTAATGACCCGCTGACACTCGGGGCCCACATCCCCCTAATTATCTCTGATCAGTTTAATTCATTGTTAATCCTAACAGAGGCTGACATGTGGGTCCCACTGGACCCACCTGTCAGATTTGACTCTGGTCAGCGCGTCTGTTGACCGCTGACGTCATCACCGCATCATGATGATGTCATCATCTACTGTTCTAGATAATGTTGATTTAATGGATAAAATAAATTCCAGAAAATTAATAAATCTTTAGAAATTCATATCTTTTAATCCGTAGCTCGGATGGAAAAACTTTCTACATGAAAGTTGCTCAGAACGACGAGACGAAGCCAACCGTGCCGTCTGTTTCCATGTCGGGACCCTCTACGGAGGTGAACCCGCAACTTTTAGTCCGTTTCCGGTAGATGAATAGTGCCTAACGGTCGTCTATTAATTCCAGTTGATCTTCTAAGATAACTAAATGGTTTAGTTAGATCTTTAAGCAACCCTGCACTGCACCCTAGCTGTCACCTGCCTCTAACACCGCAGACCTGCAACCGTTCCCCCTCCGGTCATCTGTCCGACACAGATCCGGAACCGGGAATACTTTCCCGGATGGGTTCCCCTTCTTCGTTATCGGTAACACTGCGTTAGATCGTCATGCTTTTGATTACTTTTGCTACCGTGTATTTATATTGTTTCTTCTCCCCCTTTCTTCCCGGTAGACCCCGAGACCGCTTACAATGCCCTGGTGATCGACTACTTCACCGTCGGAGTTCCCTTTTCATTTGCCAAGCAACCAGGCAAGCAAACCCCCCCTTGAGCATTTCCGATATCGCCCATGTCTCTTCTTTCTTATGCTTGCATTAGAATTGCTGCTACTGCTGCTGCTCCTATTACTGTTGCATAACCTGTTTTTGATCTGCTGTTGATACCTGCCTTATTACCTATCTGATTAGTAAAGGATGGGTAGAACTTCTGTGGCCCCGCTTTGTCATAGTTGTGTGACGACCCCGGCTCAACCGTGCACTAATCATACACGCAAATGCACACGATCAAGCCTAAGGACTCACGTGAAGGAATCACAACACAACTCTAAAACATAAATAAATACATACAAGCTATATATTACAAGCCAGGGGCCTCGAGGGCTCGAATACATAACATGATGTCATACACATGTCAGCGGAAGCGTTAGATGTCTGGGTACAGACATAGAACACAAATACAGATAGGCCTCATACGAGGCGGGGCAAAAGAAAAGCTACGATCGAAAAGGCGCAGGCCTCCTGCCTGGGACCTCCGATCCTACTCCTGGTCGTCGTCCGCCGGCTCCTCGTAGTAGTACTCGCCGGCAGGGTAGTAGTAGTAGCCTCCATCGTCGGGCTGGTAGAAGACGTCGTCGGCGGGGGCTGCTGGCACCATGGCTCCGTCGTCTGGTTTAACAAGCGGGTAGGACAAAAGAGGAAGCAAAGCAACCGTGAGTACTCATCCAAAGTACTCAGCAAGACTTACATCAGATCTATACTAAGTATGCATCATTATCAAGGGGGCTTTATGTGGGTGGACTAGACTGCAGAAAGCCAGAGTAGAGAGGGGATAGCCTAGTCCTATCGAAGACTAGCATCTTCAGGGTCTTGCAGCATTAGAAGGGTGCAGATTAGTACAACATAATGTAAAGTGTTTATAATAATATCAACCTCGGCCGGGGATCCTTCCTCGACTCCCTGCGAGAAAGCAATCCCAGAGCCCTATTCATAACATCACTTATCACATGTTCTAGTTGTACCGAAGTGGATACAACTCCGAGTGTCCGTTACCGTAGGACAGGCTATCGATAGATGTTTTCTTCCCTGCAGGGGTGCACCAACTTACCCACCACGCTCGTTTAACTCCGGCCGGACACACTTTCGGGGTCCTGCCCGGCCTCGGCCAAACGATACGCCGCAACCCGACCGGAAACCGCCAGAGAGGAACAGACACGCCGGACTAACCCTATGCCCCCGGGGGTCTTGGACCATCGCCCCGGACACTCCTGCGCGTTGCGAAGGCGGCCGAGAGCAGACCTAGCAACCCCTTATACAAGCATGCAGTTGCGTCCGTAGTCCAACTCGGCGCGCGCCGCTAATCGCTGACGTCGTGACGGATCCGGCTGAAGTATACGACGCAGAGCACCCACTCACACCCACGTGATGGTTAGTGCTATCGGACCCGAAGGCCCCTCGGATCAAATATCCAAATCGCTTAGTGGATTGGGAGCGCGCGGTAACGAGCGTTGCCACCACACCGGTGGCCCCGACGTCCCGTCTCGAGGACTTGTGACAAGGACCACACAGGACCGGCCACGCCTCGTAGTTATCTCACGGGTACCCTCACTGGTCACCCGACTCCACAGCACACGCCTCAAAGGCACTCGCGGGTACCCCTCAGGGTCAACCCGACTCTATCCAATATGTTCAGTGTCATCAGACGCACGATACCTCTGGCCGCACGCCTTTGTTCCTGGCGACGTCCGGCCTCGGGGATCGACACGTCTTTAAACACGGCTCGTCATCAGACGCCCGATACCTCCGGCCGCACGCCTTTGTTCCTGGCGACGTCCGGCCTCGGGGATCGACACGTCTTTAAACGCGGTCCAAAGTAAAACCCGGATATCCGTGTGGTTAATCTGTCGATAAGGAATCCGAGGAATCACCCTCGTTGGGGTCCTATACGACGAGTCCCGTTAAGGTGATACCGGAGGAATCACCCTCGGCGGTAACCACTATAGCGGGTGCACGACAAAAGCTCAGTCGGAAGTGGGAAGAGGAATCACCCTCGGTAACCCACAACGAGCTAGCTAATCTACAGGGACAACATCGGGAGTGAGTTCGGAGGTATCACCCTCGTCACTCGATGTTAACTCTGCGGAGTCGAGCATATTAGGGGGGTGTGCGGTGAAGTGCAGAAGTCCAGGGGAAAGGGGATCGATCGCTTGATCGATGCACTGGTACTACGCGAGGCAACTACGACAAAAGCGGGGTCTCAGAAGTTACTACCCAACCTATACTGAGCAGATAGGAAATAAGGCAGGTATCAACAGCTATTCAAAAACAGGCTATGCAACAGTAATAGGAGCAGCAGCAGTAGCAGCATTTCTAATGCAAGAATAAGAAAGAAGAGACATAGGCGATATCGGAAATGCTCAAGGGGGGTTTGCTTGCCTGGTTGCTCGGCGGCAAAAGCAAGGTCGTCAGAAGGGGGACCAATCACCGGGACGGCGTCGGTCTCTGGAGCTGCGTCAGCGTCGGACTCTACCGAGAGAGAAGAGGGGGAAGAAACAGATAAATACACAGAACACATGCATCACAAAGCGTGCTGAGCTAACGTGCAGTGCAGGGTTGCTTAAAGACATGCCTAAGTCATATTAGTTATTTTAGGATTTAAGTTGGACTTATCATCCGGTGTTTGTGCACTATTCATCTACCGGAAACGGGCTAAAAGTTGCGGGTTCACCTCCGTAGAGACACGGAAACAGATAGCACGGTTGGCTTCGTCTCGTCGTTCTGAGCAACTTTCATGTAGAAAGTTTTTCCATCCGAGCTACGGTTATTTTTCTACGATTTTCCGAAGTTAAAATGATTTTTCTGAATTCACTGATATTTCTGCTAAGTCCTCGGCTCTCCCTCTGTACCATAATATTTGTCTTTCTAGCAGCTCAATTTGAACTGCTAGAAAGACAAATATTATGGTACAGAGGGAGTATTTCCTAAAGCCTATAGCTATTGTTCTATTCATTCTATGGGTTAGTGTCCTATACCACTCTTAATCAATTTTCTGTGATCTGCAAGATGGTATCATTTGCACCACTGACAGAGTTCATTTGGTTGGTTAGAACTCTGTTTGAAAAGTGTCACTCGAGGTTGATTCCAGAAACTGGTTAACTGTCTGTTTATTAACAGAACATGGCGTTTTGACATTTTCATAGCATTTAATCTGTGCCTTATTTGAATTTGCTCCAATGGAGTAAGTTGGAGCTTGTCAAGTGTACTACGTGCCCATAATATTTTTACTTCTGTTAAAAGTTGTTTAGCCATTGTTTAGGGGCTGTCAAGGGGCTACTCAGTGTAAAATCGCAAAAGCTAGCGCACGCTACAGTAACTGAATGTTACTGTAGCGCGGCAGCAGCGGTTCGCCGTAGAGCAGCAGCACGCGCAGAGCAGCTGCGGCGAGCGCATCAGCACAGCGGCAAGAACAGCTCGCAGGGGCTCGGGCACGCGCGTGAGGCAGCGGGAGGACGGGCGCAAGCGGCAGCAGCAGCGAAGCCGAGCGCGTTGGCGGCGACCTACAGGGGCGGCGGCGTCGACCGTCCAGCTGATTCCGGCGATGGGAGCACGCGTAAGTGGGCGCGTAGGAGAGCTTGAGCTCGTGCGCATTGGATGGTAGTCGCGGGTTTCGTCGGGGTGGCCGGACTCAAGCACGGCGGTGAGGTTCAGCGGCGGCCGGGGCACGGCTTCTTCAGAAACGCGGCTACGCGACGCGTTTGAGCTAACTGGCTACGTAGGCGATCTCTACGGGTCCCTAGGAGCTCGTCGGAGCAACGCGTTCGAGCAGATTGGTACGGGAGCGAGGAGGTCGCCGTTGATGGCGGCAGCCGGAGCTCGACCGTAGCAGCGGCGGCCGGCCAGCTCGAAACCAAGCAGGAGACAGAGGGAGGGGACGCGGTGCTCACCGTGCGGGCTCACGGAGGCCCCTCGGTGATCGGTAGCGCAGAGGGAGGCCGCGGTCGTCGGTGATCGCCGGTGATCCAGAAGAGGGGACCGGCTCGATCTCGGCAATGCAGGGGCCTCCACCTCGAACGCGTGGCCGGAGAAGAAGGAGAGGACGACGGCGGTGCAGACGGAGAGGTGAGGGAGGCACGGTGGCCGTGCCTATGCTGGCAGCCCGTCCATGGCGGCCTTCGGCTTCGGTGGTGGAGAGCAAGGGAGAGAAGGAGAGGTGGGAAGGAGAAGTGGCCAGGGGGGAGGGCTCGGCTCGGTCTTATCCCCCCAGCCAACTGCCCCATCGGCGTGGCGATCGGTGGCCGGCGCGGGCGTTCTCAGCCGCGGGCGAGATGACACGGGGAAGGGAGCAGGTGAGGAAGACGGTGGGCATGGGCTGGGCCGGTGCTGCAGTGATTAAGGCCCAGTGACACGGTGGGCTTCCCCTTTTGTTTTATTCCTTCTCAGTTTTTCTTTATTAGTCTCTGTTTTGTAATACTTAGAGCTACTAAATGGATCTAGTAAAATGTGATTCTTTGCCACACAATACTATGCATTAATCTTCACTGCCACAGAATGTTTGGTGTGTGTTTGATTCTATTTGAATTTTTATTAGATGAAAATGGATTAAAGAAACTGATTTAGGTACTGTTTGAAAAAGGTTAGGGGTATTTTAATAATTCAAATAATGTTGGTTCGAATTTTACAATTACCTTCAGATTATTTGCAATATGATGAACTATTTTGTTTTTCTGTTTGAAGAAATAATAACTTGACTTGCATTTTAAATTTGAAGTTGAGTTTGATTTGAGACAAGTGGTATTTTGACTTAGTGAAATATGATGACATGGCACATTAATTAGATTGATGACAGGGTTAACATCTGGGGATGTTACAAGTTGCCTCGCGTAGTATCTGTGCATCGATCAAGCGATCGATTCTCTTCCCCCTGAATTTCTGCACATCACCGCACACCCCCTAACATGCTCGACTCCGCAGAGTTAACATCGAGTGACGAGGGTGATACCTCCGAACTCACTTTCGATGTTGTCCTTGTAGATTAGCTAGTCAGTTGTGGGTCACCGAGGGTGATTCCTCTTCCCACTCCCGTCATAGCTATTGTCGTGCAAACCCCTCAAGTGTGGACCTCGAGGGTGATTCCTCCTTAGTTCACCTTTACGATGACATCAGGTGGAGACCGTCGAGGGTGATTCTGTTGGAAATATGCCCTAGAGGCAATAATAAAAGAGTTATTATTATATTTCCTTGTTCATGATAATCGTTTATTATCCATGCTATAATTGTATTGATTGGAAACTCAAATACATGTGTGGATGAATAGACAGACTTGGTGTCCCTAGTGAGCCTCTACAGGACTAGCTCGTTGATCAAAGATGACCGCGGTTTCCAGGTCATAGACATGAGTTGTCATTTGATAACGGGATCACATCATTAGGAGAATGATGTGATGGACGAGACCCAAACGTTAAACATAGCTTTTGATCGTATCAGTTATCGCTATAGTTTTCTGCATGTCAAGTATAAGTTCCTATGACCATGAGATCATGTAACTCACCGACACCGTAGGAGTGCTTTGTGTGTACCAAACGTCGCAACGTAACTGGGTGACTATAAAGGTACTCTACAGGTATCTCCGAGGGTGTCTGTTGAGTTGACATGGATCGAGACTGGGATTTGTCACTCCGTGTGACGGAGAGGTATCTCCGGGCCCACTCGGTAATACGTCATCTCAATGAGCTCAAAGTGACTAAGTAGTTGGTCACGGGATTATGTATTACGGTGACGAGTAAAGAGGCTTGCCGGTAACGAGATTGAACTAGGTATAGAGATACCGACGATCGAATCTCGGGCAAGTAACATACCGACGAGACAAAGGGAACTGTATACGGGATTGCCTGAATCCTTGACATCGTGGTTCATCCGATGAGATCATCGAGAAACATGTGGGAACCAATATGGGTATCCAGATCCCGCTATTGGTTATTGACCTGGGAGTGTCTCGGTCATGTCTACATGGTTTCCGAACCCGCAGGGTCTACACACTTAACGTTCGGTGACGCTAGGGTTGTTAGTGAGAGAAGTGCATGGTTACCGAAGGTTGTTCGGAGTCCCGGATGAGATCCCGGACATGACGAGGGTCTCCGGAATGGTCCGGAGACGAAGATTGATATATAGGATGAAAGGTTTCGGAGTCCGGAAGTGTTCCGGGGAGCATCGGGAAATCGGGGGACGACCGAAAGGGGTTTCGGGGGTTCCGGAAGTAGTTCTGGGCCTAATGGGCCACAAGGGGGAACACCACAGCCCTCAGGGGGCTGTGCGCCCCCCCCTGGGCCCTCTCCTTGTGCGCCAAGGGAGGTGGACCCCTCTAGGGTGGCCGCACCCCCCTTAGCCTTGGGAGGCAAGGCACCTAGGGGGGGGAAACCCTAGGGCCCTGCCTTGGCCGCCACCCCTCCTTGCCCTGGCCGCCGGCCCCCTAGGGGAAACCCTAGGGCGCCCCCCTCTCCTCCTTCCCCCTATATATAGAGAGGTAGAGGGAGGGCAGCCAACACAAGTTCGTGCCTCGGTGCTGCCCTCCCTCTCCCATAACATCTTCCTCTCCCGCGGTGCTTAGGCGAAGCCCTGCTGGAAACCTCCATCACCACCACCACCACGCCGTCGTGCTGCCGGTTCTCCATCAACCTCTCCTTCACCCCTTGCTGGATCAAGAAGGAGGAGACGTCCCCGAGCCGTACGTGTGAAGAACGCGGAGGCACCGTTGCTTCGGTGCTTGGATCTTCAGCGATCTGAATCGCGGCGAGTACGACTCCATCAACCGCGTTCCTAACGCTTCCGCTTAGCGATCTACAAGGGTATGTGGATCCTACTCTCCCCTCGTAGTTGCATCTACTAGATTGATCTTGGTGAACGTAGAGAAAAATTTTTGTTTTCCATGCAACGTTCCCCAACAGTGGTATCAGAGCTAGGATCTTGCGTAGATGCTTTCTCGAGTAGAACACAGAAGGGTTTGTGGCGTTGATGTTTAAATTGCTGCCCTCCTTAGTCTTTCTTGATTCAGCGGTATTATGGGATGAAGCGGCCCGGACCAACTTTACATGTCCACGTACATGAGACCGGTTCCATCGACAGACATGTGACTTTTGTTGCATAAGATGGCTGGCGGGTGTCTGTCTCTCCTATCTTAGTTGAATCGGAATAGAACAAGGCGGTCCTTGTAGAAGGTTAAATAGCAACTTGAATATCACCGTTGTGGTTTTGCGTAGGTAAGAAGCGTTCTTGCTAGATACCCATAGCAGCCACGTAAAACATGCAACAACAAATTAGAGGACGTCTAACTTGTTTTTGCAGGGTATGTATGTGATATGATATGGCCAATGACATGATGAGATATATTTGATGTATGAGATGATCATGTTGTAATAGTTAATATCGACTTGCATGTCGATGCATACGGCAACCGGCAGGAGCCATAGGATTGTCTTTAATTTTTGTATGACCTGCGTGTCAATCATTAAGCACTTTGTAATGCTTTACTTTATCGCTAAACGGTAGCAATAGTAGTAAGAGCATGGTGGGCGCCGACAACCCCGATGGCGACACGATGATGGAGATCATGATGATGGGGATCATGGTGTGGCGCCGGTGACGATGGAGATCATGCCGGTGCTTTGGAGATGGAGATCAAAAGCACGAGTTGATGGCCATATCATGTCACTTATGATTTGCATGTGATGTTAATCCTTTTATGCATCTTATTTTGCTTAGGACGACGGTAGCATTATAAGATGATCCTTCACTAAAATTTCAAGATAAAATTGTGTTCCCCCCGAGTGTGCGCCGTTGCGAAGGTTCGTCGTTTCGAAGCACCACGTGATGATCGGGTGTGATAGACTCTACGTTCGCATACAACGGGTGCAAGCCAGTTTTGCACATGCAGAACACTCGGGTTAGACTTGACGAGCCTAGCATGTACAGACATGGCCTCGGAACACGGAGGACCGAAAGGTCGAGCATGAGTCATATAGTAGATATGATCAACATGTTGATGTTCACCATTAACACCACCTCATCTCACGTGATGATCGGACTTGGGTTGGTGGATTTGGATCATGTCACGCTCGAATGACCGGAGGGATGTCAATTTGAGTGGGAGTTATAAATAATTTGATTAGGTAATAACTCACTTATCATGAACAATAGTCTAAAATGTCTTTGCAAATTTTTGTTGTAGATGGCTCGCGCAGTAGCTCCCCTGAATTTTAATGCGTTCCTAGAGAAAGCTAAACTGAAAGATGATGGGAGCAACTTTGTGGACTGGCTCCGCAATCTGAGGATCATCCTCACAGCTGCCCAAAAGGTTTATGTCCTAAATGCACCGCTAGGTGAACCCCCCGCTCCTGGAGCCTCTGCGGACGTTATGAACGTCTGGCAGACGCGTTCGGATGACTATTCGATAGTGCAATGTGCCATGTTGTACGGCTTGGAAGGAGGACTTCAAAGGCGTTTTGAACGTCATGGTGCATATGAGATGTACACGGAGTTGAAGTTCATCTTTGAAAAGAATGCTAAGATCGAGAGGTATGAGACCACCGATAAATTCTTTGCTTGCAAGATGGAGGAGAATTCGTCTGTCAGTGAGCACTTACTGAAGATGTCTGGGTACTATACCCGCATAGCTGATCTGGGACTTGTGTTCCCGGATGAGGTTATCATTGACAGAATTCTCCAGTCACTCCCTCCAAGCTACAAGAGCTTCGTGCAGCAGTACAACATGCAAGGGATGAATAAAACCATCGCCGAGCTGTTTTCAATGCTGAAAGTCGCTGAGGCAGACATCCAGAAGGAGTATCAAGTGTTGATGGTCAATAAAACCACCAGTTTCAAGAAGAATGGCAAGGGCAAGAAGGGTAACTCTAAGAAGGGTGGCAAAGCAGTTGCTAATCCAGTGAAGAAACCCAAGGCTGGGCCCAAGCCAGAGACTGAGTGTTTCTATTGCAAGGGGAACGGCCACTGGAAGCGGAACTGCCCCAAGTATCTGGCGGACAAGAAGGGGGCCAACAACAACAAAGGTATATGTGATATACATGTTATTGATGTGTACCTTACCAACTCTCGTTGTAGTGCCTGGGTATTTGATACCGGTTCGGTTGCTCACATTTGCAACTCTAAACAGGAACTGCGGAATAAACGGAGGCTGGCGAAGGACGAAGTGTCGATGCGCGTGGGAAATGGTTCCAAGGTTGATGTGATCGCCGTCGGCACGCTCGCTCTTCGATTACCATCGGGATTAGTTATGAACCTGAATAATTGTTATTTAGTGCCTGCGTTAAGCATGAACATTATATCTGGATCTTGTTTATTGCGAGACGGTTACTCATTTAAATCAGAGAATAATGGTTGTTCTATTTATATGAGTAATATCTTTTATGGTCATGCACCCGAAGTTAGGGGTTTATTCTTATTGAATCTCGATAGTGATGATACACATGTTCATAACATTGATGCCAAAAGATGTAGAGTTAATAATGATAATACCACTTTCTTGTGGCACTGCCGTCTGGGTCATATCGGCGTGAAACGTATGAGGAAGCTCCATGCTGATGGACTTTTGGAGTCTCTTGATTTTGAATCACTTGACACGTGCGAGCCGTGCCTTATGGGCAAAATGACAAGGACCCCGTTTTCAGGGACAATGGAACGGGCAAGTGACTTATTGGAAATCATACATACTGATGTGTGCGGTCCGATGAGTGTAACGGCGCGCGGTGGATATCGTTATTTTCTCACCTTCACTGACGACTTAAGTAGATATGGGTATATTTACTTGATGAAGCATAAGTCTGAAACTTTTGAAAAGTTCAAGCAATTTCAGAGTGAAGTTGAAAATCATCGTAACAAGAAGATCAAGTTCCTACGATCTGATCGAGGGGGAGAATATCTGAGTTATGAGTTTGGTGATCACTTAAGAAAATGTGGAATTGTTTCACAGTTGACGCCACCTGGAACACCACAGCGTAATGGTGTGTCCGAACGTCGTAATCGAACCCTATTAGATATGGTACGTTCTATGATGTCTCTTGCCGATTTGCCACTATCGTTTTGGGGATATGCGTTAGAGACAGGTGCATTCACTTTAAATAGGGCTCCATCTAAGTCCGTTGAGACAACACCGTATGAACTGTGGTTTGGTAAGAAACCTAAGTTGTCTTTTCTCAAGGTTTGGGGTTGCGATGCTTATGTCAAAAGGCTTCAGCCAGAAAAGCTCGAACCCAAAGCGGACAAATGTGTCTTCATAGGATACCCAAAAGAAACAGTTGGGTACACCTTCTATCTCAGATCCGAGGGCAAAGTGTTTGTCGCTAAGAACGGGTCCTTTCTCGAGAAAGAGTTTCTCTCGAAAGAATTGAGTGGGAGGAAGGTAGAACTTGATGAGGTTATTGAACCTCTGCTTCAACCAGAGAGTAGCGCAGCACAGAAAGATGTTTTTGTGGAGCCTACAGAGGTTGAAGAGGAAGCCAATGATGATGATCAAGGAGCTTCTGATCAAGTTACTACCGAACCTCGTAGGTCGACAAGGGTACGCACTGCACCTGAGTGGTATGGTAACCCTGTCTTGGAGGTCATGTTGTTAGACAACGGTGAACCTACGAGCTATGGAGAAGCGATGGTGGGCCCGGATTCCGACAAATGGTTAGAGGCCATGAAATCTGAGATGGGATCCATGTATGAAAACAAAGTATGGACTTTGGAAGTATTACCTGAAGGGCGGAAGGCCATTCAGAATAAATGGATTTTTAAGAGGAAGACGGACGCTGACGGTAATGTCACCGTGTATAAAGCTCGACTTGTGGCAAAGGGTTTTTCACAAGTTCAAGGGATTGACTACGATGAGACTTTCTCACCCGTAGCGATGCTTAAATCCGTCCGAATCATGTTAGCAATAGCTGCATTTTTCGATTATGAAATTTGGCAGATGGATGTCAAAACAGCGTTCCTTAACGGTTTTCTTAAGGAAGAGTTGTATATGATGCAACCAGAAGGTTTTATTGATCCAGAGAATGCTGACAAAGTATGCAAGCTCCAGCGTTCCATTTATGGGCTGGTGCAAGCATCTCGGAGTTGGAATCTTCGCTTTGATGAGGTGATCAAAGCGTTTGGGTTTATACAAGTTTACAATGAAGCTTGTATTTACAAGAAAGTGAGTGGGAGCTCTATAGCGTTTCTAATATTATATGTGGATGACATATTGTTGATTGGAAACAATATAGAATTTTTGGATAGCGTGAAGGGGTATTTGAACAAGAGTTTTTCGATGAAAGATCTCGGTGAAGCTGCTTTCATATTGGGCATCAAGATCTATAGAGATAGATCAAGACGCTTGATAGGACTTTCACAAAGCACATACCTTGATAAAGTTTTGAAGAAGTTCAAAATGGATCAATCCAAGAAGGGGTTCTTGCCGGTATTGCAAGGTACGAAGTTGAGTAAGACTCAATGCCCAGTGACTGCGGATGATAGAGAAAAGATGAGTGTCGTCCCCTATGCTTCAGCCATAGGCTCTATCATGTATGCAATGCTGTGCACAAGACCAGATGTCAGCCTTGCCATAAGTATGGCCGGAAGGTTTCAGAGTAATCCTGGTATGGATCACTGGACAGCGGTCAAGAATATCCTAAAGTACCTGAAAAGTACTAAGGATATGTTTCTCGTTTATGGAGGTGATCAAGAGCTCGTCGTAAAGGGTTACGTCGATGCAAGCTTTGACACTGATCCGGATGACTCTAAGTCACAAACCGGATACGTATATATTCTCAACGGGGGAGCAGTAAGCTGGTGCAGTTCCAAGCAGAGCGTGGTAGCCGATTCTACATGTGAAGCGGAGTATATAGCTGCCTCGGAGGCAGCTAAGGAAGGTGTCTGGATGAAGGAGTTCATGACAGATCTTGGAGTTGTGCCTAGTGCACTGAACCCAATGACTCTGTTCTGTGACAACACTGGTGCCATTGCTCTAGCCAAGGAACCAAGGTTTCACAAGAGGACCAGACACATAAAGCGACGCTTCAATTCCATCCGCGATTCGGTCAAGGAGGAGGACATAAACATTTGCAAAGTACACACGGATTTGAATGTTGCAGATCCGTTGACTAAGCCTCTTCCACGGGCTAAGCACGATCAACACCAAGACTCTATGGGTGTTAGATTCATTACCTTGTAATGCTAGATTATTGACTCTAGTGCAAGTGGGAGACTGTTGGAAATATGCCCTAGAGGCAATAATAAAAGAGTTATTATTATATTTCCTTGTTCATGATATTCGTTTATTATCCATGCTATAATTGTATTGATTGGAAACTCAAATACATGTGTGGATGAATAGACAGACTTGGTGTCCCTAGTGAGCCTCTACAGGACTAGCTCGTTGATCAAAGATGACCGCGGTTTCCAGGTCATAGACATGAGTTGTCATTTGATAACGGGATCACATCATTAGGAGAATGATGTGATGGACGAGACCCAAACGTTAAACATAGCTTTTGATCGTATCAGTTATCGCTATAGTTTTCTGCATGTCAAGTATAAGTTCCTATGACCATGAGATCATGTAACTCACCGACACCGTAGGAGTGCTTTGTGTGTACCAAACGTCGCAACGTAACTGGGTGACTATAAAGGTACTCTACAGGTATCTCCGAGGGTGTCTGTTGAGTTGACATGGATCGAGACTGGGATTTGTCACTCCGTGTGACGGAGAGGTATCTCCGGGCCCACTCGGTAAT
Organism: Secale cereale; assembly: GCA_902687465.1. Taxonomy (NCBI): domain Eukaryota; kingdom Viridiplantae; phylum Streptophyta; class Magnoliopsida; order Poales; family Poaceae; genus Secale; species Secale cereale. The sequence goes on from LR738716.1 coordinate 1,109,214, forward strand.
ACGTCATCTCAATGAGCTCAAAGTGACTAAGTAGTTGGTCACGGGATTATGTATTACGGTGACGAGTAAAGAGGCTTGCCGGTAACGAGATTGAACTAGGTATAGAGATACCGACGATCGAATCTCGGGCAAGTAACATACCGACGAGACAAAGGGAACTGTATACGGGATTGCCTGAATCCTTGACATCGTGGTTCATCCGATGAGATCATCGAGAAACATGTGGGAACCAATATGGGTATCCAGATCCCGCTATTGGTTATTGACCTGGGAGTGTCTCGGTCATGTCTACATGGTTTCCGAACCCGCAGGGTCTACACACTTAACGTTCGGTGACGCTAGGGTTGTTAGTGAGAGAAGTGCATGGTTACCGAAGGTTGTTCGGAGTCCCGGATGAGATCCCGGACATGACGAGGGTCTCCGGAATGGTCCGGAGACGAAGATTGATATATAGGATGAAAGGTTTCGGAGTCCGGAAGTGTTCCGGGGAGCATCGGGAAATCGGGGGACGACCGAAAGGGGTTTCGGGGGTTCCGGAAGTAGTTCTGGGCCTAATGGGCCACAAGGGGGAACACCACAGCCCTCAGGGGGCTGTGCGCCCCCCCCTGGGCCCTCTCCTTGTGCGCCAAGGGAGGTGGACCCCTCTAGGGTGGCCGCACCCCCCTTAGCCTTGGGGGGCAAGGCACCTAGGGGGGGGAAACCCTAGGGCCCTGCCTTGGCCGCCACCCCTCCTTGCCCTGGCCGCCGGCCCCCTAGGGGAAACCCTAGGGCGCCCCCTCTCCTCCTTCCCCCTATATATAGAGAGGTAGAGGGAGGGCAGCCAACACAAGTTCGTGCCTCGGTGCTGCCCTCCCTCTCCCATAACATCTTCCTCTCCCGCGGTGCTTAGGCGAAGCCCTGCTGGAAACCTCCATCACCACCACCACCACGCCGTCGTGCTGCCGGTTCTCCATCAACCTCTCCTTCACCCCTTGCTGGATCAAGAAGGAGGAGACGTCCCCGAGCCGTACGTGTGAAGAACGCGGAGGCACCGTTGCTTCGGTGCTTGGATCTTCAGCGATCTGAATCGCGGTGAGTACGACTCCATCAACCGCGTTCCTAACGCTTCCGCTTAGCGATCTACAAGGGTATGTGGATCCTACTCTCCCCTCGTAGTTGCATCTACTAGATTGATCTTGGTGAACGTAGAGAAAAATTTTTGTTTTCCATGCAACGTTCCCCAACAGATTCCTCAGAGTTTCCTCTTGGTGTTTGGACACACGGTTACCCTGACTTTACTTTGGGCTGAGTTTAAGGACGTGTCGATCCCCGAGGCCGGACGTCGCCAGGAACAAAGGCGTGCGGCCGGAGGTATCGAGCGTCTGATGACTCTTTACTATGGACCGTGTTTAAAGACGTGTCGATCCCCGAGGCCGGACGTCGCCAGGAACAAAGGCGTGCAGCCAGAGGTATCGGGCGTCTGATGACACTTACTGTTGATACTAAACATATTGGATAGAGACGGGTAGGCCCTGAGGGGTACCCGCGAGTGCCTTTGAGGCGTGTGCTGTGGAGTCAGGTGACCAGTGAGGGTACTCGCGAGATAACTACGAGGCGTGGCCGGTCCTGTGTGGTCCTTGTCACAAGTCCTCGAGACGGGACGTCGGGGCCACCGGTGTGGTGGCAACGCTCGTTACCGCGCGCTCCCAATCCACTAAACGATTTGGATATTTGATCCGAGGGGCCTCTGGCCTGATAGCACTAACCATCACGTGGGTGTGAGTGGGTGCTTTGCGTCGTATACTTCAGCCGGAGTCGTCACGACGTCAGCGATTGAGCGGCGCGCGCCGGGTTGGACTGGTAACGCAACTGCTGCTTGTATAAGGGGTTGCTAGGTCTGCTCACCGGCCGCGTACGCAACGCGCAGGAGTTCCCGGGGCGAAGGCCCAAGACCCCCGGGGGCATAGGGTTAGTCCGGCGTGCTTGATCCTCTCTGTCGGTTTCCGGTCGGGTTGCGTCGTATCGTTTGGCCGAGGCCGGGCAGGACCCAGAAAGTGTGTCCGGCCGGAGTTAAGCGAGCGTGGTGGGTAAGTTGGTGCACCCATGCAGGGAAGAAAACATCTATCGATAGCCTGTCCTACGGTAACGGACACTCGGAGTTGTATCCACTTCGGTACAACTAGAACATGTGATATGTGATGATATGAATAGGGCTCTGGGATTGCTTTCTCGCAGGGAGTCGAGGAAGGATCCCCGGCCGAGGTTGATACTACTATAAACACTTTACATTATGTTGAACCAATCTGCACCCTTATAATGCTGCAAGACCCTGAATATGCTAGCCTTCGATAGGACTAGGTTTTCCCTCTCTACTCTGGCTTTCTGCAGTCTAGTCCACCCACATACAGCCTCCTTTGAAAATATTGCATTGCTTAGAATAGTTCTGATGTAAGTCTTGCTGAGTACTTTGGATGAGTACTCACGGTTGCTTTGCTTCCCTTTTTGTCCTACCCGCATGATAAATCAGACGATGGAGCCCCGGAGCCAGCAGCCCCCGCCGACGACGTCTACTACCAGCCCGACGGCGTTTACTACTACTACCCGGCCGGCGACTACTTCTACGAGGAGCCGGCGGACGACGACCAGGAGTAGGATCGGAGGTCCCAGGCAGGAGGCCTGCGCCTTTTCGATCGTAGTGTTTTCTTTTTGTCCCGCCTTCTATAGGATTTTCTGTGTTTTCTTTTATGTCTGTACCCAGACATCTGATGCTTCCGCTGACACTTGTATGCTATCAAGCTTATGTATTCGAGCCCTCGAGGCCCTGGCTTGTAATATAAAGCTTGTATGTATTTATTTATGTTTTATAGTTGTGCTGTGATTCCTTCACGTGAGTCCTTATGCTTGATCGTGTGCATTTGCGTGTATGATTAGTGCACGATTAAGCCGGGGGCGTCACAATAGTGGATACTAGGGATCAAACCCCATCAAAACTAACTCGATTACATGATAGATCTCATCCAACCCATCACCGTCCAGCAAGCCTACGATGAGATTACTCACGAACAATGGAGAGCTTCATGTAATTGGCGATGGAGGATGGTTGATGATGACGACGGCGTCGATTTCCCCTCTCAGGAGCCCAGGACGGACTTCAGATCAGCCCTCCCGAGGAAGAACAGGAGGTGGCGGCGGCTCCGTATCGTGAAACGCGGTGAACTCTTCTCTCTGATTTTTTCTGGGCGAAAGAGACTATATAGAGTTGGAGTTGGAGGCTGCGGAGCCACGTGGGCCTCACGAGCCTGGTAGGCGCGCCCTGGGGGGCGCCTCCTGGGGTCGTGGGCCCCTGGCTGCGTGTCTTCGGGTAATTCTTGCGCCAATATTTTTTATATATTCCACAAAAAATCCTCGTAAGTTTCCAGGTCATTTCGAGAACTTTTATTTCTGCACAAAAACAACACCATGGCAATTCTGCTGAAAACAGCGTCAGTCCGGGTTAGTTCCATTCAAGTCATGCAAATTAGAGTCCAAAACAAGGGCAAAAGAGTTTGGAAAAGTAGATACGTTGGAGACGTATCAACTCCCCCAAGCTTAAAGCCTTGCTTGTCCTCAAACAATTCAGTTGACAAACTGAAAGAAACAAAGAAAAACTTTTACGAACTCTGTTTGATCTTGTTGTTATAATTATGTCTAACTCATACTCAGGTTTTCAGCAAAGATCATAGGCTAACCACATATGCAATAACATTTAGATCTTGTGGTGTCCTCAAGCAATATCACCAGCTACCGGCAACATGGACTGCCTTCCTCAATATGCGTTAGGAGATCCGAGACCCACAGGTGCATCAACAACTGCAGCAGGATCTGGTGGAGCACCTATGGAGGCTCAAGGGCAACGCCTAGCTCGGCGTGTGATGAAATATGAGTTTTTATTTGTTTGAACTATATTACTTGTATTGAACTATTTGTTGTTGAAATATTTGTTAAACTATTTGATTTCTATTAATTTTCCGTGATGAACTATGTGTTAAAAAATAACTTATGTTGAATTTGCGCCGAAGCACGGCGAGTATGGGCCGATTTGCGCCGATAGTGGGCCAATTTTGCGCCGAAAGCAGTCTAAAAAGCGGGCAAATGTGCGCCAAAATTGGGCCGATATCGGCGCCGGGGGGCGGCGGCTGGGAACCCAATCGCCCCAAGGCGATTTTTAGCGTCGGTTCGCCCCCATGCGGCGATATTACAAGCCCCATGGGAGCCAACGGCTGGAGATGTTCTTAGACTCTACAAGAGAAGAGAGAATGCTTTCCAATTTGTTTGATTAAATTGAATCTGTTTAGCCTGATAGTGAATTATTCCTGTAGGACCAGAGCAATGACAATCTTGCATGGTTTTATATTTCATTGGCATTTATCCTTCACACAAAGGTAATGAATGGTCGGATGTTTAAGTTACCTTAGAGTGCTTTAATTTGTTCATATTCTGTCTGACCCAGGTTTATTTATTGTACTTATTTGATTCTGCAGTCCCAGTAGTGAATTTCACAGCTGATTCAGAGCAAACAAACAAACAAACAAGCAAGCAAACAAGTGAAGCTAATATGTTCTTATTTTTGCGTTTTTCGTACTAATATAATCCTCAAAAGTGGTGTGCACTGAAACATTGTACTCTCTGAAGTACTCGAATCCGTCTGTCCCCAGAATCCTCAAGCACCAGCTGATACAATTGTGTTGCGTGTTTGCAGAATATTATACTGACGGATTCGGGTACTTCAGAGATTCGAGTACTGATACGTAAGTGATGGTTCGCAGTGGGATGTCCTTGGTTCCATTAAAGAAGTGGGCTTTCAGCGGTATGCAGCAGCAGCAGCAGCAGCAGCGAACAGAGCAGAGCAGAGCATTCCAAGAAGGGACAGATCCATTCCAAAGGGAAAGGATGGCAAGGTGCGAGATGGTGGTTATTGGGATTCAGCTTCAGCGTCGCACTACTTGACAAGAAATTTTTGTGTATTCGCCTCTGTAAATTATATTGATACAGTAGAATTGTGTTTTTCTTTTTCTAGAGTAGGGTAAATTGCTTGTGTTTTGGAACAAGTAGAAATTCTATGGGATGGGCAACCAAGCAAAGTCAGGGATTGATGCCGAACAAATCGGCTTAAAAAAACGAATTATCTGAGTATTTGTACTCACACACAAACTTGCACTTGACACAAGGAGTACTAGAGGCTAGGAGGTTTTCTTTGAATGGAGCCTGAATGGCTTATTTCACTACGGAGTTATAAACCATTCTGAAAGGTCACTGCACTACGAAGCGGCGTCCGGCTTGAAGACAACCGTGTTGCTGAAGTTGACGTTGAGCATGACGTCTATGAAGGAGATGACTGCACAACACTTGCCATTCTCCACGAGGACGCCGAGGAAGAGCTGGATGTCCCACAGCCCGCCAAGCTGTCGGTCGTAGGTAAGCTCCTTCAGACCCACCGACTTGATGGAGAGAAACGCCGGTGTCCGATGCAGCCCGAGCTTCATCACCAGCAAGGTGATCGCGCCCACCAAGACTAGGCCGAACATTGAACTTTGGAGGAGCTCCGTATTTGTGGAGAGGCCCAACATCACAACTCACTTTGCCTGATGAAGGAGCTACCAATTAATATAGTGTATGTGGGGTTTGGGTGCGGGGCATATGCCCCCCGGGCCATATTTAGCAAATATGAAATATGAAATTATCACAAAAGGGGTGCATTGCCCTCCTGGAATGGAGTACATATATCTTCTAACCAGAAGCCATCATTATAGAAATCGAGCGAGGATAATTGACTCAAAGCTCAATGGATTTTTAGTTTGGATTGTATTTTCTTCGCCACAGATACATTTCCTGGTATTTGTTTCATGAAACTTCATACGAGAGTATTGGGCACCCATGTTTGATATCCCAAGATTTTAGATATTGTTTTGAATATTCCTGGTATTTTTTTAATTTAGTTTTCGTGTAGGGGAGGTGGAGCACCTAGGTGCTCCTATGTATTTCCCCATGCTTATGTATTTTGCTTGATGAGGAAGCAATAACAGTAAGGTATTAAGCACTTTGTATGATCTATGAGCCAATAGCATCATGTGTATGTGGAAATATGGACTTGTATGGGGTAGAATAGAATACATATTTGATCCATGCTCCATATATCATACTCCATGAATTTCCTAAACCGGTTTTTCTTTAATTTCTTTTTTGTTCTTACTTTTGATTTTATTTCTTTTTTTCTTTTCTCTCTTTCCTTTTTCTTTTTCTGTTTTTTTTGTCTTTTTTTTAACAAAAGTTTCAATTTTTTTAAAAAAATAGAAAATTTTCAGATTTTGTTTGATTTTTTATAAAATATTCACGTTTTGAAATTTTTGTATACTTTCAAAAATCGTTTGCCCATTTTCAAAAAATGCTCGTCTTTCTAAATTTTGTTCACAAACTAAAAAAATGTTCGGTTTCAAAAATATTTTCCTGTTTTAAAAATTTGTTTAAAAATTTTAAAAATATTCATGTTTCAAAATTTGTTCACAAGTTCAAAAAATGTTCGCGTTTTTATTTTTTTTCACTAACTAGAGTTTTCTCAGGAATTTCAAAAAAATGTTCCCATTTTGGAAAAAAATTAAAAATTTCGAAAAAAATCTCGTTTTCAAAATTTGTTCGCAAATTAAGAAACCTTTCATGTTTTTAAATTTTGTTCACAAAAAAAAGTTAGGGAATTTTAGAAAAATGTTCCTGTATCCCAAATTTGTTCACAATTCAAAAAAAATCACGTTCAAAAAATTTGGGAATTCCAGAAAATGTTCCCATTTCCGAAATTTGTTCATAAATTCAGAAAATATTCCTATTTTTGAAAATGTTTCGGTTTAAAAAAAATTCTTTTACAAAGTTGAAAAGTGTTTGTGTTTTATAAGTTTTAAAAAAACCGTGTTTAAAATTCTACAAATATGTTGGATCCGTGGTAGATATTGGTTCTTAAAGGTTTACGCTGCTCAGTAGATCAGCTGGTATTACCGTGTGATTTCTTGGTTGTGAATTGTGATCCTGTGTTCGATCCCCTGCTACTCGATGCCGTTCATTTCCTTCATGGGTCGGCCCAGGCAGACACCCGCGTATGCGAAACTGCGATTGTTTGTTTGCTGTAGAGAGCGGCATATAGGGGGTCTCCACAAACACGTACATGTATGTCACATGCTGCTGGCTAATGGGTCCATCGCACCTTTGTATGTGGACCGTGGGCTGCAGTCCAGTCAATATGGATCACCTTTACATGGGCTAACACAGTCAGAGGAAAAGCTTGGGTGATTGGCGGGCACTTGCAACCTGACTTGCCATAGCCGTGTGTTGTCGCCATGAAAACCGTCTCCCCCAAAATGCACCGCCATCCCACCCCCGCCAAAACACCCCAAATCTAGTGGGCGCCTCTACCACACATTCGCGCGCGACACCGTCGTGAAAACAACCGCGGCATTGTCGTGGTAAGCACCACCCCTCTTGTTAACGAATACGAGCCACACAGTTTTGATTACAGCGAAGAAAGAGAGAGAAGAAGCACGCCATGTATAATGTAATATTTTTCGTTCTGTTCCGGATTTGTATCCGAGGAACTCTGTGTAACATTGTTGTGTCCTTGATTAATAAAGCGGACATTCTCTCTCAAGAAAAAAAAAAGATGAGCCTGGCCTCAGAAATGAATATTCGTAAAAAGATACCTTTTTCACACATAAATTTGTAGCCATACCTTTCAGCAAGGGTGTATTTGTAAAAGATTTGCATTACCAGTTTGGATCCCAATAGTTTGTATCCTCTCCATAGGTTGGTCAAACCCCCCAATTCCCCACACCAAAATCAATCCCCCACCACACCGCTAGAGCTGCAGCTTCCACCGGCGACTCGACGTACGGCGGCCGGCGGAGTGCAGACATACGGGCGTACGCTGGCGTGGTCAGTTGGGGAAGAGTACCCTGTCCTTGCTCCCCGGCGGCGTTGACCCGAGCTCGGAGCTGAGGCGAGGCGGCCGGCGGAGTGCAGATGGCGGCGGCCACGCTCCTCGGCAAGGTGTTCACGATGCTGTCCGCCGCCCCGGTGGCGGCGTACGTGGATAGCCTCCAGCTCGGCCACAACTCGGAGCAGATCAAGGCCAAGCTCGCGCACACGCGAGGCCTGCTGCACAACGCCCAGGCCCAGGTGAGCGACGTCGGCCACAACCCTGGACTGCAGGAGCTGCTTCCGGCGCTGAGCAGGAACGCCGACCAGGCGGAGGACCTGCTGGATGAGCTCCACTACTTCCAGATCCATGACAGGCTCCACGGCACCAACTACGCCACCACCCAGGCCAATTTTCTCCGTCATGGTCGCAATGCTCTCCGGCACACTGCCACCAGCTGGGCCTCATGCTTTTCTAGTTCCTCTGCACAAGATGATAGTGATTCTACCAGTGGCGATGATGCTGATAATGGTGATAAGTTACGTTTCCACCCAGTGATCTTCTCCAGGAAAATCAAGTCGGTGTTACAGGACATGCAGACGCACTGTGATTCCGTCTCCGATTTGCTCGGCAGTATCCCAAGCCACAGCATGGCAGTCGCCCTACACCGGCCGCAGATTGGATCCACAATTATACAAGATACATTGTATGGCAGGGCAGGCATTTTTGAGGAAACTATCAACCGTATCACCAGCTGCAAACAGCCTCTTTCTGTTCTTCCTATAGTTGGTCCAGGGGGTATTGGCAAGACAACTTTCGTCCAGCATCTCTATAATGATGCAAGGCTGTATAGTGATACTAGGGGGGCTGAAAATCACTTCCAAGTCAGGGTCTGGGTATGTGTCTCGACTGAATTCAATGTGCTTAAGCTCACCAGGGAGATCCTAGCCTGCATACCAGCAACTGAACAAGAAGGAAGCAATGGTGTTGCACACGGAGCAACCAACTTAGACCAGGTTCAGAAATCCATAGCAAAACGTCTCAAGTCCAAGAGATTTCTAATTGTCTTGGATGATATATGGAAATGTGACAGCGAGGGTCAGTGGACAACTCTGTTAGCTCCCTTCACAAAGGGGGGAACCAAAGGAAGCATGCTACTTGTCACAACTCGATTCCCAAAGCTAGCACAAATGATGGAAACAGTTGGTTCACTACAACTGGCAGGGTTGGAGCCTAATGACTTCTTCACATTCTTTGAAGCATGTATATTTGGTGAAGACGACAAGCCTGAGCATTACAAAGATGAGTTAGCTGGTATTGCACGAAAAATTGCAAACAAGCTAAAGGGTTCCCCGCTGGCGGCCAAAACAGTTGGTAGACTATTGCAGCGGGACCCTTCTCAGAAACATTGGAATGGAGTTCTTGAAAAGCATCAGTGGCTAAAGCAGCAAGATGATGATGATATCATGCAATCTTTAAAGATTAGCTATGATTGCCTCCCTTTTGATCTGAAGAAATGCTTTTCCTATTGTGGCCTTTTCCCTGAAGATCATGAGTTTACGGCTTCAGAAATCAATCATTTCTGGGTTGCAATAGTCATCATAGACTCTAATCACCAAGCTGAAAGGAATTACATGGAAGAGCTAGTGAACAATGGTTTTCTCATGAAGGAATTCAAATATGGGAAATACTACTATGTAATGCATGATTTAATGCACGAGCTATCTAAGATTCTTTCTGCACAAGAATGCCTCCATATAAGTGGCTTAGATTTCAGAGTTGATGCCATCCCACAATCTGTTCGGCACTTATCTATCAACATACAAGATAGATATGATGCAAATTTTGAGGAAGAAATTGCTAATCTGCGGTCTTTGATGATTTTTAGAGGATATCAAGAAATAATTGACAAGATTTTGAAAGATAGCTTCAAGGAAATAAATAGTCTGCGTGTCCTATTTATAGCAGTGAGTACTCCAGAATCTTTTCCATATAGGTTTTCAAAACTTATCCACCTCCAGTACCTCAAAATTAGTTCATCTTACTATAGTGACAGTGAAATGAGTTTACCTAGTCCACTATCAAGATTTTATCACTTGAAATTCTTGGACCTTGATCGTTGGTGTGGTTGTTCTGATTTACCTGAAGACTTTAGCCACCTTGAGAATTTACATGATTTCCATGCTAAAAGTGAACTTCACTCCAATATTCGCAATGTCGGTAAGATCAAGCATCTACAGAGGCTGAAAGAATTCCATGTCAGGAAAGGGAGCATGGGATTTGAACTGACACAGCTTGGGGCATTGAGAGAGCTTGAAGGTGAACTGATTATATGTGGTCTTGAACACGTGGCAACCAAGGAGGAAGCTACTGCAGCCAAACTGATGTTGAAAAGGAATCTGAAGGAGCTGGAATTACTCTGGGGCAGAGATGAACCAACTAATCTGAAGGATGCAGATATTCTTGATGCTCTTCGACCACACTCTAATCTTAGAGTACTTAGAATTGCAAATCATGGTGGTACCGTTGGTCCTAGTTGGTTGTGTCTTGACATCTGGTTCACAAGTTTAGAGACTCTCATTCTAGAAGGCGTATCTTGGAGCACCCTCCCACCTTTTGGGAAGCTACCAAATTTCAAGGGCCTCTATTTGGCGAACATTTCTGGAATGCATCAGTTTGGGCTTGGCTGTGGTGGCAAATGTTTTATGCGCTTGCAGACAGTTGAGTTTTATGAGATGCCAGAACTTGCTGAATGGGTTGTGGAACCTAATTGCCATTCCTTTACATGTCTTGAATATATCAAATGCATCGATTGTCCCAATCTCCGTGTGATGCCCTTCTCGGTGGTATCTTGCATCAATTTGCGTAGACTTGAAGTTTCTGGGTGCCTCAAGATGTCTCTGCCATCCATGCCCCACACCTCCACACTGACAGATTTTGCTGTTAAAACAAGTGGAAGAGGTTATTCAGAGCCGTTGTTGTCTTATGATGGAAAGAAATTGGTTGTTAAAGGGTATGGTGGTGCTTTGGCCTCCCACAATCTGGATAAAGTACGAGATGTGACTGTTGGAAGATGCGACGGTTTGTTCCCTGAAGTGCTGGATAGCAGTTTTGTCTTCCTCTCAGTCAAGAGTCTCAGATTAGATGTATCTCATCTTACCCGCAAATCATCTTCAGAAGTGTTAAACTGTTTCCCAGCTCTTTCTGTGTTGAGGATAGTTGGAGATGAGGAATGTGCAATGCAGTTCCCATCATCCAGCTCACTACAGGAACTTAGCTTCTCATGCTGTGACGGCCTGGTTCTTGTGCCTGTGGACAAGGAGAATGGAAGAGGAATTCAGGAGGACAACTCATTGCTCAAATCATTAACCATACACGGATGTGGCAAATTCTTCTGTCGGTGGCCCATCGGAGAATCAGAATCAGGGACCAGTTGCCCTTTCCCTGCTTCCCTGAGGGAGCTTGTTGTTCTACAAGAGCCAAGCATGAAGTCAATGGGTCTGCTCTCAAACCTCATGTCTCTCACAAGTCTAAGGCTAGAGGACTGTAGTAATTTAACAGTGGACAGATTCAATCCTCTAATCGCAGTTAACCTCATAGAGCTGCTAGTGTATAATTGCAACACCTTAGCAGCAGATATGCTCTCAGAGGCGGCCTCTCAGAGGGCCAAATTATTGCATGCAGGTTACATCTCTCGATTGGAGAAACTCAGAGTGGATGACATATCTGGATTGCTTGTTGCTCCTATTTGCAACCTCCTTGCTCCGACCCTCCACACACTTGATTTCAGATATGATTTGAGGATGGAAAGCTTCACGGAAGAGCAAGAGAATGCGTTGCAGCTCCTCACCTCCCTCCAGAAACTGAGGTTTTACTCATGCATACGTCTGCAGTCCCTTACTCAAGGGTTACATCGCCTTTCTTCTCTCAAGGAGCTGCAAATGGGCTCAAGGTAAAAATTTGATTGATTGCAAATGGGTATTTAGAATCAAAAGAAAGTCTGATGGAACTATTGACCGCCATAAAGCAAGGCTGGTTGCTAAAGGTTTCAAACAGAGGTATGGCATAGATTATGAGGACACTTTTAGTCCAGTTGTGAAAGCTGCTACCATTCATCTTGTTTTGTCCATTGCTGTGTCAAAAGGATGGTGCCTAAGACAGCTAGATGTACAGAACGCGTTTCTTCATGGTGTTCTAGAGGAGGAAGTCTACATGAAACAACCTCCTGGGTTTGAAAACAGAGATGCACCCTTTCATGTTTGCAAGCTTAATAAAGCACTATATGGACTGAAGCAAGCTCCGAGGGCATGGTATTTCCATCTAAGTCAGAAATTGCAAGCACTTGGTTTTGTTCCTTCTAAGTCTGATATCTCACTGTTTATCTATAACAAGTCAAATACATGCATATTTGTACTTATATATGTTGATGACATCATTGTTACTAGTTCATCCAATGAAGCAGTGACAGCATTACTAAAGGACTTAGGGAAGGAATTTGCTTTGAAGGATCTTGGAGACTTGCATTTCTTTCTTGGTATTGAAGTAAACAGAGATCGGGATGGTCTCCATCTCTCACAGGGAAAATATGCAACTGATCTTCTCATGAAAGCTAACATGCAGAATTGTAAGCCAGCACCAACACCTTTGTCCAGTACAGAAAAATTGTCTCTCACAGATGGAGAACTCCTGAATCAAGAGGATGGTACAAGATACAGAAGCATGGTAGGTGCACTCCAGTACTTGACCCTTACTAGACCTGACATCTCATTTGCTGTAAACAAGGTATGCCAGTTTCTTCATGCACCCACTACCACTCATTGGACAGCTGCAAAACGCATATTGAGATACATTAAAGGTGCTCCAGATACTGGGTTGACATTCAGGAAGTCATCATCCACTCTTGTTAGTGCTTTTTCTGATTCTGATTGGGCAGGATGTGTAGATGACAGAAGGTCTACTGGTGGTTTTGCAATATTTTATGGTTCAAATTTGATATCATGGTATGCAAAGAAACAAGCTACAGTTTCCAGGTCAAGTACAGAAGCAGAGTATAAGGCCCTAGCAAATGCTACAACGGAGATTATTTGGGTGCAGTCTATGCTTAGGGAACTTGGAGTACGTAATGAACATGCTCCAATTTTATGGTGTGATAATCTTGGTGCCACGTACCTTTCTGCAAATCCAGTCTTTCATGCAAGAACTAAACATATTGAGATAGACTTTCATTTTGTCAGAGAACGAATTGCAAATAAACAACTTGAAATCAGATTTGTCCATTCCAGAGATCAGATTGCAGATGGATTTACAAAAGCATTGCCAACACGAAGTTTCGAAGCATTCAAGCATAATCTCAACCTATCACGGTTGTGATTAAGGGAGGGTGTTAACGATCAATGACATATGGCTAGGGGCGCACCAGGAGAGTCCTTCAAGTTATAGCTAGACTAGAGATAGAATAGGAAGTCTGTTTGTATTTCTTTCTATCTCCTCTTTCCTTGACTTGTACTCCAAACTTTGTATGCTTCCAGGGATATGCCCCTGCCATATAACACGCACGCGTCCCCTCGAACAAGGGCAAGACGCTTCAATCCATCTTACAATAGCTTCAAGGAAATAAATAGTCTGCGTGTCCTATTTATAGCAGTGAATACTCCAGTATGTTTTCCATATAGGTTTCCAAAACTTATCCACCTCCAGTACCTCAAAATTAGTTCATCTTACAACCGGGAAATGACCTTGCCTGGTACACTATCAAGATTTTATCACTTGAAATTCTTGGACCTAGATGGTTGGCGTGGTCGTTCTGATTTGCCTGAAGACTTTAGCCACCTTGAGAATTTACATGATTTCCATGCTGCATGTGAACTCCACTCCAATATTCGCAATGTCGGAAAGATGAAGCATCTAAAAGAATTCCATGTCAGGAATGGGAGCATGGGATTTGAACTGTCAGAACTTGGGCCATTGACATAGCTTGAAGGAGGACTGATTATACGTGGTCTTGAACATGTGGAAACCAAGGAGGAAGCTACTGCAGCCAAACTGATGTTGAAAAGTAATCTGAAGGAGTTGGAATTACTTTGGGGCAGAGATGGACCAACTACAGATGATGATATTCTTGATGCTCTTCGACCACACTCTAATCTTGGAGTACTTACAATTGCAAATCATGGTGGTACCGTTGGGCCTAGTTGGTTGTGTCTTGACATCTGGTTAACAAGTTTAGAGAGACTCACTGTAGAAAGCGTATCTTGGAGCACTCTCCCACCTTTTGGGAAGCTACCAAATCTCAAGGGACTCACTCTGAAGAAAATTTCTGGAATGCATCAGTTTGGGCTTGGATGTGGTGGCAAATGTTTTATGCGCTTGAAGACAGTTGAGTTTTATGAGATGCCAGAACTTGCTGAATGGGTTGTGGAACCTAATTGTCATTCCTTTCCAAGTCTTGAAAAAATCAAATGCATCGATTGTCCCAATCTCCGTGTGATGCCCTTCTCGGAGGTATCTTGCACCAATTTGCGTAGACTTCGTGTTTCTGGGTGCCCCAAGATGTCTCTTCCCCTCATGCCTCACACCTCCACACTGACAAATTTGGATGTTAAAAGAGGTGGAAGAGGTGATTCAAAAACGTGGTTGTCTTATTATGGAAAGAAATTGGCTGTTAGAGGGTATGGTGGTGCTTTGGCCTACCACAATCTGGATAAAGTAGAAGATATGGCAATTACAAATGTATCGCACATATCATTGACAGACATCGAAAAGTTTAAATCCCTAACTGAACTAACTGTCGGAAGATGCGACGGTTTGTTCCCTGAAGAGCTGGATGGCAGTTTTGTCTTCCGTTCAGTTAAGAGTCTGAAATTAGATGTCTCTCATCTTACCAGCAGCAAATCATCATCGTCAAAAGTGTTGAACTGTTTCCCAGCTGTTTCCGTGTTGGAGATAAATCGTTCTGTTGACTATGAGGAATGTGTAATGCAGTTGCCATCGTCATCCAGCTCACTGCAGAAACTTACCTTGTCAAAATGTAAGGGCCTGGTTCTTGTGCCTGTGGAGAATGTAGGAGGAATTCAGGAGGATAACTCATTTCTCCAATCGTTAACAATATTCAACTGTCACCAATTGTTCTGTCGGTGGCCAATGGGAGAATCAGACACCATTTGCCCTTTCCCTGCTTCCCTGAGGGAACTTGATGTTGTCGATGAGCCAAGCATGAAGTCAATGGCTCCGCTCTCAAACCTCATGTCTCTCACCATTCTAAGGTTAAAGTACTGCAGTAATTTAACAGTGGACGGATTCAATCCTCTCATTGCAGTCAACCTCATAGAGCTGAAAGTGTATCATTGCAACACCTTAGCAGCAGATATGCTCTCAGAGGTGGCCTCTCAGAGGGCCAAAGTATTGCCTGCAAGTTACATCTCTAGATTGGAGGTACTCAGTGTGGATGACATATCTGGATTGCTTGTTGCTCCTATTTGCAGCCTCCTCGCCCCGGCCCTCCACACACTTGTATTCGAGTCTGATGGGAGGATGGAAAGCAGGGGCGGAGCCAGCATAGGAGCGTTGGGTTCAGCTGAACCCAACGATTTGTCCTGTCCAGGTATGTATACACATGTACGTACGTGCTTGAACCCAGTAAAAAATAAGGATTGAACCCATCAACTTGCAACGCTTGATGAGAATGTTTAAAAAAAAACGCTTGATCAGAAGCCCAAAAGCCCACAAAGTTAAACTTTCCGTGCAGCCTCCTAGGCTTGTTCGTGGCTTCCTGCTCCTATTCTCATATACGTGTATACACCAGCCGCCAGCCGCCAGCCGCCAGCCGCAACAGACCCTTCGTTTTTTCTGTAGCTTCCTCAACTCGATCTACCCTCTTCTGTTCGCCTCGATGCGCCAGCGACGAGCCAACAAGGTACACCAAACTCTGCGATCTCCCACCTCCTTCTGGTCGGAAACGGCAATCGTGCCTGCAGTTGTAGACTAAATTCGAGGTACTGTTTTCTAGTTACTTCTTCTACATACTTGATTGATCTATTCTATGGATCGGCATTTCTCGAAGAGAAATCGATCACCAGATTAAGGTAATGATGTAGACAAAGCACATCAAATGCCACTGCAAGTAGTCTTTGGAAGCCTTCTTTCGTAGAAAAATTAATTTAGATCAGTTTCCTTATGATTGCAGTATCCAGTTTTTAATGTAGCACAATATTGGATAAGCAATATCATATTGAAAATTTCTACTGGAGCCCGATCTCATCTACTCTCGGTGGACAAAAAAAATCGAAAAAACAGTAATAAAATAAAATCTGAAATTTATGGAAATCAAAGATAATCAAGTGTTCTGGGTGCATCCAAAATTTGTTTCCACGATGACTGTCGTGGTGCTATGTAGATAAAAAACAAAATCAGTGCTTTAAAATGTCTATTTTTAAAGCTTTTTCAGAGGTCCGGTTTTGTTTATTCTGTCCACAGAATCTCACCCTGCAAGTTTGGAAGCACTTAGTACACTTGAGCATATTTGATGCAAAAAACAAAACATTTCCTTTTATTTTTGCTACTATTTTTTTTGAATTTAATTTTCACAGTGGGTGTAGATGAGCTCGAGCTCCAATATGCTATCCTAGTGCTATAATATTGTTGTGAAATGGTATAGAATCTCACTTTACATTTAACTAATTCGTACCAAATCTTTATAACGAGTCAGTGAGTGAACCCAATGGCAAAAATTCCTGGCTCCGCCCCTGATGGAAAGCTTCACGGAAGAGCAAGAGAAAGCGCTGCAGCTCCTCACCTCCCTCCACAAAATAGAATTTATCAGGTGCGATGGTCTCCAGTCCCTTCCTCAAGGGTTACATCGCCTTTCTTCTCTCAAGGAGTTACATGTCGTTACTGTCCAAAAATCCGATCGATGCCCAAGGAGGGCCTCCCGGTTTCGCTGAGAAAACTAGTGATGAATGGTCGCAGCGCTGAGATAAACGAGCAAATTGAGAAAATCAAAAGAACCAACCCAGATTTATCCGTCTCGGATGACTAACTACACCCAAGGTAAACACTTGTCGCCTCCCTAGTTTTATTGTTTTTCTATTTCTGATGAAGCGAGGTTTATTATTCGCCATCCATATTTCTGCCTCATCTAAACTTGCCAAATCTTACAGACTAGCAGGTTCCACTCCACTCCACCACTGTTTCAATCTTTTGTGCACACAAGTTGCCAAACCTGCACATTAGTCAGCAGGTGCGAGATACAACCGACTCTTCATTCTGCAACGCTGTTAACTTTTCTGACTATTTCAGTGTTGTAAGCTTTTTGTTTGAAAATATTGTGTGCTTGCTTGCTTCTGTATCCCTGGCCCAGTGCTTACTTTGTCATCGCTTCTGAATTCTGTAGGGCTGCCACAGTGTGGACATAAGTTGTAGTGAATCCTTTCAACCATGTAAAGATTGATGTTTGTATCTGCATCTGCATGCAAGACATGTCGCTTGTGGATCATGATTACATGATCGATATTTCTCTGCAACTCAATCTGCCGGTTAGTACCTCCAGAACCAAAATTCTGATCCTTAATTTATGACTGCATTCATAGTGCAAAGCAACCACTTTGGCTTGCTTACTTATCTTTCTCCTGCTTGCTTTCTCTAGTTTATAATATGTGCGTAATTCATTCTTTTCATCCAGTTCTTTTTGTACTCCTTTTGTGCTAGTAGACTTGAGATTGATACAGTACCATTGATGTTACTTCTCATAATATATGTGCGTGCATTTTCTTCGTCAGGCTTCTGTTCCCTATGTGAAATAGAAAAGGGCGTGTGAGACATCACTCACTCACTTGGTACCGATCAAGAAGAAGTCTTGAGTCGTAGCTTGTGCTCTTTTTTCGCATGAAGCAGCAGGACTGAACAGGCCAATTTAACTGTTGGCATCAGTAGCAGCGAGGAAGAGGTATTTAACTGCTGTTTCTTAAAAAGAAGATTTATTTTCTTTTCTTACCATGAATGAATGAATCAAGTGAAGTGCCTTTATTTCCTCTTGAATCCTTTCCTTTGACAGGATGATCCTGCTGCTTTGTAAAAAAGCACCTCATATATCATATATGTAGCAGAGAGTGCTGTGTTGGTGGTGCATTTATTTTCTTTACAGAATGGTATGGATGTAACCTTCCTACTAGTATCGTGAAGTGAAATTGAATTGAGTTTCACTCTACAAGAGAGGAGAGAATGCTTTCCAATTTGTTTGATTCTTGAAAATATTTAGCCTCATACTGAATTATTCCTGTAGGACCGAAGCAATGAGGATTATCAACCTATGCTGGGGCAGAGTACTGAAACTATTGAACCCAGCTATGTACAATCTTGCACGGAGATTGCATGCATACAGGTTTAGGTTTGATTGGCTGGCATTGATCCTTGACTCTATGTAAGGTAATGAATGATTGGGTGGGGTGTTTAAGTTACCTTAAGAGTGCTTTGTTCATATTCTGACCCAAGTTCATTTATTGTACTTATTGGATCCTGCAGTCCCAGTAGTGAATTTCACAGCTGATTCAGAGCTAACAAACAAGCAAACAGAACAAATAGAAGTGAAGCAATTGTCTGTCTTGATATGCTGAAAGGTCAGTACGTACTTGACACTTTGTTGTCATTTTTGGGTTTTCCCTACTAATATAATGCTCAAAACTGAAACATTGTAATCTCTGATGAATTGCTCGAATCTGTCTGATATAATTGTGTTGCGTGTTTGCAGAATATCGACGTGAGTGATGGCTCGCAGTGGGATGTCCTTGGTTCCTCGAGGGCTTTGTGGATGCGGCGGTATGCTGCAGCAGCGAACAGAGCAGAGCATTCCAAGAAGGGACATCCAAAGGGTGCCAAGGTGCGAGGGTTATTGGGATTCAGCTTCAGCCTCGCATGACTTGACAAATTTTTGATTCGCCTCTGTAAATTAAATTGGTACGGCAGTAGAATTGTGTTTTTTTCTACAGTAGAGTAAATTCCTTGCGTTTTGGAACAAGTAGAAACTCTATGGGAGGGATGGGCAACCATCTTCCAGTTCCTCCGAGAAAAATGATTCCAAGCTTTGTCAGGCATTGATGCCGAACAAATCGGCTTAAAAAAACGAGGCATCTGCTAGCACAAACTACTGGGTACGTCCCTGATCCCTCCTTGCTGGTCGACTGAGCAGCAGAGGCGAAGCAAGGGTGTTTTATTGACTCATAATATAGCACCGAGGGATACAATTACAATGAGTCACACCTGGCCTCTGCATAATCAGGATGCACACAGCCAACACACACGCCAGCAAATAGCTACGTCATACAAGACCGAAGCTATGCCTAAGTGGAGAGAAAAAAAAAAGGTCTTGAAGCGATACAAACAACAATTGACGATGTACAGCGATAACCATCGGCACCAACTATCTCATGAAAACACAAGGACCATCAAAAAGGTTCTTCAAAGATACGCCTCCAATAAGGAAACGACACATAAGTGACGTCATCACCAGATCCAACACCTGAAAGTCAGATCATGGGGTTTCGCCTTGAAGCTCAAGTTTGAGCAAACTCCGAGCAATGCCTTCATCAGGGTAACGCCACCAAAAACGCCGCCATTGCCAGACATAACCGTTAAGAGGCTAGACCTAGGGTTTTCACCCTGGAGCTTAAGACCGGGTACTCGAGATGCACCACCCAATCGAATTCGTCATGTGCTATCTTCCCCACTTGCCACGAGCCCAGTTGTTGCAAACGCGCATTGACCTGACGGTAGGTGAGCAGGCAACTGAACCACTACAAGAGCTGCTCACCACAACACGATAGATATTGACGGAAGAGGAAGGTCATTGGCATCGATGGGACGCTCGAGAGGCCATGTACTGTCTTCCGAGGGGCAGCTGATGGCTAATCTGAATTAGACAACACCACCATGGGTCACCACAATCTCCACCGTCCTTGCCCACATAGGCCAGATCCATGGCACGACACCTCCTTGCCGGCGGCGCGAGCGACGGATGCGGCAACCACTACTTGTTCACCGGCACACCCCATTCAGCCCCTACGCAGAAGAGGGGGCCCACGGAGAGCCGGCTCTCTAGGACAGGATGCAAGGCGACGACGGCTCCCTTTCCTCCGTCGCATGGAGCGCCCGCCGCACGAGTGACGACGACGCCAAGGAGAGGGGGAGGCACGCAAGCGTTGCAGCGAGGCCTCCATGTACCGCAGATCGATGTTGCCATTGCAACCAGCACCTCCACTGTGTCAAGTTACTGGCCGCACAAGGCCTCACGCCGTCCAAAACGCATCACGAACGGAGCCCCCCTCCCGCCGCATGCCGCGGTCGCCGGCGGCAGCAAGGGACGGGCGCACGGAGGATGCCCGAGAAAACTGGATCGGCTTGCCTCCCGTGTCGCCCACGCGGACGACGCAGGGGCAGTTCCGTTTGCGTGAAAAACGATCTACTAAGATTCCAATATCTGAACTCGGCGACAACTGAGATGGCAGTCGATGGACGGAGAGAAGAAAGACGAAGTCGATTTCGACGAATTCAAAGGTATATACCACCGTTCGGCTCCTTGGGCGGAGACATGCAGCGGGATGAGATGGACTTGGGCGGAGACATGCATCATCCCCAAGCTCCGCTACCTTGCACGTGCTTACTAGAAGCGGAGCTCGGGGATGGTGTTGACCAAGCCAGCCGCGGTACCAGGCTGGAAAAGGACAAGATCGGTGTGCTTTAAAGGATCTCTGGGAATAAATCTGTTATGATACATTTGAAATTTGTTATCTACTATCTTTGTATGGTCGTCTACACATCTGTTTTGAATATGAGCATCCTTGTGCAACTTCAGTCAGCCTTTAATCAGTGATTCGATGTAGATGTTCAAGATTGGCTTTTGATTATTACTGGAAATGAGCATATTTACTGGGGATATAATATCCGGCTGGGATGGATAGCATCTGCTTTTGTTTTTCAAAATAAATAAATCAAGGTACACTTGAAATTTGTTATCCACTTTCTTTGTATGGTCATTTTGACTCATCTACACATCATCTGTTTCAGTCAGCCTTTAATCATTGATGTTGCAGTTTCAGATCACAAGGGAAGAGATCCAACTATTTCATTCTGCTGTTATTGCTTGCAGAGAGCTTCTTGTGTTCTTGGTTCCTGCTTATTTTCTCCGTGGGACAAACTTGAGCCAGCTAACTGCTGACAGATAGTCAAGGGCACACCCAATCATTTTTTGATATTTGGAGTCGCCCAACATATTTTAATCTCTTCCTCGAACGAACGAACGAGGGACACACCATATTTTAACCAATTCACAAACACATCAGTCATACTCCCTTCTCTTCTCGTGGGTTCAGACTTGAGAGATAGGAGAGCAATGAGCGGGATTGGGGGTGTGATTGTGGGTGCCGTGGGGAAGCAGATCGCCGCTGGGGAGCTCAAGGAAGTGGCCAGTTCGCTGGGAGCAGTTTGTTTGATGGTGAAAGAGCTCTCAAGTGCCTGTCGATACTTACTGTTCTGATTCAGAAAGGAATGAAAGGCCATGGTTCTTGTGCCTGCTATATATTTCCCGTCAGTCTGACCCCGTAAGTAAGATTCATTCATCTATGTATTTTATCTATTGTCTTACTGCCTTTACTTTGTATACTTATTAATGTGGCCATTAATTTTCTTCCAGTTCGACCTGCCTGTGCATATATTCAGATAGCGCATATGTTTGATCTGCCTGTGCAAAATATCACCACACAAGGGCGGCATCACCGATCCTGCTCGTCAGTTGCTTGCTTCATGATGCTCAACTGGGCGCCCAAGGAACGGAAGGCAACACAGCTCAGTCTCCAATGGCCGTCTAATTTCTCCATGCTCAACTGGGAGAAGCTAGCTAGCCTTGTGGAGGGTAGGTACTTGTTCGTCTGGTTTCTTAGAGCAAAAGGGCCACAGCCCCAGTTCCATTACTAAGAAATGAAACAAGCAGGTTTGGGGTTCTGAAACTTTGACAAGCAAAGCCAAAAGAGGAAAAACTGCAAATACAGCAAAAAAAAAGGAGAGGAGTGTATCTCATCATTGTGGAACTCTTGTCTCCGCATTCATCTGGTTTTGTAAAGTACTCCGTCCGTCCCACAATATAAGACCTTTTTGCATGTTGTTTTAGCTTGCAAAAACATCTTACATTATGGGACAGAGGGAGTAATAATTTGTAAGATAGGTTGTCGATGTTTATTTCCATGGTTTGTTTGTTTGTTTGTTCCCATTCAGAATCCTGTACGTGCCACTGCTATGCTCTCCTCTGTTTTCTTGTAATTGGGCAAACAAAACGTCGAAATTATATCTTCAGTTTCAATCTTCTGCTAGACTATTCGCTCTTCCATGTCTTTGTGAAAATTCAATCCAACCACCAGTAGTGTACTCTTCCATCTGAGATGATTCATTTTTTGTATACGGTGCACTTCTGTTTGTACTATCTGATATGCTACTCCCTCCGTTCACTTTTATAAGACCTTTTAGACATTTAAGACAACACCTAATATAGTGCAATTTCAGCTGTCCTAACGAACTTACAAAAGTGAACAGAGGGAGTAGTTTTTTTATGGAATAATACTGGAATTGCTTGAGCCTTATGTTGTATTCTGTTAGGTGGTACATAGTAGCTCTTTTAGTCCAAGATAAATCTGTGTATGTGTTCTTATATGACTATTACTTGTTTTTCTAGATTATATTGGAATCTGGTTGATACATTCCTTTTTCTGTGTCAAAATCTGACATGAACATATGCGTTCATGCATGCTTTTATCAAAATCTCCAGAAAATACCCTTCATCCGAAAATATGAAGGGTAAAGAATGTTGTTACATCCCAAGATATATATGTTTATTCTTGGCGTTGAGGACATATATGCCTTTTGTAAAACATTTATGTTTGTTTGTATAGACATGTGTTCCTGGTTGCATAAAATATGTACTCCCTCCGTCCCAAAATTTTTGTCTTAGATTTTTCTAGATACGGATGTATCTAACACTAAAGTGTAACTAGATACATCCGTATTTGGACAAACATAAGACAAGAATTTTGGGACGGAGGGAGTACATGCTGATGGTTGCAGTTGGCGACGGCCAGTAAGACATACCTTACTGTTCAAATGTAAACGTAAGTCACGTTTCAAAACTTACCTTATGGTTGCAGTTCAAATGTAAACATAAGTACGTGTGCCATTCCTAACTACAGTACTAAATAGGCCTGAAAATAAAATTAATTTCAGATAACATTTCAAATTAACAAACAGCCATGCTGTTATGACCGGTACGGTCTACTCCAGGAGGAGGCCCATTAGACAGGCCTAGTTAGGGGCTTAGCCCAATTAGCAGATTTCGCTTATATAAACAAGTTGTGATCGACTAGAATAATCAAGCAATAAGAAAACTCTTGTTGCCGACTCCTCAAGGGAGTCGGGCTAAACCCTAGCCGCCGCCGCCCCCTTGGCCGCCGGCCTCTCCTCCCTCGCTCGTGACGGCGCCGCATCGCCGCCGGCCTCGCCCCCTTCTTCCCCAAGCTCGACTCACTCCCTATAATCTGCGCCCTAGACCCGGTAGGCTACTGGTTCCTACCAACTTGGTATCAGATTGTCCTCGTTCGATCATGACGTCTTCTCCGACTACCTCCACCATACCCACCACCGCATCCCCTCCACCACCGCCGCCCGCCTCCACCGCCGCGCTCACGCAGCCGCCGCCGGCCTCCGGCGCCGCGGCGTCCGTCCCCACGGGCCCCAACTCGTCGGCGATCTACACTCCGGCGCAGATGACGGGAATCCTCAACGATCTGACGCTCGCAGTCCAGGGGCTCCAGCTCTGTTTGCTCGGGCCGCGAGGGCCCCCACCGCCTCCACCGCCGCCGGGCCTCACCGCGCCACCACCGCAGCAGGGGCAGCCGTGGCTCCTGCCAACCCCGTCGCCGCCAGCTTCAACCGGGCCGTGGCAACCCTGGCAGCCGCCGGCCACCTCCGCCGCGCCGTCCCTGGCCCAGGGTAGGGTGCCCATCCACCAGATCGCCTGGCCACCGTCGCCCTCTCCACTACCGGCATGGGCCTCTACCTCCTCCTCGGCCCCCGTCTACACAGCCGCCGGAGAACGGCCGAGCCGACCCTCCCGGTCGCCCTACCAGCGTACACCGCGGCACCCTACGACGGGCGCGTCGGCCAGCCTGCTCTAAGCGGGCCGACTCCACCGCACTTCGCCAAACTCGACTTCGCGACGTACGACGGGACGGAGGACCCGCTGAACTGGCTTAACCAGTGCGAGCAATTCTTCCGAGGGCAGCGTACCCTCGTGTCGGACCGCACATGGCTTGCGTCCTACCACCTCCGGGGCAACGCGCAAACCTGGTACTACGCCCTCGAGCAAGACGAAGGAGGCATGCCGTCATGGGAGCGTTTTCGCGACCTCTGCCTCCAACGCTTCGGACCGCCAGTTCGGGGGAGTCGTTTGGCGGAACTCGGCCGCCTTCACTTCACCTCCACGGTCCAGGACTTCGCCGACCGCTTCCAGGCCCTCGCCTGCCACGCTCCCGGGGTGACGGGGCAGCAGCGCGCCGACCTCTTCGTGGGCGGCCTCCCGGACAACATACGGGTGGACGTGGAGCTCCAGGCCCCCACCGACCTCCAGACGGCGATCCACCTGGCGCGGGCTTACGAGCGCCGCGCTCAGGCCATGCAGCCCCCTCCGCCTCGCGGGGCCCGACAGGCCTCCCGGCCACCCCTGCCCGCCCCGACCCCGGGTCGGCCCCCACCAGCGGCGCCGCCGGCCCCGGCACCGACACGGACTTTCCGCCGCTTGACGCCGGCCGAGCAGCTCGAGCGCCGCCGCCTCGGCCTCTGCTTCAACTGCGATGAGCCCTACACACCGGGGCATGCGTGCCCACGCCTCTTCTACCTGGAGACGGTACTTGACGGGGAGATAGCCGACTCGGCCGAGGAGCCTGCCGCGGCACCGCCCCCGGAGCCACCCGAGCCGGCCGCAGCCTTTGTGGTCTCCCTGCATGCGTTGGCAGGCATCCGGACCGAGCGCACCATGCTCTTGCCGGTGACGATTCGAGGCGAGAAGCTGGTGGCTCTCCTGGACTCGGGCTCTACACACAACTTTCTGCCCGCGGCCACTATGCGTCGCCTTGGCCTAGCGCCGTCGGGAGGCGACAACCTTCGGGTCACCGTGGCCAACGGCGACCGCCTTCAATGCCACGGGGTGGCGCAGCATGTGCCGCTCACCATCGGCGACGAGCATTTTACCATTACGTGCGCCGGCATCGACTTGGGCTGCTTCGACTTCATCCTCGGCGTGGACTTCCTCCGGACGCTTGGCCCCATCCTGTGGGATTTCGACACCCTCACGATGTCCTTCTCCCGCCGAGGACGGCGCGTCCAGTGGGACGGCCTGGGTGGCACCAGCCCGACACCTCACCTGCACTTCGCCGTGACCAGCGCAGAGAAGGAGCACCCGCTCCTTACCGAGCTCCTGCAGCAACATGCCGACATCTTCGCCGAGCCAAAGGGCCTGCCCCCCGCCCGGGCGTACGACCATCGCATCCACCTCCCGGAGGGCACGCCACCGGTAGCTGTCCGGCCGTATCGCTACCCGCAGCTGCAGAAGGACGAGTTGGAGCGACAGTGCGAGATCATGCTCGCCTCGGGGATCATCCGTATTTCGACATCCCCCTTCTCGGCGCCCGTGCTCCTCGTCCGCAAGTCGGATGGCACTTGGCGCTTCTACATCGACTACCGCGCCCTCAACACACTCACGCTCAAGGACAAGTTCCCGATCCCGGTGGTGGATGAGCTCTTCGACGAGCTCCATGGGGCGCGCTTCTTCACCAAACTCGACCTCCGCTCGGGCTATCATCAGGTGCGCATGCACCCAGACGACATTGCCAAGACGGCGTTTCGGACCCACCACGGCCACTTCGAGTTCGTGGTGATGCCGTTCGGCCTCACCAACGCACCGGCGACTTTTCAGGCCCTCATGAACGACATCCTACGCCCATATTTACGCCGGTTTGTGCTTGTTTTCTTTGATGATATACTGATCTTCAGCGCATCATGGGCGGAGCACCTGCAGCACATCGCCCTCGTCTTCAACGAGCTTCGAGCGCATCATCTTCACCTTAAGCGCTCGAAGTGCTCGTTCGGGACGACGTCGGTCGCCTACCTGGGCCACGTCATCTCCGCGGAGGGGGTGGCCATGGACGCCGACAAGGTGGCGGCCGTCTCGGCGTGGCCGACACCGCACTCGCCGCGTGCCCTACGTGGTTTCCTCGGTCTCGCAGGATATTACAGGAAGTTCATCCGCGACTTCGGCCTCATCGCCACACCACTCACGCGCCTCCTCAGGCGGGATGCCTTCGCGTGGGACGACGAGGCTACCACCGCATTTGAGGCCCTCAAGGGGGCCCTCACGACGGGTCCCGTCCTTCAGATGCCCGACTTCGACATGCCCTTCATCGTCGACTGCGACGCCTCGGGCGCAGGATTCGGCGCCGTCCTACACCAGGGCGCTGGCCCACTCGCGTACTTCAGCCGCCCCTTCGCTGCCCGCCACCTCAAGCTGGCGGCATATGAGCAGGAGCTCATCGGCTTGGTGCAGGCCGTGCGCCATTGGCGCCCTTATCTATGGGGGCGGTCGTTCCGGGTCCGCACCGATCACTACAGCCTCAAGTTCCTCCTGGACCAACGGTTGTCGACGGTATCGCAGCACCAATGGATCAGCAAGCTTTTTGGCTTCGACTTTACGGTGGAGTATCGGCCGGGGCGCCTCAACACCGCCGCCGATGCCTTGTCTCGCCGTGACACTCCAGTCGAAGCCACCGAGGACGACGCCGAGGGGCTGGTGCTTTGCATCCGCTCGGGGCCGACGTTCGCACTATTCGGCCACATTCGCCGCGCCACCGCAGCGGCTCCTGACGCCCAGCTCCTGCGCCAGCAGCTCGAGGCGGGCGAGCTGGACGAGCCATGGCGCATGGCCGATGGCTTGCTACTTCACGGGCTCCGGATATTCGTACCCGCGCATGACGACCTCCGCCACCAGGTGCTGCTGATGGCCCACTCCGTTGGGCACGAGGGTGTCCAGAAAACACTCCACCGGCTGCGTGCTGATTTCTATATTCCGGGTGATCGGGCCTTGGTCCGCGATTGGGTGCGCTCTTGTGACACTTGCCAGCGCAACAAGACGGAGACACTGCGGCCTGCAGGGGTATTGCAGCCCTTGGAGGTGCCGTCTCAGGTGTGGGCGGACATCTCCATGGATTTCATCGAAGGGCTACCTAAGGTGGGCGGCAAGTCTGTCATCCTCACGGTCGTCGATCGCTTCTCAAAGTACGCACACTTCATCGCGCTTGGCCACCCCTACACAGCTGCGTCAGTGGCCCGGGCGTTCTTCGACGGCATCGTGCGCCTTCACGGGTTTCCCACATCTATTGTCAGCGACCGGGACCCGGTGTTCACAGGCCATGTGTGGCGTGATCTCTTCAGGATGGCGGGCGTGAAGCTCCGGTTCAGCACGGAGTTCCACCCCCAGACAGACGGCCAGTCGGAGGTGGTTAACAAGGTGATCGCCATGTACTTGCGGTGTGTGACAGGCGATCGCCCGCGTGCATGGGTTGATTGGCTGGCTTGGGCGGAATACTGCTACAACACGTCCTACCACTCCGCCCTGCGCGCAACGCCATTCGAGGTGGTTTATGGGCGACCCCCTCCGCCTATTCTGCCGGTCGAACCGGCGACGGCACGGACGGAGGCTGCGGGTGAGCTCATCCGTAGCCGTGATGAGATGATCGCCGAGGTGCGGCAGCGTCTCGTCCAGGCCCAGCAGCTGGCCAAGCACTACTACGACGGCCAGCATCGCGAGGTGGAGTACGCGGTGGGTGACTGGGTGTGGTTGCGTCTCCTGCACCGCTCCACTCAGTCCTTGGACCCGCGGGCGAAGCGCAAGCTAGGACCGCGCTATGCCGGACCGTTCATCATTTTGGAGCGCATTGGGCAGTTGGCTTACCGCCTTCAGCTACCGGCGGGTGCTCGTCTCCACGACGTCTTCCACGTGGGACTGCTCAAGCCCTACCGCGGCACTACACCAGCCGCCACCCCAGCTCTACCTCCTACAGCGGATGGCCGCCTGCTCCCAAGACCGGCCAAGGTGTTGCGCGCCCAGCTCCGCCGTGATGTTTGGCACTTGTTGGTGCATTGGGAGGGCCTACCCGAGGAGGAGGCCACTTGGGAGCAGCGTGAGGAATTCCAGCAACATTATCCAGACTATCAGCTCGGGGACGAGCTGTTTGCGCAGGCGGGGAGAGATGTTATGACCGGTACGGTCTACTCCAGGAGGAGGCCCATTAGACAGGCCTAGTTAGGGGCTTAGCCCAATTAGCAGATTTCGCTTATATAAACAAGTTGTAATCGACTAGAATAATCAAGCAATAAGAAAACTCTTGTTGCCGACTCCTCAAGGGAGTCGGGCTAAACCCTAGCCGCCGCCGCCCCCTTGGCCGCCGGCCTCTCCTCCCTCGCTCGCGACGGCGCCGCATCGCCGCCGGCCTCGCCCCCTTCTTCCCCAAGCTCGACTCACTCCCTATAATCTGCGCCCTAGACCCGGTAGGCTACTGGTTCCTACCACATGCCTGCACAACTGTAGTAGTTGGCTAAAAAAAATACAACCCAAGCTCAAAAATAGGGTTGGGCTGCATTGACAGAGAACAACAACAATACTTTTGTCTGCCCACACTATATCATGAGTGCAGGTGATCTCAGAATTTAGATTCATCAACACGCAGGAACACCAAAATCACCGGGGTTCAGCATGGCTCACAAGTACTCCCTCCGTAAACTAATATAAGAGCGTTTAGAATACTAAAGACAAACCAATAGCGGTTACATGCATCATGCAACATTCATTATTACAAGTTTACTGAAAACAAAAATGCATACAGTAGCACAAGTCTCTAAATACACATTATTCACTTCCATTTATTCGTACAACTCATATGATAGACTGACACTTGTCATAAGTTGATTTAATGCAGCACTTGAATTGGAGTTACCTTTTCCAGGCTAACCTGCCCCAAGTGACAACTATAAACACATAGGCTTTGTCATGCACCTTGTCAAAGAGGCCGAAATAAGCAATCCTCCATGCTTTCTTGAAGAGCAGAGCAACGAACACAACCCAGAGGCCAGCCACAAACCCTGACCCAAGTCCATAGTAAATGAATAACATTGACTCCGAAACTTCTTCATTTCTCTCTTGATGGTTAGGCTCTAGTGCATTATTGCTAACTGAGCAATTTTTATGAAGCATAGGCCCACAAAGGCCAATGTTGCCATTGTATATGGATGGGTTCTCCATGTAGAGAGTGTCAAGTTAACCTCCTGATGATATTTTTCCTGCTAGATGATTATTGGAGAGGTCAAGAATGCTCAAGTACGTTAGATTTGATATGCTTGACAGGATTTCTCCTGAAATATTATTGTTCGAGATGTCAAGTGACTCCAATGCCTGCATGCCCCCAATCTTGTTAGGTAATCCTCCGTTCAAATGATTCCCAGACAAGTTCAGATTTATCAATCCATCAAGAGGCGCAATTTCCTTTGGAATTTTGCCATTTAAACAGTTTAAAAAAATGCAAACATTGTTTTTTTTAAACACGAATACAATTAGAAACATGAATAGTTTTTGAAATTCACAAATGATATTTTGAAAACAGGAACCTTCCATAAAAACACCAACATTTTTTTATTTTTTTAGAGGGGAACATTCGAAAGAAATTTAGAATTTTTTTTATTTGATGCAAACATTATTTTTATTTGTAACATTTCACTAAAATAAGAATATGTTTTGAACATGGAACACTTTATAAAACGTATTTTTTATAAAAAATCTTGAATATTTAGAATGTTGAGAAAATTTCAGATCGAGAGTTTTTCAAAGTTTCAAAGATTTTCTAAAACATGAAAAAAAATATGGAATTCTGAACATCTTTTAATATGTGAACAAGAAATGAAATTACTTTTTTTGGTAAATTTTTATTACAGGAAACAAAAATAATGAAGGGAAAAAACGAAAAAGAAACGAACATAAAAGAGAAAGAGAAAGGAACAGAAAAATAAAATTAGGAACAGACCCCTGAAGAAAATGAAAATGGTCCGGCCAAGTCTAAGGCGCCCAGAGCGAAGCTTAAGCTCTCTGTTGCGCCATGCTACAAATAATGTCTTCCCAACTGCTTGGGCAGGATAATTAGTGGGCTGGCTTAGTTGGGCCAGAGCACGCGCGGGCCAATTACGAAATTCTGGACAAACGTTTTTTCTTTTATTAAATTTTAGTACCACCTCGGATAGAAAAATAAAATTAGTGGTGAATGGATAAAAAATTGGACAAACACACCTTGCTTTATTAGTAGGTATGGATATAGATAGATATGATTTGGATCACAACATAGCAGAGTATAGGTTTTATGTGTGCGTGGGGGGCATCGGCCCCCTTCCCATATTTATAAAATATGAATTTATCACAAAAGAAGGGAATTGCCCTCATGAATGGAGTACGTATTGGCTTATAACAACAAGCCATTTTCTATAGAAATTGAGCGAGGATAATCGACTCAAAGCTCAGCGAATTGAGAGTCTCAAAGGGATCAGCGGACAGGTGAAAGATCATCGTACTCCCATAGCTCATGTTGATGGAGACCGCTGAGAAGGAGACGGCCACCTGGCAAGCTGAAGATCGCCGAGGGGTCGAGAGGTTGCCTAGTGTCAAAGTATTGAAGAAATCCATGGCTTCATCGATTTTCTATTTTTACATGTTTTTTAAATGTACTTGGTCAATTTTCTGTAGTACATATACATATATAGATGTTGTTAGATATTTTTATATATATATGAAAACTTGGTCAATTTTTTCTGTAGTAGATGATGATGATATATGAAAACTAGTTTGGTCAATTTTTTTGTACTAGATGATGATGATATATATGGTGATATATGAAAACTTTTTTAGATGTATAATATATGATGATGATGATGTAATTTTATTCGATGATATATGATGATATATATGGTGCTTTTCCAGTCACTTTGTTTTTTCTGAAAAAGCACGAACATTTTTGAAATTGTGAAAAATAAAACGTGAATAATTTAAAGTATAAATATCTTTTGAAAACACGATTTTAAAAATAATTCCTGGTCAGTTTAAAAAAAGAATTACGCATATTTTCCGAAATTCCCATAAGATGAATATTTTCTGAATATATCCAAATAATTTTTGTAATTCGGTCCTTTTAAAAAGAAAATACAAAGTGTTTTGCAATTTCCCAACATGTTTTATAAAGAAATAAAAGCAAAACCCATAGC
>LR738716.1:1144106-1160025 GCA_902687465.1 Secale cereale
TATATATATGAAAACTTGGTCAATTTTTTCTGTAGTAGATGATGATGATATATGAAAACTAGTTTGGTCAATTTTTTTGTACTAGATGATGATGATATATATGGTGATATATGAAAACTTTTTTAGATGTATAATATATGATGATGATGATGTAATTTTATTCGATGATATATGATGATATATATGGTGCTTTTCCAGTCACTTTGTTTTTTCTGAAAAAGCACGAACATTTTTGAAATTGTGAAAAATAAAACGTGAATAATTTAAAGTATAAATATCTTTTGAAAACACGATTTTAAAAATAATTCCTGGTCAGTTTAAAAAAAGAATTACGCATATTTTCCGAAATTCCCATAAGATGAATATTTTCTGAATATATCCAAATAATTTTTGTAATTCGGTCCTTTTAAAAAGAAAATACAAAGTGTTTTGCAATTTCCCAACATGTTTTATAAAGAAATAAAAGCAAAACCCATAGCGACAGGAACAAAAAACATGTTTACAAAACAGGACCTAATGGACCCATTGCCTGCACAGGAACCCGAAACACCTGCGCGCGCTGAATAAAAGCTTGCTGAACCTAATTATTAACCTTGTGACTTGGGAAGTCCTCCTGTCGCATTCCCTTATAAAGGATAGGCCCACAAAGGCCAATGTTGCCATTGTATATGGATAGGTTCTCCTTGTAGAGAGTGTCAAGTTAACCTCCTGAAGGTATTTTTCCTGCTAGATGATTATTGGAGAGGTCAAGAATGCTCAAGTACGTTATATTTGATATGCTTGGCAGGATTTCTCCTGAAATATTATTGTTCGAGATGTCAAGTGACTCCAATGCCTGCATGCACCCAATCTTGTTAGGTAATCCTCCGTTCAAATGATTCCCAGACAAGTTCAGATTTATCAATCCATCAAGAGGCGCAATTTCCTTTGGAATTTTGCCATTTAAACAGTTTAAAAAAATGCAAACATTGTTTTTTTTAAACACGAATACAATTAGAAACATGAATAGTTTTTGAAATTTACAAATGATATTTTGAAAACAGGAACCTTCCATAAAAACACCAACATTTTTTTATTTTTTTAGAGGGGAACATTCGAAAGAAATTTAGAATTTTTTTTATTTGATGCAAACATTATTTTTATTTGTAACATTTCACTAAAATAAGAATATGTTTTGAACATGGAACACTTTATAAAACGTATTTTTTATAAAAAATCTTGAATATTTAGAATGTTGAGAAAATTTCAGATCGAGAGTTTTTCAAAGTTTCAAAGATTTTCTAAAACATGAAAAAAAATATGGAATTCTGAACATCTTTTAATATGTGAACAAGAAATGAAATTACTTTTTTTGGTAAATTTTTATTACAGGAAACAAAAATAATGAAGGGAAAAAACGAAAAAGAAACGAACATAAAAGAGAAAGAGAAAGGAACAGAAAAATAAAATTAGGAACAGACCCCTGAAGAAAATGAAAATGGTCCGGCCAAGTCTAAGGCGCCCAGAGCGAAGCTTAAGCTCTCTGTTGCGCCATGCTACAAATAATGTCTTCCCAACTGCTTGGGCAGGATAATTAGTGGGCTGGCTTAGTTGGGCCAGAGCACGCGCGGGCCAATTACGAAATTCTGGACAAACGTTTTTTCTTTTATTAAATTTTAGTACCACCTCGGATAGAAAAATAAAATTAGTGGTGAATGGATAAAAAATTGGACAAACACACCTTGCTTTATTAGTAGGTATGGATATAGATAGATATGATTTGGATCACAACATAGCAGATTATAGGTTTTATGTGTGCGTGGGGGGCATCGGCCCCCTTCCCATATTTATAAAATATGAATTTATCACAAAAGAAGGGAATTGCCCTCATGAATGGAGTACGTATTGGCTTATAACAACAAGCCATTTTCTATAGAAATTGAGCGAGGATAATCGACTCAAAGCTCAGCGAATTGAGAATCTCAAAGGGATCAGCGGACAGGTGAAAGATCACCGTGCTCCCATAGCTCATGTTGATGGAGACCGCTGAGAAGGAGACGGCCACCTGGCAAGCTGAAGATCGCCAAGGGCTCGAGAGGTTGCCTAGTGTCAAAGTATTGAAGAAATCCATGGCTTCATCGATTTTCTATTTTTACATGTTTTTTAAATGTACTTGGTCAATTTTCTGTAGTACATATACATATATAGATGTTGTTAGATATTTTTGTATATATATGAAAACTTGGTCAATTTTTTCTGTAGTAGATGATGATGATATATGAAAACTAGTTTGGTCAATTTTTTTTGTACTAGATGATGATGATATATATGGTGATATATGAAAACTTTTTTAGATGTATAATATATGATGATGATGATGTAATTTTATTCGATGATATATGATGATATATATGGTGCTTTTCCAGTCACTTTGTTTTTTCTGAAAAAGCACGAACATTTTTGAAATTGTGAAAAATAAAACGTGAATAATACAAGTATAAATATCTTTTGAAAACACGATTTTAAAAATAATTCCTGATCAGTTTAAAAAAAGAATTACGCATATTTTCCAAAATTCCCATAAGATGAATATTTTCTGAATATATCCAAATAATTTTTGTAATTCGGTCCTTTTAAAAAGAGAATACAAAGTGTTTTGCAATTTCCCAACATGTTTTATAAAGAAATAAAAGCAAAACCCATAGCAACAGGAACAAAAAACATGTTTACAGAACAGGACCTAATGGACCCATTGCCTGCACAGGAACCCGAAACACCTGCGCGTGCTGAATAAAAGCTTGCTGAACCTAATTATTAACCTTGTGACTTGGGAAGTCCTCCTGTCGCATTCCCTTATAAAGGATAGGCCCACAAAGGCCAATGTTGCCATTGTATATGGATAGGTTCTCCTTGTAGAGAGTGTCAAGTTAACCTCCTGAAGGTATTTTTCCTGCTAGATGATTATTGGAGAGGTCAAGAATGCTCAAGTACGTTATATTTGATATGCTTGGCAGGATTTCTCCTGAAATATTATTGTTCGAGATGTCAAGTGACTCCAATGCCTGCATGCCCCCAATCTTGTTAGGTAATCCTCCGTTTAAATGATTCCCAGACAAGTTCAGATTTATCAATCCATCAAGAGGCACAATTTCCTTTGGAATTTTGCCGTTTAAACATTTTTTAAACACAAACATTGTTTTTTTTAAAACACAAATACAATTAGAAACATGAATAGTTTTTGAAATTCACAAACGG
Organism: Secale cereale; assembly: GCA_902687465.1. NCBI lineage: Eukaryota > Viridiplantae > Streptophyta > Magnoliopsida > Poales > Poaceae > Secale > Secale cereale. Next base: position 1,147,341 of record LR738716.1, read on the forward strand.
TATTTTGAAAACAGGAACCTTCCATAAAAACACCAACATTTTTTTATTTTGTATAGGGGAACATTTGATAGAAATTTAGAAAATGTTTTATTTGATGCAAATATTATTCTTATTTGTAACATTTCACTAAAATAAGAATATGTTTTGAACATGGAACACTTAATAAAATGTATTTTTTATTAAAAAATCTTGAATATTTAGAATGTTGAGAAAATTTCAGATCAAGAGTTTTTCAAAGTTTTGAAGATTTTCCAAAACATGAAAAAAATATGGAATTCTGAACACCTTTTAATATGTGAACAAGAAATGAAATTATTTTTTTTTGTAAAATTTTAGTTCAGGATAAAATAAAAATAATGAAGGGAAAAAACGAAAAAGAAACGAACATAAAAGAGAAAGAGAAAGGAACAGAGAAATAAAATTAGGAACAGACCCCTGAAGAAAATGAAAATGGTCCGGCCGAGTCTAAGGCGCCCAGAGCGAAGCTTAAGCTCCCTGTTGCGCCTTGCGACAAATAATGTCTTCCCAACTTCTTGGGCAGGAAAGTGAGTGGGCTGGCTTAGTTGGGCCAGAGCACGCGCAGGCCAATTACGAAATTCTGGACAAACGTTTTTTCTTTTATAAAATTTTAGTACCACCTCGGGTAGAAAAAGAAAATTAGTGGTGAATGGATAAACAAATGGACAAACACACCTTGCTTTATTAGTAGGTATAGATATAGATAGATATGATTTGGATCACAACATAGCAGAGTATAGGTTCTATGTGTGCATGGGGGGCATCGGCCCCCTTCCCATATTTATAAAATATGAAATTTATCACAAAAGAAGGGAATTGCCCTCGTGAATGGAGTACATATTGGCTTATACAACAAGCCATTTTTTATAGAAATCGAGCGAGGATAATCGACTCAAAGCTCAGCGAATTGAGAGTCTCAAAGGGATCCACGCCCAACCTGAAGATCATGGTGCTGCCGAAGCTCACGTTGATGGAGACCGGTGAGAAGGAGACGGTCACCTGGCGGTTGCAATTCTTCACAAGGACGACGAGGGCAGCATGGAGGTGGTGTTGGCTGGTGGCCGGCGGTTGCATCGCGGCAGCGCCCCCAGATCCGCCTATGGACCCGCGGGTCGCGGGCGGCCTCTCTTGCCATGGCTCGTGGGTGGGGTATGGGAAGGGGGCGGCAGTGGGTTGATGCGTGAGCCATTGCCCAATCGGGCCCTTGCGGCTAGTCGGCGTCGCACGACGATGGAGACTCCTCTGGTGGCCATCCATGGACGCGGCGATGAGAGCTATGCCTCCTCTACTCCAGCGATGGGCTGCTGTTGTGATATCACGCGGGGCCGGACCAATGGCAGGGTGGGCGAAACTGGTGGTTTCGAGGCGGAGAGCGGGTTGGAGGGACGGGGGCTCCGCTGCCGAGCTGTTCGCCGCCGACCCAAGGTGGTCACCGGTGGTGCCCGTGGGCCACTCCCTCTCCCCCTTCCCCATCCTCGTGTGTTCTCGGTTCCGGCATCGCTCGAGGCAGGGTGGTTTGACGGTGGTCTCGGAGGCGGTTGGGGTGCGGATATGTTCAAATTCTCGCCTTTGGTGGTCATCAGGGCGGTCTGGTGGTGGGAGACGCGTTGGTCGTGGGCTGACCGCGTGGCTCGGGTGCGGGCGGGCTTCCATTGCCGCTTGGGCTGCATGGTGCGGGTGGTTGGTGGAGCGGGGTTGCGACGGAGGGCTAGGAGAACCGGGGTTCATCACTTGCCCAGTCCCAATATTGGCCGACGGAGGCAGCGTCCGTGGACGTCGTTCCCCTCCTTATAGGCCCCGTCGTGGTGCTCCCACTTTCTGCGTGTCACTCCCGGTCACTGTTCAAGAAATCTTTCGATTCACCGATTAATCTTCCGATTTATCGCTAATCAGGGGGTGACCGATAAGAATATGCCTTATCTTTGCTGTTTATCTTTTGGACCGATTTATCGTTCTGATAAGTGATTTATCGGGAATCTACCGATAAGTTGGACCTACTCGTAACATTATGTTTGCAAAAACTATGTTTATTTATGTTTTATGGACCTTGTTCCGGAATCTGTACTATTGTCCTATTTTGTTTGCCATTATATGAGGATTCAAAGGCTAGAAATCAAGGTAACACTTCTGTGAAATATTGTTTTGGTGTTGAATATAGCGTATTTTAGTGTTGAGAACCTGAGATTTGAAACAAATTATCCGATTAATAGTCGACCGATAAAATCGATTAATCGGCCGATTTCTGATTAATCTCTAATCCTTAGCTGACCGAGACGATAACGATAAGCGATATCCTCAACATTGCTCCCGGTGAAAACTTGATCTTCGGGATCAGACGATGACGGCTTTCTACGGTCGTATCCTTGCCAAAGCTGCATTTGTCAATAACGTTATAGTATCTTGAAGCCTCTCCTGGCAGATTCATAGTTGAGGTGGGTTTTAAGAAAAAACATTGAAAAATAGCTAGTAGTAGGAATGTACTCCCTCGTTCCTAAATATAAGTCTTTCTAGACATTTCAAATAGACTACAACATACGGATGTATGTAGACATATTTTAGAGCGTAGATTCACTCATTTTGCTTCGTATGTAGTCATTTATTGAAATCTCTAGAAAGACTTATATTTGGGAACCGAGGGAGCATGATCCATGCTCCATATAGCATATGTTGATGGTATCTTGCTCAGCATAGCTTTACTTGTTTCAACCATATATACTGTACACGGGTTGGGGTTGTGCATGCATGCATGCTTTTGGGTAAGAATAAATAAATCAAAATCTAATCAAAATCTAAGCACATGAGCATTTGCATGCATGCATGCAGCTATAGCAGGGCGACCCGGCCATCTCCTAAGGAGAGGGCGTTTTGGTCAGAGCCTGACGAAGAACACGGCGAGCTCCGGGCCGGTGCCGCCGCCCTGGGGCGCCACCATGTAGAGCGACTCCGAGTCCCACGACCCCACCAAGTGCTCGAAGGAGCCGCGCATGTAGGCCACCTCGTCGTCCGGCGCCGACCCCGAGCCCCCACCTCCAGCTCCAGCGGGGACGGGGAGCACGCCGGCGCCCATGGACACCGCCCGCAGCGTCTCCATCACCGTCAGGTCGTACTCCGTCGCCTCCCGCCGCACCGCGTACCCGGTCTTCCTCCCGTTGCAGAACATGGTCCACGCAGCCTCGTCCAGCAGCGGCGGCGCGCGCTTCGGCCCCTCGCCGGCGCCGGCGCGGCGGCGCTCCGTCTCCAGCACGATGCGCGCGCCGGCGGGGTTGCCGAGCTCGCGGAGCAGCACGTGCGTCTGGAGCGCCAGCTCCACCACCAGGCTCGGCAGGCTCCGGGGCGTCTCCTGCAGCGCCAGCGCGACGCGGCCCTTGCGGCGGCCGAACAGCGTGCCCGTCACGCGCCGGCACGGCCGCCTCCCGCCGCCCGACGCGACGTGCCGCGACATGAGGTGCGAGTCGGCGGCGCCCGAGGAGGTCGACGCCGCAGCCGCGACCTCGCGCGCCGAGCCCGCCGGCGTCCTCGCGCACCGGGGCGCCAGGATGGGGAGCGCGCGGCGAAGCTTCTGGAAGAGCTGCGCCGGCCGGGAGGGGCTGCGTCCGGGCCGGTGGCTCTTCCGCGACGGCGCCTCCAGCGTGTGGCCCGGGGCGCCGCGCGCCGGGGACTGGCCTGGGCGGCCACCGGTACCATCATCGCTAGAGATGGAGGACGTTCGGGCGCTGGCGCTGGTGCTGGGCGCGGGCGGGGTGCCGGAGGACGCCACGCTGCTGGTCCGGCTTTGCGGGCCGTCGACGTTGTTAGGGCGGTTCGCGGAGCCCATCGGGTCGCGGTGGCCGGAGGCCGGAGACCGTGAGGAGATGGTGCAACGGGGAGGTGCTTCCCGTGGCTGTTGTTATCATCTTGTGGTGCCAACTCCAAATTAAGGAAGGCAACGCGTGCGTTTCTGTTTTGGCGGTTAGGGTTGCTGGGTCGTCGTGCTCCCCGCCTTGATCCGCGCGCGCCATTTTTGGGCTTGGATCCGATCATCATACAAAAGCGATTTGATTCAAGATAATTTATAAACAAGCATGCATACATCAATCTCAGTTGCATAAATCCATGGACCAGGTTTGCGGAAACCACTAATATATCTACGAATTTGTGATGAAGATCGAACACCCACTCACGCGTATTTGATCAAAGAGTTTTTGAAGCACTCAATCACGGGATCAAAATCAAACAATAGAACATACCTTTTCACGAAAGAAAAGGGTTTATGACAGCCAGCTGAGGTCTATCAATGCTGACTTGGCCAAAAAATAATACACGTGGGTGCTGTGACTGGTCATCAACACCCCAGCCTAGCCTGCTCTCCCTTCTTCCTCTCGCCCATTTCCCATCGCCGGGGCTCGATGCGCTCGTCCTCGCCGTCGAGAGTGCCGCCACCAGGATTACAAGCATGCATGTTCCCACGGCCTCTGCCATCTACTCCCTCCTCGTTCCCAAATATTTATATTTCTAGACATTTGAAATGGTTACAACATACGGATATATGTAGACATATTTTAGAGTGTAGATTCATTCATTTTGCTTCGTATGTAGACACTTGTTGAAATATCTAGAAAGATAAATATTTAGAAATGGAGGGAGTAATTTGATGTGATCCGAGAAATAATAAAGAAAAAAAATACGTGCATCTGCATGCATGCTGCTAATTAACATATGTAGTGCGCGTACGTTGCTTACCCTTTACACTTTGGACTCAATCAACTTTGTGAAAAAGCAGTTACATAATTACTCAGTCGTGGCTGGCAACAAATTCTTTCTTTCGTAAATACTACTCATTTTTTGACTCTACTAATAATTTACTTTTGGTTCGAAACAAAACTAAATTAAGACGTGCCGCCGGCCGGGTTACTTACCGGCGAAGAAACAATCTTCTTGCTTCGTCTGGAAATACTTGTCATCAAAATGGATGAAAAATGATGTATCTATACTACTACAGCATGTTTGTTCATGCATGCACATGTGCATCCATCTATGTAAGCTCGATTCATTTCATTTTCTTATCGACGTACATCAGCTATATATATAGCTCGATGGCATTATTGGCCTGGCCACGCATGCATGGCCTATCTGGTTTCCTTAATGGAGAAGCAATACTACAAACATTTTAAGTTAATAAAAAGACACCATAAGGAAAGCTAGCATTGGCATGCATGCATGCAACAACTGACAAAGCAAGTGAGCGATCACTTGCTCATATGGGTCTTTTTATTTATTTTTAATTTCACAAGCACTTCTTCGTATGGGTCCAGGTACTATTTAACTATTACTACGTCGACCTTTTGCATGCGACGTACACTACATTTGTGCATGTTAACATGCCTTTTCTTTTCAAACAATGCACATGAAAACATATGTACCGACTCCAGGTAACGAAAGAAAAGCAGTCGAGATGCCATCAACAATAGAGCTTCTTTCTTTTCTCAACTCATCTTTAAGATTCCTTTTCACCTTACCCTTTCCTCTCCCTTTTTCTCACCTTATCTTCATATAAGAAATTGGAAATGCCCTTTAATTTTGTGGGGTGCCATCGGGCCAGGGTGAAAGGCACTGGGTGATATTTTATTATTGAGTTTGCAAAGCATCTGTATAAGTCTTTAACATGCTACTTTTAACAGTTGATTGCTGCCTTTCACTAAAAAAGAAACTGTTTGCTCCAACTTTGAATTAGTATAATCATAGCACTACACAAAAAAAAAAAAACTATTGCGCACATACTAATGTTTATATAACCAGTCTAGGTAGAACAAATGGTCAAACTTTAGCAACACTGATCCTAAGAAGCATGTCAAATGAAAAAAAAAAACGCACTAAGGCTCGGCTTTGTGCTTGTTGGATTAATCGAGTTATGCTGAATATGTTTTATAATCTACTCCCTCCGTCCCACAATAAGTGACTCAAAAATGACTCAACTTTGTACTAACTTTAGTACAAAATTGAGTCATTTTTGAGTCACTTATTTTGGGACGGAGGGAGTATAATAAAGTGGAAAGATGGTAGCGGCGGAGAAAATTGGTTAAATAGGTGATAATGTGCAATATGTTCCGCAGCCCTTGCCCACAAAACCAGTGTTCAAGCCTCATTTAGCCACGACTCCACGAGCCCGCTATATCAACATCATGTTCAAACCCAAAAATCTATTGAATAAGCACATGTTTTTCAGAGGCTTTTGACTCTTTGCCCTAAGACATCATATAGCCAGCTAGAAACACCGCGATAGTTTAGGCCTCTTCTTCCGCTATCCATAGATACACAAATGCGAGACTAAACCCAATAAATTTTCTCCTTGCATGTCGGTTTGTCCACCAACTAGAACCGTTTGTTAAGCTATTATTAGTTCACCGAGATTAATTTGTATCCAGATATTCGGACTCTGGTACCACTTGCTTGTTAAGCTAGTGGAATCCATTGAGATGTCAAATATTGCCAATTAAATTACTCCCTATGTTCATTTTTATACGACCTTGAAGACATTTCAGACAACGCGCAAAACAACATATTTTGAGTTGTCTGAAACAACTTACAAAAGTAAACGGAGGGAGTAGCAATTTCCATAACAAAAATGGAGCCTGGATCTCTGGCCTTAAGCTTTGCCCGTAAGATAAGATCGAGCCCACACTTAGTAAAATAAAATACTGGCTGGTTGGTTCGTTGGTCACTTTGAGATGGTGTCCATTGCATGGGATCAGTTCATACTTAATTACACCGACAAAAACCACACGCAGCATAGCAGCTAGGGCATGCATGCCTGGCTATATATACATGCAGCTAGCTAGCTAAGCTTGTCAACATCGATCGGGAGAGCAAATCATCGCCCATTCAGCTAGAGCTAGCCATCTCCACCGTGTCGATCCAACACCTCATCCATCCATCGACATGGTGCCCAACGACAACAACAACGCCGCCAAGGACTACCGTGACCCTCCCCCGGCGCCGCTGATCAACGCCGGCGAGCTGGGCAAGTGGTCGCTCTGGCGCGCCGTCATCGCCGAGTTCACCGCCACGCTGCTCTTCGTCTACGTCACCGTCGCCACCGTCATCGGCCACAAGCGCCAGACCGACGCCACCGTCGGCTGCGGCGGCGCGGGCATCCTCGGCATCGCCTGGGCCTTCGGCGGCATGATCTTCGTCCTCGTCTACTGCACCGCCGGCGTCTCCGGCGGCCACATCAACCCGGCCGTCACCTTCGGCCTCCTCCTGGCGCGCAAGGTCTCCCTGGTCCGTGCGCTGCTCTACATGGTCGCGCAGTGCCTCGGCGCCATCTGCGGCGCCGGCCTCGTGAGGGCCGTGCACGGCGCCCAGTACGCGCGCCACGGCGGCGGCGCCAACGAGCTCGCGCCGGGATACACCAAGGGCGCCGGGCTGGCCGCCGAGATCGTGGGCACCTTCGTGCTGGTCTACACCGTGTTCGCCGCCACCGACCCGAAGCGCAAGGCGAGGGACTCCCACGTGCCCGTGCTGGCGCCGCTGCCCATCGGGTTCGCGGTGCTCATCGTGCACCTGGCCACCATCCCCATCACCGGCACCGGCATCAACCCGGCCAGGAGCCTCGGCCCCGCCGTGGTGTACAACAACAGGAAGGCGTGGGACGACCAGTGGATCTTCTGGGTGGGGCCGTTGGTCGGCGCCGCCGTCGCCATGGTGTACCACCAGTACATCATCAGGGGCGGCGCCGGCAAGGCCTTCGCTTCCTTCCGCCACAACTACATCTCCACCGCCTAATTCATGCATGGTGACTGACCACATTAATTTGTTTCCTTCCACCATTCATCAGAGAGAGAATCTGCAAAAATGTACGTGCATTCACCGTCTCGTGTTAAAAAGAAAAATCGTTCTGTAGTTTTTGTCATGCAAACGAGCATATGTACGTTTGGTGTTGTAAGTTTTTTTCTTTTTCTTTGCAGGGTTTAATTTGGTGTTGTAATTTAATTCAAATGTTACAATACAAACATGCATGTAAGTGGTGTACGTACGTTGTGTTGTGTGTTTAGTCAATCGATCGTCTTGCTTGTAAATGTGTGTGAATTGCTCGTTCATTAATTCCTCACCTTCTCTTAGTGACCAATTTCGTTCATTAATTGCTGTAGCTCCTCTGCAGCTCCCAGTCCAGCCGTCAACGCTTTTGCAACTAGCTAATACCCCGCGCGTTGCTGCGGGAATTCATAGAATCAATATTCGTGTAGTGAAAAAGAGTAGTTCAACTAATACAATAGATGCAAGGGAAAATATGGGTACTATAATTAGGTATAGTTTATAATTTTTCATGAATAATTCATTGTTTAAATGTAAACACGATTCCATCCATGAGAGTCACACACATTCTTTCTAAAAATCAGATTAAAAGTTGAATTGCTATTACGATCGGCGCCTTCTGGGAAATTAGTTGAAAATGTGTAATTCCATTTCTCATGCAATCATCAGTTAGAACTGGATAATATATTGTTGTGGTTGTTTCATAGTATTCGTGATATTTGCAATTTCACCATTATATGTATGTGAATTTGGGTTAGATAAACAATCTAAGAATTTCCCAAACAATGTTCCACAATTTTGGTGTAAATGTTTTGTGGGCCGAGCTAGAATGCCATCCTCGTGTTAAGTCTAATGTTGTCCGTTAATTAGAGTAGAAGCACGGATAAAAAAAGAAATGTGGAGAGAATAATCACTAATTGAGGTATTTGTCAATACCCTATCCATTCATGTAGAATCAATAATTAGAAGGTGCAGAACAAACTTGGAGTGCAGAGAGTGTTCAAGTTCCGAGAATTGTTAACACATTAGATTACTCATAGTCAATTATGCCCGCCAGATTCACTCGGGCGAGCAGCTGTGGCTAACTCGGAAATATTCTAGCAATAAAATGGAGTAACAATTCTTCCTTCAATTTTTTTAAGTAGTTGAGACATTTTTAAAGGTATTAATAGGCAATGTATCAAGCTTGGATAAATGGTGTTGAAATAATTTTGTACAGTATAATACATAGTACATTAGTTGCTAATTTATTAAACCAAAACAGGATTACATTAGTTACTAATTTAGTGAAACAAAATAGGAGAGGTTGCTATAATCAAACACACGCACAAACCTTGGTTTGATTCTTGCCCTTAATCAATCTGCATAATTACGTTCCATGCAGAAGGAATAATGTCAACGAAAAGCAGAATATCATACGAAGATGCGTTGATGTTGTGGTGAAGGGAGCTAAAGGGGGCTAGCAATAGAGTTCATCCTGCCGCACAATAGATGGATACATGTATAAACCCGGCCAGGGATCAGTGTGCTTTTATGGTATGGCCATCGGTGGCCCTCCAACCATGGCGACCATCATTGTCGCGTACACTGCTACAAAGCGGCCGTGGGCGCGGTCCATTGATCGACGAAATACTCCCTCCTCTTGCATCCCTTGTCCTGCTCTTCAGTGCCTTGATCTGTTCTTCGGTGCATCAATCCCTCCTTCCCTATGAAGAATGGATTAGCTCCACTTATAGTGCAATGACATCAACAACTCTGATTGTCTACAACTACGTTTTTGGTCATGGGAGATCTCATTTCACGGCGGCTCATCTCAAACGGTACAGCCACAATAGCAGCCGCTAAGCCATTTAGCTAGAAAGCATTTTTATCAGAAAAATAGGGGATCTTCAGCAGGAAAAAAGTTTACTGGACAAAGTTGACTGGAAGTGAAAAGCGCGGCAGCAGAAGAACTGGTGAAGAACTGAAGATTGACATGGTATTGTACTTGCTAGTGCTACTGAATCAGCAAATGGACAGAGATGGCTTGCATGTACCTGCTAGGACTCGTTGCCTTGTAGCCTCCGGCTGTTGCCTGGAACCTGGTCGCCGCTCGCTCATCATTGTCTCTGGCTTGCCGTCTGATCCCTGGTCGCTGCCTTGCCGCCACACCCGTTGCTGCCTCCACCTTGCGCCGTAGAAGCCGCTGGCCCGCTGAGCCGCCGCAACCTATTAAGACGGGAGGGGGTGAAGTTTTCTCGCCCATCGATGCCACCATGAACCGTGGGCATGTGAGAGTGACGGGTGCGCGAGGGACGGGGGAGAAAATAGACGGGCAGCAAGAAGAATCGCTCATGTGGAATCCTCCCGACCTACTTCTCCGGCACCTTTTCTTGGTGAGGCCAGACCGACTGGGGACCTGCAATATGTAGCACCATCGTCGGTTACTCCTGGATCGATCCGTTTCCTTCCTTACTGCAAAATATTAACCGGAGTTTGTTGAATAATATTTGGTGGAGAAGGTGAAAAGGAAGAAGGATATCAATAGGTGGATGTGTAATTACCGTGGAGAAGATTATGGAAACAATATATGACAGGCTGAGGAATAAGATTTGGTGGAAACGGTAAATAGGAAGAGGGAAATTAATGGGTGGGAGAGTAATTACGATGGAGAAGATTAGAGGTGCTGCCGTGGAGAAGATGGGAAATCTGAAACAGATGTTTCGGGAGAGAAAGAAAATGACGAGAGCACATATCTATTTGTAACTGAACGATGACATGTCATGCGTGCTGACGTGGACTATGTGCATGTTGAGAGAATGACTTGTAGTGGGGAGCAACTTCTTAAGAATGTAAGATACCCCCACCGTGAGGGTGTTGTGTCACGATCAAGGCTTGAGGCTCCCGGACTCGACGATTGTGTCATGCCGTGAGGGTCTTGTGCCCACCGCGCGAGATGCAAGTCACTGGGGAGAGGTTGTGGATGAACCAAGGCTAGTCGCGATCGAGAGAGCTGTCCGGACTGCACACATGGCGATGTAGGTGTAGGGACGGAGCCAGGAACTTCATATGAGGGGGGCCAATGATACATGTATGATCATTGGAGGGGGCCATGCACTAAAGTTTAGACTTAACTATGAAAATCCACACAATATATAGGGATATTTTAAGCATTTTGTTCAGCATGGGGTGAGCTATGGCCCCAGCTCGCCCCTTGCTGGCTCCGTCACTGCGTAGGTGGAGCTGTCCCGACTGCAAGCAAGCGGTGCAACCGATCGGTTGCCCAATTCCAATACCTTTTCTAAATATTACTGTCCTACAATAGGGTTTACGATGAGTCGAGATGAAGGATGGAGGTAGTCCATGAGTGTCTCATGTGCATTATATCTTGGTGTAGTTAGCCGGATGGATCCTTCGACCAAATTTTGCCATTGACAACCAGCTCGTGTCTTTGTAGGTGTCTGGTTTGACATATCTTTTGGTGTGACAGTTTTGTGCCCGAGGTGTCCTTTGGACATTGCCACCCACATGCTCACATTTAGTACCTTTCATCAACAAAATACTAATTTTTGTTCTTTGTTTATGTGTTCCCTCATGCGTGTGCAAGTCCTAGGCCCATTTCCATAATAATGTTTACAATTGTTTCGGTCCATGGTGCATCCCCTTCTTTTTTTTTGTGAAAAAGGATCATGTTATAAAGGTTCGTCGAAAGTACAAAGCACCACAAACTTAATAAAAACTATATTTTGGATCTTGCACCACTGAACGACCACCGCCATCTCCAAAACAAGCCTCTCTCACTATCGAAGCCGTCTTGACCTTTTCTATATCTTCGTGCATGTGCCCCTAATTAAGGACCAGCGCCCTTGAGTTAGTCGTCGTCGTAGAACCCTTGAATTGATCTAAAGCAACTGACACCAAATCTCGCAGTCACACACGCAAGACGAGAAACCCTAAACTCGTCGTTCCGGTGAGATGACATGAATCTACGTCGGAGCTCCGCCGACTCTACCATGGTGGACGAATTCTAGGAGAATCAGAGCCCGGAAGACCAACTTAAAGATAAGCTATCCGCTCAAAAGCCGCCCCTGCAAGGAAAAAGAACCTAACCTCAACTACATAGTGGCCGAAGCCGATGCATCGAGATCCCCCTCCACGCTACCGGCCGTCTAACCGGCAACAAAGGGGAGGTCAATCAACGGGCTTTCCGACGAAGCTTGGAAGGCATTTATATTATTGCCCTAATCGCCAAGGGAAAGTGAAAACCTAACCAGGGTTTGAGACCAAGTTTGTCCATAGTGAATTCATCTCTCATGAATTTGCATTAAATTAAGTTTAACAATGCATTGGTATCTCTTGTGACTTTGCAATGTAAGTTCCGCCACAACAAAGAGTCAACAATTATGATTTGTTAACGTCAACCATTTGGATACCTCAACCTCCATGTTTGGAAAATGAAGTCAGGCTAGGGAAGGAAGTTTACTACATGATCTGTTATGCTTCGTGTACTAACTGCAATCCCCAGATAAGAGATAACTCTGAATCCTTTCTCGTTGATGGTCCGTCAAATCCTTAGGTCCCAAATTTCCCTGCCTGCTCTAATGTTCACAATTCCTCTAGTATTTACCCTGCCTTAATTTTCCCAGTGTCGACGAGCGCTTTTGCCACTGCAGCTTCTCCACAACCCACCCCTCTTCTTGTCCCAAAGTTTCTCCTGATGCCCCCCCCCCCCTCTCCCTCTTCCCTCTTCTTGACGCCATCGCCGCAGTGTTTGTCGAATTGTAACGGTTACAAAGGAGAGAGGCGAGTCCATAACGTCTTGACTCCGAGGTGACCACTCTAGCTTCTTGAGAATTCGAGTTATCCTCCTACCCCTTTGCCACGTTCAATTGGTTTC
>LR738716.1:1167104-1179441 GCA_902687465.1 Secale cereale
CCCTCCCTTTTATCGGGGGAACCGATTTGATCACTATGATGAGCCCCCATTTTCTGGAGGGAACCGCTATAGAGGTTCGAATCCAATCTTCGATGCAGCAGAGACATGTTCCCTTTCTTGAATATATAATACTATGTTGGATGGAGCCCCATTAATCCTTATTTGGAGATAATTTCTCATGGTATATTTTCACTTGCAGACTCTTTTGGGATGGGGAGTGCTTCTTCACGTGATTACTATGGCCCTGGTCCTGGTGCTGCCTCAGATGTAGGTGTTTGTCTTGTCTTTTGGTTATCCTCTACTTGTGTAATTTCTGGCTTACATTTTCCAATCCAATTCTATGCAGCAATATGGTAGGTGCTCGTTCCGACCACACTACAGAGGTGGGCATTCTGGAAGCGGGTATTACTACTAGGTGCTACCACAGCTATCTTGGTAATTATCGTTGTAGTAGACCTTTGCAAAACAATAATTGTCCCTATTAAGCGATGTGTTGATTTCGTGATGATCTCATCTACTAGAAGCATGTAATGGACCACTGTATTTGACAAGATTGTATCATGGATTGCCGGTGTTCATGTAAACTTCGGGTGATTTATGTGTTTTGTTGATTGTTGCTCCCTCTGTAAAGAAATATAGTGATCTAAATGCTCTTATATTTCTTTACAGAGGGGGTACCTAAACATTATTGTTCCTGATGTAGAATGCAATAACTAGAATTCAAGTAAGATGTGCATGATGCTGAGTTTATCATTGGAGCTGGTAAAGTTATACTTGTCTGAATGTACGTAGGTCAGTTACATTTTAGCAGTTGACGCAAATTTGGTACCTTAGGTGGTTTTTGGTTTTCAGACATGTGTTTGCTCTGATCTGTGATGATAAAATTTTATCAGTTGAGCAAAATTTGGTCACCTGTAGGTTGTTCTTACACCCCTAGCTAGCAACGTACATAGTGTACTTGAGGAAAGTATTTCGTAGTGTGGGCGGACTTCAAGATTTGAAACACACTCATAACCTTTGTTGAAAAAGGTTGTTTTGTGACAGGGATTACATAGTGCTTCCATCCATCCTATTAACAGCAAACTGATGGATTCCTCTAAAATTTAAGTGAACACAAACAAATAAAATCTATATCCTAAAAATCGAAACGGAAGAAAGAAATAGCAGCAAAACTAGTGCAAAAATTAATATTAATAGACCACCTGCAGTAAAGGAACAAGACTTCGGGATTAACTGATTGATCAGCAATTGGGGTTGACCCTCTACAGTTGCTCCTGATCTGGCCGTTGCCGCCGGTGAGCAAACAATGTTCACGAAATTTTAAAAATATTCTTGAATTCCAAACAATGTTCACGAATTTGAAAAAAGGCCCGCACATTTAGAAGATTTCACATACTGTAAAAATGTTCATGAACTTTAAATTTAGAAATACTCATGAATTAAAAAGTGCTTATTAATTTAAAAATATGTTCATGGATTTAAATAATTCAGGAATTTTAAAAAACATTCATGAATTAAAATATGGAGAAAAACTAAAGTGGAAGAAATAAAAATGAATCAAAAACCGGGAATTTTTTTAGGGAGAGGCTACTTAATTAGGGGCCCCTAAAAAATTTCTTCTACCATTCTTCGACGCAAATGCACTTATCATGGTCTCATCTTGGATCCCTCCTCATGTTGGTTTTGTGAAGGTGGACCCAGATGATGCAATGGCAAATCAGGGGGGTTTCATGGGAGCGGCAAGTGTCACCTTGCTAGCATCCAGGACCCTCATACAAAGGAAGCACTTCCGAAGACGATGAATTTGCTCGGTGGTAAGGGGTGAATCATTCGTGCTGGTTCTGGGTCATCAATACACCTACGATGGTGCAGTCTGGATTATGGGCAAAGCACGGAGGAGATTATGGCAAGAAAGAAATAGTTTGAAGATATCTCCAGTTACAAGAGAATATCTTGAAATAAAGAGGCGCACATGCTAGCGCGCTCTTTGGTGAGAGATGTGATTGGTCAGCGTGTGTGGTGGGCCACCTCACTTAATAACCTTTGTTTCTTAATAACAAAATAAATCAAATATGATTCTAAAGAAAAGAAAATTATGACGCTTTCATCAAACAATCTATACCAAGATGATATAAAATAAATGCATGAATATGCACATCAATTTTAATATGCACTAGATATTATCATTTTACAAAATTTGACCGAGTGATCACAAAAGTCAGCTGCTGCTTCCATGCATGAAATTTATGATTTTATGAGATAAACAGAATCACAATTCAGGCCACACATTTAAGAGAGGGAGAGAGAGAGAGAATGAGAGTACTCAAACTAATCCTAATTGTACCGGTGCATACAGACCTGAAGATGACTCTTTAGATGGTAGATCGTGAGGCCCTTCACCCTTGACTCCCATAATCCTCATGATAGTATCCTAATTAAGTAGCCTCTGCCTGCCATGAATAAAAATTACCAGGTAACTGAAAACTGAAAAAGTTACTAGGCTCTAGACTGAGAAACAACAAGCATAGATCGATCTCCTCAGCCCCCCTTGCCAGGCCTCCAAGCTATGGGCAGCGTCAGCAAATATGTCTTGGAGTGGAGTTCGAGGGTCCACCGGAGACGGGAGTTATGGTGAGGACGACCTAGATGAGACCGGAGTCGCCGGCTTGCGGCTCGCGATCTAGGAGAAAAGGAATCAGCCGAAATCATTGGGAATCAATCGATCGGAAGGAATACATGAACGTACTCGTGGGCTATCTGACGATGTGTGCATCTTAGCCTCTCAGGCCTTGTGACTCCGTGGGCTAATTAACTACATATGTACGTCGGAGGGGCTCTCTGGCTTCCGGGGGCCCGGGGCGGCCGCCCCTGCTGCCCCCCCCCCCCCTCTCAGGGCCGGCCTTGGTCACCGACGCACCAATACACTCCAAATCTTGGGAGCTTAGTATGTGGAAGTTTTTTTTAGTATCAGGAAGTTAGATGTGTATTACTACAAGAAAATCTAAAATGAGCATATGTGTATTTATGGAACATAGATTGATATGATGACATCCAAAATGAGCACGAATATACCCTTTTGTATTCTACGGACAATCATCATTTGGATATCAATGATCAACCTATGTTACATTAATGAAATTATGGATGAGATCCATGTTAGATGTTAGATGTTGTGTTGCATTAATGAATCTATGGATGATATCCATCTGGGATATCCATGATCAAGTAGTGTTGCATTAATGAGTGTATGGATGTTATATGTGTTATTACTATGAGAAGATCTAAAATGAGTATATGTGTATTTTGGGAACACAATGAGCATTAATACGATTAGATCCTGAATGAGCATCGATATATCCTTGTGCATTCTACGGACACTCATCATCTGGATATCCATGATCAAACTATGTTACATTAAAGAATCTATGGAAGCAACATGTGTATTAATAAAAGAAAAATCTGAAATGTGCATCAGTCGTATTTATGAATACAAAGCACATTATGAGCCGGAGGTGCAAAATGTGCACAGACTGGACACTAATTAATATGCATATCCATGATCAAGCGGTATACTGCATTTATGAATTCTCACTGGACGGACTATAAATAAAACCCAACCCCACGATCACCTCCATCCATCCATCCATCTCTACAACACACACCCTTCTCGATCCATTTCACTCCATCCCCCTCTGCTTCAGTATAGTTCAAGGCTTTATCTTAGCTAGCCTTCTAGCAATGGCAACAATGGTGCCGACCTCCATCGTCTTCTCCGTGATAGTCTTCCTGCTCCTTTCCAATGCCATCACCACTCAAGCCGGCGGCACCGGCGGTGGCAAACCTAAGGCAACAAGCCTCGTAGTGGAAGCGTGCAAGAATGCCTCGGGCGAGAGCCAAGACCCCAATGTCACAAAGGAATTCTGTGTGTCGACCCTCCAGTCGGACAAGCGGAGCGCCGAGGCTAAAGACCTCCCTAGCTTGGTGCTCGTCTCCATCGACATCCTTAAGGGCCGTGTCACTGAAGCTGGTGTCAAGGTCAAGAAAATGCTACAAAACGCCAAAAAAGGCACAATGGCGATGTACGCTCTCAGTATTTGTGAGTTGCAATATGAGAACGTGGTGAGCACGCTCAACATCTGCCAAGCCTTGATTAAGGATCACCAAGGTGACAAGGCCATCCTGCACTCCTTGCGTCTGCCCCACTGTGTGGATATCACCGGCGACACTTCCATAGAGTGCCGAACTAGTCTTGAAGATGTGCCAGGGGTGGAGGCGCTGCAAAGTGATAACTGGAGCCTGTGCACTTTGTTCAACCTCAACGCCGCCTTGGTTGCACCATATGATGTCCGTGATTAGATTAGTATAACGATTGTTTCTTATCTGCGAGAAAGGATAATAAATTTCAAATAATAATCATAACGTTTGTTGTGGCATAAATTTTACTCAGTTTTGTCTTATGGTATATACCCATGGATGGTTATGATTATCCACACAACATTAATCATGGACAGAAATGAGTAAGCCAGAATGTTAGTACTATTTGGATCAAGAATATATACCTCTGGCATGTCTAAACAATATATATCTGCTATCTTTGAATATACGTGCAGAGCAAGGCGGGCATTGGCCATCCCATGTCTCGATCGCCTCCAGAAAGCTAACCTTATGTCTTCTTTGTGTTGGTTTTGTTTTTTTCCTTTGCTAGCCTTATCGTTAGCTTGCACACTGTAACCGGCCGGCATTCTTTGCCCTCCTTCTAATCAAACCAAATACGCAGCTCTCTTGCGTTTATACTTCAAAAATAAATAAAAATATCACGTCCCAAGTGCCAGCCACACACGATCATACTCGGCCGTCCAAACAGACCATGACTCTCGGATCGCACAAGGGCACAACCCTAGACGAAGAATACGATGACGACCACGATGAGCAACTGCTCAATGCATAACTCAACGTACAAAAGATAACAAAGAAGGCGCCCTCCTCAGATCCGCCTCTCCCCCATCCTTCTCGTCTGCACGTTCAACCCGGCCTCCATGGTGGTTGTAGAGGAGGGGAGGAAGGGGTTTTCTCTATTTGTGATGTGTATGACGTAGCAACACGCCATGCCATTGGTGCACCTCAACAAGGTCAGTGACTAACTGGTCCGTGATGCGTGTCACCGTAACTTTTGAGTGCATGGATCCCTGCTACAGCGTCGGGGAGATATGAGTTGGTCACGCTGCTGAACCCCTCCTCTTTTTGGATTATTTGCTCCCGTATTGGGATTTCAGCCGAGGATTTGTTATTTCCGATGTTTGATGTTTTTCCATGATTGTGCAGGATTGGATACATCATGACCATTGATGTCAAGAAGGGTTCATCGTCGTAGTGAAGGTGAGTAAAATTGACTGCCTCTTTTGGTGATTCTGCAATTGGGAATTGTGTTACTTGCACTTCCTGGAATATAATCATCATTTGTGATTTTGCTATGTATTAGTTGCAATTTGACTGATTCCAGGTCAAGAACAAGATTAGGCTATTGTATTTTTTTTGGAACGAAGCATGAATTTTTTTTTCCTACTAACATCCAAGATATATCAAGGAGAAGCATATCAACGAGAGGAGAGAGTGTGTCTACATACCCTTGTAGACTGAAAGCGGGAGTGTATATAATGTGGCTGATGTAGTCGTACTCTACGCGATCCGATCATGATCCAACCGATCTAGTGCCGAACGGATGGCATCTTCGAATTTAGAACATGTGCATCTCGATGACATCTCCTCCTCCTTGATCCAGCAAGAGAAGGCAAAGAAGTAGATGGGATCATAAGCAGAATGACGGCGTGGTGGTGACAGTGGTGGTGGAGTCAGAATACTGGCCGGGCTTCGCTGAGCAAAAAACCATGGACGAGAACTATGCCGGGAGGGAGAGACGGGGCGGCAGCCAAGGCCAATGTGTTGGGGTACCTTGCTGCACCCCTCCCCTATATTTATATGCATGGGAGGGTTGGGAGTCCAGCCCTACTCCTAATAGGAGTTGGGGCCAAAAGGGAAAAGGACTTGGACTTCAAGTACAATCCTATTCCTATTAGGACTCCCATTTTTCCCTTGCCTAGCCACATGGGGTTTTTGAGGCTTAGTGCGCCTAGCCCAATAAGGCCAGGGCGCCTTCCCTCAGCCCCTGCCAGCCATTGGGACGTGGTGGACCCACTTGTGGACATCCGGACCCCTTTAGAATCCTATGGAAGCTTCCCGATACAATACCGAAAAAACTGCATCTTTTTCCGGAACCCAAAATATGACTTCCCATATATAAATCTTCACCTCTCGACCATTCCGAGACTCCTCGTGACATCCGGGACACCGAACAACATTCAGTTACCAATCATTAAATATCCCAATACTACTCCAGCGTCAACGAACGTTAAGCGTGCGACCCTCCGGGTTTGGGAATCATGTAGTCATGACCGAGACACCTCTCCGGTCAATAACCAACAGCGGGGCTTGGATGCCCATATTGGTTCCTAAATATTCCACGAAGATCTTTTATCGGTTGAACCACGATGCCAAGGATTCGTTTAACCCCGTATGCAATTCCCTTTGTCTGGTGATATGTTACTTGCCCGAGATTCGATCGTCGGTATCTCCATACCTATTTCAATCTCGTTACTGGCAAGTCTCTTTCCTCGTGTTGTAATACAAGATCTCGTGACTAACTCATTAGGCACATTGCTTCCAAGATGTTTACGATGTTGTATTACCGAGATGGCCCATAGATATCTGTCCGTCACACGGAGTGATAAATCCCAGTCTCGATCCGTGCCAACACAACAAACACCTTCGGTATATATTTTTACGATATTGTGATTTTGCTACGCATGACCTTTTCTACGATAAAAAGTGTGATGGAAAAAAAAATCTGAATATAATTCCCTTTGTTCCGGTTTTTACTAGACATTCATTGGGCCCTCGCTGCCGGCAACAGCAAGCGCCTCATCATAGAGAAGTCCGTCGGAACCAAGCTCTGTCGCATGCTGGGTCCTGGGAAGCCTGCCTTTCTCCCCACAAAGGGCAAGTCCAATGTTGTCATGTTTGTTGAATTGCAAAGTCAGTCTGATTGACCAACCTCGATTGCATTCATGTTCTTTGTGATCGTCTTCATGCTCCTTTCCAATGCCATAACTACTCAAGCCGGTGCCTCGGGAGGTGGCAAACCTAAGGCGAAAAGCCTCATGGTAGAAGCGTGCAAGAACGCCTCGAACATGAGCGATTACCCCGTTGTCAAACAAGAATTCTGTTTGTTGACCCTCCAATCAGACAATCGGAGCACCAAAGCTAAAGACCTCCATGATTTGGTGCTCGTCTCCACTGACATCCTTAAGGGTTGTGTCACTCATGATGGCGTCAGGGTGAAGAAAATGCTGCAAAATGCCAAGAAAGGCACGGTGACCATGTATGCTCTCAATATATGTGAGGTGCAATATGAGAACCCGTGGTGAGGACGCTCAACATCTGCCAAGCCATGATAAAGGATCACCAAGGTGACAAGGGCGACCCGCAGTCCTTGCGTCTGCCCCACTGTGTGCATATCACCGGTGACCCTGTCCAAGAGTGCCAAGATATGCCAAGAGCGAAGGCGCTGCTCAGTGAAAACGAGGGGTTGCGCAATCTAGTTAACCTCAACGCCGCCTTGGATGTACCATATGATGTCCGTGATTAGTAGTACAATGTTTGTTTTTATCTCCGAGAAAGGATATAGATGTGGATCAGTTTTACTCATACTTGAAATAATAATCATAACGGTTTGTTGTGGCACAAATTTGACTCATTTTTGTCTTGTATATATACCCTTGGATGGTTGCACACCGAAGGCCAAGGGTTTGTGTTCACCGTAGAGAGTAGTGGAAACATGCATGCATCATGGAGCTGTTTAATCCGAGCATGCAAAAGCAAACTTAATAATGCCGCCTGATGGCCTTGATTTAAATTACCTGCTCACGCGATTAGGGTGGATCAACAATTGCTGTCCATCTTAACCATGCATTACGCCGAGCCGATTTCAGCCATGCATCGTACTCCCTCCGTTCCTAAATATAAGTCTTTGTAGCGATTCTACTATAGACTACATACGGAGCAAAATGAGTGAATATATACTCTAAAATGCATCTAGATACATCCGTACGTGGTTCATAGTGGAATCTCTACAAAGACTTATACTCCCTCCATCCCAAAATTCTTGTCTTCGATTTGTCTAAATACGGATGTATCTAGTCATGTTTTAGTGTTAGATATTTCCCCATCTAGACAAATCTAAGACAAGAATTTTGGGACGGAGGGAGTATTTAGGAACGGAGGGAGTACGTGTTGCTGGTCGGCCTCCTATACCCTAATGCAAGTCTACACCGGCCGCCGTTGAACTCATGTTAGAGCATCTCCGATAGCAGCAAAAAACTGCCTTCAACAACTGCCCTCTCACTGGACGATCTGCTTGCACGGTTTCGACGCATGCCGGCATCATGCGGCACTCACTGGCCCAGTGACCCTTTATGCCGCAACTCCGGCACTTGTCCCGATCGTCGTCATTGTTGCCGGCACCCCTATTGTTGGGGTTGGCCTGGCCTCCGCCCACGTTTGCCACCGCCGTTTTAGGCGCGTCTTCCGGGGTTACTGGCGCCGTACGTGAAACTACCGCTTCTTCGCCTCTCACTCATTTCCGAGAGGCACGACCGCGACTCTCGCGAAAGCATAACCGTGAGTCTCGCGGAATGAAAAAAAAATAAACAGAAAACGCGTTTTTCCCCTTTCCGAGAGGCACGGCCGTGACTCTCGCGAAAGCACAACCGTGCCTCGCGCGGAAACAAAACGTGGCGATTTTTTGCAACATAGGTGTGCATCAACTAAATTGAAGTTTCTGCAACACGGACCATGTTACAGAAATTTTTGCAACATAGGTTAAGTTGCAGATTTTTTTTTTTTGCAACAGAGGTCCGTTGCAAAATAATTATTTTTGCAACAAAATCTATGTTTCAGTTTTTCCGGCAACAGAGGCCTTGTTTCAAAAAATAAATTGCAACGGATCCGACGAATTGAGTGACTGAGCGTCACCGTTTTATCATTGCAACGTAGGTCATGTTGCGGGAAATTTCTGCAATACGAGTCATGTTGCAGAAATTTCTGCGTACATGGCAGTAGTGCACGAAGTAGTGTGTGCGGCAGTAAAAATCAAACGCATATGGATAAGCATCTGCTAATATCCAACGAGGACCAGACACGTGCAAGGGATGGATGTGGAGACACTGTGTATCGTGGGAAAAATGGATCAGGGATCCAACGACACAGCGGGTGGCAGACGCGCGCTAAAAATCAGCCGGCTAAAACTAATCGTTTCCCTTGATGTAAAGCTTTTCCCTTATTTTATGGGAAACGCTTGCCATCAGTCGGGTGATGACAACGCGCGTGTCCGTCACCTCTGTGGCCGTTGGATCTATCTTAATCGAATGGTTGGGGGGAAGCAACTTGGTTTTGCAGCTGAGTCGTTGCTTCAATCTCTCCCACCGCAACAACTAGGCTGTTGCAGGATCTGGATCTCACGCAAATCCTTGACAATCACTATGTCTTCTCCTTTCATCATGAGCGAGCGACAACCCAATGAGGTGGTCCCGGCTTGCAGTGAGTCGGGGTTCTGGCGCCGGCGCCGCCTTGGTGCGTTGTTGCAACCGGTGGTTGGGTGCGGTCGCCACCGTGGTTCTTTTCGTCTGTCTCCACCATGTATGTCGGCCGTGCGCGGTGCACGCACCTCATCGGAGTGGAGGATGGGCGATCTGGTCGGCGGCCCTGCGCTCGTTGGTGGTGACAAGCAACACTGCCGTCCCTCACCATCGTTTGACGGGAGCTCGTGGCGTATGATGGTGGTATTTTTCTGCAACATCCTCCCTGTTGCAAGAATGATGGTGATCTTTTTCTGCAACATCCTCCCTGTTGCAAGAAATATTTTTGCAATGGAAAAATAGATGCGGCGGGAGATGTGTTTTCATTTTTTGCAACAATGGTCTTGTTGCGGAAAATTAGAGAATAAGAGGTTTTACAACAGTGGACTTGTTGCAGAAAATTAAAGAAAATGAGGTTTCGCAACAAAGCTTTTGTTGCAGGAAATTAGAGAAAAGAAGATTTTACAACAAAGCTCTTGTTGCAGGAAATTACAGAAGCGGAGGTTTCGCAACAAGAATATTGTTTCCGAAAATTACAGAAGAGAAACCGAAGGCTCACGTGAGACAATCGAACGGCTCGCGAGGCGGCGGATCTTTTTAAAAGATCCGTCGGCCGACGCATAGCACTCCCCTTACATCAACCGGCTGATTTTAGGACGCGCGTCCGTCGCTCGCCACGTGCCTTCCTGGCTCCACACCGCTACCTTATCTTCTCATACAGTAGAACCAGAAGCATCACATTATCTGAAAGATGTCTCCAATCCCCTCCTACCGTCTCTGTCTCTTCTCTGTTCAATCATCGGCTAATTTTATTTTCTGCAACAAGACCTCTGTTGCGGAAACATTCTGTAGCAAGACAATTGTTGCGGAAATTTTTGGCTAATTTTGTTTTCTGCAACAAGACCATTGTTGCGGAAAAATTCTGTAGCAAGATAATTGTTGCGGAAATTTTTGGGCAATTCTTGTGGAAATTTTCGGCTAATTTTATTTTTTGCAACAAGATCTCTATTGCGGAAAAATTCTGTAACAAGACAATTGTTGCAGAAATTTTTGGCTATTTCTTATTTTCTACAACAAGACCTCTATTGCGGAAAAATTCTGTAGCAAGACAATTGTTGCAGAAATTTTCGGCTATTTTTCGGCTAATGTATTTGAGTGATTACAACAAGCAAGCTGTTTCATAGGACGGTCTGCAGCAACACATTTGTTGCAAAGATAAGTGGTCACGTGAATAGATCGGACGTCCATCTGCAGCAATTTTTGTGTAATTTTATTTTCTGCAACAATAGCTCTGTTGGGGAAAAATCTGTAGCAAGACAATTCTTGCGAAAAATTTCGGCTAATTTTATTTTCTGCAACAAGATCTCTATTGCGGAAAAATTCTGTAACAAGACAATTGTTGCAGAAATTTTTGGCTATTTCTTATTTTCTGCAACAAGACCTCTATTGCGGAAAAATTCTGTAGCAAGACAATTGTTGTAGAAATTTTCGGCTATTTTTCGGCTAATGTATTTGAGTGATTACAACAAGCAGGCTGTTTCATAGGACGGACTGCAGCAACACATTTGTTGCAAAGATAAGTGGTCACGTGAATAGATCGGACGTCCATCTGCAGCACATCCAGTGGTCAGAGATGGGGTCGATCTTTTTCCATTATCCGCCGGCGGACGCCCCATAAAAGGGAGACGCTACGCGTCGGCCGGCGGATATTTAAAAAATATCCGCCGTCTTGGTAGCCGTTAGATCTAGTGTCAACCTATTACTTAGACGCGTTCTTAGAATTGCAACAACGACAGTGTTGCGAAAACTTCTGCAACAGACATCATGTTACGGAAACTTTTGCAACAAAGCTCATGTTGCAGAAACTTTTGCAATAGAGATCCTATTACATAATGTTCTTGCAACAGAGGTCGTGTTGCGGATTTTTTTCCAAAACTTTTTTTTGCACATTTTTTCAACATAGATTCTATTGCAGAACCTCATTGCAATACAACAGGGAAAACTCTTGGCTTCTACCGACGGATCGCACGCGAGCATCCGTCGGCTCGTTCGTACGACACGTGTCTCTAGGGAGCAGTTTTTTTATTTCTTTCGGTCAACATGGTCACTGCTATGCTCCCTGCTCAATCTCCATTACGATAGTTTCCGCAGCAAGGTCTATGTTGCAGTAAAAGCCAGAACAAGACCTCTGTTTTAGAAAAAAATAAATTTACAGCGAGACCTTTATTGCAAAAAACTAAATTACAACAAGACCTATGTTGCAAAAAAAATCTGTTGCAAAAAAAATATAAATGGCAACACGGCCTCTCTTGCAAAAAAAATATATATATCTTACAAAAATTTCTGCAACATGACTCTTGTTGCAGAAATTTCCCGCAATATGACATATGTTGCAATGATAAAAGGGTGACACTCATACGCTCAATTCATCTGATCCGTTGCAATTTTTTTCCGAAACAAGGCCTGTGTTGCCGAAAAAACTGTAACAGAGCTTTTGTTGCAAAAATAATTATTTTGCAACAGGCTTCTATTGCACAAAAAAAATTGCAACTTGACCTATATTGCAAAAAATTCCGTAACATGACCCGTGTTGCAGAAATTTTCCGCAAAGCTCCCTGTGTTGCTATGGTGATAATTCACTGCAGCAG
>LR738716.1:1179451-1198931 GCA_902687465.1 Secale cereale
CCCCCCCCCCCCTATTACCTAGTTGCAGGAATGACTGTCTTGAAACAATAGGCGAGTTGCAGGAAAACAGATCCGGCTTCCAGACGAGCCCCAACCCCCCCTCCCCTATTGTTACCCAGTTGCAGGAATTACTATCTTGAAACAACATGCGAGTTGCAGGAAAACAAACACGGCTTCGGCGGACATGGAGACGCTGTCGACCGTCTGATAAAAGCACGATCAAACGGCAACCGAGCCGGCGGACGGGTGCGCGCGATCGACCGGTAGAAGGTAAGCTTTTTCCTTGATAAATGGAAAACTCTTGGCTTCCACCGGCGGATTGGACGCGAGCATCCGCCGGCTCGTCCATATGACACATGTCTCCAGGGAGCGTTCTTTTTTCTTTCTTTCAGTCAACACGGCCACTACTATGCTCACTGCTCAATCTCCACTACGATGAGTTTCCGCAGCAAAGCCTCTGTTGCAGTAAAAACCGGAACATGACCTATGTTTCATAAAAAATAAATTTCCAGCGAGATCTTTGTTACAATTTTTTTTTTGCAACAAGACCTATAGTAAGAAAAAAGAAACGAGATCTCTGTTGCAAAAAAAAAACTAAATTGCAACAAGACCTCTCTTGCAAAAAAACATCTTGCAAAAAATTCTGCAACATGACTCGTGTTGCAGAAATTTCTCGCAATATGACCTATGTTGCAATGATAAAAGGATGATGCGCAGTCGCTTAATTCGTCGGATCCGTTGCAATTTCTTTTTTGAATCAAGGCCTCTGGTGCCGGAATATCTGTAACAGAGCTTTTGTTGCAAAAATAATTTTTTTGCAACGGGCCTCTATTGCGAAAAAAATGGCTACTTGACCTATGTTGTAAAAATTTCCGTAACATGACCCGTGTTGCAGAAATTTTCCGCAACACCATCTATGTTGCAATAATAAAGGATGACGCCAGTCACTGAGTAGCCTAATCCCACGGCTCGCGAGGCAGCGGATCTTTTTAAAAGATCCGCCGGCCGACGCGTAGCGTTGCCCACTCGATAAATTTATTTTATTTTAGAACGAAGGAGTAGTTGAATGAAGACTTGCTACACGTCGGCCGGCGGATATTTAAAAAATATCCGCCGGCTTGGCAGCCGTTAGATCTAGTGTCAACCTATTACTTAGACGCGTTCTTAGAATTGCAACAACGACAGTGTTGCGGAAACTTCTGCAACAGACATCATGTTACGGAAACTTTTGCAACAAAGCTCATGTTGCAGACACTTTTGCAATAGAGATCCTATTACATAATGTTCTTGCAACAGAGGTCGTGTTGCGGATTTTTTTCCGAAACTTTTTTTTTTTGCATATTTTTTCAACATAGATTCTATTGCAGAACCTCATTGCAATACAACAGGGAAAACTCTTGGCTTCTACCGACGGATCGCACGCGAGCATCCGTCGGCTCGTTCGTACGACACGTGTCTCTAGGGAGCAGTTTTTTTTATTTCTTTCGGTCAACATGGTCACTGCTATGCTCCCTGCTCAATCTCCATTACGATAGTTTCCGTAGCAAGGTCTATGTTGCAGTAAAAGCCAGAACAAGACCTCTGTTTCAGAAAAAATAAATTTACAGCGAGACCTTTATTGCAAAAAACTAAATTACAACAAGACCTATGTTGCAAAAAAAATCTGTTGCAAAAAAATATAAATGGCAACACGGCCTCTCTTGCAAAAAAAATATATATATCTTACAAAAATTTCTGCAACATGACTCTTGTTGCAGAAATTTCCCGCAATATGACATATGTTGCAATGATAAAAGGGTGACACTCAGACGCTCAATTCATCTGATCCGTTGCAATTTTTTTTTCCGAAACAAGGCCTGTGTTGCCGGAAAAACTGTAACAGAGCTTTTGTTGCAAAAATAATTATTTTGCAACGGGCCTCTATTGCACAAAAAAAATTGCAACTTGACCTATATTGCAAAAAATTCCGTAACATGACCCGTGTTGCAGAAATTTTTCGCAAAGCTCCCTGTGTTGCTATGGTGATAATTCACTGCAGCAGCGAACACACACACGCTTCTGAGCCAAGGAAATAAAGACTAAGTGTGGCCTCAAGAAAGACACGCGGCAATTGGAGGAGGTGGTGGATGCGGACGAGCCATCCGTCTGCCAAACTCCAACGGCTACAGTACACGATCAGCCTCAACCTCACCCTCAATCTGGCCCCTTGCTTAGCTGACGCCGTTATCCAGTTAGCTTAGCCTAGCCATCCGAACGCCTAGATATTATACAGCCTGCCAGAATCCAGCGGGCGAGAACAACAACACCTGTGTCCAAAACAGAAACAAGTGACGACGACTGGGCCCTTCGGCTTAGCTGACGTTGTTATCCTGCTATCCGGCTATCCATGAAAAGCCAGGGTTTACCCAAATTAGTACTCCCTCTGTTCCTAAATACTCCCTTCGTTCCTAAATATAAGTCTTTCTACAAATTCAAACAAGTGACCACATACAGAGTAAAATGAGTGAATCTACACTCTAAAATATGTCTACATACATCCATATATTGTAGTCCATTTGAAATGTCTAAAAAGACTTATATTTAGAAACGGGTGAAGTATTTGTCTTTCTAGAGATTTCAAATGGACTACAACATACGGATGTATATAGGCATATTTTAGAGTGTAGATTCACTCATTAAAACCATTAAGCTACGCATGAAGGGCGGCCAACTAGCTGTGCCACGTGGCGCAAGCTGGATTGCCGCTGTGATAAATTTTTTGCAATTTGTTTTACATGACGTGTGAATTATTTTTTAAATATATATTTTTAGATGGAGATGAGGACCTCTGGTATTTTTTAAATGAAGGGTAATGCAAAGTGGCAAACGTTGGTAGGCTGGTGTGGTAATTTTTATTTTTATTTATTTTTTACCTCTTTTTTAGATGAAGATAACGATTTTTGTAGATGTTTTTTTAGACGGAGGCGAGGATTTTACGTTTTTTAAAATGGAAATGTGCACACAACTTCCTCTCAAACGGCACCACAGGGTGGCGCCCCAATCACTATTTTGCTTCGTATGTAGTCACTTGTTGAAATCTCTAAATAGACAAATAATTAGGTACGGAGGGGGTAAGAAATTAGCAAATATGAGTATTTTTTGGATGAAAACAAGAAGATCGAAGAAGATTAGGGGTGGGGGTTGTGTTTAGGCATAGTAGTGTGGGGCCGAGACTGGCCCTGGTGTGCCACGCTGGCTCCGATGTGTAGCGCCTGAGGGTTAGCTGTGTGAATTTTTTTCCCGAGTTTTCATTTTGTGAAATAGTTTTGTCCACAGCTCCTTCGCTAGGAGACAGGCAAGAAGAGTGACGCCCTTGGTAAGGCGTCTGTGACTGCTTAATGGATGATACACAGCCTCTTCAATCATCATCTCCAACTGGCTTGTCTTTGTGGATTTGACCGTATGTGTTGTCTTCAACCTTGGTTTCGTCGTCAGGGGCTTCTTTGCGACATACAAGTGTGAAGGATTGCGGTTGTTGCCGCTTATCGTGCGTTTGTCGGGTTGACCGTGGGGTCATTGAGTTTCTGTCTCAACGAGTAGTCCGCATGTGGTCTATATGTATCGGTTTTAGCCCAATTTTCCGTTAATTAACCGGATAATTCTCTTCTCCGTAATTAATCGGCAATGCAAATCTTTTTCCTCCGTTTCGAACTATTTTTGCCCGATCGGATCGAGGGCAGTCTGCCAAACTCCAGCGGGCACAGTACACTCGTGCAGGTTCCGAAAAGGAAAAGCGGTGGCGTGTGACCACTGACCAACCTCGACCTCAACCTGACCCATTGCTTAGCTGACGCCGTTATCCTGTTAGCTATTACTACTACTATACCCGTGCCAGAATCCAAAACGGAAACGAGTGACCACGACTACTGGGCCCTTCCCTCCGGCTTAGCTGGCCATTGTTAATCAATCGCCATCCCACCAGCCGGGGGAGATCACCGGCGGCTTAGAGCGGCGTCCGTGATGGTGGTGGAGACGGGGACGGAGATGGAGCGCAGGGCCCACGCGCGCGTCGGCCTCCTCGGCAACCCCAGCGACGTGTACGGCGGCCGCGCCGTCTCCTTGGCCGTCGCCGGGCTCTGGGCCAGCGTCCGCCTCCGCCCCTCCGACCACCTCCTCGTCCAGCCCCACCCGCGCCACGACCTCGTCGCCTTCCCCTCCCTCCACGCCCTCGTAAGCACCCCTCCCCCTCCCTCGCCATGGATACAGTGCATGAACGGGCAGATCTAATCCATCCATTGCACCGCGGCGCCGATGATGATTACAAACGTAGTATCGGCACCGATCTTCACTTCTTCCAGATTAATCTCCACCGCCCCGCAAAAACAAAAAAAAAAGATTAATCTCCACCGGGTTTCTCAGTCCCATCGATCCGTGTGCAGGTGGAGCGGCTGGACGGCGGCGGCTACTACGGCGGCGCGCGGCTGCTGCTGGCGATCTGCAGGGTGTTCCACAACCACTGCAAGCACAGCGGGATCGCGCTGGAGGACAAGAACTTCGCCCTGTCGTACGACACCAACATTCCCCGCCAGGTCCCCATCCCCTAGATTCAATCCAATTCAACCACACACTTTCGTGATCCCACAAAGATTTATGCTTTTCCAGTGATGGCCGTTGAGACTTGGTTTGTTTCCTCTGCTGCTGACAGGCAGGGCTCTCCGGCTCCAGCGCCATCGTGTGCGCGGCGCTCAGCTGCCTCCTGGATTTCTATGGCGTCCGGGACAAGGTCGCGGTCGAGGTCAGGCCCAACCTCATCCTCGACGCCGAGAAGGAGCTCGGCATCGTCGCCGGCCTTCAGGACCGCGTCGCGCAGGTCTACGGCCAGTGTTACACATTTCAGCGAAATTTCAGCGAAATTTCCGAAATTTCGCATATTTCAGTGGGGTGCGAAATATCTTTAACCCCGAAATTTTGATGCAGATTCAAACTGATTTCAAAATAAATTTAAATTTTGTTAAAATTCAGTAAAATTAAGTGAAACTTGAAATCGCAAAATCCGAAAGTATTTCCGAAATATGCGAAATTTCCGAAATTTCGCATATTTCAGTGAGCACCGAAATAATTTGGCTTCCGAAATTAAAAACCTTGTCTACGGCGGCCTTGTTTACATGGTAATAATAAGGAATGTGTGGCAACCATATTCACCTTCACCTGTTGCTCTGTTTTGCTGAATCTTTTCATGACTTGTGTTTTGCTTCTCAGGATTTTAGCCAGGAGCATATGGATAAGCTGGGCCATGGCATATACACGCCGCTGGATGTCGATCTGCTCCCCCCTCTGTATCTCATCTATGCCGAGAACCCGAGTGACTCCGGCAAGGTTTGTTCTATCTGAGTTTAAATCCCACTACTTTTTTTGCTTGAACAATCTTGCTGATGTCCTCCACATTTGAACCTTTGTCCAACTGAACTAGGTCCACAGCAGCGTCAGGCAAAGGTGGCTCGACGGCGACGAGTTCATAATATCATCCATGAAAGAAGTCGCGCAGCTGGCGTATGATGGCCACAATGTGTTGTTGCAGAAGGATTATAGCGAGCTCGCGAGGCTTATGAACCGCAACTTTGATCTGCGGAGGTGAGACCGACGCCGACGCTTCACTTGAGAGAACGGAATCTAGCCGACGTGTGTATGAAATTTATCTGTGCAGCAGTACAAGCTAGTAGTTAACTAGTCGTGCGCAATTGGTCGCAGGAAAATGTTTGGAGACGACGCGCTCGGGGAGGTGAACATAAAGATGGTCGAGGTAGCGAGGAGCGTCGGCGCCGCGTCCAAGTTCACGGGCAGCGGGGGCGCGGTGGTGGCCCTGTGCCCGGACGGGGACGCGCAGGCGGAGCTCCTGAAGACGGCGTGCCAGGAGGCCGGTTTCGTGGTGGAGCTGATTGGAGTTGCTCCGTCAGCGCTGACAAAGGAGGAGCTGGCGAGCTTATCATCAAGTCATCAGTAGCCAAAAGGATCTCATATATTCAAATATACGCCCCCGGTCCCGAATTAGTGGCATGTTTTAATGTTGGGTACATTTGTATCTATATAGTACAAATCTAGAACAACTAATTCGGGACGGAGGTGATAGATGAGAGCAATTTGTTGTCACCACAGGAGTTCAATCACAGGATCGCAGGAGTTTTTCATGTTGTGTCATCATGCTGATGCATGCAAAATAAAAGGTTCCTCTTCTTACATATGATCTCATTGTCAGTTGATCAGAACCAATCAATCTCATTGCCGGAGGTGGAAATCCTCCCTCCAGCTTCACCTCAGCTCCGGTAAAAAGAAATACTCCAGCTTTGCTGCTCCTGTAAATGATGTGCCTGGACGATTTGGAGCTTAGAGCTCTGTTCTATTTCTGGAGTGGAAGGAGTATTAGATTCTCACTTCTCAAGTGGAGCTTGCTTCCTTTCTTTGGCGCCGGAAGCTCTAATCTTTCTTCAGTGCTGATTCTCTTATTGTTTTCTTGGCAGATTATCTCAACCCAGGACATGACCAGTTTGTGTACCGACATCCTAACGGGTAGGCTTATTTTATTTTTGTTTTGTTGACAACTTAAACAGGTCAAAATTAGCTTTCTCATGATTACCGACAATAAAGGTCTTCTGGTGTACTTTGCATATTCACTAGTACATTTCTTCTGAAGCTGGGTTATTTCTAGGCAGTAGAAAAAAAGTTGCTCATGTATGCATTAATAGTATCAATGTAGTGATCTTTGTCTTTGCCAGATACATTCTTCTAGTGTCGCTTACTTCTTTCTAATGCAACTCTATTTTGCTCATGCCGATAATTTTTTTTTTTTTTTACTTAGCGAATTGACATTGGCGATTAGGAAGGAAATTTATTCTCCTTGGTTTCTTATGTTCCTTATTAAAACTTTAGGTTGCACTGAAAGAGGAAGGGGGAATAACTGCTATTGACTTCAATGTTGGGAAGACAGATCGCAGTGAGATAAAAGTCACAGGGAAACGCAAAAGGGTAATTGGAGTTCACATATGTTCCCTGTTAAGGTGGTTAATCGGCAGAATCATTTGATGTCTGCTTCCTATTACAGAACGCACAACATTTTCAGCATTATGTAAAGTCTGCACAAAGGATAAAACATTTGTGGTGAGGTTGGTCCACTATATCTCACACTTGATTATGCCTGATGTCATATTATTTTTACGCTCAAGTGTTGTCTACGTTCATTTTCCATAGGTGTTGCGTGAAAGGGCAGCTTTTGGAGATTAATGATAAATTGATAAAACAACCTCATCTGCTTAATACCTCTGTAAGTAGCTCTATGAGAAGGAAACTTTTGATGCTTTGCCATTAGTGTGGCTTTGCAGGTGGCAATATCGTAGCAATGGTGACGCCTACATGCGCAAATCGAATCACCTATATTTTTATAGTTGGTTGGTATCCACTGTCTTTTACCGAAGATAGTTTTCTGGTGCAGCCTTTATGGTCCATGCGTATCTGAGAGATGTTCAAGTTTTTTTTTCAATGTAAACTCAATTTTGGTGTTGTTCCCAAAGTGAGCACCGAAACATGAGTGCAACCTTGAGAGGAATATCTAGTCGAATTTCAGTTCAACCACTGTCTTTTACTGAAGATAGTTTTCT
Source organism: Secale cereale (assembly GCA_902687465.1). Taxonomy (NCBI): domain Eukaryota; kingdom Viridiplantae; phylum Streptophyta; class Magnoliopsida; order Poales; family Poaceae; genus Secale; species Secale cereale. The sequence continues at coordinate 1,187,080 of LR738716.1, forward strand.
GGTGCAGCCTTTATGGTCCATGCGTATCTGAGAGATGTTCAAGTTTTTTTTTCAATGTAAACTCAATTTTGGTGTTGTTCCCAAAGTGAGCACCGAAACATGAGTGCAACCTTGAGAGGAATATCTAGTCGAATTTCAGTTCAACATGCTTTCTAGTAAAAAAAATCAGTTCAACATGGATAAGCTTGCACTTTTGTAATGTTGTATATTATTCCATTACCTCTGTTGAAGTATGTCATGTTTTGTCGGCAAGTGTGCGACAAAACCTTGCCTGTGAAGAGAGTGTGTGGATTCATACAACATTTTGATTGTGCACGTTAGTTTGTTTTGTTTAATGTATTCCTTTTTTTCTGAAACACATCAAGAGACTTGAATTTTTCATTAGTGAAGGAGAAATTTGATTCCAAAATAGATGACCCAGCTTTATACTAACTTTAGTACAAAGTTGGGTCATCTATTTTGGAACGGAGGGAGTACCAAATGCTTCGCCCACCCAATCCCTCAACTTTTTGACTGTTGTGACAATATTTACCATATTCTGACCAATACATGGTTTTTCATTTTCACTTGTAGGCCTAGCAATCTTCATGCAGAAACCAGGTGAGTGGCTCAAAGTTAAGGATAAATTTCTTAGCTTTGAGGACTACAAGAACTTGAGAGGAATCTGCTGACACCAAAAGGTAGCCAGTGATAATGTTACACCCTTTTACTTTCCAAAACAGCGATGAACTTGGACGAGCGCGTTTCCAGAATTTGAGTTGATGCATGCTTATCAATTCCATTGAAATGCTCATAACGAACACTGTTTTCTTACATCATTTTTTATTTGTGCACAAGGAATTCATGCCGGCCAATTGCGTATTCATTTTTCAATTCAGAGCCGGAGCTCAGGTCTCTCGGCCATTGGCCTGATCCTCGTACAGATGCCATTCATTTTCTGTAGAATTTCAGAGCCAACTCCAGATAACTGCATCTTTACCAGCATGATATTGAAGCCGAGCCTGCTGGCTTTTCTGACAATTTAGTAGATGCATTATTCTGATAGTTTCAAACTTAATAGTCTACCGAACTGCAGATCATTTCTGGCTGTGTAATTGAAATCATTTCTGGCTCTACTACCTCTGTAGTAGAGCCAAATAAGAAGGCTTGAACACATGAAAGAAGGGAACCATCCTGAACACCAGATGCAACATTTTCAATCTAATCAGTAACATGAAGGTAATGTACCCCAATTACCCGAAGATCATTTAGGTTTTTCCTTCTCAAGTGGGATCTCAACAAGCTGAATATTTCCCTGTAGTGAATCAGCCTTGCAAGAGGGAAGGAAAGAGAAGCCGTCCAGAAGCTTCAAACATTTCAAACCCCACTTCACCATCAAAAATTCAATCAAGTGGTGACCACTGCGCAAAAGAATCGAGCTGATATATCAGGGGAGTAACTCCCAGCAGTTTTATTAAGTGGAGAAGGCTGAGGAATTTGTTGGAACCTGCGATTGTGGTATGTGGTGATGAACACTGCCCCAGGAGAATTTTCCAGGAGGAAAGTAACCGTCGCGAAGAGATCATCAAATTCTTACCAAAATAGACGAAGTAGTATGTTAATTACGTAGCTCGGGCAAAGTGAAAAACAATTTCTCGTTGAAGCCCATATGGCGCATGATATTGATCATAGGGTCGTGTCCAATTGTGTCAAACGCCTTTGCGAAATCCAGTTTCAGGAGGATAATTTTTGCTTTGGAGGCTTGGCATTGATGAATATATTGGAAGGCCCAAGCAAGGCAGTCTTGGATGGTTCGCCCTTTGAGAAAACCGTATTGGTTACGATGAACAAGTGTGAGGATTACCTTTTGAAGGCGATTAGCCAAGAGTTTGGTGATCATTTTCAGGCAACAGTTGAGGAGTGTTATCGGTCTAAAATCATTGACTGATTCAGGTGATTGAACTTTAGGGATCAAGGTAATAAGACCATCATTAATGCTTGTAAGATCAAGATCCCCCGCATGGAATTGGGAACAAAGGGCATAGAAGTCTTGCTTGATCACGGGCCATTAACTTTTGAGGAATGCCCCACTGAATCCATCAGGGCCAGGGGCTCGATCGGCTGGCATTTCTTTAATCACGTCGTCAATCTCCTTGTGTGAAAAGGGCTCAGTGAGATGGTCCAGGTTGTTGGAACGTTGTATAAGTGTAGGCAGATCGAATTTCATCTCAGCAGGTGAGATAGTGCCTAGACGATTCTTATATGCTTGGAAAAGTAGGGCCTCTTTGCTAATGTGATCTTCTACCTGATTGCCTTCCTCATCAGATAAACAGGCAATGTTGTTATGTCGATACCGTTTCGTGGCCACGGCCTGAAAAAATTTCGTGTTTTCATCGCCAAACTTAACCCAACTAATGGTACATCGTTTCTTCCAATAAAGTTTCTGGTACTGTAGCAGGCGCAGAGTGTGTTTCTTGAGGATGGTCCGGAAGTTGAATTCAGGGGTAGAAAGCGGTCTCTTGTTCTCAAGTTCATCAAGATGTGCTAAAAATTTATTGCAGTTGTCGATGGCAATCTTCAGGCGTGAAATGTTTTTACTCCAAGTCTTGAGAGCATGCCTGAGTCTTTTGAGTTTATGACACAGTATGGAGGCAGCGTTGGTCAGATAAACTGGCTTACTCCAAGAGGTTCGTACCACATCCAAGAATCCAGGGTGCAATATCCAAAATGATTCAAATCTAAAGATTTTGCTGCGTGGTATGTTGGTTTCAATAGTAACAATGCAAGGGGTATGATCAGATGTAGGTTTACCGAGGGGTTTTACCAATGTGTTGGGGTATATCTGAGTCCAGTGTAATGACGTGAAGAACCAGTCTAACTGGACCAGAAGCGGATCAACTTGCATATTACTCCAAGTGTATGCGCAGTCCTTGACTGGGAGTTCTAAAAGGTTTTGCGTGCGGATAATATCGTTGAATGTAAACATGTCCTGAGCATTACCTCCTGGTTTGTTACGGTTTTCCGGAGCACGAATGTAGTTGAAGTCACCAACCAAAAGCCAGTCTTGCGTCACTGGTATATCCAGGTCATATAGCCAATTAGTGTAGGTTGTGCGATCGTCTCCAGTACACGGCCCATAGATATTTGCTAGCGTCCAGGTTTGTTGGGATTGTGTGCTAGCGAAATTGATAACTAGCGCAAACGGTTCCGAATATAGAACAGAGCCCGTAAACATCGAGCTCTTCCAAATCGTAATAATGCCACCCGAAGCACCACGCGAAGGTACGAAAGCAAAACGATCAAATTGGCGTGGACAGCAAGATTTGATAAAAGCCAAATCGAACGAGGTTTTTTTGGTTTCTTGCAAACAAACGATTGCGCATCCGCTAGAAAGGATCGCATTATGAAGCGCTAGATGTTTGGACTCGGCATTAAGCCCTCGAATGTTCCAGGAGAGGACATTCCACGATCGCAAAAGAGACATAAGAAAACTGCTTATAGATTAAGCAGAGGTTGAGGCTTCATCGGCTACGGCTTCAGAAACTTCAGCCTGTTGCACGTCGGGTGTAGATTCAGCCGGCGCTGGAGATGCAAGGAGGGCTCCTTCAGTCAACTCTTCTGCTGGGATAGCGCATCTGTATATTCCGATGTCTTGCAGTGTTGAGATTGGTGTTGGCGGCGGGATGTCATCAGAGTCATGCTTGGGTTGAATGGTTGAAGAGGAACCTATGGCAGGTACGATTCTGGGCTTCACTTTGGACATGATCTTGCGGCTGTCAGAAGGCATATGAACTTTAAAGCCCTTATATTTAGTAGAGCGAGTGCTGCGACGAACCTCAGTAGTGGAGATGGGCACCATAGGAGCTTTTGTGCGGCGGCCACGGGTTGCCACTGGAGGCTGTACTTCAAGAGTGTCAATGCAGTTCTCAGACTGAGATGTGATAGCTAGATCTGAATGTAGAGGAGCCGAGTCCATCAGGTGAGTGTCAGGGTGGGACAAACCATGTTGTATAGTACTCACATCCGTAGAGTCTGGCATCAGGTTAGGGAGGGCATCAACAGCATGTTGAGGGGAGTGAGGATTGTCCTCCACAGGCAGTTCTTGGATGACCACAGAAGAAGGAGGCGCGCTGTCAAAACAGATGAGGTTGCTATCATCAGAGGTTGCCACGGTCACAGACACTTCAAAACTTGCTGGTCGCATACCAAAAGCAGATCTCCACGGGCCAATAGAGGCAAGTGCAGGTCGGAGAGCATCAAATATGAGAGTATTCAGTTGCTGTCTGGGTATTGGGTTGTCAATCAGCAAAGAAAGCAGATCCGAGCCCTGAGAGGACAGTCCAAACTGTAACCCGCGGTCATGCAGAACAACTGAAATAGAAAGCGATTCAATGATGTTTTGTTTTTGCACCTCATTAACGAGTTTGTGTTTCAACTTGGAATTTCACATGCTAATAGAACATCACATTGTTAACATGTCGTATTTTCTATTAGAATTGCTCAAAACTTTAAATCATATTTCTACACGTGGTTTTCATCGGTTTCCATCGAAGCTTGATTTTCACATGATATTATCTTGTTTTATAACCTCATGTAGAAAAAACAGGACGAATATAAACAGAAAAACCAAACAAACACAAAAGAGGGCAAATTCTAGTAACGCAAACAGGATTATCATAAATCACCATAATGACACCTCAACCTTGCCTTAAATGCTCACTAAAGCATACAAAGACCAATGAAATAGTGCACGGATTTTCTGGTTCAAATTCCTTTTTGTGTGTGGGAACTTGTGGTTCCAATAAGCGGTGAACCCGAGTTTTAACACTTGGTGTGGGAACTTTTGTAAATTACTATATTATCTGGAAGATTAACTCCCACTTGATTCAAGCAATTGTAGTACCCAGACAATCTGAGCACATGCTCACTGGTTGAGCTATTCTCCTCCATCTTGTAGGCAAAGTACTGTCAGAGGTCTCATACCTCTCGACACGGGCATGAGTATGAAATACTAATTTCAACTCTTGGAACATCTTATATGCTCCGTGGCGTTCAAAACGTTTTTGAAGTCCCGGTTCTAAGCCGTAAAGCATGGTGCACTTAAACTATCAAGTAGTCATCATACCGAGCTTTTGTCAAAACGTTCATAACGTCTGTATCTGCTCCTGCAATAGGTCTGTCACCTAGCGGTGCATCAAGGACATAATACTTTTGTGCAGTAATGAGGATAATCCTCAGATCACGGACCTGGTCCGCATCATTGCTACTAACATCTTTCAACTTAGTTTTCTCTAGGAACATATAAAAAATAAACGTGGAGCAACATCGCGAGCTATTGATCTACAACATAGATATGCTAATACTACCAGGACTAAGTTCATGATAAATTAAAGTTCAATTTAACCATATTACTTAAGAACTCCCACTTAGATAGACATCCCTCTAGTCATCTAAATGATCACGTGATCCAAATCAACCAAACCATGTCCGATCATCACGTGAGATGGAGTAGTTTCAATGGTGAACATCTTATGTTGGTCATATCTACTATATGATTCACGCTCGACCTTTCGGTCTCCAGTGTTCCGAGGCCATATCTGCATATGCTAGGCTCGTCAAGTTTAACCCGAGTATTCTGCGTGTGCAAAACTGTCTTACACCCGTTGTATTTGAACGTAGAGCCTATCACACCCGATCATCACGTGGTGTCTCAGCACGAAGAACTTTCGCAACGGTGCATACTCAGGGAGAACACTTATATCTTGAAATTTTGTAAGGGGTCATCTTATAATGCTACCGTCGTTCTAAGCAAAATAAGAAGCATAATAAGATAAACATCACATGCAAATCAAAATATGTGACATGATATGGCCATCATCATCTTGTGCTTTTGATCTCCATCTCCAAAGCACCGTCATGATCACCTTCATCACCGGCGTGACACCTTGATCTCCATCGTAGCATCGTTGTCGTCTCGCCAACTATTGCTTCTACGACTATCGCTACCGCTTAGTGATAAAGTAAAGCAATTACATGGCGATTGCATTTCATACAATAAAGCGACAACCATATGGCTCCTGCCAGTTGCCAATACCCTTACAAAACATGATCATCTCATACAAAAACGTATAACTCATCATGTCTTGACCATATCACATCACAACATGCCCTGCAAAAACAAGTTAGATGTCCTCTACTTTGTTGTTGCAAGTTTTACGTGGCTGCTACGGGCTTTAGCAAGAACCGTTCTTACCTACGCATACAAAATCACAACGATGTTTCATCAAGTATGTGCTGTTTTAACCTTCTCAAGGACCGGGCGTAGGCACACTCGATTCAGCTAAAGTGAGAGAGACAGACACCCGCCAGTCACCTTTAAGCAATGAGTGCTCATAATGGTGAAACCAGTCTCGCGTAAGCGTACGCGTAATGTCGGTCCGGGCCGCTTCATCTCACAATACCGCCGAAGAAAAGTATGACATGCTGGTAAGCAGTATGACTAGTATCGTCCACAACTCATTGTGTTCTACTCGTGCATATCATCTACGCATAGACCTGGCTCTGATGCCACTGTTGGGAAAGTAGTATTTTCAAAATTTTCCTACGATCACGCAAGATCTATCTACTAGATGCATAGCAACGAGAGGGGAGAGTGTGTCTATGTACCCTCGTAGACCGAAAGCGGAAGCGTTTATCAACGCGGTTGATGTAGTCGTGCACCTTCACGATCCGTCCCGATCTAGTACCGAACGTACGGCACCTCCGTGTTCAGCACACGTTCAGCTCGATGACGTCCTCGCCTTCTTGATCCAGCAAGACGAGCGAAGTAGTATATGAGTTCCGGCAGCACGACGGCGTGGTGACGGTTGTTGATGAAGAACAATCTCTGCAGGGCTTCGCCAAGCACTACAGAAACTAGACGGAGGATAAACTAGAGGGTCGGGGTTGCCGGCACACGGCTTGGTGTATCTTGATGTGTCTTGGGTGCTAGCCCTACCCCTCTATTTATATGTTGAGCACTGGGGTCGAAACTTGGAGCAAAAGCCTCCTCAAAATCAGTTTTGCCCGAAAGGAAAGAGTCCCACTCGGACTCCAGGGCTAGACACCAGGGTTCCCGGCGTCTACCCCCAAGACGCCAGGGTTCCTGGCGTCTAGCCTCTGGTCTCCGAAAAACTTCCTTTTGCACTTTCCTAAAGCCTCGTGGGCTTTCCCCTTTGGCCCAAATAAAGTGTTCTCGTACCCAAACATTTCGGGAAACATCCGGAACCCCTTCCGGTGAATTCCGGAACCCTTCCGGAGGTCAAACACTATTATCCCATATATTAATCTTTATCTCTGGACCATTCCGGAGTTCCTCGTCATGTCCATGATCACATCCGGGACTCCGAATAACATTTGGTCACCAACATACATAACTCATTCAATGCTATATCGTCAACGAAACGTTAAGCGTGCGGACCCTACGGGTTCGAGAACTATGTAGACATGACCGAGACATCTTTTCAGTCAATAACCAATAGCGGAACCTGGATGCCCATATTGGCTCCTACATATTCTACGAAGATCTTTATCGGTCGAACCGCATAACAACATACGTTGTTCCCTTTGTCATCGTTATGTTACTTGCCCGAGATTCGATCGTCGGTATCTCAATACCTAGTTCAATCTCGTTACCGGCAAGTCTCTTTACTCGTTCCGTAATACATCATCCTGCAACTAACTCATTAGTTGCAATGCCTGCAAGGCTTAAGTGATGTGCATTACCGAGAGGGCCCAGAGATACCTCTCCAACAATCGGAGTGACAAATCCTAATCTCGAAATACGCCAACCCAACAAGTACCTTCGGAGACACCTGTAGAGCACCTTTATAATCACCCAGTTATGTTGTGACGTTTGGTAGCACACAAAGTGTTCCTCCGGCATTCGGGAGTTGCATAATCTCATAGTCATAGGAACATGTATAAGTCATGAAGAAAGCAATAGCAATAAAACTAAACGATCAAGTTGCTAAGCTAACGGATGGGTCTTGTCCATCACATCATTCTCCTAATGATGTGACCCCATTGATCAAATGACAACTCATGTCTATGGTTAGGAAACATAACCATCTTTGATCAATGAGCTAGTCTAGTAGAGGCATACTAGGGACACTCTGTTTTGTCTATGTATTCACACATGTACTAAGTTTCCGGTTAATACAATTCTAGCATGAATAATAAACATTTATCATGATATAAGGAAATATAACATAACAGGGCCGTGGTGGTGCATCTCAGGTGCGGCCCTGGCGGCGCTCGTGCTCGCGGCGGCGACCGCCCCGGCGTGGCGCCCCTCGCCACCCCGCTGCCTGGTGCCGACTGAATCTAAGGCCATCTGCGCTCGTCGCCCCTCCCAAGCGCCCTGGCCACGCTCGTGCTCGCGGCGGTGACCGCACCGGCGTGGCGCCCCTTGCCTCCCCGCTGCCTAGTGCCGGCCGAATCCGAGGCCATCTGCGCCCGTCGCCCCTCCTAAGGGCCCTGGCCACGCTCGTGCTCGCAGCGGCGACCGCACCGGCATGGCGCCCCTCGCCTCCCCGCTGCCTGGTGCCGGCCGAATCCGAGGCCATCTGCGCCCGTCGCCCCTCCTAAGCACCCTGGCCACGCTCGTGGTCGCGACGGTGACCGCACCGGCGTGGCGCACGTCGCCTCCCCGCTTCCTGGTGCCGGAGGACTCCGAGGCCATCTGTGCCCGCCGCCCCCTCCCCGCGCACCGTGGTGGAGCGCCCTGGCCGTGCCCGTGCTCGCGGCGGCCACCGCACCCGTGTGGCGCTCCTCGCTATAGCCCATCCATGGCCGACAGCAAGAGGCGCTGCAGGCGGGCTTGGGCAGAGGCAACAACATGAGGCTCTCGTTGATAGCCTAGGTCGTGGATGGCGGCACTGCCGGGCGCAGGCGTGGAGTGGCGGCGCGTAGGCGTGGTCGTGGGATGGAAGCAGGCGCGGGTGAGAAAGAGAGGCAGAGAGAGAAAATTGAGGAAGAAGAAAGTGTGAGATAGACAAGTGGGACCCCATCCACCTCAGCAGGTCAAACATTGACTAGGACTAGTTTTCGCCACATCAGCCCAGCCATGTGGGTCCCACCCGTCGGTTTTGCTATTAACGCGGTTTAGTTCTGAATTAGTGCATTTTGTTACTCACTTGCCGTGGAACCAGTGGTTTTTTGTGATTTTTGGCAAAAGTGGTAGTTTTGGAGTACCCTAGCCGCAAATGTGGTGGCTTTGAGCAATTTACTCCTCTCAAAACGGGAAAACCGTCGGTCCATTTCGCCTAGGTATGTGTGTTACTTTCAACAAGCAACACAGACACTTCCCTTCCAGGTGGGGCCCATAGCCACCTTTATAGCCCTCCATGCACCAGGCGGCCCTTAATCTAGAAAGGTTATTCATGAATAAAAATGTGAAATTTTGAAATTCAAAATAATAATAAAAAGAAAGAAAAATAATATAAAATTACTTTAAAAGCATAAAGTGAAAACAAATAAAAACTTAAGTCAGGCAATACCTTCACAAAACCGGAAAACCGACAGCCCATTATGGCTTAGGTGTGTGTTACTCTCAACCATCGAAGCACACCCTTACAGGCGGGTCCATATGGCAACCCCATAGCCACCGACGCACCAGGACTAGTCCTGGCCATGGGCAGCTCGGCCCGACCCGATGCTGCTTCCGAGCCGTGCTCGGGCCTAGATATTCAGCCCGATGGCCAGGTCGGGCCGGGCCCGGGCCCGTCGTTTTTGCTCTTTTCTGAAGAGGCCCGGCCCATGGCCCAAGGCCCGCCAGGCTTTTACACATTCGGGCCGGGCTTGGGTCCAAAACCCAGGCCCGACGGCCGGGCCGGGCCGGGGTAGGGCCTGAGTTTTTTGCACCAGGCTTTGGTAGGCCCGGCCCGGCCTGAGGTTTCGCCAGGTATAACCAGGACGCTCCAAATCTAGGGAACTTAGTATTTGGAAGTTAGATGTGTATTACTGTGAGAAGATGTGTATTACTGTGAGAAGATCTAAAATGAGCATATGGTTATTGATGGAATATAGAGTGCACTAATACCCTGAGATACAAAATGAGCACCAATATATCTTTGTGCATTTTACAGTGACTCATCATTTGGATATCCATGATCAAGCTATGTTGCAATACCGAATCTATGGATGATATCCATGTTAGATGTTACGTTGCAATAATGAATCTATATGGATGAGATCCATCTTGGATATCCATGATCAAGTTGTTTTGCATTAATGAGTCTATGGATGTTATATGCGTTACTATGAGAAGATCTAAAATGAGTATATGTGTATTTGTGGAACATAGAGAGCATTAATATGATGAGATGCAAAATGAACACCAATATATCCTTGAGCATTCTACGGACACCCATCATTTTGATATCCATGTTCTAAGCTATGTTACATTAAAGGATCAATCTCTGGATGATATCCATGTTAGATGTTAGATGTTATGTTGCAATAATGAATCTATATGGATGAGATCAATCTTGGATATCCATGATCAAGTTGTTTTGCATTAATGAGTCTATGGATGCTATATGTGTTACTATGAGAAGATCTAAAATGAGTATATGTGTATTTGTGGAACATAGAGAGCATTAATACGATGAGATGCAAAATGAACACCAATATATCCTTGTGCATTCGACGGACACTCATCATTTGAATATGCGCGTTCAAGCTATGTTACATTAAAGGATCAATCTATGGAAGCTTCATGTGCAATAATAAATGAAAATATGAAATAGCATCAATCGTATTTGTGAATATAAAGGGTGTTATTACTTGGAGGTGCAAAATGTGCAGAGACTGGACACTAATTAATATGCATATCCATGATCAAGCGGCATACTGCATTTATGAATTCTCACCACACGCACTATAAATAAAACTCAACCTCACGAACTCCTCCATCCATCCATCCATCTCTACTATACACACCCTTCCCTATCCATTTCACTCTATCTCCATCCGCTGGAGGACGGTTCAAGGCTTGCATCTAGCCTTCTAACAATGGCAATAATGCCGCCAACCTCCATTGTCTTCTCCGTGATCGTCTTCATGCTCCTTTCCGGTGCCATCACAACTCAAGCCGGCGGCTCTGGCGGTGACAAACCTAAGGCAACAGGCCTCGTAATGGAAGCGTGCAAGAACGCCTCGAGCGAGAGCCAAGACCCTGGTGTCACAAAGGAATTCTGTTTGTCGATCCTCCAGTCGGACAGTCGGAGCGCCAAGGCCAAAGACCTCCGTGACTTGGTGCTCATCTCGATTGACATCCTGAAGGGCCGCGTCAGTGATGCTGGCGTCAAGGTAAAGAAAATGCTGCAAAACGCCAAGAAAGGCACGCTGACAATGTATGCTCTCAGTATTTGTGAGTTGCAATATGAGAAGGTGGCGAGGACGCTCAACATCTGCCATGCTATGATTAAGGATCACCAAGGTGACAAGGGCGACCTGAGGTCATTGGGTCTACCCCATTTTGTGGATATGGCCAATGAGGCTATCCAAGAGTGCGAAAATGAGCTTGCATATGTGGCAGGCGGGGAGGCGCTGCTTAGTGAATACGAGGGGTTGCGCATTCTGGCCAACCTAAACAGCGCCTTGGTTGAACCGTATATATGATGTCTAATGTTTGTGTTTTATATATCTGCTTGATTGAAAGGATGTGACATCGGTTTTACTGTAATTTGAAATAATAATCATAACGTTTCACTTGGTGTTTTGTGGCTCACTCGTCTTTTGTGCTTCAAAGGCTAACAATTAATGCGACTGCTGGTTCACTTGGTGTGAAACCTGTTGGAGCCTGAGTGAGTATGTGTGTGTGTGTGTGT
>LR738716.1:1199086-1225118 GCA_902687465.1 Secale cereale
GGGGGGGATTATGTGTCCATGTTTCTAGCACGAGCAGCAAGGTCAGGGAGATAGTGCATCTTGTTCTGATTTTTGCAAGCATGCATATTGGACCTGAGAACAGATGAGTCGCAGTTGGTCCGTCTGTCCACCTCCTAATAATAATTCCTCCATTCAGTTTCAGTTTCAGTTGAGAGCCAAGAGATTTTGGTTTGGATCTAGAAAAGGCTCAAATGCTTACGCGTAATAAGTGCTACAGGGACGCGACATACATCCTCTGTTTTGGATATTCTTCTCATCGATGCACTCCTCTCCTCTATACCTCACCTCAAGGAGCATGAATACGCTGGTGATTTTTAGTACAGTAGAATTTTTTTTTTTGCGGGGGAGTACAGTAGAATTATTAGAGTGGTCAGATCACTGCGTGCTAATTACCTAGGTTAAACTGACTCATATTCTAACTTTTGCTCTTGTCACAGTACAGTAACAGATGTCTGCGCAAAGATGCAATGGCATATGCGGACTGGCATGGGAAAGATTTTACCAGCGTCTCTGATATACTCCCCCACATTTCTCCAGCGCATGCTTTTCCTCGGCTGAAACTCCGCTACAAACAATCACTTGTTCAGGTAACCAATGGCAGATCTGCTAGCTTTTTATCTCATACAGTAATATGGAAGCAAAGTTCCGTAGCTTCACATTGTTTTATAGCCTGATGCTGGTCTCCCTGCATGTCTCGGTGGTAAGATGAAAGAAACTGGTTCCCAGGGGGTCACTCGGTAAATTCTTACTGTACTTAGCAAGTGCCAACATTTTTCAGTTAACTGACTCCATGTTAGAAGAAAATAATATCTCTCATAAATATTGTCCCAGATTGTTGGTCGGTCGTAGCTCTAAATAGTGAAATTAGGAACCAACACGTGACTGTCCAAGAGTTGACATATAATAACTGTTATAGCGTGTACAGATTTCTTTTCAGCTAAAAACGCTGTCTTTCTAAACTCATGCATATGTACTGTTTTCTTACAAAAAAAATGCTGGGCTAAGGCCTTTAACGTAAGTTAGTGGCCTAAAACTTAAAAGTAACTAAGTTTAACCAAGACCTGCACCGTAAATTTCATTAACGACCATCTGTAGTTCAGATAGGAAATTTTGAAGCTTCTAGGATCTTACATGCAAGCTGGATAACGATCCCTCTTACTCTGCTTGACACGCTGAAAGTGCATTGTTTTTCAAGTATTCTCTTGTGCGACACTTATGAAGCCTTTTCTTTGTTATACTTCACTTGACTGAATTTGCATTGTTTGAGCTAATTTGGTTTACTATATTCAGGCTCATGCGAAACATGCATCTTATTTGAAACCTTATAAGCTCGGGGAGGCTGCGGCCGCTCCTGCCGGGGCACCAGAGGTACCGCCTAGATCCTCTCAAGCTGAGCATCATCCAGTCCAGTGTAGTACGCAGTTGATTAATTACAAAAGATTTATAATTAGCTCTTTCTCTCTGTTTTTCTCTTGTATACTAGACTATAGCAAGGTTTTGGTTACCAGGCATTTTTACCCAGGGGGACGGGTAAACGCGGTTACCACGGTTACTGAAAATACCGAGAATATTTCGAATGAATTTTATAGTTGAATTTTGAATTCAAATAAGTGAATGAACGAATATTTGAACCAGAGACCTCTCAAAACAGGAACTAGGTTGCTACCAACACGTCAGAACCAACTCTCATGGCATTAATTGGATCCTACATACTTTACTATAAATCGAGTGTTTAAATTAAAAAAATTAAAAAATGCTATTTTTTGGTTGGTACGGGGATGTACCGAGGGGCACGGTAACCATGGGAAATCTTGAAATTTCGACCGGTAATCAAAACCTTGGACTAGAGTACCTACTTATGGCAAAAGTTAGAGAAACATAGAAAACAACGCCAACTGGAGGAGTGAAATTCTTTGTGTCTTCAAGTGGTTTACTTGTGCAGCATACATCATGTATGTGTGTGTCCATTTCTGTTTATGGTACCATTTTCTTGCATTCCGGTTGGTGAGCACTTTCGGTGCATCTTTTTTTGCACTTCTAATAGATAGCTGTAACTGGCAGTGAAGTGCAGAGTCCTTGAGAATGATTAGTGAATGATTAGGAGTTCATGTATGAACGGACCCTTGAGAATGCTGGCTAGCTAAGATCTCAACTCAACTCAAGTGATTGACTAATAAGTGAGAGAAGCTAAGCAATCAGTCATGTCAGTCACATGGGTTGTTTGGTCTCGGTGTCTCACATCCATCTGACTCTAGATCACCACAACCTCTAGATTTGATCCTCCTAGCATGTGATTGCTCCAGGATTCAAGGCCCCATCCATTTTTTAGCAGTCCATCTTGTCTGGAAATTGGAATGGATGGATGACAAACCTCACCCATCACACCTGTCTGTCCTCAAAGAATTCCTTGACTCATTGACTGAATTTAGATCCATGCTGCAGTACTAGCTAGCACAGTGTAACTAACTACTTCACTTAACTGCTGCAAGCATGAACAGCTGATGACAAATTAATCAGTAAAATTTAACCATTTGGCCAAATTCAAATAGCATAAATGAGTGTTAGTTTAGCCTTATTAGGTCGCTGCAGGCAAGGGTGGGGGGAGATAAGTACCTTATTAGCTAGGATTCATGTATGCATGAAAAGAAAGCAACTTGAATTAATTGCTGACACAATAATACTCCTTTGTCCCTCGTCAACATACTTTCTCTTCCAATCTTTCCAGACTAAGCTGGGACCTTTACTTAATTATGTACTTAACAAGCTTGTTCCCCTCTGCTCCAATCAGAGGAGATCTCCAACCGCTAGAGCAAATTAATCTTAAGCCAAACACCTACAAATGTCAAGGATATGTTGGTTGCTAGCTTAGGGCAAGTTTCGTTTGTTTCTAGCCGATATCCTAAATTTGGCAGAGTAAAAAAACTATATCAAATTCATTTCATTTTCGGGCACTAAAATAAACTCACTACTTTTTTACTGTATTGAACGACATCTTGAAACACCGGACTGCATAACTCACCAATTCTTCGCTAAGAGAATCGATCCAAAGAAAGTCACAAGAAAAATTACACAATTTATGCACATCTTTGCTCTGATACATTTCACCAAGATACATGTGACATGTTGTAACGCCCCGGACACACTCGCCGGTGGTCGTTACTCCTGGCGGGATCTAGACTGGCCTCACATATCAATACTAGTCTTTTCTGCGCACTTTGTCCTCACTCGTGCGCACCCGGGAGCAACTTCTCGGTCGGTCACCCATCCTGAAACTACTCCAAACTGAGCACGCCTAACTTTGGAGTTCTATCCGAATGGGCTCCCGGAAAAGAAGGAATTCCTTATTGATATGAGTAGTCTATCATCCCTAATAAGCCAGGCCATCACACATGTCAAGATTTCCTACCCAATTGTGCATTTGCATTCTTAAATCGAACGTCTCAAAAGTGCACATTTGTGTGCTCTAGTCACATGTCTCACAAAGCTTTCATACATATTTAGTCTATTCTTTATTTGAAGATTTGATGTATGTTGTCATCAATTACCAAAAAGGGGGAGACTGAAAGCATATTTGCTCCCTTGGTGATTTTGGTAATTCATGTCAATATACATGTTGTTGGACTATTGTTTCCCCCGAGTACATTTCAGGAAATGTTCAACTTGGGTAAGTACAAGGATGGAGATGTGGACCCCTCAAGTGCAAAGGACAAAGCATTGGCAAAAGGTCCAAGACTCTACAATTTTTGTTAAGTGATTCAAGATCACATTGAGTTCATAGGAAAGTCAATATTATTAAAAGGGGATGAAGTTTTCACCAGAATTTATTTGCTCAAATGTTTAGACATATTGCTCCAAAAACCCTCAACCACACCTTGATGTTCCTATCTATCCAAAACCCTAAATACTGTCTCGGTCCCACCGAACCACTCCTATCCGGACTCGCCGAGATACACTTGATAGAGCCAGTGCCTAAGGCCGAATGATTCGGTCTCACCAAGATTACCATTCCATCTCATAGAAGTGACCATGCCAACTTTCGATTACCCATTGACTTCATCTCGGAATTTCCTAAATTAATTGCTCGGGGTCACCAAAGTGTGCTTGCCAACCTTCTGTTGCTTATCTATTTCATTTCGTAATTTCTGAGTGAACTCGATCGGTTTCACTGAAGTGTGGAAAGTGCTGGTTTCACCTGATCCCACCGAGTTGTGCATAAAGGTGTGTAACGGTTAGATTTCTGGTGATGGCTATATACGCCCCATCCATTCCACTAACTCTTAGAGAGAGCAACCATGATGAAGCTATAACTTCCCATATCAATTTTCTAAGAAAGAACCACCTACACTTGTGTTGAGATCAAGGGATTCCACTCCAACCATTTGATCCTTGATTTCTAGTCCCCTCAAGTTGCTTTCCACTTCAATCCTACTCCCACCACCATGCCAAATCTGTGAGAGAGTAATTGAGTGTTGATGAGACTATCTTTTGAAGCATGAGAGCAAGAAGTTCATCATTAACAACAACATTTATTACCTTTTGGACAGTGGCATCTCCTAGATTGGTTAGGTGTCCCTTGGGAGCCTTCAAATCATGTAGAGTTGAACCAAAGAGTTTGTAAGGGAAAGGAGACCGCCTACTTCATGAAGATCTACCCGAGTGAGGGTAGTACTTCACGGGCGTAAGACGTGATGGCATAGACAAGGTTGCTTCTTCGTGGACCCTTCATGGGTGGATCCCTTCGTGGACCCGCGCAGTAATTACTCTTCGTTGGTTGAAGTTCCCCATCAACATGGACGTACAATAGCACCACATACGTATCGGAACCATGCCAAAAATCTTTGTATATTCGTTGTGTTTGATCTTCATATCTCTACTCCTTTACTTTCTTGCACTTGCATGTTGTCTACTATGCGTTGCCTATACTCTAGACATGCATATGTAGATTGTATTGGTTGCCACTTAACTTGTGCTAAAATCTGCCTAAATTCCAAGAGAATTAAAAATTGCACCTTTTTTCCTTCTTAGTGTCTATTCACCCCTCTCTAGACCTATATCTTCGATCCCTCAAATATACAATATGCTTCACTTCTTGCAGTCACATATTGATATAGGATGACTCCTTTCTTGCATGCGCACATTAAACGGTTGGATCGGGCCTGCCGTCGAGGTACATTTATATTGATGTATATTTGCATTTATACCGTTGGATCGGGCCTGCCGTTGAAAGCATATTTGCATTTGTTGATGTATATTTCAATATCATTACATACCATGATGGAGATCTAAAGTGTATTATTTAACTAATATATTTATAGTGATTTCTAGTGTATTATCATATAAGCATATTAATAGAATCTTCTAGTATACAAATTGTACCATTTGCAAATGTGATGCAAGGTAGGCACATTACTAAGTTGACAACATGTGACTAGTATTATTAACTAAACTCACTATCGCCTATTGGATTCACAGTCACTTATTAGAGTGGTTTCCTCCTAGTATATGCTACACGCTATAGGTTTGTGGTGTAGACTTGCTCATGTAAATATGATTTTATTTTTTCATATATATAATAATCTTTTGAACTTAATGGGTAATAATATATAGCGATTGCTACTATATTTATATATTGGCCCCCTTCCCCCTCTTATGGCCCGGAGCGGTCACTCTATTTGCCCTACCTATGGACGAGGTTAGAAAAACATCGTCAATTAGTTGGAGTTGTACACTAGATCATGAATGATATCTTCGGACAATGATAGATCAATGCTTCAATCTCTCCCAGATTAATGAAATTGACATTCTTCTCTTTGTTTCAACCAATGATACGGATGAAGAAATAATTCTCTAATCAAGCCAAGGAAAGTAAATGGTGACTCGTATGGATGCCAGGTCTCTTTTTGGCCTTGAGAATGCAAGCAACTGAATTCAAATGATTGGTAGTAAGTGAGAGAAGCTAACCAATCAGACATGTCACATTGGTTTGGTCTCTCTCACATCCATCTGACTCTTGACTCATCCATGCCTCACCGCTCCAGATTTGATCTTCCTTTTAGATTGCGGAATTGCACATGCATGCATCTATGGCATTGCATCAGGAATTAAGGCCCCACCCATTTTTGGTACAAGTCTTGTCTGGATAGATGACAAATAATGACACCTGGTTTCAGAATCATATTCCTTGAATGTCTGAACATAGATCCATGCATGAATCACTTGTGGTAACTAGCTAGTAGTATGCACCAACCATAGTATCACCAAATACAGTGTAACAAATTAATTAACTAACTACTGCAGCTAATTAACCGCAAGCATGAACACTTAACCAATTAATCAATGTACAAACCCAACCATTCGTCCAAATGAACAAGACAGAAATTAGCAACATAATTGGAGTTAGCTTAGCTTAATCAGGTCCAAGCAAGCTAGGATCCGTGACATGAAAAGGAACTTGAATTAATTGCTGACTCAACAATATTCCTTTGTCCCTCATCAGCTAGCTGCAAACAAAGGCACGCACGCTTTCTCTTTTGCTACCTTTACAGACTGACCTTTACTTAATTATTAAGTGTAGATTCTCCTAGATATCTAGCTAGCTTGTCCCCCTGCCCTAATAAGAGGAGATCTCCAACTGCTAGACCAAATAATTCTCAAGGCAAACAACTACTCTTACTTTTGGTACTAGTCTCGTCTAGATGGATGACAAATTCATCACACCTGAATCTGAAACAAATTCCTTGACTGACTGACTGACTGAACATACATCCATGCATGGATCACTTGAGCTAGCATGCACCAACCAGTGTGTAACTAACCAACTACTCCAGCTAATTAATTAACTGCAACCATGAACAATTAACCAATTAAACAAGACAGAAACTAGCATAATTGGAGTTAGCTTAGCCTAATCAGGTCCATCCAAGCAAAGAGTAAGGGCAGCTAGCTAGCTTAGCTAGGATCCATTATTACATGACATGAAAAGGAAGTATTATTGCTGACAAAATGTTCCTTTGCCTATCGTCAGCTGCCAACAAAGCCACGCGTGTATGCTTTCTCTCTTGCTACCTTTACGACTAACTCAATTTAGTTAAGTGTATGTATGTATATTCTCCTAGCTAGCTGCCCTAATCACAGGAGATCTCCAACTGCCAGAGCAAATTATTCTCAGGGCAAACACCTACATGCCTTCCTTGCCAGCTTAATTCGGCGCCGTTTTTGGATTTCATCTCATGCATGACAACAACAACAACTAATTAATCTTGGATGCTTAATTATGTGGTACCAAACTGCAATTATTCCAACTGAACCGGGGTAGCTAGCTAGCTACATACCCATGCAGTGCACCAACCAATCAGGCATCAGCAGCAGGTTCAGAATCTCGTCCTTTTTGTAAGACCCATACAAACTTGTATTTCATTCTTATCAGATTATTATTAAGTGGCTGAAACAGTACTAAGTGTGAGTTTGGTTTGGACCACATACTATATATGTATGATATCAGTGTATGCGAGTGAGTAGTGCTCAGAGCTCAGTCGACTCTGACACTAGTCGTTGTGTGATCAATTAACGTACACCTTGATTGTCATACCACAATTCATGCATCGTCTAGATTAAAATTGGATGCTTATTTTTTATAGTGATTGGATGCTGAGCGGTAACCGGAAACTTGTCATTTTTCAAAGGAGAGATGAAATTAGGGAGACAGTCAACTCATGGCATTGGTTGATGACCCAAGTACTAATAAAAGAGAGAGAAAAAAATCCCAAGGCGTGACCTGCAAGTTAGGCGCACATACTTAGAGATCTCGAAGGTATATATGATGACTCATTTGCTCCGGCAATCGAGTATCATTGTCTATATCCCTAATTGTACTGCTAGTAGTACTGATTAAATTTAAGAAAGGTATACTATTACTAAGAGTTGCGAGAAAATTATGTACTCCCTCTGTAAACTAATATAAGAGCGTTTAGATAACTAAAGTAGTGATCTGAACACTCTTATATTAGCTTACAGAGGGAGTAGTATGTTGCTTCTCGATAAACATTGGGATGTTCAGTAAGGTAATCTTTCCCAAGATTGATGGATGGATGCAACTTTGAGTTCATCGGACGCGGCTAGCTAATGCATATTGTCGGTCGGTCCAGCACACGATTTTTTTTCTTTCTTTTTTGCTGGAAATTAGGCCAGAACAGTTAACAAAGCTAGGCGGTGCAGAGAGCTAACTAAATGAAAGTCCGATCCGATCCGATACATGCATGGTAAAAGGCTGGTTGCGTACATGTGCATGCAATAATGCATGTTTCACTTTGTCCATATTTCTCCCTGTCTACTAAGTAGGTCGATTATAGATAGAGTTTCAGTTGATGCCTGCCATGTTAAGATGGGAGATTAAGCTAAGTATGTAATTATGTGTGTGTATAAATGTATAGTTACACTTGGACGATGCCTGCCGGCTCAACAGTTATGGTGAAGGGTTTTAGAAAAGGTTTCATTGCTAGAATGGATGGGCTGAGTTGGTTTGGTTTGGTTTGACCCACTATACCATACTTGAGTGCATATCGTCTACAGCAATGCAATGCAATTAATCTGATGTGGATGCATGCAAGTGACTTGACGCTGATCAACTTTTAGATGGTGATGAGTCATGATGAAGTGGCCTAATTGTTAACACTAGTCTTAACTCTTAAGGAGGACGAAACTAAAAGCAGGATTGACAAACAAAGATCGATGCAGAGTTGAGAGGAAAGTTGCTTCTCTGTCCACATTGCGATGTTAAATTACTTGCAGCTGAATTAAGCAAGAAATGTCTTCATACACTTTCCCAAGATTCAACTTTTAGTTTTTTCGGAGGAGGCTTTGAACCCAACCTAGCTAATTAAAAATCACCCGTGAAAAGTTTTTTCTCTCATGCTAGCGAGGCGAAATCCCAGGCGACTCGTCTAGGGTTTCCTTAGTCTCTCGCCGGCGCTGCCGTTGGTCCGCTTCGTCTACTAGGGTCCTAGGACCATGGAGGCGCGGCGGATCCCGGCACTTGCCAGCGAGAGGGCTCTGTTTTAGGTGTTTTTTTAGATTGTTAGAGTTTGTGCCATACTCAGGAAGATGAGGCGGGGCGACTTCTTGAAGATGGAATAAGGTTCTTCCCGCCTAGCCTTTGTCCTAGTGTTGCTTCTAGCATCTTCAGAGGACGTGTGAAGGTGTGTCTCTGATGGATATCGTGAGATTCGGTCGGCATTTTTCTGAGATGGATTCGCTTGGATTCGATCTTTGTTCGTCTATATCAGTGTGTCTGCAGGTTAGATCCTTCCGATCTACGCTTCTCTTCATCGGTGGCGGTTGTGCGCTGTTCTGGTGCGCTGGTCCTATTTTTGCTTTGCCATCTACTCTAGTACTTAATTACATACTCCTATGTATGTGTAGATAGATGGTGACATGCATGATGTAACACTACTTAAGGTGAATAAATTTCTCCGTTTCCTTCTATAGATAGAAATTTAGTTGGTCCATGCCATGCTAAGTTGAGAGGATTATTAATTAAGCTAGGTAAGTGTGTCTAGTTACACTTGGAAGCCGGTGGGGTGGGTCTCTTCTCTTGATAGCTACTCACTTCGTCCAAAAATTAGTGACGTCGTTGTAGTTCAAATTAATTAATAGGCTGCTGTCGTGGGAGCGTATCTGACAGTAAAGGTAGGGGGTATGAAGGAGGCAGAGTCCTAGCTACGGCAAGGTTGTGATACTGATTTTATGAGTTCAGGCCTCTCTCGGAGGAGGTAACAGCACTACGTCTCGGTGCCGCGGAGGTTCTGTCGATTGGTATGTGTTGTGGTTACAAGGGGTGCGAACCCTTGTGCCTGAGGGGAGGGGTGGCTTATATAGAGTGCGCCGGACCCTCTCAGCCCTCAGTTACACAAGGGTTCAATGTGAGTTAAGTCTATGACGTTACTGATAACGCCTGCACTAAATGATCTTTAAGACGACGGAGTAAATGCTTGACTGTTGCCATCCCGGAGTGACTCTAGGCCTTCTGTCCTCCGAGTGAGTTTTTGTGACGTCGAGTGGAAACGGGTTATCCGAGTAACATCTTCCGTCGAGTGTACTACGCTTTCGAGAGTTTCAGTCGGTACTTTCTGTGGAGTCCTTTTTAGGCCTTGAGTCCTCGTACGATGTCCTTGGGTAGGACGTATAGGTCAGGCCTAAGACAACAAGGACAGCTCCGGCGACGAGCAGATCCGACTCGATCCGTACTGCGTCTTCGATCGGTACTTCCGCGAGAAGGACGGCAAGGGCGCCGGGAAGGGCATGGGCAGCCGTGGATGAACTCCACCATAGCGAAACATGTCAAATTTTGGTAGTCCAATGGCATGTTTAGTGTTGTGTGATGTAGTAGCCGGATGATGCACTGCGTGTGCATCGGCATAATTGCATGAGTTTGTATGGATTTGAGATATGGTAATTGACGTGTCCGGATGTGGATTGCATTTTTGGAGAAGTGCCCGGTCAGTGCCCGCGGACGCGTCCGGATCCGTCCGTGGGCGTTTAAGGGGCCGGATTTGCCAAGTCCGACTGTAGATGCTCTTAGTCAAATGACATAGTATAAAAAAGCAAATGAAAAACTAAAAGAAAATTTTGCACAGAAATATAGCATGGAGCATGGATTGAGACATAACCAAGAAGAGATATACATGGAATTGTTCGCCAACTAAAAGTAGGGCGATCCATGCATTGATTTTTCGATTGGTGTATAAATACCACTGTACTTAACATCCTCATCGATCGATCTTACAAGCGTGATCAATGTCCTTTAATTTCGTAGCTAATACGTACTCCCTCCGTTCTAAAATAGATGACTCAACTTTGTACTAACTACAGTATAAAGTTGGGTCATCTATTTTGGAACAGAGGGAGTAGTAGAATAACTACTGCATGCTTATAATTACGCAGTAGTATATATATAATCGGAGTATAGAAATGTATATCAATCCGGCCATGGCCGGCCCATGTGGACGTGGTGATCGAGCTAGGAGATGACGCATGCGTTGGGGTTCTCGTCGCTGAACATCTGCGGCGGCCGCTCCATCATGTAGCTGCTGCCGCCGTAGTTGTAGCTGTTGTACATCGGCATCGCTGGCGGCGGCGGAGGCGCCCACTGCTGGTGCATCATGGCGTAGGGGTTGTGGTGGTGGTGGTGCGGCGGCGGCGGCGGCAGAGGTGGCGGCATGGCGTGCATGGCCATCCTCCTGGCCATCATGGCCTCCTCGGCGTCGGCCGGGTGCAGCTTGTAGTGGATGCCGCCGCCGGGTGCGCCGCCGTAGGGCCAGTACACCATCCGCTTCATCATCTCCTCCGGCGGGAAGCCGTCCACCGCCACACCTTCTTGCTTCCCCGGCTTCTGGTCCTCCTCGCCGGCACCCTCCTTCTTCTCCTCACCGGACTCTGCAGCTCCTTTGCCGTCTTCAGCCGGCTTGTCCCCGCCCTCTTCTTTCTTCTCACCGGCCTCTGCCGGTGCTTCCTCCTTGCTGGGCTCCGCAGCAGCAGCGGGTGGCTCCTCCTCCTTGGGCGGCTCCGGGGGCGGCGGGGGCACGACGGAGGCGATCTTCCCAGTCCGGCGGTGGATGTACTCGACAATCTTCTCGTCCGCCACGGTGGCACTGAGGGTGAGCCTGCCGGCGGCGAGATCCGTCTGGGCGCTGACCACCCCCTTCATCTTCATCATCTTGCTCTGCAGCTGCTGCGCGCAGGCCTCGCAGTGCATGTTGACGAGCAGCTCCACGGTGCGGGCCTCGCTGACGAGCGGCGGCGCCGGGGGAGGGGGCTCCTCGCCCTCGGGCGGCGGAGGCGGCGGCAGAGGGGAGATGAGGGTGGCGTCGCGCTTGGTCTTGGCGCGGAGGCGGGCGAGGAGGGCCTGCGGGTCGACGGCGCCCTTGATGGTGACCTGGTTGGCGGGCATGTCGACGTGGACGCCCTCCACGCCCTTGCAGCGGAGGAGGGAGCGCCTGATCCGCTTGGCGCAGCCGGTGCAGTGCACCTCTACGCCGAGGATCACGGGCACCGGCACCGGCGGCGGAGGAGGAGGAGCAGCTTCCTCCTTGTTGGGGTCTTGGTCGGCTGGTGGTGCTTCATCCTTCTTCTCCTCTGGCGGTGCAGGCGCGGCTTCGGGTGCGGCGGCGGCGGCGGGTGATTCTTCCTTGTTGTTGGCCTCCTCCTGCAGGAGATTAATTTGGATAATATGGACGTTAAGTAAGTAATTTGTTCAGAGGGAGCAAGGAGCAAGTGATAATTATAGGGATGAAGACATGAACTCAAGATTAATGGGTTGTTTAGTTTATTACCTTGGTAGCTACTTGCTCGCCCATGGTGATATGGAATCAAAGTGGAGCAATTGATGATTTGTGAGAGGTGAAGATAGGAGGTTGCTAGGTCAGCTAGGGTGGAGTGGCAAGTGTGGAGCAACTGTTTGGAAGGTGGATGGAGGCATGCAAATGCTAGTTGATGGGAGAGCAGAGGAGAGGAGATGGCACAAGCTGCAGGTAGCTGGGGGAGGAGAATGAGAGAAGAATGGAAGCAGGATGAGCAAAGAGGGGGGTGAGGAGCCAACTTATATGGATGGATCCCGGCCCCAAACAAATTCAAAGGTAGGTGGTTCCAAATGAATGACGGGGCGGTGACGATGATCACCATGTCCATGTGCATCTCCGGCCGGCGTGCATGGACATGAGGAGATGGAGTAACTAGCAAACAAAAAAAGGACTAGCACTACTGTACTGGTAGAGTACTGATCATGAGAATAATTAGCACAAGAATTCATGCATGTACGTACCCACTGCATAAGATGATAAAAATATTACTAGTACATGAGGGAGGATTCCCATGCATACACCCACATGCACGCAACTACCACTCGTCTTTCTAGATTCATCGATTCAATATCTTTTTTCTTTCTAGTCTAGTAGTTGTATATTCATCGATCGAACGGAGTGGAGTAGCAGCTGCTTTTGCATTGCATTGTTGTGCGGGCGACCTATACATGTCTACATCTCTCACCTAGATTAGATACTCCACTTAGCTATATATAATACAAGTCTACGTACATAGCAGTACGTAGAGAGTTATGCAAGTGGTGGAAGCATGCATGTATACAAGTGGTATACAATACACACATACTTTTACATCTATCTATCTATCCATCTATCTATGGAGAAAGGGAGAGAGAGATTCCAACCGGATTGGCACGCTTGTATAGGCAGGCAGATGGAGGCACCCTTCAACTCATCTCTAGAGTTCTTGACCGGTAGCTTCTCCATCTATGGGTCCATGAATGCAAGACCGGCCGGTGGAGTAAAATTAATTACCCATGCATGCATGCATCATCGTCAGGACAGGTAGTGCTGAACTTGGGAAGAATGGTATGCCAAAAACAGAAACATGGTCCTGCACTAGTTGTTGGACTCAGTTGGTACGCCCCTCTCTTCTCTGGTAGAAATATACTCCCTCTGTAAACTAATATAAGAGTGTTTAGATCACTATTTTAGTATTCTAAACGATCTTATATTAGTTTACGGAGGGAGTACTATCCATGTAATGTACCTATTGGTCGGTACATGCATGCATGCGGTTCAAAGCAAACAAGCTACTCAACCGGGAGGGTAAATATTTCCTCACTTTGTTACTTGCTTGGCGTGTGGGCGTTTTAGTATTCAATGGGACCATGATGCATCTTTGTTTGGGGAAAGTTGATTAGTGATTGATGGATCTGCGACTGAAAAGATGCACATGTTGTGTTGGGTTGGGTGGGACTTTCTTTCTCATACTGATTTGCTTTGCTTTTCTTCCTCCTTAAGGAGTAGTGGTAGCAACAATCCACTTCATCGTGACTCGTCACCGTGCGTGCGTGCATGCATGCATCTAAAAGTCGGTCCATGAGAGAGCGAGCGAGCGTGCATACAGCTGATGGTCATGTCAGGTCACATGCATCCACATCATCTTGCATTGCAGTAGATGATATGCACTGTGCACCTATAGTCTGTCGAGTCATACCAAACCAACTCATCACATCCATACATTCCATAGATAGCTAGAACCACTAATTAACCCTTAATTTCCAACCCCTCCTTCGCCATCACAATTGAGCAAATCAATCTTCACATCCATGGATCTTGACATGGCATGGCAGTGACCGACTAAGGGGATCTCCAATGCTGACCCGCACTACAGACCACCGCATCCGTCCGCGGACCAGAGGGGGGGGGGGGGCACTCTACACACACAGATACATTTTAAACCATATTTCAAATAACCGGACGAAAACATTTACATTTCAGACATATTTCAACTAAACTATACCGGACTAGACTAGTCTAATGTCGGCCGCGGCGGAGCTCGAGTCACACGTCATGTCTTCCCTACATTCGGGTCCGCGGCTCATCGAACTGCCGTGAGCCCCAGACGGATATGCTTCAGAAGGGCAAGAGTAGCCTCCGCCTCCATGAAGCACGGATGAAATTTGGTTTTAGGGGCGGGGAAGACGATCACCATGGCCTCCGCCTCCACTGCGCCGCTCATCGGAGTGTCCCCAGAGAGATATGCTTCAATCGGAGGCGAAGAGTGGCCTGCTCCTCTTTCGTGAAGCCGGGGCGAGGGATGACGGTGGTCTGCGAAGTGGGCAAGAGGTGGCGGTGGCCCTCATGGGACTCGAGCGCTGGTGGCCTCCCATGGTTTACTTTTCTTTGTTGTCGGCGGCGGCCGAGGACGTGTTGGCCTCCTCGTCGATCGTCGCGAAGTCGGCTGCTTTCTCCACCGGCAGGGAGCGGTTCCGCCAACGTTGACGGCAAATGGTTGTTGAACCACGCGTCGGCTTGTAGCGCCGAGTTACTCCTTCGCTTGCAAGCCTCCCGCCTCGCCCATGGCACTGATGGCCTAGAGCGGTGAGGGAGGTGGAGCACCGATTTACCTGGCTCGTATGCAGCGGGCTCAGTGGGCCACCCTCGGTCGCCACGCCGCTTCGGTGCCGGTAGTGAGAGGTCACGTCCGCTCTAGCCGGCGTCAAGGCGGAGCGGTCGCACTACTAGCGGCATAAATGTGGGCAGCTGGCGCCGGACGGGAAGGGAGGAGGGTTTTCGCTAGGCCAGGTTAGTCAGACATGGACGTGGCAGCAGTCCGAACATCCGCAAGTTACCTTTTAGTTTAAACACAAAAAAATAATTCCTCAAAAAATGGGCTAGAGATGCCGTAGGATTGAGGATGTACTCTCTAGATGGGCAAAGCATGCATGCACATGTACGCAACCAGCTAGCTATAGCTTTTGGCCACGCGTGGATGGGATGACCAATCAGCTTTTTGCACTGCATGCCTTTGTTGACTGTTAGTTACTAACACATGCAGCTAGCTAGCCACAAGTCCACAAGAGATAGATTAGCAACACATAAACATACTTACTACTCCCTCCGTCCGGAAATACTTGTCATCAAAATAAATAAAAGGAGATGTATCTAGATGTATTTTAGTTTTAAATACATTCATTTTTGTCCATTTTAATGACAAATATTTTCGGACGAAGGGAGTAGTACTGAATAAACTCAATATAGTATGTAGAGGTCGATGCATGCATGGATGAATTGCATAGATGGCTAGGCTCAAAGTTGGATCTCGGCGAAAAGGCAGGCAAAGATTACTTTAGCTCTACTCTGCTGCCACTAGTTAGGGCATCTCCAACGATGACCCCTAAAACAAACACACAATTTATGTGCAGACCGGTCTGGACTAGTCCGTCGACACTGATGCAAGAACCTGTTATTCATTCATGTCCCCTAAATATTCATTTATGCATGTGCATGTCGCGGTTGAGAAGAGAGAGGATGTCTGGATGTTCGATGTGGTGGTTTTTGATTGGCTAGACGAATGTCCGAACTCCCCCAAAGCATGCATCCCAATGTGTATAGAGATCGAGAAGCACATTTTCTGTCCATTCATCCTGCTAGCTAGCTGCATCTTTCATAGTAGTAGTACTACTGCTAGTACAATTTGTAGATTAGGTATATAAATATAATCCGTGTACCTTAATTTGAGATCTCTAAGTATGCGTGCCATAGCTTGCAAATCACGCGTGTCTTAGTTCTCTTTAATCGCCATAGAAGTTAAGTTTTTCTGTTTCTTTGGTTTTTGTTTTTGTTTTTGGAAAATGAGTTGTGAGTATATATAACCCTGGCCTCAAATGGCCAACAAAAAAAGGCCACAAATAAGATTAACACTACTTCTCGGTTAAGAAAGAACTATGTTCAAGTTTCGAAATAGGATTTCGCTCCGCTTAGCACCAACTATGACTATGCTGAAGTCACCAGTAAAAATCATATCCAATCAATGTAAAAGAAATCCAATCTAAAGATGAATGAGTTTTGTGGTATGCCAAGGTGTTAATCCAATCTAAAGATGAAATCCAATCTAAAGATGAATAATCTAGAAGATGGAGCGGGTAGACGATGGATCAATTGATTGATTAGTGATTAACCGTAACAACCGATATATCGTAAAGATACAGATGTGACCCACTAGTCCAACCCCAACCAAGCTCACACTTAATGATAATCTAGCATTATATAAGTATGGGTCTTACAAAAAGTAAAGATTCAGGGGTTGCTGATTGGTTGATGCGGTATCTAGAGTTAGCTAGCTGCCCACTTCGGCCTGAATAATTCTAGTTTGGTGCTCCATGATTAATCATGATTAATTAGTTGTTGTCAAGCATGAGATGAAATCCAACAACGACCTAAGCTAGCAGCCAATATATCATCTGTGTGGTTGGAGATTAATCTGCTCTAGCTTGCTAGAGGTTGGAGATCTCCTCTTATATATATTAAGGGGGACAAGCTAGCTAGCTATGCTAGGAGAATATACAGTTAATTAGTTAATTAAAGTTCCCAGCTTAGCCTGTAAAGCTAGTAAGAGGAAGCAATTGTGCGTGCCTTTGTTTGCAGGTGACGAGGGACAAGCAGGGAATATCGAGGCAACAAATTCAGGTTCCTTACTTTTCATACCATGCATGGATCCTAGCTAAGGTACCACCCAACTTGTATGCATGGACCTTTTTATTTTATTAAGCTAAGCTCGAAACAGTCTTGCGCCCCGCCTTATTAAGCTATAATAGTTCTTGTTTATATTGGACAAACGGTTGGGTCTTATGTATTTTGATTGATCAGTCATTAATTCCTCATGATTGCAGTTAATTAGCTGGAGTGGTTACTCATAGTATATGGAGTGATCCCTAGTCAGATTCAAGTGTGATGAATCCCTGACAAGACTAATACTACTAAAAATAGGTGGGCTACGGCCTTAATTCCTGATGCAATGACATAGATGCATGCATGCATGCGCAATTCCGCAATCTGAAAGGAAGATCAAATCTGGAGGTGGTGACTGATGGATGGATGTGAGACACTGCTGAGACCAAACAACCCATGTGACATGCCTGATTGCTTAGCTTCTCTCACTTATTAGCCAATCACTTCACTTGAGCCGCTAGCATTCTCAAGGCCAAAAAGCATCCATACGGACTAATCATTTACTTAATTACCTGAGTTGATCAGATAATTCTTTCTTCATCCGTTCGATCATTGGTTGAAACAAAGAGGAGAATGACAATTTCACTAATCGCGGGGAGAATGAAGCATTTAGAAATAGAGGTAATAACAATTAACAGTGAAGTAATTACTACTTAGAAGATGACTGCACCGACCAACAGTATGAACTCAAAGTTGCATCGTCCATCAATCTTGGTAAAGATTACTTTAATGAACATCGAGAAGCAACTTAATTTTCTCTCAACTCTTCACTAATACTTCCTCCGTCCCAAAATAAGTGGCACTCACTCCGTAACACTTATTTTGAGACGGAAGGAGTATATATTTCTTAATTAGTGCCACTAGCAGTACGATCGATCTATATACAATAATACTCAATTACCGGAGCAAATGAGTCATCATATATACCTTCGAGATCTCTAAGTATGTGTGCTTAGCTTGCAGGTCACGCCTCGTGCCTAGCTTACTTCCCATTTTGTTTCTAGAACCTTGGGCTTTTTTCTCTTTATTATTAGTACTTGGATCATCAATCCATGTCATGAGTTGACTGTCTCCCTAATTACATAGTATTTTGTTTTCTTTATCTCTCGTTTGAGGAATGACTATTTTACAGTCACTGCTAAGAAGCATCCAATTTTAACCTAAATTAAGGATGAATTGTGGTATGACAATCAAGGTGTCGACTGAGTCTGAGCACTACTCAGCCGCATGCATACTGATCTATCTGACGAATATTCTACAAGAGTCGTTCAGTTGATTGATTGGTGCTTAACCGTAACAACTGCCACATATCATACATAATATGTGGTCCAGTAGTAGTCCAGCCCAGCCCCAACCAAACTCATACTCCCTCCGTCCCATAATATAAGACGTTTTTTGACACTGCACTAGAGTAAAAAAAAACGTCTTACATTATAGGACGGAGGTATATGAGACGTTTTCAGCAACTTAACAACAATAATCTGATAAGAATGAAATACTACAAGTCTGTATGCGTCTTACAAAAGGTTGACATTCTAAACCTGCTGATTGGTCGGCGCGCTGTTTTTAGCCAGCTTATTAGCTGCCTGGTTCAGTTGGAATAATTGTTTTTCTTCTTTTATTTACGGGGAAGTTGGAATAATTGCAGTTTGGTAGTACATAATTAAGCATCCAAAGTTAATTAGGTGTCATGCATGAGATCCAAAGACGGCGTCAGCTAGCAAGCAATGTATCCTTGACACCTGTAGGTGTTTGCCGGCCTTTAAATTGATTTGCTCTAGCAGTTGGAGATCTCCTCTGATTAGTTAGGAGAATCTACAGTTAATTAAGTAAATGTTAGTTGGTCTGTAAAGGTGAGCAAGAGGGAAAGCATGCGTGCTGGTGCCTTTGTTTGCAGCTAGCTGACAAGGGACAAAGGAATATTGTGTCAGCAATAATACTTCATTTTCATGTCATGTAATGTATCCTAGCTAAGCTAGCTATAGCTGCCCCCACACTTGCTTGCATGGACCTGATTAAGCTAGGCTAACTCCAATTATACTAGCTAGCTAGTTTTTGTCTTGTTTAATTTGGGCGAATGTTGGGTTTAACATGTTGATTAATTAGCTGGAGTAGCTAGCTAGTTAGTTAGTTACATTGTGTTTGTGGCTACTGTGTTTGGTGCATGTTATTGCTGGCTAGCTAGCTCAACGAATTCATGCATGGATGTACTATGTTCAGTCGGTCAGTCAAGTAATTTGTTTCAGATTCAGGTGTGATTATTTGTCATCCATCCAGACAAGACTAGTACCGAAAGTGGGTGGGGCCTTAATTCCTGATGCAATGCCATAGATGCATGCATGCGCAATTCCGCAATCTGAAAGGAGGAAGATCAAATCTTGAGGTGGTGATGGATGGACGAGTTATACTGTCAGAATCAGATGGATGTGAGACCAAACCCATGTGACATGCCTGGTTGATTAGCTTCACTTGTTAGCAATCATTTAAGTTTAGCTGCTAGCATTCTCCAGGCCAGAAAGCAGACTTAGCGTCCATACGGACTCATCATTTACTTACTTGGGTTGATCAGAGAATTATTTCTTCATCCATCGATCATTGGTGGAAACAAAGACAAGAATGTCAATTTCATTAATCTCGGAAATGAAGCATTGATCTATCATTGCCCGAAGATATTCATGATCTAGTGTACAACTCCAGTTAATGGAGGATACTTTTCTGGACCAGTCCATAGGCATGGGAAAAAGAGTGATCACCCCTAGCCCTAAGAGGGGGAGACAGCCCCAATATTCAGTTATAGTAGCAATCACTGTATATTATTATCCATTAAGTTCAAAATATTATTATTATATATCTAAAAATAATAATCTCACAAGAATGAAATACTAAAAGTATGCATACCAAAAAGTTGAGATTCTGAACTTGCTGATTTGTTGGTGCAGTGTACTATGTAGCTAGCTGCCCAATTCTTCAGCTAGAATAATTGTAGTTTGGTACTACAGAATTAAGCATGATTAATTAGTTATTGCCATGCATGAAATCCAACAACGGCCTAAGCTAGCAACCAGTGTATATATCCTTGACACCTGTAGGTGTTTGCCTTGAGATTAATTTGCTCTAGCAGTTGGAGATCTCCTCTTATTAGGGGGGACAAGCTGGCTAGATAGCCAGGAGAATATGCAGTTAATTAACTAAAGGCTTGTCTGTAAAGGTAGCAAGAGAGAAAGCATGCGTCCATGCCTTTGTTTGCAGCTAGCTGACGAGGGCCAAAGGAACAATGTGTCAGCAATAACAATAATAGTTCCTTTTCATGTCATGGATCCTAGCTAAGGTAGCCCCTCTTGCATTCATGGACCTCATTAAGCTAAGCTAACTCCAATTATACCAGCTAGTTTCTGGCTTGTTTAATTTGGGTGAATCATTGGATTTATACATTGATTAGTTTGTTATAAGTATTCATGCTTGCAGTTAATTTGCCGGAGTAGTTAGTTAGTTAATCAGTTACATTGTGTTTGCTACTACCGTGGTTGGTGCATGCTAGCTAGATAGATCAAGTGATTCATGCATGGATCTATGCTCGGTCAGTCAGTGAAGGAATTTGTTAAGATTCGGATGTGGTGAATATGTCGTCATGTGCAATTCTGCAATCTAAAAGGAGGAAGATCAAATCTGGAGGTGGTGAAGGATGGATGATTCTGAGTCAAATAGATGTGAGACCAAACCCATGTGACATGCCTGATTGATTAGCTTCACTTGTTAGCAATCATTTGAATGCATCTAGTAGAATTCTCAAGGCCAAAAGCAGACTTGGCATCCATGCAGACTTATCATTTACTTACTCGGGTTGCTTGGAGAATTATTTCTTCATCCGTTTCGATCATTGGTTGAAACTAAATGTCAGTTCCATTGATCATGGAGAGAATGGAGCATCGATCTATCATTGTCTGGAGATATCATTCATGATTTGGTGTTTTCGAGCGAGCCCTCGAGGCCCCTGGCTTGTAATATAAAGCTTGTGTTATTTTAATTTGTGTCTAGAGTTGTGTTGTGATATCTTCGCGCGAGTTCCTGATCTTGGTCGTACACATTTGCGTGCATGATTAGTGTACGGTCAAATCGGGGGCGTCACACTAGCCTACTCGCAGGGAATTCATCCGAATCAAAATGTTAAAATAGACTGCAGCAATGTTGTTCATGATGAGTGGCATCGATCATTCCCTGAATCATATTGTTATAGATATAGCTCAGATGGGATATGTGATCACCAATGTAAACTGCAGTTATGTAAACATGTGATTTGAAATGAATGGCGCCCCATGTTTTGTTCAAAAAAAAAAGTTATCCAGCATCCACTCCAATTTCCAGACAAGACGGACTGCTAAAAATGGGTGGGACCTGAAGCAATCACATGCATGTGCTATGCTATTATGCAATCACATGGAGGTGGTGGTGATCACTTATTAGCCAATCACTTGAGTTGAGTTCACTTCAGCATTCATCCATAAGGCCAAAAAGAAAGCTGCCTTGCATAATGCTCCATCCACAAGGACCACTGATCATTTACTTTACTTACTTAGGTTATAAATGCATCCATTGATCATTGTTGAAACAATTAAGGATGAGAATGCCCTTGTCTGAACATATCATACATGATCTGGTCTGGTGTGGTGTACTTAAGGTCCAGTTAGTGCAGGACGTTTGGTTTTGGTTCAAATGAATTAACCTCAACTATACTGGCTTTACAGGCAGCAGGCAGGTACAGTAACTAGAACATGATGTCACTGTCTGTCAGCTCATCTTCTTCTACTCCTACACTAGTTGTAGTTGGCAGCAGACAGACAGACTCTGCACTTCACTGCATGCTATCAATTAAAAGTAGGGGGGAAACGATGCACCGAAAGTGCCGACAAATCGGAATGCGAGAAAATGCATAATGGTCGAGGCGCAAGTAATCCTCTTGAAGGCACAAAATAATTTTACTCCAGTAAGTGTTGCTTCCTACATGTTTGTCTACCTTCTGAAACACAACTAGTAGTATACAAGAGAGATACAGAGAGAGAGAGAGAGAGAGAGAGAGAGAGAGAGAGAGAGAGCTACTTGTAAACCTTCTGTAATCGAGCAGCTACTAGACTGCACTGGATGATGCTCAGCTCAGCTCAGCTAGAGATGGTCGAGGCGTCGTCGCGGTACAGATGCCACTTGTCGTATCTCTGGTGCCCCGGCAGCAGCGGCCGCAGCCGTGGCGCGCCCCTGCACTCCCTACAGCAGCAGCCCCTCAGCTCCTCCAAGCACCCACCGCAGCACCTGCACCAGGTCAGTTCACTTCACTTCAGTACATTCCACACTTCAGTTAGCACAACCTGCAGCTCAATCTAGGAATGATCAAAAAGCGTACAGGTAGAGCCGGTTGCAGTCGATGCTGGCACAGTTGCGGTGCCTCAGCTCCTCCACCTCCGACCCGCACACATAGCACCGCGCCAGCCACCGCCGCGACGACAGCTCCCCGTTGTCAGCACCACCTTCTTCTCCTGCGTCTTCTGCCTCTGCAAACTTGGCCGGTGGCAGGGACAGCCGGTCGTCGAACACAAACAGGTTACCCACCCACTCCGCGCTCCCTTCGCTCTTCAGATAGTTGGACACGCCCCCCTTCAGAGTGTACAGGTTCTCGAAACCCTTCTCCCTGTAGAGGACAAGCACACAAGATTAAAGTATAATACATAGCCACCCATCCAGAAAGATAAATACACTATTTATTTACCGCAAAATCGTTGAGTATACGTCACATCTTATGCCACCTGTGCAGTACATTAATATGTCTGTGTTCTCTTTGTCCACTCCATGCAGAGGGTCCGTCGAATCCATCTGCATATGCATTTGAGAGATTACTTCTCAGCTACTCCCTCCGTTCGGAATTACTTGTCTTGAAAATGGATGTATCTAGAACTAAAATACATCTAGATACATCCATTTGTGCGACAAGTAATTTCAAACGGAGGGAGTACATATGTATGCATTGCATTGAAGCAAGACAGCATTAGCTGAAGGAATACCTCCTCTTCTGACAGCCCAAAGGAAGTGCTCCTGAAGCAGTCCACGTTAGGCCTCTTGGCTCCTTCAAAATGCCCAATGTCCCATTCATAGTCTGACACAAAACAACATACGACATAAATATGGAGTAGGTGATTACCACTTCAAATCATATCGACCCACAAAACATAGCAAGCGGATTCATCAAAGTTTACCATTCCTAACATCAAGGAGCAAAAGCTTTCGTTCGGAGGTATCTCCTGCTGCTTCGGTTTCAAGGCGTTTCCGAGCTTCAAGCTTCTCCCTCCACTCCGAAGGGGTCAGTGGTGAAGCACGCATGCTAGGTTCCACAAGAGGAAGATGACAACTCCCTCCTTCCAACTGCAGGTTTTGTTTGTAGGTAAGATGTCTGGTGACTTTACTGTAAAATACAGTAGGACTTATCTCTGGCATGCTCTCAAGCCTGAATATTAGTTAAACTAAACAAATATTTGCACTTATAACCCTTCTACTGATGAGGTCAAATGAAACAAAATCCAAGGCTCTAATTAATAGCATCGGACAAATGTAGACGTAGTGGATATGGCACTTCATGACTGCAGTGCGTGTCTTTGGTGTGCACAGCCTACTTGTACTTTGAGAATCTTAAACAGAGCAAGGATGATCATTATCTGGCAAATAAACTCTTACAAGCTTCAAAATCTTCTCTATCAACTACAGACGGTTCATAAAATTTACAATGCAGATCTTGGTTGAACTTACTTAAGTTGTAGCCACTAATTTATGCTAAAGGCCCTTAGACCAGCATTTACAAAATTACAATGAAACGAATTAAGAACACATGGAGTAAAATTTTATACACAGCATGATAATTATTATCCTGTTTTTGCTCCTAATTTCAGCATTTAGACATATGACTAGACCTCTGGGACAAGAATAACATTCCAGTATTTCTTAAACATGGAGTCAGTTACTTGAATGGTTAGCATTGAGAATATCAGATTCTAAAATTGCGGAGCTACTGAACTTTGTTTCCAAATTATGAGATAAAAAAGGCAGACATAGCATTGATTACCTGAACAAGTGATTGTTTGTAGCGGAGTTTGAGCCGAGGAAAAGCATGCCCGCTTAGCGCCGGTGAAATCTGGACGAGTATATCAGAGAAGCGATGGTCTCTCCTGAGCCAGTCGGCGTACGCCATTGCATCTTTGCGTGGACCACTGTACTGTGACAAGAGCACAAGTTAGAATATGAGCACATATTGTTATGGAAATAATCTGCTCGCGCAAAAATGGGACCTAGGACTATTTCAAGCCTGCAGCTCTCTTGGATTGGATCCCTATGGGAAAACTAAGCATGCTGAAACCTGCAGCATTCAGATCTACTCCCTCTGTCCCGTAATCTAAGACGTTTTTTGACACTGGACTAGTGTAAAAAAAAGTCCTACATTATGGGACGGAGGGAGTAACATTTTTATATTTTGCTCTGCGCTGCACTGCACTGCAATGATGTTGCTTGTCCTTGCTATTGTTCATCGAATGCTAAGAGGCAAATTAATACAGAAGTTATGAGATGTGAAAAACATAAATTCATTGGCGGTGCCAAGAGTAGTGTTGTTGGATTAATCTAGTGTGACATTTACAGTTGCTGTGCTGTTGACTAACATGACATATGTGCATAGATCAAAAACAGAGGCTTTGGGTTTGGATTACGTACCTGGGCGTTGATCCCCTGCTCGTTCATGTAGATGCGTCCGTGTATGTCGCGTCCCTGAATGCGTACCAAGGAGATGCAATTTTTGTGTAAAAAGAATGAAGAAAGGTCCAGACTTTCATCATCAGATACCCAAAATCTGGTGAAGTGAAGTGAAACTAAATGGTCCGGACCTGGAGGAATTGGAGGTGCGCGGCAACCTCGGCGCGGGGATCCTCCACGGGCACCAGCTTGTAGAAGGTGACCACCACGAACTCCGGCTCATCTGTGCCGGCGACGGCGAAGTGGGAGATGGGGGGCCGGAGGGAGGAGCGGAGGCGGGCAGGCGGTACGGAGCGCCACGGCGCGGAGAAGAGGCAGGCCCGGCGGGGCGGCGGACGGAGGAGGTAATGGTTGTGGAGGTGGAGGTGGACGGCGGCCGCCATGGCGACGGAGCAGCACAGTGACTATCTTCTTCTCCTATCCGCCTCTCTTCTTCTTCTTCTCCGTATCCACATTGTCACCATCTGTTTTTCTTTTCCTTTGTTTTTTATTTATTTATTCACATTTAATTTTCTCAGAATCTTGGGTCCATATTTTGTGACTTCACAGCGTCTTCGTGGAAATCTAAATCTCATTCTTCTAAAAAGAAACAAAAACCGACCAAGAAGGCAAAATGTTCCACACAACCCCGAGTTTGAACATGAGAGGCATGTTTTGGAATAGCAGAGGTCTCTCAGACTTGCCTAAACATAAACACGCTGGTGATTTTGTGCATGAACATGGGTTGGATTTTGTGGCAATTTCCGAGGCTGGTAAATGCGACTTTCGCCACCATGTCCTCAATCACATATCAGATGATTTCGACTACACATGCTATAGTCTACCAGCTTGTGGAAGGTCTAAAGAAATCCTTCTTGTGATACACACAACGGCAATGGGCTTGTTGGCTTTTTTGACCGGTGAATTTCATATCAAATTTCACTTACGAAAAAGAGCTAGTAACTTTACAGGAAGCCTGGTCGTAGTCTATGGGGCTGCACAAGATGAGCACAAATCGGCTTTCACGGGTGGCTGGTTGGGTCATGACGCCGCGGTGGGTGGTTAGGTCACGACGACCGACGACTTAGGTGGCTGGATCCGCGCGGGAGCAGCGAGATCTCACGCGGTGCTCGATCCACGCGGTGGCGGCGGCGAAGGTCCAGGACGGCGTCGGGGAAGAAGGCAGGGGAGGAGGGGGAGACCGG
>LR738716.1:1225141-1297852 GCA_902687465.1 Secale cereale
GGGCGGGATCGGGGTGTGGGGAGGTGGGGCGGCCATGGCGTGGGGAGGCCGATGGGCCGGTCGGGGGTAGGTTTCTTTTTCAGATCCCAGGAACACCCTCGCGCGCTCTATATAGGGCCCATTGTGATCCAAATAGTTATTTTAATCCCGGGATTAGAATAGTGCTTATATATAAGTCAAACTAATTACTAATACAAGCCTATTAGCACGTTGTGATCTTTGAAAGAAAGCACATGTTTCCTATTATAAGTAGGTCCAACTTTCGCTCATTAAGCGATATGAGACTAAACTGATTGAAGTGTTAGCGTTTGCAAGAGCAAAAGAATTTCATCACTCCAAAGATCGAGTGCGGAACTTGAACATAGTATCTACTAAAGAATACCGACGCACACTTTACCACCACACCACGAAATTGAAAGGCATTTTTCAAAAACAACTTGCAATCTAATAGACGGCGTTTGCATAATCGCCTCAGTATGTGTATTTTATGGCAATCTTAAAAGATGCCCTAAAAGATTTATCCATCGGAGGCATTTTTCAGATGTGCCTTCTTATAAAATGATGCAGTAGGAGAATTTGTTATATTCATTTTTTTCTTCTCTTAACGCCATATCAGTGTCACTATTACCACTTGATTGGTTTGTGACGAAAGGGACTCCTTGGTTGATCTCGTAAACAAAAACGTAGTTGCCACACACCTGAGAGGTGTGAATAATTTTGAAAGAGGAGTGGACTTTTTCAAATATTCAACATATACCCTTTTTTGAAATGAAGAGGGAGATGGGGAAAAGGAAAGAAAATGATGGGTGTGGTGACACCTCACCCATCTCCTCTTTCATTTTCCTAACTGGTGTGGGAGATGCAAAAAGAGAAGGAAGGAAAGAAATCCCCAACGCAATTGAACTCAACTCCTTGGTAAAAAAGAATCAGATTTGGTCCAAGGACAACCGGCGGCTAGACGACAGAGGGTAAGGACAACCGGCAGCGACGCATCTCATGCATTAGGGTTCAGGAGGAGCAGCGTGGGGAGCAAGGGAGGGGATGGAGAAGTGGGGCGGCCCCGCCGCCGCCCAGCCATGCCGGACGAGATGAAGGGATGGTAGCCCACTCACGGAGGCTACTATTACAAGTCACTTTCCACCAGGCTCACAAGAACTCGTGCCCGGTCTGGACGGGAACATATCCCGCAAGCCAATTCTGAACAACTGCATGTGAAGCAAAGTCTTCATCGCATCCAATACCCCGCTTTCGCTTCTTGCAGATCCTCCAATCACACCATGGCATTCTCCGCATGTGTCGATCCATTGGAAATCTTGAAGCAGACATGTTCCTAGGCGTCAACAAAAACAAAGCTTCGCGATACCCCGGTTAAGCTGGTTGTGCTGATATTACGGGTGTACACGACCAACCCTTATCGAATTAAGGTGTCCAAAGAGCGTCATATACGCTAGTCCTTGTCTTCCTTCGAAGGAGATGTCCGGAACTCACCAATGGCTAGATCAAAGAGGATTGATCACAGGTAAACACATGGAATTGGCTAGATCAAAGAGGATTGATCACAGGTAAACACATGGAATTCACGTGAAGACCACGAGGGCCACCGCCTGGCCGACTGTATTTGGGAGACATGAGATCCCGCCGGCAACCAGCCCCATCCTCCTTGGACGGGCAGTAACGGCCAGCCCCCGTAGCCATAGCCTCTTTGGATCAACGACCCGACCTCTAGCAGGATGTGCGTAGGGACAGGATGGAGGGATGGTAGCCCCGCATGACGGGTGTGACCAGATGCGGTCCTACCTTGCCGCGGACAGCGAGCTCCAGGCGGGCAGCCACCCGAGCTGGACAACAGAGGGTAAGGACAACCGGCGGTGGCGCATCTCAGGCGTTAGGGTTCAGGAGGAGTGGCGTGGGGAGCGAGGGAGTGGACTGAAAAGTGGGACGGTCCCGCCGCCGCCCAGCCATGCCGGCGCTCCGTCCGGCAGGGACCACCGGCGGCGGCGAGGGAAGGGGCGAAGGAGGAGGGGCCGATGGCGGCGAGATTGGGGATCCGCCCGTGTCGCCCCTGGGGGATGACGTTTGGGCAGATGCCCCTGGTTTGTTATGTGAGAGGAAATGGTTGGTGTTTCATATATTTCTAACCATGTTTGTATACACCATCGTAAGTAGGCCCGTGTAATTGTGTAAAGGTGATGTGGCGTTTATAGAAAACGAACATGATAATAAATGAAGTAAACATTGCATAATAAAAGACTTATAATTGTTGTTTTTATGATTAAAAATAGGCCCAGGGCGATAAAATGATGCATGAGGAGACTTTTTTGAAATATTGAATATGTAGCCTTTAGAAATGAAGAGGGAGAAAGGGAAAAAGGAAAGAAAATGATGGGTGTGGCGCCACCTCACCCATCTCCATCTCCCTCTCCATCTCCATGTAGATAGATGCAAAAGGAGAAAGAAATCCCCAACTCAACGCAACTCGTTGGTGAGAAAGAATCAGATTTGGTCCCTTCCCGACCCAAATCCAAATCCAAATCTGTCCAGGGGAACCCTAACTCAATCCACTCCACTCCTTCATCACCAAGCAAAGCATGGCGCCGGCGGCCGGTCGCGGCCGAGGACGAGGACGAGCCCGGGGACGCGGCCGCGGCCGTGGGCGTGGACGCGCCGCCAAGACCCCGCCCCCCGCCGCAGGTTCCTTCCTTTCTTGCTCCTCTCTCTCTCTCTCTCTCTGTCTGACCAACCAACCAATCCCCTTCCTTGCCCCCCGCCCGCCCGCAGAGCCCGCGCCGGAGGAGGCTCCCGACGCCGCCGAGCACGAGCAGGAGCAGCTCACCGGCACCCAAGGTACTTCCCCTTCTTCCTCTTTCCTCCGCCCTACCTAAAGTTTTCGACTTTCCTTCTCACCGCCCGCCTTTTCTTGCCAGATGCCGCCGCCTCTGCTTCTGCCTCCGCCGTTCGGGAGACGATTGAGATCTCTGACTCGCCAGACGCATCCCCTCAGCCTCACCACTGCGCCTCGCCAGACATATCTAGTAACTAAACTACTCCTACTACACTTATACGCTACCTATATAGAGACACATGTTTCCTTTCCTTTCCTGTCATTTACTTACTTGCTCTTACACACAAGTCACAAGTTGCTTTGCCGCCTTCTATTGTAATGGAATGTCATGATGGCAGGCTCAACCGCAGTCGACCAGCAGATCAAGGAGGAGACAAGCTCAATGACAGTCGTCGACCACAAAGCCGATGAGCTGAGTGAGGCCGACATGCCATCTTCTGCTACCAATAATGAGCAGCAGCAGCAGCAGCAGCAGGAGGACAAAATGGAGGTGGAGGTCCGAGAGCCTCACGATGTGTCCGTAGACGAAAAAGAAGCGGTCCCTACACAAGAAGAAGCGCAAGGAAATAATAACCAGGAGGGCGCAGCGGACAAGCAAACGCTACAGACCGAGGCAGCACAGGTAATGGAGCCGGAGGGTCGAAAAGCCGATGACGATGATGATGTAGCAGTAAAGAGTGCTGCTGCACATACTGCAAGTGACGATGATGCACAAAATAAGCAAGACAGTCAAGCTGACCCACTCCACCAGCGAGAAATGCTTGCTGCAACTGATGATAATAATGCAGAAAATGAGCAAGGCAGTAAAGCTCACCCACTCCACCAAGGACAAATGGATGCTGAGCAGGAAGAGGAGGAGGAGGAGGATCCCGAAGAGGTCATCTTCGAGGACTCTGTCTCTGTGGATGAAGGGCGGGCAGCAACTGAGCTCAAACAAGGAGAGAACCGTGCTAGGGTCGAGGACAACGACGGGCAGGCTGCAGCTGAGAGCAAACAGGAAGAGCACCATGCTAAGGCGGACAAGGAGCACGGGCAGGCTGCAAGCGCGGTCAAACAGGAAGACGACGAGCGCAAGGTTATGTCAGACATGGCCAAGAACAGGCAGCGCAAAAAGGAGCTAGAGATCTTTGTGGGAGGGCTGGACCGTGAAGCCGGCGAGGAGGATATCAGGAAGGTGTTTGCGCAAGTCGGTGATGTTGTGGAGGTCCGTCTCCACAAGGATTTCTCCACCAACAAGAACAAGGGGTTTGCGTTCGTCAGGTTTGCAAACAAACAGCAGGTGGCTCGGGCGCTTGCTGAGATGAAGAATCCTATGGTAATACCTCAGCTCCCTGAACATTATTACTTTGAAAAAAAATGTTGAGATATCCGATTGTTTGTGGGATGTGTGACACATGTTTCATTTATTTTTTCTTCTGCTGCAGATACATGGCAAACGTTGTGCCGTTGCTGCTAGCGAGGACAACGATACACTCTTCTTGGGCAATATTTGCAATACATGGACAAAGGAAGCTGTATGTTTTCCTCCTAAAATAATATGCGCAATAACGAGCTTGCCTGTTAATAAGTAAATTTTGCTAATTCCGCCCCTTTATTTTTCAGATTAAGAAGAGGCTGCTTGACTATGGAGTTGAAGGAGTTCAAAGCTTAACTCTTGTTCCTGATACTCAAAACGAAGGCCAGAGCCGTGGTTTTGCGTTTCTTGAGTTTTCTTGCCACGCAGATGCGATGCTTGCATTCAAGAGGCTGCAGCAACCAGATGCTCTATTTGGTCACCCTGAGAGAACTGCAAAAGTTGCTTTTGCAGAGCCAATAAAAGAAGCAGATGCAGAAGTTATGGCTCAGGTGATTAACTCCTTTACCATGCTTCTGTTCTGTATATACACAGGATTGTTGTATAAGCAAGCAAGTTACCTTCAATTTTTATTGATGGGTCAGCGAATTAAGTGACAAGAGTACTTGCAATAATGGTCTCAATACTACCTTGGTCAGTTATTTGTAGTTTATCTGAGGGCTATGATTTGCAATGATGGTCATATTTAGCTGCTTCTTAATTACTCTATTTGCTTTTCATATCCAACGATCGCAAGTCTACGATTTGCCATGCCGTTTAACTTTTTCATGTTGCAGGTCAAATCAGTTTTTATTGATGGACTTCCACCCTACTGGGATGAAGACCGTGTTAAAAACCGATTCAAAGCTTATGGTTTGATAGAACGAGTTGTGCTTGCTCGCAACATGCCCAGTGCTAAAAGAAACGATTTTGGATTTGTCAACTTCTCGACCCATGAGGAAGCTCTTGCTTGCATTGAAGCCACCAACAACACCGAACTGGGTGATGATGGAAAAGCAAAGGTATTTTCTGGTTTGATGAAATAGTACCGTCTTTGTTTTCATGTATACCAAACAATGTGCTCACATGTCCTTGTGTTGATGCTTATAACTGATAATTTTGGTGTTTTTAACTTAGCTAAAAGTAAGGGTTAGACTTTCAAACCCTCTACCTAAAGTTCAGGCTGTGAAAGGTGAAATGAGTGGCGGGTTTCGAATCGGACATCCTGGATCCGGTTTTAACAGGCCTGGTAAGTAATTGTGCTCCCTCCCCGACGAATTCCGCGACTGCTTGTGTTATATGAGGATTTGTGTGTTAACCTCTTCGACTTTGCAGGTAGAGGTTTTAATAGGGGAAGAGCCGCTCCTCGCCGGGAAGCTTTTCATGGTGATAGGGGTTTCAATAATCATACTCCTGTTCGTGGTGGGAGATATCATTCTGCATCCAGTCACAACAGCTTTGAAGCTTCACCCTCTGATTTCCGAGCCAGGCA
Source organism: Secale cereale (assembly GCA_902687465.1). Taxonomy (NCBI): domain Eukaryota; kingdom Viridiplantae; phylum Streptophyta; class Magnoliopsida; order Poales; family Poaceae; genus Secale; species Secale cereale. The sequence continues at coordinate 1,230,809 of LR738716.1, forward strand.
GGCTCCTCCTGCCTTTCGAGGTGGGCTGCCTATTGCGATTCAAAAACACTAATTTACTGCTTCAACCTTTTGAGCGCATTTTTACACTGCTGACTAATAATATTCGCAGGGGGGAGATGGGAACCTTCCTCAGGGAGGCATGGTTTCTTTGACAGAGGGCAGGGGAGAGGATATCCTCCACCACCTAGAGGGCCGGCATTTGAGCCCGAGGGTGATTTTGGTAGACCCTTTGGTGAAAACCCATATCTCTATGAAGATGTTCGGCATAGTACTAAGAGGCCATATTCTCACATGGTTTGTTACATTATTTATCACTATGTTAAGTGCTAAGTAGTTCTCTGTACCATCTGCACTGAACTTGCTTTTTTTATGATAGGAACCCGGTCCTGCTGGATACTTTGAGCCTGGTCCTCCTCGTGTGCGCCCTCGCTTTGACCATTACGACCAGCCACCATTTCCTGGAGGGAACCGTTTTGATCATTATGACCAGCCACCATTTCCTGGAGGGGACCGCCACAGAGGTTATAATCCTATGCTTTGTGATGCCCCTTTGATCTTATTTTGTGATAGTTTCTCATTGTCTATTGCCATTGCAGAGTCTTTTGGGTCGAGGGGTGGTTATTCACGTGATCACTATGGCCCTGGTCCTGGTCATGCCCCGCCCCCTGCCCATGTCCATGCCCATGCCCATGCCCCTGCCCCCGCCCCAGCTGTAAGTATAATACTACCTTAGTGACTTTTGGTTATCTCCTCAGTCTATTTGTCTAATTTTCTCTCCCATGTAATGCAGCAATATGGTAGGGGTGCATTCCGACCACACCATAGAGGCGGGCATTCCGGAGGTGGTTATTACCACCACTAGGTGGTATCACAGTATGTCTCTTGACACCTGGTGTGGCTTTCTCTTGCTGGGCTTGTTTGATATTTGCATCGTGCGGCACTAACATCGGTTTATATGCAGACTTCAGGTGGTGCCGCGTGACAGTAGTGTTTGGTTTGGTAGTGACTAGTGAGAAACTTTATCCCGCTTATTAGCTAAGTAGTCGGAAGTCAGTTGTTTGTTAGTTATCTTGATAATCACCGTTGTTGGGGACCAATAATTAATTGTCTGTGTTAAAGGACATGTTTGGGGTCATGAATCTGTTGTGAGGATATTGGTGGATGATGTTACATAACTAGAAGCATGGTGTTGACCTCTCTGTATTATGGATTTTAGACAATTTATGTGGCTTTGCGGAGAATTACCTGAGATTATTGATGTTGGTCTTGAGGTGATTGGGGATATGAAATCGATTTGAGACTGTTGTTTAGTCAGATATTTGATTCTTGTCTTGGGGATAGTTGGTGTAACTGTTCTGACTATATAGTGGATGATGCAGTAACTAGCATTCACATGAGGCTGCAGTTTACGGTGTCACAATTGTTGGAGTTGGTCAAGTAGACTTTTTCTCGAGGTTCATTGGCTATTTTAGCAGTTGGTCCAAATTTGGTCATATTTATGATGTGCTCTTTGGGGGACATGATGACAGAATTTCAGCATGGATCAACAAGTTTGGGTGTTATAAGAGATTGGTTCTGGTTGGTACCATTTTATAGTCAATTATGAGTTGGATTTTGGGCTGTTGATGATTGCATATGGAAGATCTCATGGAATTTGGCTTGTGTGTTTTTGGTACGTGAAGGAGTGGGTATCAGTGAATGATTTAGGCCCCTAAATTCGTGGCAGCGCATTTTCAAGAATATACCACTACTGTTTTTATACTGTTATAAGTTGTATGTCCTGTGTTTATTAACACTTGCAGCTCTTTCTTGTCTTGGTAATTTGCTAACGTAGCTTTAAGTGATTATTACTGAAGCACTGGAAGGAGTCTGCTGAGGCAGGTAAGAAATGCCGGAATGTTCGTTTAGAGCACTTCTTGGGGCGATGAAGGCATTTGAAGGAGTCTTCTGATGGATGTTGCGTTTGTACATTTAGCTAGGCAAAATATTTGACGACTTGTGTTTTTAGTACATACATTACCAGATGTTCTTTGTTTTTTGAACTTGATGCACAAATGTATAATTGCCTACTACTCCTCTTGATGCCATTGATTTAACTAGGGAAACAGTCTAATATGCCATAAAATTACATTTAGAAAGCTCAATCTAGAAATGCCCAAATCATATTTCCTATCCGTAGTGAGTATGGTATGGTTGGAACAAAGAATTGTCAAGGAAGCAGCATAGGTATCGATCTGCATTTCATATAATCGGCTTTAAACCATAAGAATCACAGCCAGCAGACAAATCACCTTTCAAGTAGATTTGTTTCTAAATTGCATCCCACGTCAGTTGGTTGGTACATATGTCTGCACTTACGAGAAAAATATACAACATGAACATACTCCATAACATTTGTTTCAAGTCCGCTCAAAGCTCAAACAACTGGATGGTTTTACATTTACATGCCCAAATGCAACACTTCTGGTTGATTGTGTGATTGAAATCTAGCATTCATCTCTGGCCAACAGCACTGGAATTCTTCTGGTTGATGTACTCCAAAGTTGACGATCCAGTCCTGTATTTAAAGATTGATGATGAATACGAATGACCATCATATATCTTATCAAGACAAGACAGCCCGTGCTCGTCTCTCGACGATAAACAAGAAACAAAACGCACGTCGCCATACGCGCAAGATCCATATTGGACATGCAAGCAAATTGGAAATGCAAGGCTGGGCCCATGGCCCTATAATGTTGTTACCTCTTCTCGAGCCCAAAAAAAACCACCTGCGCCTAATTCCTCCAGGTCTTGTACCCAGTCATGAATTGTGACAATTTCAATTATAAACATGTAAGACAGACAGACAGAGATTACGGGTTACCTGCACTGCGCTGCGCTGCCTAGGATGATATGATAGTAGTTTCATCCTAAGACTTTCAGCTCTATCACAATATAAGTTTTCAGTTCCTAGACTGAAAGATATTCCAATGTCGACCGTCCTCGTGTTGTCCTCGTGTTTATAACGATTCAAAGAAATTCCAATGTCGACCATCCTCGTGTTTAACGATTGATTCAAAGACACACCTACTGCAGATACTAGTCAACGGCAATACCTTTATTAAAATCTATCAAGATGAATTGCCTGGTGCACTGCATGCAAAATCTCTATTGGCAGTGCAAATTAAATGTGGTACAAGACTGGGCATTCAGGAACCAATATCCTGTAATGTTAGCTCTATCTCCCATGTCCTACCCAATCTACTCAACATGTAAGACAGAGGTTACCGGTTACCTAACTACTGTTTCTTCCAGGTCCGATCCGACCCAACCTTGTATATATCATCAATCATCTTAACATGTACTGTTTCTTCCAGGTCCGACCCAACCCAACCTTGTGTATATATCATCAATCATTTTATAACATGTACAAGGCGAAAGTTACGGGTTACCTTCCTACTGTTTCTTCCAGGGTCCGACCCAACACAACCTTGTAAATATCTTCAATCATTTGAACATGTATAACACGGAGATTACGGGTTACCTTCCTACTGTTTCTTCTGGGGTCCGACCCAAACCAACCTTGTATATATCAATCAATCATTTTAACATGTACAAGACGGAGGTTACGGGTTACCTTCCTACTGTTTCTTCCAGGTCCGACCCAACCTTGTATACACCATCAATCATTTTAACATGTACAAGACGGAGGTTACGAGTTACCTAACCAAACCTTGCATGTCATCAATCATTTTAACATGTAAGACAGAGGTTACGGAATACCTGCCTAGGATGATAGTATCATCGTACGGCTTTCAGCTCTATCATATCAAACAACATTTTCTCAGTTGCTAGACTGGAAACACAATCTGAGAGTGCACGTAAGATGTAATAAACACAGAAATATTGCTAAGAACAAATGGTACCTTCCTCTGTTTTTTATCCTCTCAATAATAAAAGGAAGACCATAGGTATGGTTTGGTTTCAACAGAAAGCTGCTAGAGCAGAGTAAGGTTTAAATTTAATCATGACAACACTCAGACATTGCGACTGAATGAATAAGCAAAGGAGCATAATGGTCTACCTCACGAGTCTCATATAACTTGAAATGATTAATAACCATGCCTGCCCGGAGACCGGGACCTGCTCCTCATCCTCCCCGGGTCTCCTCTTCTTGAAAAATCACCGCCGTTCCTATCTCTGGGCCTGGTCCTTTCAGAATCCCTCCGGCTGCTATAGGAACCGCCTCTATAATAGTCTGACGACCCTCTACCTCCCTGCTCATAGGGCCTCTCTCTGTCACGGCTTCCCCGCTCATAGTAGCGGTCGCGGTCATGCTCCCTAGATCTCTCCCTATAGTCATCACGGTGGCCTCTGTTATGGTGGCCTCTCTCCCGGTTCAAACGCTCCTCTGCTTCCTTCTCCCTTGCAAGCTTCTCCGCTTCTTTCGCAGCCTGAAAATGCATCTATCATCAGAACTTGGTCTCTGTAAAGCAGAAGAACGTTGTTGTTCTCTTTTGGCGCAACCACTAGTTACAACTGACCTTGTATTCGGCGAGGAATTCCCTGACCAGGCCGTAACCAATGTGCTGCTTGCCAGTGACATGGGACTGCGTCCTCTCAAGGACGTCGTTGGTGACGAGAAAGGAGCCGCACTGCTCGCAGAGCTCCATCTTCTTCTCCTGCGGGACCATGGAGAGCTTGGTCTCAATCTGGTGGGTCAGAGCCGACTTCTCGAGGTTGAGAATGTCCACCTGCAAGCCAGCAACAGAAACTTTGGTTGAGGCGTCATGTAATTATCGCCAATGGCTAGTAATAATCAGTAAGAGAAGGCCAGGGGGTCTACCTTCCTCATGAGGGCGGTGGCCTCGTCGATCTTGCCGGTGTCGCCGAGCTGCTCGATCTGCTCGAGCAGCTTCTTGATCTTGTCTTCGAGAATGGCGAGCTGCTCGACCTTTTCGGCGTGGGCGGCAGGGGGCGGCACCTCCACGACGTCCTGCGCCAGCCTGTCGCGGCCGCGCCTGATCTTCTTATCCAGGTCCTGGACCTGCAGCAGAAAGAGAGATATGGTTGGAATCTGGACAGATAATTCAACCACAAGACATACAAACATAAAAGGCACTAGGTATATAGATGCAGAATCTGACCAGCCTCTCGCAGCGGTGGGCGAGCTCGGCCTCGAATTTGGGGAGGGCGGCGGCGTAGCGGGGGGAGGACTCGAAGCTGCGTTCATCGATGGATTCGGTTAGGATTTGATTAGGAGGAAGATGAATCGAAAGAAATCTAGATAAAAAAAAGAAGAAGAAAAAGGAGTTGCCTTTGCTTGAGCGCCGGGTCGTGGATCTTTGGGCAGACGCCGAGGTTGCTCTTGGTGTTGATGAAGAGGTCGTGGGGGCAGAAGCGGGCCATGTAGGGGGCGCACACGTCGGGGTCGTCCCACGCCACCTCCCGGTGCTCCTTCTTCTCCTCCTCCGTCAGGTCCCGCGACGAACCCATCAGCGCGTCAAGCAGGGCACGCTGCGCGTCCATCTCCTCTCTTCGATTCGATTCGATTCCACCACGCTCCGCCGGCCGCTTCAATCCAATCCAATCCAATCCAACCCCAGGGATCTCCGGCCGCAAACCCTAACCCTCGGCGGCGGCGGCGGCGGCGGCGAGGGAGCCTGTTGTGTGAGGGCAGGAGAGGGAGAGGGAGAGAGCGCTATGCGGTGCAGAGGCCGCCGGCCATTGGATAATTATAGGTTTGGGCCCAAATCTCAATCAAATTGGGTTGGCTAATTTCAGATCCCAACTCCAATTACCCAAATTCTTTCTTATATTTACTCAAACTCTTCTAGGATTTTCATCTGGTCTTAGTTATGTATATAGTATGTATATATAACTCCTCTTATATTTCCCGAAAAAAATAATATAACTCCTCTTATATGGCCTACTTGCATGGTGATTCTTTCCCTCTTGGGACTGCGGTGGCCTGGGCACTCACCCCCTCCATGCTTCAACGATGAGGAGCCTCTAGATCCGACTCCCTTCTGCCTCGCACTCGAGCTGGGAGAGGGGTTCGGGAGACTCGTCTCCAGGCCAGTAGTTTAGGTTAGGGATCCCCCCCCCCCTCTCAAATGTGCGGCCCTCGGGTTGGAGATGTCGCTTCATCTTCGAGTTGGTCTTTCGAACAACGGAGCTTCGACGTAGATTCATGTCATCTCCTTGGGTGCGACAGAGAGATTTGATGGCAAGCAAAAACGCCTTGGTTGTCATAGACAGGGTCGGGTCAGCTTCGATAAAAGTGCGGCGACAACGGCTCGTCCTCACGACGACGACGATATAGATCATTGGCGGTCCATGTACTCAATGTATTTTTAGAGTTAATCACCCCCCCCCTCTCCTAGGTACAAAAACTTGTGTGGCGGTAATAAAATCATAAACAAACTTTAAAAAATCATAAAAAATAGTAAATTATTTTCGACAAGGACTCAATTAGGCCCAAATCATATCCAAAGTAGCCACACCCACGTATGCCGGGAAAAGCCGATTGTGCACGTGTTTTTATGCGGAATGCCCTCCTCTAAGATATATATATGTTGATTAACCCATGTCATTCCTCTCTGTTTTATCCTAGTTCCCAAATCCCTTTCTCCAAATCCTTAGCTCAACGCCCGACGGCACACCAACTTCTCGTGTGCACGCCATGGAAGGAGGGAAGAAGGTGGGCTAGCAAACGGAGAATGACCTCAGTGCTTCATTTTGAGCCTTTTTGCTTTTGCTGATGCCAGTCACCAAATGTAGGCGAGTGAGACCGGGTCATGTGAAATTGCCCAAGATGACATGGTTGAATCATGTGCGTGCGAAATGACACTGATTCTTAGAATGTGCAATGAAGGATTTGATGCATACCAACGATTTCAGAGCTGTTCATATGAGGTACTAAATAGGTATTTTGGTTTCACTAAATTTTGCATTGTCTGAAATGAAACTTTGGCTGAATGTGCTTTTGCCATTCAAAGGGGTTTCACTCCTATGGGTACTTGAGGTGGATCGATCAAGGTTGGCAGGGGAAAGCAAGGCTTGTGATTCACAAGCCCGCAGATGACAACAAGAAGCCGCAAAAGGCTCTATTTTAGAAGGATAGGGATATATGTAGGATGAAGCAAGAGAGGAAACAACAGAATGAGTAGAGCAAAAGAAGGGGGAAAGGATATTTATTTGTAATATATTGTGGTGTATGCAAGTGTTGTTCATGAAAAATCAGGTCCACTCCCTGGGTACTTAGTATCTCTAAGTGATGTATATGCATATAACTCCTCTTATATAGCCTACTCTCTTGGTGATTCTTTCCCTCTTGCGACTGCAACGACCAGAGAACTCATCCCCTCCTTGCTTTGACGACCAGTCTCTGGATTTGACTCCCTTCTGCCTGCCACTCGGGATGGGAGAGGGATCCATGTGCCCCGTTGTCGGTCAGTAGTTTAGGTTAGGATTTTTTTTCCTCAAAGGGGCATCGCTCGGGTTGACGACGATGCTTCATCTTCGAGTTTGTCTTTTAGGCTTCAATCCTCCTTGAGTTTGCTTGTTGGGGCGAAATCGATGGAGCTTCGGCGTAGATTGATGCCATCTCCTTGGGGGTAGCGAGGTTGGGATTTTCTCATCGTATTGGTGCGACAGAGAGATTGGGTGTCAAGTAAAGACCTCCCAGCTGTCATAGACAAGGTCGAGCCAGCTTCAGTAGGGGCGCGACGACAACAACTTGTCATGATGACAACGATGGTGATCGTTGGTGGTCTAGGTACTCAATGTATTTTTTAGGATAGTAATTGCACCTGGGTACATAAGTTGGGTGACGATAACAAAACTATGTTGGGGAACGTAGCATAATTCAAAAAAATTCTACGTCTTCACCAAGATCCAACTATGGAGACATCTAGCAACGAGCAAGTAAGAGTGCATCTACATACCGTTATGTAGATCGCGTGCGGAAGCTTTCAACGAAGCAAGGATGAAGTAGTCGTACTCTTCACGTTCTTCGTCACCGATGATCTAGCGCCGAACGGACGGCACCTCCGCGTTCAACACACGTACGGTGCAGCAACGTCACCTCCTTCTTGATCCAGCAAGGGGGGAGGAGAAGTCGTCGGAGATCCGGCAGCACGACGGCGTGATGACGGATGCAGTGGAGATCGCAGCAGGGCTTCGCCGGGCGCCCTGCGTGGGAGTTGGGAGGTGTGACGGGAGGGGGAGAGGCGCCAGGGCTGAGGTGCGGCTGCCCTCTCCCCCCCCCCCCCACATATATATAGGGGTCAGGGGGGGCGCCTGGACCCCCTGCAGATCCAATCTGCAAGGGGGCGGCGGCCAAGGGGGGTTCCTTGCCCCCCAAGGCAAGTGGAGCCCCCCTCCCCTTTAGGGTTTGAACCCTAGGCGCAGGGGAGCTGGGCCTCCCTTAGTGGTGCGCCAGCCCAGAGGGCTGGTCACATCCCCTCGCGGCCTAGGGGGCCCACCGGGATGGGTGGCCCCACCCGGTGGACCCCCGGGGCCCCTCCGGTGGTCCCGGGACGCTCCCGGTGACCCCCGGAGATCACCCGTTGGCCGAAACTGGACTTCCCATATATCAATCTTTACCTCCGGACCATTCCGGAACTCCTCGTGACGTCCGGGATCTCATCCGGGACTCCGAACAACTTTCGGGTTTCCACGTGCATTTATCTCTACGACCCTAGCGTTACCGAACCTTAAGTGTGTAGACCCTACGGGTTCGGGAGACACGTAGACATGACCGAGACCGCTCTCCGGTCAATAACCAACAGCGGGATCTGGATACCCATGTTGGTTCCCACGTGTTCCTCGATGATCTTCATCGGATGAACCACTGTGTCAAGGATTCACTCAATCCCGTATGTTATTCCCTTTGTCCATCGGTACGGTACTTGCCCGAGATTCGATCGTCGGTATTCCCAATACCTTGTTCAATCTCGTTATGGCAAGTCTCTTTACTCGATCCGTAATCCATCATCCTGTGACTAACTACTTAGTCACATTGAGCTCATTATGATGATGTATTACCGAGTGGGCCCAGAGGTACCTCTCCGTCATACGGAGTGACAACATCCCAGTCTCGGTTCGTACCAACTCAACAGACACTTTCGGAGATACCCGATGCGTACCTTTATAGCCACCCAGTTACGTTGTGACGGTTGGCACACCCAAAGTACTCCTACGGTATCTGGGAGTTGTACAACCTCATGGTCTAAGGAATAAATACTTGACACCGAAAAAGCTTATGCATTACGAACTATACGATCTCGTGTTATGCTCAAGTTTGGGTCTTGTCCATCACATCATTCTCCTAATGATGTGATCCCGTTATCACTGACATCCTATGTCCATGGTCAGGAAACCGTGACCATCTGTTGATCAACGAGCTGGCTACTAGAGGCCTACCAGGGACTCATTGTGGTCTGTATATTCACACATGTATCGCTGTTTCCGTACAATACAATTCAAGCATGAATAACAGACAATTATCATGAACAAGGAGATATAATAATAATACTTTTATTATTGCCTCTAGGGCATATCTCCAACAGTCTCCCACTTGCACTAGAGTCAATAATCTAGTTACATTGTGATGAATCGAACACCCATAGAGTTCTGGTGTTGATCATGTTTTGCTCGTGAAAGAGGTTTAGTCAACGGGTCTGCGACATTCAGATCCGTATGCACTTTACAAATATCTATGTCTCCATCCTGAACATAATTCCGGATGGAGTTGAAACGACGCTTGATGTGCTTGGTCTTCTTGTGAAACCTGGGCTCCTTGGTAATAGCAATAGCACCAGTGTTGTCACAGAAGAGAGTCATCGGGCTTGACGCGCTTGGAATGACTCCTAGGTCGGTGATGAACTCCTTCATCCAGACTCCTTCCTGCGCTGCTTCAGAAGCAGCTATGTACTCCGCTTCACATGTAGATGCTGCCACCACGCTTTGCTTGCAACTGCACCAGCTGACTGCCCCTCCATTCAAAATATACACGTATCCGGTTTGTGACTTAGAGTCATCCAGATCTGTGTCGAAGCTAGCATCGACGTAACCCTTTACGACGAGCTCTTCGTCACCTCCATAAACGAGAAACATACCCTTAGTCCTTTTCAGGTACTTCAGGATGTTCTTGACCGCCGTCCAGTGTTCCGTACCGGGATCACTTTGGTACCTCCCTACCAAACTTATGGCAAGGTTCACATCAGGTCTGGTACACAACATGGCATACATGATAGAACCTATGACCGAGGCATAGGGAATGACACTCATCTTTTCTCTATCTTCTGTCGTGGTCGGTGACTGAGTCTTACTCAATCTCATACCTTGCAAAACAGGCAAGAATCCTTTCTTTGACTGATCCATATTGAACTTCTTCAATATTTTGTCAAGGTATGTACTTTGTGAAAGACCAATGAGGCGTCTCGATCTATCTCTATAGATTTTGATGCCTAATATGTAAGCAGCTTCTCCAAGGTCCTTCATTGAAAAACTTTTATTCAAGTAGGCCTTTACATTTTCCAAGAATTCTATATCATTTCCCATCAGCAATATGTCATCCACATATAATATGAGAAATGCTACAGAGCTCCCACTCACTTTCTTGTAAATACAGGCTTCTCCATAAGTCAGTATAAAGCCAAACGCTTTGATCACCTCATCAAAGCGAATATTCCAACTTCGAGATGCTTGCACCAGCCCGTAGATCGAGCGCTGGAGCTTGCATACCTTGTTAGCGTTCTCTGGATCGACAAAACCTTCCGGTTGCATCATATACAACTCTTCCTTGAGGAAGCCATTAAGGAATGCTGTTTTGACGTCCATTTGTCATATCTCATAATCATAGAATGCAGCAATAGCTAACATGATTCTGACTGACTTCAGCATTGCTACGGGAGAGAAAGTCTCGTCGTAGTCAATCCCTTGAACTTGTCGATAACCCTTAGCGACAAGCCGAGCCTTATAGATGGTCACATTACCATCCGCGTCTGTCTTCTTCTTAAATATCCATTTGTTTTCTATGGCGTGCCTGTCATCAGGCAAGTCCACCAAAGTCCATACTTTGTTTTCATACATGGATTCTATCTCGGATTTCATGGCTCCAAGCCATTTATTGGAATCTGGGCCCGCCATCGCTTCTTCATAGTTCGAAGGTTCACCGTTGTCTAACAACATGATTTCTAGGACAGGGTTGCCGTACCACTCTGGTGCGGAACGTGCCCTTGTGGACCTTCGAAGTTCAGTAGTAACTTGATCTGTATTTTCATGATCATTATCATTATCTTCCTCCCTTGTCGGTGCAGGCACCTCAGGAACAGTTTCCTGCGCTGCGCTACTTTCCGGTACATGAGGGGTGACTGTCACCTCATCAAGTTCTACTTTCCTCCCACTCACTTCTTTCGAGAGAAACTCTTTCTCCAGAAAGCATCCATTCTTGGCAACAAAGACTTTGCCTTCGGATCTGTGGTAGAAGGTGTACCCAATTGTTTCCTTTGGGTATCCTATGAAGACGCATTTTTTCGATTTGGGTTCGAGCTTTTGAGGTTGAAGTTTCTTGACATAAGCATCGCAACCCCAAACTTTCAGAAACGACAGCTTCGGTTTCTTGCCAAACCAAAGTTCATACGGAGTCGTCTCAACGGATTTCGACGAAGCCCTATTTAAAGTGAATGCGGCAGTCTCTAAAGCATAACCCCAAAAAGATAGCGGTAAATCGGTGAGGGACATCATAGATCGCACCATGTCCAACAGAGTACGATTTCGACGTTCGGACACACCGTTACGTTGAGGTGTTCCGGGCGGTGTCAATTGTGAAACAATTCCACAGCTTCTAAGGTGTGTGCCAAATTCATGACTTAAATATTCACCCCCACGATCCGATCGCAAGAACTTTATTTTTCTGTCACGTTGATTCTCAACCTCATTCTGAAATTCCTTGAACTTTTCAAAGGTCTCAGACTTGTGTTTCATCAAATAGATATACCCGTATCTACTCAAGTCATCTGTGAGGGTGAGAACATAACGGTAGCCTCCGCGAGCTTCAGCATTCATTGGACCGCACACATCGGTATGTATGATTTCCAACAAGTTGGTTGCTTGCTCCATTGTTCCGGAGAACGGAGTCTTGGTCATCTTGCCCAAGAGGCATGGTTCGCACGTGTCAAATGATTCATAATCAAGAGACTCTAGAAGTCCATCCGAATGGAGCTTCTTCATACGTTTGACACCAATATGACCAAGGCGGCAATGCCACAAGTATATGGGACTATCGTTATCAACTTTACATCTTTTGGCATCTACACTATGAATATGTGTATCACTACGTTCGAGATTCATCAAAAATAAACCATTGACCAGCGGGGCATGACCATAAAACATATCTCTCAAATAAATAGAACAACCATTATTCTCCGATTTGAAAGAATATCCATCTCGCATAAGACGAGATCCAGAAACAATGTTCATGCTCAAAGCTGGTACTAAATAACAATTATTCAGGTTTAAAACTAATCCCGAGGGTAGATGTAGAGGCAGCGTGCCGACGGCGATCACATCGACCTTGGAACCATTCCTGACGCGCATCGTCACCTCATCCTTCGCCAGTCTCCGTTTATTCCGCAGCTCCTGTTTTGAGTTACAAATGTGAGCAACTGCACCGGTATCGAATACCCAGGAGCTACTACGAGTGCTGGTAAGGTACACATCAATAACATGTATATCATATATACCTTTGACGTTGTCGGCCTTCTTGTCTGCTAAGTATTTGGGGCAGTTCCGCTTCCAGTGACCCGTTCCCTTGCAATAAAAGCACTCTGTTTCAGGCTTGGGTCCATACTTTGGCTTCTTCCCGGCAACAGGCTTGCCAGGCGCGGCAACTTGCTTGCCGTCCTTCTTGAAGTTCTTCTTACCCTTGCTTTTCTTGAACTTAGTGGTTTTATTGACCATCAACACTTGATGTTCTTTCTTGATGTCAACCTCCGCTGATTTCAGCATCGAATACACCTCGGGAATGGACTTCTCCATCCCCTGCATATTGAAGTTCAGCACGAAGCTCTTGAAGCTTGGGGGGAGCGACTGGAGGATTCTGTCAATGACCGCTTCATCTGGGAGATTCATTCCCAGCTGAGACAAGCGGTTGTGCAATCCTGAAATCTTAAGGATGTGCTCACTGACAGAACTGTTCTCCTCCATCTTACAGCTGTAGAATGCGTCGGAGACATCATATCTCTCGACTCGGGCATGAGCTTGGAAAACCATTTTCAGCTCTTCGAACATCTCATATGCTCCATGGTGCTCAAAACGCTTTTGGAGCCCCGATTCTAAACTGTAAAGCATGCCGCACTGAACCAGGCAGTAATCATCCCTACGCGACTGCCAGGCGTTCATAACGTCTTGAGTCGCTGGGAGAACGGGTGCATCACCTAGCGGTGCTTCTAGGACATATGATCTCTTGGCAGCTATGAGGATAATCCTCAGGTTACGGACCCAATCCGTATAGTTGCTACCATCGTCTTTCAGCTTGGTTTTCTCTAGGAACGCGTTGAAGTTGAGGGAAACCTGAGCGTGGGCCATTTGATCTACAAGAGATATTGTAAAGAATTTAGACTAAGTTCATGATAATTAAGTTCATCTTAATCAAATTATAATGAACTCCCACTCAGAATGACATCTCTCAAGTCATCCAAGTGATACACGATCCGAATCGAGTAGTCCGTGACCGATCATCACGTGAGACGGACTAGTCAAAAACGGTGAACATCTTCATGTTGATCGTATCTTCTATACGACTCGTGTTCGACCTTTCGGTCTTCCGTGTTCCGAGGCCATGTCTGTACATGCTAGGCTCGTCAAGTGAACCCTAAGTGTATCGCGTGTGTAAATCTGTCTTACACCCGTTGTATGTGAACGTTAGAACCTATCACACCCGATCATCACGTGGTGCTTCGGAGCAACGAGCTTTAGCAACGGTGCACAGTTAGGGGAAACACATTACTTGAAATTTTAGTGAGAGATCATCTTATTTACTACCGTCGTTCTAAGTAAACAAGATGCAAAAACATGATAAACATCACATGCAATCAATTAAAGTGACATGATATGGCCAATATCATCTTGCTCCTTGGATCTCCATCTTCGGGGCACCATGATCATCTTGTCACCGGCTCGACACCATGATCTTCGTCATCATGAACTCCATCATCGTGTCTTGAAGAAGTCGTCACGCCAACTATTACTTCTACTACTATAGCTAACGTTTAGCAATGAAGTAAAGTAATTACATGGCGTTATTCAGTGACACGCAGGTCATACAATAATAAAGACAACTCCTATGGCTCCTGCCGGTTGTCAAGTTCATCGACATGAAAGTCATGATTCCCTATTACAAAAACATGATCAATCTCATACATCACATATATCATTCATCACATCTTCGTTCTTGGCCATACCACGTCACAAAACACATGCTGCAAAAACAAGTTAGACGTCCTCTAATTGTTGTTGCAAGTTTTACGTGGCTTCTATAGGATTTCTAGCAAGAACGTTTCTTACCTACGCCAAAACCACAACGCGATTTTGTCAACTTCTATTTACCCTTCATAAGGACCCTTTTCATCGAATCCGATCCGACTAAAGTAGGAGAGACAGACACCCGCCAGCCACCTTATGCATCTAGTGCATGTCTGTCGGTGGAACCAGTCTCACGTAAGCGTACGTGTAAGGTCGGTCCGGGCCGCTTCATCCCACAATACCGTCGAATCAAGATTGACTAGTAACGGTAAGAAAGTTGAACAAGATCATACGCCCACAACTGCTTTGTGTTCTACTCGTGCAAGATGCTACGCATAAAACCTAGGCTCAGATGCCACTGTTGGGGAACGTAGCATAATTCAAAAAAATTCTATGTCTTCACCAAGATCCAACTATGGAGACATCTAGCAACGAGCAAGTAAGAGTGCATCTACATACCGTTATGTAGATCGCGTGCGGAAGCTTTCAACGAAGCAAGGATGAAGTAGTCGTACTCTTCACGTTCTTCGTCACCGATGATCTAGCGCCGAACGGACGGCACCTCCGCGTTCAACACACGTACGGTGCAGCAACGTCACCTCCTTCTTGATCCAGCAAGGGGGGGAGGAGAAGTCGCCAGAGATCCGGCAGCACGACGGCGTGATGACGGATGCAGTGGAGATCGCAGCAGGGCTTCGCCGGGCGCCCTGCGTGGGAGTTGGGAGGTGTGACGGGAGGGGGAGAGGCGCCAGGGCTGAGGTGCGGCTGCCCTCTCCCCCCCCCCCACATATATATAGGGGCCAGGGGGGGCGCCTGGACCCCCTGCAGATCCAATCTGCAAGGGGGCGGCGGCCAAGGGGGGTTCCTTGCCCCCCAAGGCAAGTGGAGCCCCCCTCCCCTTTAGGGTTTGAACCCTAGGCGCAGGGGAGCTGGGCCTCCCTTAGTGGTGCGCCAGCCCAGAGGGCTGGTCACATCCCCTCGCGGCCTAGGGGCCCCACCGGGATGGGCGGCCCCACCCGGTGGACCCCCGGGGCCCCTCCGGTGGTCCCGGGACGCTCCCGGTGACCCCCGGAGATCACCCGTTGGCCGAAACTGGACTTCCCATATATCAATCTTTACCTCCGGACCATTCCGGAACTCCTCGTGACGTCCGGGATCTCATCCGGGACTCCGAACAACTTTCGGGTTTCCACGTGCATTTATCTCTACGACCCTAGCGTTACCGAACCTTAAGTGTGTAGACCCTACGGGTTCGGGAGACACGTAGACATGACCGAGACCGCTCTCCGGTCAATAACCAACAGCGGGATCTGGATACCCATGTTGGTTCCCACGTGTTCCTCGATGATCTTCATCGGATGAACCACTGTGTCAAGGATTCACTCAATCCCGTATGTTATTCCCTTTGTCCATCGGTACGGTACTTGCCCGAGATTCGATCGTCGGTATTCCCAATACCTTGTTCAATCTCGTTATGGCAAGTCTCTTTACTCGATCCGTAATCCATCATCCCGTGACTAACTACTTAGTCACATTGAGCTCATTATGATGATGTATTACCGAGTGGGCCCAGAGGTACCTCTCCGTCATACGGAGTGACAACATCCCAGTCTCGGTTCGTACCAACTCAACAGACACTTTCGGAGATACCCGATGCGTACCTTTATAGCCACCGAGTTACGTTGTGACGGTTGGCACACCCAAAGTACTCCTACGGTATCCGGGAGTTGTACAACCTCATGGTCTAAGGAATAAATACTTGACACCGAAGAAGCTTATGCATTACGAACTATACGATCTCGTGTTATGCTCAAGTTTGGGTCTTGTCCATCACATCATTCTCCTAATGATGTGATCCCGTTATCACTAACATCCTATGTCCATGGTCAGGAAACCGTGACCATCTGTTGATCAACGAGCTGGCTACTAGAGGCCTACCAGGGACTCATTGTGGTCTGTATATTCACACATGTATCGCTGTTTCCGTACAATACAATTCAAGCATGAATAACAGACAATTATCATGAACAAGGAGATATAATAATAATACTTTTATTATTGCTTCTAGGGCATATCTCCAACAAACTATACATAAATTTTAAAACTCATAAAAGGGGTACATTCTTCGATGCAAACTCGATAATGCAGGTCTAGGTACTCAATGTATTTTTAAGTTACTAATTACAAATGGGTACATAAACTTGGGTGACGGTGACAAAACAATACATGAATTTTAAAAACTCATAAAAGTGGTACATTCTTCGATGCAGACTCGATTAGGCAGAAACCTCACCCAAAATAGCCACGTTGGGCACCACGTATGTTGGAAATATGCCCTAGAGGCAATAATAAATTGGTTATTATCATATTTCCTTATTCATGATAAAGGTTTATTATTCATACTAGAATTATATTGACTGGAAACTTAAATACATGTGTGAATATATAAACAAATACTATGTTCCTAGCGAGCCTCTACTAGACTAGCTCGTTGATCAAAGATGGTTAAGGTTTCCTAACCATCAACATAAATTGTCATTTGATAACGGGATCACATCATTCCCAACCGCAAGCTTAGCATCAGGTCGTTTAATTATTTGCTACAGCTTTCTTCATGTCAAGTATTTGTTCCTTAGACCATGAGATCATGTCACTCCCGGATATCGGAGGAATGCTTTGTGTGCTATCAAACGTCACTACATAGCTGGGTGATCATAAAGGTGCTCTACAGGTATTTCCGAAGGTGTCTGCTGAGTTGCATGGATCGTGTCAGGGATATACCATGTGGTATAACCCGGCCTGATGTATGACCCGGCCGAACTGGGCGACTCACTGGTGACCCGGCCGAGCTTGGCGGCTCATTGGTGACCCGGTTGAGCTTCGCGACTCATCAATGACCCGGTAGGCGGGTCAGACGAATGACAAGACCCAAAGCCCCGAGGGCGGCTGAGGGAGTCCTGGATTTGAGGGTCCTCGGGTGTCCGAACTACTGGTGGTGGGCCGGACTGATGGGTCGTGAAGATAAAGCAGAAGACCACCTCCCCCCCCCCCCGCATCCGGGTAGGACACCTATGTATGTAGAAAGGCAAATTAGAAGTCCAGATGTAATGATTTCTTCCTCCTCAAGTCATCATTGTACAACCCTAGGCCCCCCCGGTGTGTATATAAGCTGGAGGGTTTAGTCCGTAGAGGCGAACACAACAATCATAGGCTAGACATCTAGGGTTTAGCCACTACGATCTCGAGGTAGATCAACTCTTGTAATATCTATATCCATCAAGATCAATCAAGAAGGAAGTAGGGTATTACTGAAGGAAATATGCCCTAGAGGCAATAATAAAGATGTTATTTGTATTTCCTTATATCATGATAAATGTCTTTTACTCATGCTAGAATTGTATTAACCGGAAACTTAGTACATGTGTGGATACATAGACAAAACATTATGTCCCTAGTATGCCTCTACTAGACTAGCTCATTGATCAAAGATGGTTATGTTTCCTAGCCATAGACATGAGTTGTCATTTGATCAACGGGATCACATCATTAGGAGAATGATGTGATGGACAAGACCCACCCGTTAGCATAGCACTATGATTGTTTAGTTTAACTGCTATTGCTTTCTTCATGACTTATACATGTTCCTATGACTATGAGATTATGCAACTCCCGAATACCGTAGGAACACCTTGTGTGCTATCAAACGTCACAACGTAACTGGGTGATCATAAAGATGCTCTACAGGTGTCTCCGAAAGTATTCGTGGTGTTGGCATAGATCAAGATTAGGATTTGTCACTCCGAGTGTCGGAGAGGTATCTCTGGGCCCTCTCGGTAACACACATCACAATAAGCCTTGCAAGCAAAAGACTAATGAGTTAGTCACGAGATGATGTGTTACGGAACGAGTAAAGAGACTTGCCGGTAACGAGATTGAACTAGGTATAAAGATACCGACAATCGAATCTCGGGCAAGTAACATACCGTTTGACAAAAGGAACAACGTATGTTGTTATGCGGTTCTGACCGATAAAAGATCTTCGTAGAATATGTAGGAGCCAATATGAACATCCAGGTTCCGCTATTGGTTATTGACCGGAGATGAGTCTCGGTCATGTCTACATAGTTCTCGAACCCGTAGGGTCCGCACGCTTAACGTTTGATGACGATCGGTATTATGAGTTTATGAGTATTGATGTACCGAAGGTAGTTCGGAGTCCCGGATGAGGTCACGGACATGACGAGGAGTCTTGGAATGTCCGAGACATAAAGATTGATATATTGGACGGCTATATTCGGACACCGGAAGTACACCGGAAAAGTTTCGAATTTATCGGGAATGCCGGAGGGGGTTACCGGAACCCCCTACGAGAGGGGATGGTCCATAGTGGGCCTAAAGGGAAAGAGAGAGGCAGCCCATAGGGCTGGCCGGCGCCCCCACCTAGGGTTCCTAGTTGGACTAGGATTGGGGGGGCGCCACCTCTCCTATTCCTTTCCCCCTTCTTCCTTTCGGTGAATCCTACTAGGAATAGGATTGCAATCCTATTCCTAGTAGGACTCCTTCCCTAGCCGCACCAGGAAGGGCCGGCCGGCCTCCCTCCCCTGCTCCTTTATATACGGGGGCAGGGGGGCACCCAAAGACACACAAGTTGAATTGTTTTAGCCGTGTGCGGTGCCCCCCTCCACAGAATCACACCTCGGTCATACCGTCGCGGAGCTTAGGCGAAGCCCTGCGCCGGTGAACACATCATATCCGTCACCACGCCGTCGTGCTGACGAAACTCTCCCGTGAAGCTCAACTGGATCAAGAGCTCGTGGGACGTCATCAAGCTGAACGTGTGCTGAACGCGGAGGTGCCGTACGTTCGGTGCTTGATCGGTTGGATCGCGAAGAAGTTCGACAACATCAACCGCGTCACTTGACGCTTCCGCTCCCGGTCTACGAGGGTACGTAGACACACTCTTCCCTCTCGTTGCTATGCATCTGGTAGATAGATCTTGCGTGATCGTAGGAAAATTTTAAAATACTACATTCCCCAACAATTACCTCCATCGAGAGGGCCCGAACCTGGGTAAACATCGTGTCCTTGTCTCCCCCTGCTACCACCGATCCTCATATACGTAGCTTGGGCCCCCTACCCGAGATCTGCCAGTTTTGACACCGACAATGGTGCAAAAGAGTTGGTCCAGAAGAGCCACGAGTCATCCACGAGGGTGGGGGCGCGCCGACCCCCCAGGGCGCACCCCCTACCTTGTGGTTGACTCGTGGACTCCCTGATTTGTTCTTGACGCCAAAAATTCTTATAAATACCGAAACCCCCGGAAATAAACCTAGATCGGGAGTTCCGCCGGCGCAAGCCTCTGTAGCCATGAAAAACCAATCGGGAGCTCGTTCCGGCACCCTGCCGGAGGGGGAGACTATCGCCGGTGGCCATCTTCATCATCCCGGCTGTCTCCATGATGAGGAGGGAGTAGTCTACCCTCGGTGTTGAGGGTATGTACCAGTAGCTATGTGTTTGATCTCTCTCTCTCTCTCTCATGTTCTTGATTTAGCACGATCTTGATGTACCGCGAGCTTTGCTATTATAGTTGGATCTTATGATGTTTCTCCCCCTCTACCTTCTTGTAATGGATTGAGTTTTCCCTTTGAAGTTATCCTATCAGATTGAGTCTTTAAGGATTTGAGAACACTTGATGTATGTCTTGCATGTGCTTATCTGTGGTGACAATGGGATATTCACGTGATCCACTTGATGCATGTTTTGGTGATCAACATGCGGGTTCAGTGACCTTATGAGGGTTGGCATACGTTTTCGTCTTGACTCTCCGGTAGAAACTTTGGGCACTCTTTGAAGTTCTTTGTGTTGGTTTGAATAGATGAATCTGAGATTGTGTGATGCATATCGTATAATCAAACCCGCGGATACTTGTGGTGACAATGGAGTATCTAGGTGACATTAGGGTTTTGGCTGATGTGTGTCTTAAGGTGTTATTTTAGTACGAACTCTAGGGCTGTTTGTGACACTTATAGGAATAGCCCAATGGATTGATCAGAAAGAATAACTTTGAGGTGGTTTCGTACCCTACAATAATCTCTTCGTTTGTTCTCCGCTGTTAGTGACTTTGGAGTGACTCTTCCGAGCATTGGGCACAATTGCCCCCTGATTTAAGTCCACTTCCATGTCTCTGTCCTCATTCAGATTCTGCTCTCAAGGGTTTGTATCCCTTCTGTCAACGCCCATTCCATCTCCTTCAGTCCTCCCTTCTCGGCCTCCTCCCCTGCCTCGGCCGTTAGGAGCATCAAAATTCACAAGTATCCACTCTCCCCACTCACATTCATCAGGCCTATGTATGCCATCACCACATTCAGTTATCGTGTGTCCAATCAGCCCACAAAAATCACAGAAATTGGGAAGTTTTTCATACTCCACCGGGTATCTCTTTAACTCCTTCAGAGTAAGGGGAACAAAGCGGACCAGGGGTGTTTCCAGCTTAACAAATACTCGAGCTCGCAGATATTTCATTGGATTTATACGGCCTTCATTCACAATGATCTTGATGGGGGGGACACCCACCTTCTTTGCAATCTTCTTTGTGATCTCAGTTTTTTTCATCAGGCCCTCTGGGAGACCCATAATCCTCACCCACACCGGAATACAGTCAAGTTTGTACTTTTCTATGTCCAGCGAATCTGTCCTCTAGTACCGCGATCACGAGCCCCATCATCCTTGCCACTTCCATATGCTTGTTCCGCCGTCGCCGCTGCGGGCTCCGGGGCCGACGTTTCCTTCCCTGCAGCCGACATGTAGTCACCTCGTCGACGAGCACAGACACGGGGGATCACACTGATGTCCCTTACACGGAGATCCGGCGTGAGGTTTGCGTGGAATTAGGGTAGATCGAGGGGAACCCTAGCGTAGTCGCCAGGGGATAAGGGAAACCCTAGCGTAGTCGCCAGGGGATTTTTGCAAAACTTGTTCTTTATGATGTGGTTGCATTGCTTATTTGCGGTTTGTGTGATTGTAGATCAATGTATGCTGAAGAAGAATAAATGGAGCATGTCGGGTTTTCTGAAGTTGATTATGTTTGTCCTTTTTATGCTACAAATTTGGCAAGGTGTCAATTGAGCAACTGTAATTTGTTACTCAATTGAAAATTGACCTAAATAGTAATTGGACAGAATTACAAACTGAAATTGCAAACTAATTTGGACAGAATTGAAACCGAATTTAACCAAAGAACATGATTGCATCATACTAACTTCCAACCACTGATTAACACAAACTGATGGTACCAAAAAAAAAAAAAAACCAGGTTCGGGACATCATGGTGATGTATGGTTATGTGATTAACACAAACCTTACCTAAATGATACAACATCAAAGATAAAGTACCAGTTTTATGGGGATTTTAGTTTATGTATGGTTATGTTACCGCCACGCAAATTTATGTGCTCCAGGTGTAATTAACCCTTTTATTATGTTTTGGGTGCTTTGTTTATATGATGAACCTTTGTAATAATAGATCGGGTCATTTTTAAGAACGAAAAAACTCCTATGACCTCCTCGAATTTTGAACCTCAAGTTCGATCATGAAATTGACTTACAAAATATAAGGCCATATGTTAGTCACATGGCATAAATTTGAACTTCTCTGTCAAATATTCAAATAAGGCAGCGCCACTAGATAGTGTGAGTTTAAATCACATATTCTTGTAGAGCAATTTGAATGTCACCCAACGAAAGGCATTGCAACATATCTGATGTTCATCAGAGACAGTACAGAGTACAGCGACAAAATTGTACCACCAAATGAAGTCAAATTCTTGAATTCACCATGAATAATCGACAACTACAAAACAAACTCCTGGCTGGTGGGGGCAGCATCTCCTTATTCTGTAAATTCCAAGAAGAAGAGAAACATTCTAATCTAAACCTCAGATGGAGTTGCACTGAAGAAGCCCTTATTCATTCTCTTTTCTTCTCTGCGCCGCAACTCGCATATCTACACCTCGGCACACTATGTACACCAACAAATCCGCCCTCAAATCTAACAAAACCGCCTCCTCCCGCAATCTCGGAATAAATCGGAGAACATATACAACCAGCCAGATAGGTGAGGTGAGGTGAGGTGAGGTGAGGTGAGGTGAGATGAGATGCTATCTTGACCAGGGCCCTCCACCAAACTGCCTGAAACAAGCAGTGGAGGAAGAAGGATGGGTCATTCCTTGTGCCCATTGCAGATTGCTGTCTACCTGGCTGCTTGCCACATTATTCTGGTGGGTGTAACCATACATGTCTGGGGATGGAAGAACCATGTTCTCAGCAACACCAAGAGGAGCAACTAGATTCCTCCTTACTCCAAGGAGCAGCTGGTCAGAGCCCGGCGGGCATGAAGATACCTGCTGCTTGTACTGGGACAGGACGCTCAGAAGACTCCCGTCGCCGCCAGGCAGATCCTGGCCCAAAACGACGCCGTTTGATCCCATTCCAGACCAATCATTATGTGATGGTTGGTCCTCATCGGGGAACCAGCTGCGACTCCGATCCGCAGGCACGTGACCAGCAAAACTTTGCGGCTCGACCATAGGAAAGCTGTTCTGAGTACAGAGTGTTGCACTGGAATACATGTTGATGTTGTTCTCAACTTGCTGCGAGTAAAGTCCGCTGTGCCTCTCACCAAGCAACTGCATCTGCTCCTGGGCCAGACCAGATTGAGCTAGGTGTCCGTTTGTCATGGAATGCAAGCCCATAGACTGTTTCATGCCGTTCACATGTCCCAGGGGATAAGAGGGGACCATTCCGACACCCTTTGTGCCATTTAGGAGATGCTCACTGTTTAGCTGGTTGGTGCATGGTTGCAACAGAGATGCTGAATTGCTCATCGGCTGTGCAGCAGGAACACTGATTTGAGCTTGCTGTCTCCGTCTGTCATCTACCTCCAAGTCAATCATACAAGTTGCTGGCCCTCCAGAGAGATGATGTTTAAGCTGCAGGGCACCTGATTGTGCATACAGACCATTCCCCGGAGGGTGGTAAAAGGAATCCACAGGGCTTGCTGACTGCCATAATTCTTTCTCGCATTCTGCAGGCCCTTTTAGTTCAGGACCTTTCACATTATTTTGTCTGCTCAAACTACTATCAGAGGGCATCATTGTGATATTATCGGTCTCTCTTTGATCAAGAATCATGCCATTCATCTCTTTTTTATTGTCATGTCCAGTTGAGGCACTCGGGTAGCACATGTTCTTCAAGTCGTCAGTTCGCTCATCAAAACCGCCATGAACATGAATAGGAAAACCTATATAGCCAGTTTTCTTGCAATCTTGAACTAGCATATTTGGGCTGTTGGGGCTTTGAATAGGTGAGATCGTGTCGCTCATGACCTTGGGCTCCTGAGATTGCATATCTGGAATGTGATGGTCTCGAAGAGTTGTATCATTGCAGCTGGTGTCTTCCATATCATCATCTGCCATGCCTTGATCCCTCTGGGAGATTCCATTCCTACAGCTTATATCCACAGGGTCTTCATCTTGTGCGTCTGAGCTGCCGCCACTTTTAGCACTTGTGCTGCTGATCTTTTCAACTTCTTGATCTTGCTCGTCTGAGGTACCCTGACTCTGGGTAGGTATATTCGTGTTATTCATGTCCATAACATCTTGATCTGTCACGTTTGGGCCGTCATGAGAGTCAGTGGATGTACCTGTATCACTTGTATCATTGCCATCTTGATCTGTCGTGTTTGGGCTGTCATGAGAGTCTGTGGATGTATCAGTGGTATCACTTGTATCATTCGGATCTTCTTCATCTTCAACACGTGCGCTGCTATTATTCCCAGATTGCGGCACATCCTGAGGCGAGTGCTCTACCAGTTCTTCCTGTCCATCTGAGGTGCCACCATTTCGATAAGCACCATCTTTTCCAACTTCTGCGGTTCTGATACCTAACTGCTCTGCCTTCTCATAAAAAAATTAGAAGGCATATTGTTAGAAACTAATCATAACTTTTTAATGAATACATAATAAATAAGAAATACTTTGCAAATTTTCATGTTTATTACTCGGTGCCTAAACCAACTGTGCTGCATGATTACTAATACATTGCCATCATAAAATTGTATAATGACCCATTGGACAGCAATGTTTAGTAAGAAACCTGCTATTCTCGTGCACAATAGATGTACGGCTGTACCAAATACTATCAACAGCATGTCTTTTGAAGCAATCATCTACGTACAACCTAGCCCAGGATTTGTTAGAGATGCACGTGCAAGCAGTTTGACATCATGTGTGCTCGACCCATCTAAGCGAAAAATCCAGTTTAAGTGCTCAAAATGTTCTTCATATAAAAGTATAAGTGCTCAAAATGGTAAGGCATAACAAACCTTTTCCACCTCAGACATATTCCTTTCTGCAATTTCAAGGCACAGTGACCTCCTTAATTTCTCAGCAATCAACTTCTCTTCCCGGCGGGCCTTGAAAGCAGCAGGGAGTTCTTTACATGACAGAATGACCCTAGCATGGGTATAGTTTGACGTAAGAAAAGACCCATCGAAAGTAGAAACAAACAAAATTAAGATATTATTACTGACCAATGATCGTGCAGTTTCTGTTTCTCATCCTCCATCAGTGTCTCATATGGTTTCACATGAAAGTTATCAATATCACCAATAACACCAACAAGATGTCTTGTCTGAATGCCGTCACCAGATTGTTTCATTCTCTTAACAAGATCATGTTGAGCCCTGCTGACCTGAAAAATAGGCACACCAAAGTAAATCTGTGATTCCAGATCAGCATAATGTCAGATTTGCTGGTAGGCACATCCAACAATATGGCATCTTTGTAAGGGGAACATGATATATAACTGTCGGCTGTGGCTAATGGATGCAACAACAAAAAAATCAACATATTGTCCTCTAGGAAAAGATTTCAGAAAACTGGATTTATGTCAGATCAAACAGCTACTTTAGTCCTAAATGAATTCGACGCTACTGGGTTGAGCAAGCAAATTAAAGCTTGACACTGCATTAGAAACAGAAGTGATATATGATTGGTTATATTATGTTAAGAAGAACTGCAATGGCTCGGACTTTATTTACGTTTCCACTCCAGCATAGCGGAAGCAAAAAATTATTCTAAGCACCAAAAAGTTTACCTTAATATATGACATATACTTTGTGACGTCACCGTTTCGTACAACCTTCATGGGTATTGCATTCTTAGGAGCATTAGAAAATATGACATTTTCTCCGGATGACTGCCGGTCCCCTCGTCGCTGTTTAGCAAGGTTATCCCTACACGAGATAAGCAATAATAGGCTTCAAGTGAGAATAATCCAAAACACATGAGCTTTTCCTTTTGTAAGAGCCAATGGGAAGCAGTTGAACTATTAGTAGCAACTAACGACGTATCACCAGGGTATTTGAACTAGTAACAATATATGAGATATATATTTCACAACATAAGAAAAAAGGAAGTGCCAATCCAATGATAACTCCTAAAGGCTAGGTGGTGAGCCAGAACCTTAACGACTAAAAAGGAGCTCGAAAAGTTAGATGTTTAAAAAGAAACTTGCTTAAATCTCAATGAATCATCAAACTATTCAAGGGTTACCAGGAGCATCAAGTAGTGTGTGTGTATTCCACGAGTGGGTCATTTTGGGGAAGAACGAGCAACTACCAATAGATGTAGAAGCGAGAGCATTGAATAAATAAAATCTGAGGGAGAGAGAATAACCTGAACAAGCTTTTTGGATTGTCACAAGTTAACCATTTGTCCCTCCACCTCGTGACGGTCTCAGTCATGCTGCATAGTTAGGGTGTTATCGCGAATTGCAGTGCAATATGAGCAGAATGGAGTAGATTATTAGCATTCTGACATACTCGGAGTGGTAGTTCTTCAACTGTGCATGATATGCCTTCTTATCAGCTCTGATTTGCTGCTCCTTGTTAATGACAGCATCTGGATGAAGATCACCACAGCAAAGAGCAGAGGACCTGGAGTGCAACAGAAGGTAATGAGCGCTCATATCCAACAGAAATTGTGAAGTAAAAGTTGCAGCATGTGACCTTCCTTTGTTGAAGGAACAATTTGCTTTAACAATAATAGCCCAGGCACAATGATTGCATGATACCAGTCATAACCTTAACTTTAAAAACATATGCAAGCCAACTAAGTAAAGTTGTCACATCTCAAAAAATAAAATAAAAGTTGTATGTTGCACTGATAGTGGTGGAGCAGAAAAATTCAGTGTTGGTCACATCTATGAGCCAGGTAAGAGGGTTTTCAGATGGAAGAAAGAAGTGGCAATTCCAGTCTTGACTGAAACTGGTGGTCATCATGATTAAGTAAAAAGTATATTGGACAAGACGCGTGGAATATAAAAAAGATAGCAACCCTCAGTCTTTACCACCAACAGCCATTGATATTGATATATAAAATGGTAATGTAAGCAGCAAACTGAATACAGCATAATAACCAACAATGCAGAAAAGGATACAATGAGCAATTGTTAGTTCCTAACACTTATCAGTCGCTGGTAAAAGGACCCCTTGGTAAAAATACCAAACTGAAGATGCAGTCATCAGTCAAGTAAAAAAGTAGTACTAGGTGGGAAGGAGTACTTGCCAGGTTACAAGGGGGTTCCCGAAGTGGTGATTTTCCCCCGTGAGCAAATCCTGGACCGCTTCCTCTGCGTCGGAGCCGGCCGGAAGAAAGCGAGCAAGAAACCTCCTGTCGGCCTCCGTTAGGCAGGCGTCCCACACCTACCATACCAAAATAGCACCTGAACCTCCCTCCCTCACAATCCATCCATCCATCCATATACACTTGACAAGGAGAGGGGGAGTCGTACCTCGTAGGAGAGCAGGCCTCCGAGGAGATGGAGGTCGCCGAGGGAGAAAATCCGCCTGGGGACGGGGGCGACGTCGGCGAGGGCGAGGCGGGTGCGGGCGCCTCGGGGCGGGGAGTCGACGAAGGGGGCGAGGTGGCGCCAGGGGATGCCGATCTGGTCGTCGGCGGGGAGGGCCCGCCTGGAGCGGTCATCCCAGCGGAGGTGGATGTGGGAGCTGAGGGTCAGCAGCGGGGAGCGGGGCGCCTGCTCGGCCCTCGGCCGCTTGCTAGATCGATGGTGGTTGGGCGGCGGCGGGTTGGGGGGGCGCTTCCTCGGCTGGCCGGCCGACATCTGACCCGTCGCGGGGCGGCGGCGGCGGCGGCGGCGGTGGGGAGTCGACGGCGGGGGGAGGGGGTGAGGACGAGCAAGGGTTGGACTGGATCCCCTCCCTCCGCTGCCAAACCCAAAGCCAAAGCCAAAAGGATGAGGAGGGATTAGCCGCCGTCCGATAAGATCCAACATCCAACATCCAACTAACCCCCTCTCTTTTCTTTTCTTTTCTTTTCTTAACCTAGAAGATACTACTAGGGTGTCCTATGTGTATCCCTCTAGGATACTCCATGCAGAAGCTCAAAAAGGACATTGTTGTTGCTCGGATTAATTCCTCGAGAAAAAAAACTAGTAACATATTCTATGTATTATTTACTCAAAATATGTATGCACCAAACCTAATCCAAATCGTTTTTGCAAAACTGCCAAACGAGCTGGAGGATGCCGCTCGGTTTCATCCGACGCGCGTGATTCGTTATAGGCAACGGAGTCAAACGTTGCAGCGCCCCGATCGTGTGTTGTGTCAGTTGCTGCCGTGCGGGCCCTCTACCACTCCCCCCTCGAACCTCTCCCACGTTCTTAATCTGATATATGAACCTTGATATGAATCACTCGATAGATCATGGATACAAGGAATTCAATCACGGGTACAAGTTTCTATCAGCAAGAAAGGGGATCGGGGAAGCTAGAGCCAGGAGGTGGAAGAGGGGGAAGCGCCCAACGGCGGCCAGTTCGGGTTTCAGTTATTCGATGCCTCTCCACGAAGATGAATCGCGCATGTATCTTCACTTCCTCACCCGTGATCTGCTCATGTGTTAAATGGGTTGGGCTTTGTCCCCTGCTTGGGCCGGTTGGGTCGTCCTTGGGCTAATGACATACCCCCCTTGCCCACATTATAGGATAATCGACAGCTGTAAACTGGTGGTGATCCATAGCAACACCATCTAGGTAGACCTTGGGTAAAGGAAAATCATGGAGGCGTATCTGAACGTTAAAGCGGGTCGCCAAACGAGTGGCGCAAATACCTTCATGTATTTTACCCTTAGATTTATTAATATGGAGGCGGCGCGCCACAATAGCTCCCAAGCTATAAGTGTTGTCGGCCTCTAGTGCACGACGCAAAACAACAAGGTCTGGTGAACTAAGTGCACCCACCTTCTCTCTAGCTAGCAAGCATTTTTGTAATGAAAAAGGCAAAATAACGAATAGCAGGAAAATGCAAGCCAGTAGCAGTGATACCCGACACCCCTCTCTCATCACCCACTGTAAGAGTGCGGTAAAAGCTTTCATACTCCACGGGTCTGGGCTCTGCCAAATTACCATCAGTAGGAAGCAAGCATATTTCGCAAAGGTATTAATGACAAACACCATTCACTTGGAATTGTTTCTTCGGAAAGTGCACCGTATGCTCATTACCATTGATATGAAAAGTGACCTTACTTTTATTGCAATCAATAACAGCCCGTGCAGTATTCAAGAAGGGTCTACCAAGGATAATCGACATGTTGTCGTCCTCGGGTATCTCAAGTATAACAAAGTGAGTCAAAATAGTAACATTAGCAACAACAACGGGCACATCCTCACAGATACCGATAGGTATGGCAAAGATATTTCACTAGGTCTGAGTTTATTCAAATCAAGTCTTTTATATAAAGAGAAAGGCATAACACTAACACCAGCTCCTAAATCACATAAAGCAGTTTTCACATAATTCCTTTTGAAGGAGCAAGGTATAGTTGGTATTCTTGTGTCTCCAAGTTTTTTAGGTACTCCATCCTTAAAAGTATAATTAGCAAGCATGGTGGAGATTTCAGCTTATGATATTTTTTCTCTTATTGGTGATGATGTCTTTCATGTACTTTGCATAAGGAGGCATTTTCAGGATATCAGTCAAGCGAGTACGCAACAAGACTGGCCTCAGCATTTCAGCAAAGCGTTCAAATTCTTCACCGTCTTTCTTTTTAGTAGATTTGGGTGGAAAAGGCATAGGTTTTTAAACCCACGGTTCTATTTCTTTACCGTGTTTCCTAGCCACAAAGTCTCTTTTATCATATCTTTTATTCTTAGGTTGTGGGTTATCAAGATCAGCTGGTGGTTCTACTTCAACATCATTATCTGGTTCCTTTTCAGTGTTAGGTTGAATGTCATTATGAACATCAGCATTATCCTTTTCATCATCACTAGGTGATTGTTCATTACCAAATTGAGTTTCAGCATCAGATACAGAAACATCATTATCATTGTCAGGAGGTTTTTCTACTTCAGGTTCACTAGTAGCATGCAAAGTCCTATCATTTTTCTTTTTCTTTTTCTTTTTAGAGGGATTAGGTGCAGTGGTGTTATTTCTTTGTGAATCATTTTCAATTATTTTGGGGTGTCTGATACGTCTCCAATGTATCTACTTTTCCAAACACTTTTGCCCTTGTTTTGGACTATAACTTGCATTATTTGAATGGAACTAACTCGGACTGACGTTGTTTTCAGCAGAATTGCCATGGTGTTATTTTTGTGCAGAAATAAAAAGTTCTCGGAATGACATGAAAATCCACGGAGAATTATTTTGGAAAATGTAAAAAATATATGCGGAAAGATCCAGACCAAGGGGCCCACACCCTGTCCACGAGGGAGGGGGCGCGCCCCCTGCCTCGTGGGCCCCTGACACTCCACCGACGTATCTCCGGATCCCATATATTCACTTTCGGGGAGAGAAAAAAACAGAGAGGAAGAATTATCGTGTTTTACGATACGGAGCCGCCGCCAAGCCCTAATCTCTCTCGGGAGGGCTGATCTGGAGTCCATTCGAGGCTCCGGAGTGTGGAGATCGTCGCCATCGTCATCATCAACCTTCCTCCATCACCAATTCCATGATGCTCACCGCCGTGCGCGAGTAATTCCATCGTAGGCTTGTTGGACGGTGATGGGTTGGATGAGATTTACCATGTAATCGAGTTAGTTTTGTTAGGGTTTGATCCCTAGTATCCACTATGTTCTGAGATTGATGTTGCTATGACTTTGCTATGCTTAATGCTTGCCACTAGGGCCCGAGTGCCATGATTTCAGATCTGAACCTATTATGCTTTATGATGTCATCATTTTTTTCAAGGGATAATGCTCTAATAATGATGGTCATCACACTTCTATTTACTTACAACTCGATATTACAACTCGATACTAGAACAAAAATATGACTCTATATGAATGCCTCCGGCGGTGTATCGGGATGTGCAATGATCTAGCGTAGCAATGACATAAAAAAACGGACAAGCCATGGAAACATCATGCTAGCTATCTTACGATCATGCAAGGCAATATGGCAATGATGGTGCGTGTCATAATAAACGAAACGGTGGAGTTACATGGCAATATATCTCGGAGTGGCTATGGAAATGCCATAATAGGTAGGTATGGTGGCTGTTTTGAGGAAGGTATATGATGGGTGTATGGTACCGGCGAAAGTTGCGCGGTACAAGAGAGGCTAGCAATGGTGGAAGGGTGAGAGTGCGTATAATCCATGGACTCAACATTAGTCATAAAGAACTCACATACTTATTGCAAAAATTTATTAGCCATCGAAACCAAGTACTACACGCATGCTCCTAGGGGGGAGGTTGGTAGGATTTAACCATCGCGCGCCCCCGACCTCCACACAAAGGATGACACTCAATAAATAAATCATGCTCCAACTTCGTCACATAACGGTTCACCATACGTGCATGCTACGGGAATCACAAACCTCAACACAAGTATTTCTACAATCCACAACTACCCACTAGCATGACTCTAATATCACCATCTTTATATCGCAAAACTATTGCAAGGAATCAAACATATCATATTCAGCGATCTACAAGTTTATGTAGGATTTTATGACTAACCATGTGAATGACCAATTCCTGTCAACTCTCTAAATAGATATAAGTGAAGCAAGAGAGTTTTAATTCTTTCTACAAAATTTATGCCCACGCTCTAACAATTATAAGTGAAGCAAAAGAGCATTCTACAAATGGCGGTTTTCTATGTGAAGAGAAACAGGCAATCCAGACTTCAAATGATGTAAGTGAAGCACATGCAGTATTCTATAAAGCCATACTCAAAAGATATAAATGAAGTGCAAAGAGCATTCTATAAATCAACCAAGGACTATATCATACCATCATGGTGCATTTATTAAAAGGAAAAATAGAAAGCACACGATGCTCCAAGAGTTGCATATATCACATGAATGAAACGAATCCGAAAACATACCGATACTTGTTGAAGAAAGAGGGGATGCCTTTCGGGGCATCCCCAAGCTTAGACGCTTGAGTCTCCTTGAATATTTACTTGGGGTGCCTTGGGCATCCCCAAGCTTGAGCTCTTGCCTCTCCTTCTTCTCCTCACATCGAGACCTCCTCGATCTTCGAACACTTCATCCACAAAAAAACTTCAACAGAAAACTCGGTAAGATCCGTTAGTATAATAAAGCAAATCACTACTCTAAGTACTGTTGCAAACCAATTCATATTTTGTTTTTGAATTGTATCTACTGTAATATAACTTTTCCATGGCTTAATCCACTGATATAAATTGATAGTTTCATCAAAACAAGCAAACTATGCATCAAAAACAAAATTTCTCTAAAACAGAACAATCTGTAATAATCTGAACATTCACCATACTTCTGATACTTGAAAAATTCTGCCAAAATTAGGAAAAATCAACAATTTGTATAAAAAGACAGTGCAAAAAGTTTCAGAACCATTTGACGTTCCAGCAAAAAATGTAAAATCGCGCACTACAGCCAAAGTTTCTGTCCTGCACCGCACAAACCAACAAGCATTGTAAACATCCTAAAGGCAAACCTTGGCACATTATTTTTATAATACAATGGAATTGTACAAGGGGATAATTATTTTTGATGAAAAGTTTCTGTAATTCAAGATTTGGAAAGTTTCCATGGGCATGAACAAAGTTCAAGGAGCTCCCCCATTTCAACGGTGCTCATCCTTCTTACTTTCACTTTTCTTTTTGAAAAAGTTTTAGGTTCCCCTCTTTATTTTTTTGTTTTTGAACTTTATAAAAGCACACAACAGAAATAAATGACTCTCTAAAACTTCCGGGTTGTCTCCCTGGCAACGCTTTCTTTAAAGCCATTAAGCTAGGCATATAGTGCTCAAGTAATGGATCCACCCGGATCCCAATGTATATCAAAGCCAATTTTAATTAACAATGATTTGACATTTAGTAGTGAGCAAAAAGTGATATGTGTCATGCAAGAACGAAGTCTAACTCTCTTACTATGCATAGGCATGTCATACAAGAACAATTCATGCACATTAAGTAAAGGCCAATGCATAGTATAAGCAGTTTCTTGCAATTTTATCGTGTTGGAAACATAGAGAGGCGGAGATCCAGTTCCTCTCTCATAATAATTGCAAGTAGGAGCAGCAAGCACATGCATATTATATTCATCAAAATCATCATGTGTAACGGAAAAAGGCAACCCATCAATATAATCCTTAATAAGTGCAAACTTCTCCGATATAGTGTAGTTTGGAGAATTCAAAAAGATAATAGGACTATCATGTGTGGGGGCAATAGCAACTATCTCATGTTTAACATAAGGAACTATAGCAAGTTCATCTCCATAAACATAATTCATATTGGCATCTTGGCCACAAGCATAACAAGCATCATCAAAAAGGGATATTTCAAAACAATCAACAAGATCATAGCAATCATCATAACATTCATCCTTCGGTAAGCACGAAGGGAAATTAAACAATGTATGGGCTAAAGAGTTACTCTCATTAGAAGGTGGGCACGGGTGATCAATCCGCTCTTCCTCCTTTTGTTCTTCGCTCTCCTCCTCATCTTTTTCATCCAATGAGCTCACAATGTCATTAATTTCTTCTTCCATAGACTCCTACAAAATATTAGTCTCTTCTTGGACAACGGATACCTTCTCAATAAACGCATCAATATTGGAGTTATATTCATAATTCAAATAGCAATATTTCAATATAGCAAGATTTTCAGGCCTAGAAACATCATCATCAAAAGCATCATTCTTTTTAAATAGAGATTCAATTTCATAAGCACCCTTAAAAGCAACGAATTCTTCTATTTGTTCCACATCATAATAATCATATATACCATTAGCATAAGAAGTTAAGGTTTCATTATCATTAAATTTGCATTAAAAGGGAAGGTGTGGAGCCTTCATCCTAGAGCAACAAGTATAATCATATCTCAAGCATAGTTGCCGAGCATACCAATGCAACAAATGAATTTGATCCCATAATAGTTTCCCTTTTTGTGTCAAGCGATAATCCCTAAAGTATTCACGTCGATCCAACGTTACTCCCATTAGATAGTTGAATGGGGTTTTCTCAGAATTATCAAAGTAGTATAATATCTTTCACATAATTTGCATCGAGGGTTTTAGGAGGTTCCCCATCTCCATGAGTAGCAAGTACACCTAAGTTTTTTGGTATTTCGTGTTCCATATCCATAACTAAAGATAGAGAACAACTTAGAACAACAAATAAAATCTACTTAGTGATAAAGCAAACAAGCACACACGAGAATATTCACCCCACGCTATTGCTCCCAGGCAACGACGCCAGAAAAAGGTCTTGATAACCCACAAGTGTAGGGGATCAGTTGTAGCCTTTTTCGATAAGTAAGAGTGTCGAACCCAATGAGGAGCTAAAGGTAGAACAAATATTCCCTCAAGTTCTATTGACCACCGATACAACTCTACGCACGCTTGACGTTTACTTTACCTAGAACAAGTACGAAACTAGAAGTAGTTTGTAGGTTTTATTGGATAGGTTTGCAAGAATATAAAGAACACGCAAATATAAACTAGGGGCGGTTAAGATAAAGTTAATGATAGCGAGTGTGGAAAAGTGGTGGTAGGAGTTGCGAAATTGCCCCTAAGCAATTGACTACGTTACTAGACTGGTAGCAAGTTTTATGTGGGAGAGGCCACTGCTAGCATGTCATCCCTTACTTGGAATTCTATGCACTTATGATTGGAACTATTAGCAAGCATCCACAACTCCTAACGTTCATTAAGGTAAAACCCAACCATAGCATTATGATATATTGGTCCCCCTTCAATCCCGTATGCATTAATTTCTACGCTAGGTTGAAGTTTCTGTCACTCTTGCCCTCCAATACGTAGTCCTATCAACATACAACTAACCCTATGGTGTGATCCACACGCGCGCTCATATGATGGGCACCAAAGGACAACAACATAACCACAAGCAATTTAAATCAATCATAGCAATTCACCAATCACCGATAGGACAACGATAATCTACTCAGACATCATAGGATGGCAACACATCATTGGATAATAATATGAAGCATAAAGCACCATGTTCAAGTAGAGGGTACAGCGGGTTGCGGGAGAGTGGACCGTTGTAGATAGATGGGGGAAGGTGATGGAGATGTTGGTGAAGATGATGGAGGTGTTGGTGTAGATCGTCGTCACACGATGATGGCCCCGGTGGCACTCTGGTGCCACCGGAAGCAAGGGGGAGAGAGCCCCCCTCATTCTTCTTCTTCCTTGACCTTCTCCCTAGGTGGGAGAAGGATTTTGATGCGGAGCATCCCAAGGTCATCCCCATGGACCTACCATCGACTCACCAAGTGCCCAAAGGACCTATGACACGAGCACGTGCAAGAGCTCTCGAAGCCGAGGTGAACTCACTCCTTTATCAATTCCCTCTCGAGTCGCATGGGACATGGCTTCTACCCTCATTAGGAACTCTATGCATACTCAGGTACTTGGATGAAGGCCACGTGACAGCTCTGCACAGTGGACAAGGTGGCGGGATCGACAAGTGCTTGGAACAAGAAGAAGTGTGGCTGAAGACGCTACAGGCACCGGGCGTTCGGCCCATACCGGACGACCTGTCACCTCCAGGCACCGGACGTCCGACGATCACCGGACGACCGGCGACTCCCAGACAACCGAACGACCGGAAGCCATCGGACGTCCATGACACCGACCACAAAACGTAAATAGCGGAAATCCGAGGATTACCGGACGTCCGGTCCCTCCCGAGCCACCGGACGTCCGGTGACCCAGCGGACGTCCGACCCGACGGTGTCATACCATGTAATATATACTCGTTGACTTCCTTCATGCTAGGTAGCTTTGTGATAGCTCATTTTAGACCTGAGTGGTTCCTCTCCTACGAGACTGCGACCTCTTCGGAGAAGATCCACCGGATTCAAGACCTCCTTCACGAAGAAGAACCTCAAGACCTCCTCACGGAGATGACTACCGCCACTTGTATCGTCTTTAGTTGATTGTGTATCATGTATCGCACTTTGTGTACCCGGATCTAGCATTTGTGTGACCTAAATGTGTTGATTTGAGTGTTTTCTTCTTGTCCCTCTTGTGTTTTCCCTCATGCCTCACGTGTTCATCCTTGGGATCCCTCCTTTTTGTGAAAGATCGGCCATCTAGGGTTCCACCCTACATCATTATGGTATCAAGAGCATAGGTTTCTCATGAAATTGGAGCCCCTACCCGTGTTTTCTAGCTTGTTTTTGTTGTGTTCTTCCCAATTTCGAAAATTCCCCACCAAAAATAGCCCCCAATTTTTTTTGTGATCTGTTGATTTGGCGAGATTTTGTTGAATGTGTTCCATGGATTTGCTGTGCCACGAGTGGATCTAGCTTTTCCCAACCTTTTCACCATTTTTCTTCCGCAATTTCGGCCAAGTTTGACCAATTTGTCCACGGACTCTCGAACCCTAGCCCAGACCTACCGGACGACCGATGATTTACCGCACGTCCGGAACCCTGCGAAGCACCGAACGTCCATGAACCGCCGGACGACCGGCACCACATATACAGAAACTATCTCTGGATTTCCGAGACTTACCGGACGTCCGGCGACCGGACGACCAGCAACCTACCGGACGTCCGACGAACCCTGACGAAGCTGAATTTCTTCAGTTTTGTTCCACCTTCCGCAACCATTTACCCTTCATACACCCATATATACCATACCAACACCACCATTGCCTAACCAAAATCACTACGGTATCACCTCTTTGTGTCTTGGATCATTTGAGTTGTGGTTTTCCCGTTTCCTTGTGTGTTTCGGCTATCTTGGAATGGAGCGACATCGACGAGACCACCTCTCAACCTCGACAAGGACGGTAACATCGACGACGCTTTGTCATTCTACCTTGCAATTGCTTTGTCACCCCTATAGACCATTTTTGCGTAGCTTTCCCATCGAGACTAGCCATTTGAGTATTGCCGGGCCACGACACTTGTGCACATTAGTGATAGTTATAGATATTGCATACTTGATACGTCCAAAACGTATCTATAATTTCTGCTTGCTCCATGCCACTTTTGGGTGATATTGCTATGATATTTATACACTTCCATACACTTTTGATCATATTTGGACTAACCTACTAATCCAGTGCACCCCAGTGCCAGTTTCTGTTTTCGGCTGTTTTTGTATTTCAGGTTTTCACATTACGAGAACTGTCAGGAAAAATCCAGAAAAATTATATAAAAAATCAGCGTTCCGGAACCTACCTTGCGCCCGAAGTACAGCCCGGGGGGGGGGGGCACCAGGGCCCCAGGCGCCCTGGCGGCGCGCCCCCCTGGGCCACGCCGGGGGGCGCCTGGGCCCCCCGAGCCCCGTCTGGTGCCCCCCTTTGGCATATATTTAGAGCGTCCTTCGAAACCCTCAGGACGGAAACTCTTTTTCGCGATCTCATCTCTGTTCCGTCGCCGCCGCCGCTTCCAAGATTGGGAGCACCGGGAGAACTCTTCCCGGCACCCTGCCGGAGGGGAGGATCACCATCGGGAGCCTCTCCACCACCATGGACGCCTCCCGGATGAGTTGTGAGTAGTCTCCCTTGGACCATGAGTCCATGACCAGTAGTTATGTGATGTTCTCCTCCCGTTCTTGTGCTTCACTAATTAGTCCTCGTGAGCTGCCCTACATGATCGAGGCACATATGTAATCCTTATGCTGTTGCTATGATGAGTTTGCTGGGATCCGATGGATTATGAGATTATGTTCAGATTGTGATTGAGTAATATATTTGATCTACCTCTTTTATATTTATGTTCATAAGTAATTCTTGCATGTTCTCCGTTGTTATTTATTGCTTTGGCCAAGTAATACGTAGTGACTCCAAGAGGGAACGTTATGCTCGATTGTGGGTTCATGCCCCTCGATGACTAGCTTGAGTGACAGAAACATGAGTCTAGGGGATGTGCTGTTGCCACAAGGGGGAAAACAACGGTGCTTGTGCCCGCGGGTGCAAGGATTGTTTACTTTACGCAAAGTTCTTTTAATGCAGTTGTCTGTTGCTTTGAGTTTACACTATGGGTGGGGCTCGCAACTTAAGACCAGCGAGATGTTCTGGATAGATATCTCAAGGTGGATGATTAGTAGTAGATATTGATGGATTTCGGTCTACTTACTTTGGCGTACCGCCCATGCTTTGAACCTCAACCTTTCTTGCAATGTAGTCAGCATTGGTTTGCGTTCGTGGTCCTGTCAATTGCCCAGCTGTAATTCGTTTACCTCACATAGCTGTTTTATCGTCTTTTGGGATAGAGACATCACTAGTGAACATCATGAGACTCCGGTCCATATTACCATCATTGATCACATCCGCTATTTACTTTTCGCTTTTACTTACTATTGCAAACATTATCTATCACTACTATCATTTGCGTTTAATCCTTTGTGAACTACAAGGCCGGAGGGATTGACGACCTCTCTGTACTCGTTGGGAGCAAAGTTATTTGTATCTGTGTGCAGGTCCACGTTGATTGCTAATATCCGGCGCCGTTAGAAGTTGACACCTACTTGTTGAACCTAGGAGTCTCTGGGGATTCGATCCTTGGCATCTTTGCTAAGGGAAAAACTTCCACAACACTGCATCTCACACCTTCCACTTGGGGTAACCAACGAGGGGTTAGAGGCCCATCAAGGAGTTTTTCTGGCGCCGTTGCCGGGGACTCCACTCTTCAGGATAGGGGAGTTGCATGCTATCTTTTACCTTTGCTTTTAGTCTTGTTAGTTTACCTTTCAGTTTTTGCTTTAGTACCTTTTATTGAAAATCACAAAAATAGTTATCTTGCTTGCTTGCTACTATGGGTTCCACCGAGAACACCAAGTTGTGTGACTTCACTAGTCACAACAACGATGACTTTATCAGCACACCTATCACCACACCTGCCAGTTCAGCACCTTCATATGAAATTAAACCTGCTTTACTGAACTTAGTCATGAAAGATCAATTCTCCGGTGCTGGAGATGATGCTGCTTTACACTTGAACAACTTTGTTGAACTTTGTGATATTTCAAAAGTACCAAGAAATAGATGGTAATATTGTTAAGCTTAAGCTTTTTCCTTTCTCCTTGAGAGGAGGAGCTAAAATTTGGTTTCAGTCTTTGCCTAGAAATAGCATAGATTCATGGGACAAGTGCAAAGATGCTTTTATCGGAAAATACTATCCACCTGCTAAAATTATCCAACTTAGAAGTAACATAATGAATTTTAAACAATTGGATAATGAACACGTTGCCCAAGCTTGGGAACGTATGAAATCTCTTATCAAGAACTGCCCTACTCAGGGTTTGACTACTTGGATGGTTATCCAAACTTTTTATGCAGGCTTGAACTTTACCTCGCGGAACTTGTTAGATTCGGCCGCGGGAGGAACTTTTATGTCAACTACACTTGGTGCTACCACAAAACTTCTCGATGAGATGATGACCAACTATTCCCAATGGCACACCGAACGCGCTCCAACAGGTAGGAAGGTAAACTCTGTCGAGGAGATTTCCTCCCTTAATGAAAAAGTTGACTTGATCATGTCTCTACTTTCGAAGCAATCTTCTGTTGATCCTCGCAATGTTCCTTTAAATTCTTTGATTGCTCAAGAACAAGTAGATGTGAACTTTATCTCTAGAAACAATGCTTATAGGAGTAACTTTGGTAACAATCCTAGACCGTTCCCCTCTAATTCTTATGGGAACAACAATGCTTATCCTATCACCAAGAACTCCACTACTGAACTAGAAACTATGCTTAAAGATTTCATCACTACCCAAAAAGCCTTTAATAAGAGTGTAGAAGAAAAACTAAACAAACTAGGTGATCTTTCTTTTAAGGTAGACCATTTAGCCAATGAGGTAAAATTGCTAAAAATTAAAACTTCTCCTCTTGAGGAGAGGGAAGTCACTCCTATAAATGCTATTCAAGTGCGAATTAATTAAAACATTAGGATGATGGCTAAACTTAAAGAGAGATGGGCTAGAGAAAGGGAGGAAGAAGATAGAATTAAGAGCCTTCCTACCCACCACACTGTTGCTACTATCCAAGTTGTTGAGGATGTCCAAACTCTTAGCACCCAATGTACTCCTGGTCCCATTGGACCTATTAATGGTGATGCTATGACTATAGAAACTACCAAACAAGTGAACCTAAAGGACAACACTACCACCTTACTTGATGCTAATGACCTTGATTTTGATAATTGCACTCTTACCGAAGTTATTGATTTCCTTCACAAGATGTCTAGAGACCCCCGCACTAGCACGCTTAATCTTGCCTTCACAGAGCATATCACTAATGCTCTCATCAAAGCTAGGGAGGAGAAACTTAGAGTAGAAGCCTCCATACCTAGAAAGCTAGAAGATGGTTGGGATCCTATGATAAAAATTAAATTGAATGACTTCTCTTGTTATGCATTATGTGATGTTGGTGCTAGTACCTCTGTTAGGCCCAAAAGAATATATGATATGCTTAAATTGAAACCTTATGATTCTTGTTCTTTTGGTGTTCGTCTCGTTGATTCTTCCATAAAGAAACCTTTGGGGAGGATCGACGATGTTCTTATCGTTGTCAATGATAATTATGTTCCCGTTGATTTCACTATTATGGATATTGAATGTGATCCTTAATGTCCAATTATTTTGGGACGTCCCTTTTTACGCACCGTTGGTGCTATCATTGACATGAAAGAGGGTAATATAAAATTTCAGTTTCCTCTCAAGAAAGGGATGGAACACTTCCCTCGTAAGAAGATCAAGTTACCTTTTGAGTCCGTTGTACGGGCTAGCTATTCTTTTACTCTTGATAAAACTTGATCTATATGCATTATGCCTAGCTTAAAGGCATAAAAGAAAGCGCTTTTGGGAGGCAGCCCACATGAATAAATTTTTTATTTTGCTTTTGTTGTGTCTTGATGTTGTTTACTACAGTAGCATCATCATTGTATCTTTGCTTTTCATATTTGTGCCAAGTATAGCCTCTGATTGCTAGAAAGTTCAAAAGTTGTGAGGTGCTGTCCAGGAAACAGATTCTGTCCTTGGATAGAAAAATTCGTATAAAATCACCAGATCATCTTTTTGGTCTGAATTGTTTCGACAGCGTTCTCTATATAATTGTCTTTCGTGCATCTGTTATGAGTTTTTTTATTTGAGTTGCAGAAGTACCCCGAACAAATCATTTACTACCTGCTGTTTTGTTTTTCACAGATTCTGTCCTGTTTTGCCTTTCCTTCATTTTGCAAATCAAGAGCTTGCTTTTTCTTTGCAAAAACCTTTTGGCAATCTTGAGAAACAGTAGAACTTCAAGAATATCTTTATTTCCAGCAAGGAACAATTATTTTATTAAGGGTACTAACCTCGCTAATCAGATTATAATGAGTTATGTATGAAGGGAGTTTTCAAGTGTGCGAGGGAAGATGATAAAAAGATTCAGGAGTGTCAAGCGCTCAAGCTTGGGGATGCCCCCGTGCACCCCCAAGAAATATTCAAGGAGACTCAAGCGTCTAAGCTTGGGGATGCCCCCGTGCATCCCCTTCTCCATCAACATTATCAGTTCATCTTTCGTTCCGCTATATTTTTATCACTTCATGTGTTATGTGCTATGCTTGGAGCGTCTTGCTTTTAGTTTTCTTTTTAGTTTTTTCATAACGAGTCGGAACTCAGCTTTCTTTTTGTGGGAGAGAAACACGCTCCACTTCTACCTAGAACATAACATAGAATTTTCATGTCTATCTTTGCTGTGTGTGTTCTTTGTCTTTT
Source organism: Secale cereale (assembly GCA_902687465.1). Classification (NCBI taxonomy): domain Eukaryota; kingdom Viridiplantae; phylum Streptophyta; class Magnoliopsida; order Poales; family Poaceae; genus Secale; species Secale cereale. The sequence continues at coordinate 1,272,570 of LR738716.1, forward strand.
AATAGCTACTATCATGCTCAGCTCTTAGTATTCATGCTTATCTTTTCAAAGAGCTTTTGTTTAGTTGGTTGCTTGAACTCTCTTTAATTATCATGCTTATCGTATTAAGAGAGTTTGCTTCCGTTGCATTGGTTAATATGTCTATGATAAAGATGCTACGTGCATAATGGCGCTTAGTAGTTCAGGTTTTCTTATGGTTAGTCTCAAATAGCTGGGGGATTCCCAATGTGTTATTGGAGTACCAACTTGATTTGTTTGCCTATGATGTGGTATGGTTTAGTAATATCTTCCTTCAAGAATTTATTTTGATTGACTTGGCGTATGCTCACGCATATTTAAGACTGTAAAGAAAGTCTGTCAAGCCTTGATGATCTTTTATTTCTGAGTAGCGATATAACTACCATGCCTGATTCAATGTTGCTTTGTCGCTCTGCATGATTATGACCATCATTACTCTCTTAGTTGGTCGCTCCCAGTCTTTTGCTAACCTCCACCTGTACTAAGCGGACTAACTTTGCAATACATAGCTCATGGGAAAGTAGCTTTAAAACTATTGTGGTAAAGAATATGTTGCTTATGTATCTTATTTCTTATAAGTTGCTTGCTGAGCGGTAACCATGTTTCTGGGGACGCCATCAACTGTCACACTTTTGTTGAAAATCATGTGAGTTGCTATGCATGTTCGTCTTGTCTGAAGTAAGGGTGATTTGCCATGGGTTGAATGAGTATGCATATTGTTAGAGAAGAACATTGGGCCGCCAACCAAAGCCATGTATCATGGTGGAAGTTTTAGCTTGGACATTAATCCTCAATCTCTTATGAGAATATGCTTATGCATTAAAGAGGAGTCCATCATCTATTTTCTATGTTGTCCCAGTATGGATGTCCTCAAGTTGAGATCTATCAAAAACGAGAAATCAAATGTGATTTATCTCCTTGGACCTTTGTACAGGTGGCATAGAGGTACCCCTTTGTGACACTTGGTTGAAACATATGTAATGCAATGATAACCCATGGAAATCCGAGCTAATTAGGACAAGGTGCGAGCACTATTGGTATTCGATGCATGAGGCTTGCAACTTATAGGATGTCTTATGCATGACACATATGAAGTACTACTACCGTTGACAAAATTGCTTCTATGTTTTCAAAATAAAAAAAGCTCTAGCACATAACCATTCTTTTACTTTTATGTTGAGTCTCCACCTTCTTTCTTCAAGCACCAACTACTGAGAGCATGATTGTCATTCTAAGTGTAATGTGCATTGTTCCAAAGTAGCATTGTCTTTTGCATGATTGTGATATCGTTTATTTTGAAATCATTGTATCTAGTCATCACTTAAACCTTGAAGGTGCCCCTGCATTTATGTTTTGCTTCACTAAAGGGGGCAAGCTAGATATCACTTTATCATATTTGCACATCATGTTCATTGCAAATCTTTTTGATGTTTCAGTTTCATATTGTAAAACTTTCACTCATTTGTGATTTTCTCATAAGGCAACTTAATTACTACAGATTCATTGTCTCAGTAAGCTTTTGTCATATGACTATAAAAAGTCATATATGGTTAATAGCATGTCACCACAGAAATTATTCTTGTTATCATTTACCTACTCGAGGACGAGCAGGAATTAAGCTTGGGGATGCTGATACGTCCAAAACGTATCTATAATTTCTGCTTGCTCCATGCCACTTTTGGGTGATATTGCTATGATATTTATACACTTCCATACACTTTTGATCATATTTGGACTAACCTACTAATCCAGTGCACCCCAGTGCCAGTTTCTGTTTTCGGCTGTTTTTGTATTTCAGGTTTTCACATTACGAGAACTGTCAGGAAAAATCCAGAAAAATTATATAAAAAATCTGCGTTCCGGAACCTACCTTGCGCCCGTAGTACAGCCCGGGGGGGGCACCAGGGCCCCAGGCGCCCTGGCGGCGCGCCCCCCCTGGGCCGCGCCGGGGGGGCGCCTGGGCCCCCCGAGCCCCGTCTGGTGCCCCCCTTTGGCATATATTTAGAGCGTCCTTCGAAACCCTCGGGACGGAAACTCTTTTTCGCGATCTCATCTCTGTTCCGTCGCCGCCGCCGCTTCCAAGATCGGGAGCACCGGGAGAACTCTTCCCGGCACCCTGCCGGAGGGGAGGATCACCATCGGGAGCCTCTCCACCACCATGGACGCCTCCCGGATGAGTTGTGAGTAGTCTCCCTTGGACCATGAGTCCATGACCAGTAGTTATGTGATGTTCTCCTCCCGTTCTTGTGCTTCACTAATTAGTCCTCGTGAGCTGCCCTACATGATCGAGGCACATATGTAATCCTTATGCTGTTGCTATGATGAGTTTGCTGGGATCCGATGGATTATGAGATTATGTTCAGATTGTGATTGAGTAATATATTTGATCTACCTCTTTTATATTTATGTTCATAAGTAATTCTTGCATGTTCTCCGTTGTTATTTATTGCTTTGGCCAAGTAATACGTAGTGACTCCAAGAGGGAACGTTATGCTCGATTGTGGGTTCATGCCCCTCGATGACTAGCTTGAGTGACAGAAACATGAGTCTAGGGGATGTGCTGTTGCCACAAGGGGGAAAACAACGGTGCTTGTGCCCGCGGGTGCAAGGATTGTTTACTTTACGCAAAGTTCTTTTAATGCAGTTGTCTGTTGCTTTGAGTTTACACTATGGGTGGGGCTCGCAACTTAAGACCAGCGAGATGTTCTGGATAGATATCTCAAGGTGGATGATTAGTAGTAGATATTGATGGATTTCGGTCTACTTACTTTGGCGTACCGCCCATGCTTTGAACCTCAACCTTTCTTGCAATGTAGTCAGCATTGGTTTGCGTTCGTGGTCCTGTCAATTGCCCAGCTGTAATTCGTTTACCTCACATAGCTGTTTTATCGTCTTTTGGGATAGAGACATCACTAGTGAACATCATGAGACTCCGGTCCATATTACCATCATTGATCACATCCGCTATTTACTTTTCGCTTTTACTTACTATTGCAAACATTATCTATCACTACTATCATTTGCGTTTAATCCTTTGTGAACTACAAGGCCGGAGGGATTGACGACCTCTCTGTACTCGTTGGGAGCAAAGTTATTTGTATCTGTGTGCAGGTCCACGTTGATTGCTAATATCTGGCGCCGTTAGCAGTTGACACCTACTTGTTGAACCTAGGAGTCTCTGGGGATTCGATCCTTGGCATCTTTGCTAAGGGAAAAACTTCCACAACACTACATCTCACACCTTCCACTTGGGGTAACCAACGAGGGGTTAGAGGCCCATCAATACTACATAATCATATCTCCGTGTGACACAAGAGTGTCCCGCATACACAATAGCTACCTTGATCCGAGAAGCATGCATAAGTGGCCAAAGAAAGAGCTCACAAGCTTTTAAGCAAAAGAGCCACCCAAAGCTTATAAGCAAACGGAAAATAGCATCATACTCCTTGCATCCAAAGAGATCATATGAGATAGCAATACATCATCTTGTGCTCAAGCATTGGCACATCATACACTCATAGCATACTTGTGATAGGAAGTCATTACGTTTTGCCTCTTATTGGTTGTGCACAAGTGCGTATCCGCCTATTAAGCAATCGGTTAGCGTCTCTCTAGTGTTGTGCAACACAAGCATTTTCCGTGGATTCCACATTTTCGCTCACCCTTGGTTGCACAACCACATTTATCTATCCGTGCGTGTGTTCTGTGAGCTACCTATTGCTTGTGATCTACTTGTTGCATGAGCAAATTGTGAATCATTTTCAACATCATTGAGTCACTTTGACAAATGCATTAGATTTGTGCCACCATCCTAACCAAGCTCCTCTCAAAGCTTTACTTGTGTAGTGATACGTCCAAAACGTATCTATAATTTATGCTTGCTCCATGCCTCTTTTGGGTGATATTGCTATGATATTTATACACTTCCATACACTTTTGATCATATTTGGACTAACCTATTAACTCAGTGCACCCCAGTGCCAGTTTCTGTTTTCGGCTGTTTTTGTATTTCAGGTTTTCACATTACGAGAACTGCCAGGAAAAATCCAGAAAAAATATATAAAAAATCAGCGTTCCAGGAGCTACCGTGCGGCCAAAGTACAGCCGGGGGGGACCCATGATACGTCCAAAACGTATCTATAATTTCTGCTTGCTCCATGCCACTTTTGGGTGATATTGCTATGATATTCATACACTTCCATACACTTTTGATCATATTTGGACTAACTTACTAATCCAGTGCACCCCAATGCCAGTTTCTGTTTTCGGCTGTTTTTGTATTTCAGGTTTTCACGTTTCGAGAACTGCCCAGAAAAATCCAGAAAAATTATATAAAAAATCAGCGAACCGGAAACAACACTGCGTCCGAAGGGCAGTCTGGGGGGCACAGGGGCTCCAGGCGCCCTGTGGGCGCGCCCCCCCTGGGCCGCGCCGGGGGGGCGCCTGGGCCCCCCGAGGCTCCCCCGGTGCCCTACTTTGGCATATATTTAAAGGGTCCTCCGTAACCCTCAGAACATGACTTCTTTTCGCAATCCCATCTCTGTTCCGCCGCCGCCGCCGCTTCCAAGATCGGGAGCACCAGGAGAACTCTTCCCGGCACCCTGCCGGAGGGGAGGATCACCACCGGGAGCTTCTCCACCACCATGGACGCCTCCTGGATGACTCGTGAGTAGTCTCCCTTGGACCATGAGTCCATGACCAGTAGCTATGTGATGTTCTCCTCCCGTTCTTGTGCTTCACTAATTAGTCCTCGTGAGCTACCCTACATGATCGAGGCACCTATGTAATCCTTATGCTGTTGCTATGTTGAGTTTGCTGGGATCCGATGGATTATGAGATTATGTTCAGATTGATCTTGAGTAATATATTTGATTCACCTCTTTTATATTTTAGTTCATAAGTAATTCTTGCATGTTCTCCGTTGTTATTTATTGCTTTGGCCGAGTAGTAAGTAGTGACTCCAAGAGGGAACGTTATGCTCGATTGTGGGTTCATGCCCCTCGATGACTAGCTTGAGTGACAGAAACATGAGTCTAGGGGATGTGTTGTTGCCACAAGGGGGAAAACAACGGTGCTTGTGCCCGCGGGTGCAAGGATTGTTTACTTTACGCAAAGTTCTTTTAATGCAGTTGTCTATTGCATTGAGTTTACACTATGGGTGGGACTCGCAACTTAATACCAGCGAGATGTTCTGGATAGATATCTCAAGGTGGGTGATTAGTAGTAGATATTGATGGATTTCGGTCTACTTACTTTGGCGTACCGCCCATGCTTTGAACCTCAACCTTTCTTGCAATGTAATCAACATTGGTTTGCGTTCGTGGTCCTGTCAATTGCCCAGCTGTAATTTGTTTACCTCACATAGCTGTTTTATCGTCTTTTGGGAGAGAGACATCACTAGTGAACATCATGAGACTCCGGTCCATATTACCATTATTGATCACATCCACTATTTACTTTTCGCTATTTACTTACTATTGCAAAACACTATTTATCACTACTATCATATTGCTTTTAACCCTTTGTGAACTACAAGGCCGGAGAGATTGACAACCTCTCTGTACTCGTTGGGAGCAAAGTTATTTGTATCTGTGTGCAGGTCCACGTTGATTGCTAATTGCGCCGTTAGCAATTGACACCTACTTGTTGAACCTAGGAGTCTCTGGGGATTCGATCCTTGGCATCTTTGCTAGGGGAAAACACTTCTACTTACTGCATCTTACACCTTCCACTTGGGGTAACCAACGAGGGGTTCGAGGCCCATCATGTAGGTGTGAGAATCGACACGAAGTGGTACCAATAGTGCTATTTCCGGGTTACATTATTGAGTGATCATTGATCCATTTTCAACTTAGGTCAAGGTACAATTGGTATTGTCTTCTCCTTTCTCCCACTCACACGCTTGCTTGCAATGAGGGATAGGCCAGGTACATCTTCGAACCTGCTCTTCGATGATCCTCAAGAATCGAACAACTACGTCACCAAACTACATCTCTTCGGCGTCCAATGAGCTCTACATCAAGAAAGTGAAGCTATGCGAGAGCGCATTGAGCAAGTCGCCGCCGATGCACGACAATTTGAAGCAAGAACAAGAGAGCAATTCGACATCATCAACACCAACATGTCTACTCAATTTGACGAGCTACGGACTTTGATAGTCAACCGACGTTCTTCTTCCACATCTTCTCAAAGACGAAGCCGCTCAAGTCGCCATACCGACTCCATGGAAGGATCAAGTACACCTACATCGAACACTCTTCGTCAAGCCGCACGTCGAGATCGACATGACAACCAGAATCCACTTCATGACAAGAGTTCCCAAGAGCTATTTGAAGAGCAAGAAAGTCGACATCGTCAAAACCAAGCTACACTTGACCAAGCGCAAGAACGGCAACGACTACGCCAACAACAACAAGAGCGAGCACGTCGACACCAAGAAGAACAAGATGCCGAGGCTAATCGTCAAGCACAACAACGCCGAGAAGCCCAAGCTCTTGAGGCACAACGAGCATTACGTGATTCACATCGCAATGTGGCAACTCGCAATTGACATACTCGTCAAGAAGAGGATTTCCTTCGTGATGAGATACAAGAGAGGCGCCACCAAGCACGAATACAAGAAGAAGTTCCTCCTCAAGCGCGACAAGAGCAACAAGCTCACCAAGAACCACAAGCTCGGCAAGTACACCATAACAATGGACATCTACTCCGCCAAGAGCAACATGAGATTGACAATCGTCCAAATCAAGAACGCCCTCCCAATAGGCAAGCAAACAATGAAGAGCATCGCTATGGCAAGCTTAAGTTCACCATGCTAAAGTTTTCCGGAAGCATTGACCCCGAAGACTACCTCTCATGGGCATTGAAAGTTGATAAGATCTTCCGCTTACACAACTTTGATGAGGAAAAGAAAATTGTTATGACCCCCCTTGAGTTCCAAGACTATGTTCTCATTTGGTGGGAGCAAATCATTGAGAGATGAGAAGCAAAAGGCGAACCTCCTATCACCACTTGGGCTCAAATGAAGGAAGTCATGAGAGCATGCTTTGTGCCAACACACTACAACCGTGACTTGTTCAAGAAGCTATAACTCCTAGAGCAAGGTACCAAGTCCGTTGAAGAGTACTACAAGGAGATGGAGATTGCCATGATACGAGCCAACATCACGGAAGATGAAGAGCAAACAATGGCGAGATTCTTGAATGGACTCAACTATCCTATCAAGAAAATTGCGGACTTTCAACCATACACCAATCTCCTCGAGCTAGTACACCAAGCAACCAAAGTGAAGCGACAAGTTCAAGAGGACTACAAGTACTCCAAGTTCACCTCCAAGAGCTTTGGCTCCTACAACCAAGCTTCAATGACTTCGACTACTCCAACTACCTCTACCAAGCCATCTACAAACTTCGGTGACAAGTCAAGCTACAAGAATGCGACTACATCGAGTCATCCATCTTCTACAAACAACTTCAAGCCAAGAGCTTCATCATCTACAACTCCAACCGAGGACAACTCCAAGACGAGTTCCATCAAATGCTTCAAGTGCCAAGGGCAAGGCCACAAGTCATTTGAGTGCAAGACCGTTCGAACAATGATCATCAATGATGACGGATCCAATGACTCAATGAGTGACGATGAGATGGAAGCCCTTGAACATGTAGCTATGCATCGCAAAGTGAATGAAGAAGAAGACCATCAAGTGTTTTGCGACAATGAATCGAGTCCCAATCTCGTTGTCTCCAAGGTCTTGACACTCCAACATCAACAAGATGACGACCAACGATGTCATATCTTCCATACCAAGGCCGGCATCAATGGATGCTCCGTCAAGGTTATCATCGATGGAGGAAGTTGTCATAATTTGGCAAGCGAAGAGCTATGCGACAAGCTACATTTGGTCAAGACGAAGCACCCTCATTCCTACAAGGTCCAATGGATTAATGACATCGGAATTCTTCGAGTCGAGCACACCGTGCAAGTCTCCTTCAAGATAGGTGCCTACGAGGACACACTTGAGTGTGATGTGGTCCCCATGTCCGTGTGCCACCTTCTACTTGGACGACCATGGCAATATGATCGTGGAGTCACACACAATGGACGGACCAACCACTATAGCTTCAAGATGAAGGGCAAGGAATTCGTGCTATGTCCTATGTCACCAAGTCAAGTAGCCGCCTGATGTCTACACACGCTTCTACTCTTGTAGACTATGTTGGGCCTCCAAACGCAGAGGTTTGTAGGACAGCAGCAATTTCCCTCAAGTGGATGACCTAAGGTTTATCAAACTCAGGGAAGTAGAGGTTGAAGATGGTCTCTCTCAAGCAACCCTGCAACTAAGATACAAGAAGTCTCTTGTGTCCTTAACACACCTAATACACTTGTTAGATGTATAGGTGCACTAGTTCGGCGAAGAGATGTTAAATGGCAAGTGATATGGATGGCAAAACAAAGTAATATAAATCTATAATAAAAAGTGCAACAAGCAAACAAGTGGTAAACGTGAGCACAAATGGTATTGCAATGGTGGAAACAAGGCCTAGGGTTCATACTTTCACTAGTGGCAACTCCCAACAACATTAACATAATCGAATCACATGATATTTCCCATAAAACATGCAAAGGGGACGCACTCGGAGGTCATTCCTTCGTGGTTAAGAGAGGACGAGAATTATGTAGGGCTACAAAAGCACACCTCAAAGTTCGTAGTTCTCAATCTAAGGATTTCCCAATGTCACCGCGGCCATCCAAAGAGAGTCCCACAATCACCACAACATATCTAAAGGATAGTCAAAGACAAGCACCAAGAGACTCTCAATCTTCAATCAACACACAAGAGAGGAAATCACTCATGAAAATACTTTTCTAATCCATGTCCAATAGACCGCTGTCACCTTGGTCTCGGGGATTATACTAGATAAAGACAAGTGAGTACATCAATCCAATACATAGAGGAAGGGGAAATATCTTAGATTAACATAGCCTATGATCACAACGAAGATCACATCATGGGAGAGAGAATTGACCACATAGCTACTGGTAAGAACCTCAGCCCCGAGGAGGAACTACTCCCGCATCATGGAGGGAGGAAGCAACGTCGATGGAGATGAATCCGGGGGCACTTCCCCGTCCCGGCAGGGTGCCGGCGCAGGAATTCTGGTCCCTCGAAGCTTGATGGCGATGGCGGCGGAGATCGGAATCGCGTCTGGAGAAAAGGGGTCTGGAATCAGGGTTTTCTCGACGGACCTTAAATATATGCCAAAGGGGGTCACCAGGGGAGTCCTGGGGGGCCCAGGCGCCCCCCGGCGCGGCCTAGGGGTGGGCCGCCTGGGCAGGCCGCCTGGAGCCCCTGTGGGTCCCCCCTCGGCTGTACTTTGGCCGCGCGGTAGCTCCTGGAACGCTGATTTTTTATATATTTTTTCTGGATTTTTCCTGGCAGTTCTCGTAATGTGAAAACCTAAAATACAAAAACAGCCGAAAACAGAAACTGGCACTGGGGTGCACTGAGTTAATAGGTTAGTCCAAATATGATCAAAAGTGTATGGAAGTGTATAAATATCATAGCAATATCACCCAAAAGAGGCATGGAGCAAGCAGAAATTATAGATACGTTTTGGACGTATGAACATCCCCAAGCTTAATTCCTGCTCGTCCTCGAGTAGGTAAATGATAACAAGAATAATTTCTTTGGTGACATGCTATTAACCATATAGGACTTATTCATAGTCATATGACAAAAGCTTACAGAGACAATGAATCTGTAGTAATTAAGTTGCCTCATGAGAAAATCACAAAGAACTGAAAGTTTTACAATATGATACTGAAACATCAAATAGATTTGCAATGAACATGATGTGCAAATATGATAAAGTGATATCTAGCTTGCCCCCTTTAGTGAAGCAAAACATAAATGCAGGGGCACCTTCAAGGTTTAAGTGATGACTAGATACAATGATTTCAGAATAAACGATATCACAATCATGCAAAAGACAATGCTACTTTGGGACAACGCACATTACACTCAGAATGACAATCATGCTCTCAGTAGTTGGTGCTTTAAAAGAAGGTGGAGACTCAACATAAAAGTAAAAGAATGGCCCTTCGCAGAGGGAAGCAGGGATTACTCATGTGCTAGAGTTTTTTATTTTGAAAACATAGAAGCAATTTTGTCAACGGTAGTAATACTTCATATGTGTTATGCATAAGACATCCTATAAGTTGCAAGCCTCATGCATCGAATACCAATAGTGCTCGCACCTTGTCCTAATTAGCTCGGATTTCCATAGGTTATCATTGCATTACATATGTTTCAACCAAGTGTCACAAAGGGGTACCTCTATGCCACCTGTACAAAGGTCCAAGGAGATAAATCACATTTGATTTCCCGTTTTTGATAGATCTCAACTTGAGGACATCCATACCGGGACAACATAGAAAATAGATAATGGACTCCTCTTTAATGCTTAAGCATTCATAAGAGGTTGAGGATTAATGTCCAAGCTAAAACTTCCACCATGATACATGGCTTTGGTTGGCGGCCCAATGTTCTTCTCTAACAATATGCATACTCAAACCATTCAACTCATGGCAAATCACCCTTACTTCGGACAAGACGAACATGCATAGCAACTCACATGATATTCAACAAAAGTGTAACAGTTGATGGCGTCCCCAGAAACATGGATACCGCTCAGCAAGCAACTTATAAGAAATAAGATACATAAGCGACATATTCTTTACCACAATAGTTTTTAAGCTACTTTCCCATGAGCTATGTATTGCAAAAATGAAGGTTTTAAAGGTAGCACATGTAAATTTACTTGGAGTGGCGGTGAAATACCACATATAGGTAGGTATGGTGGACTCATATGGCATAACTGGATTAAAAGAATGTGGATGCACAAGCAGTGAGTCCGCTTAGTACAGGTGGAGGTTAGCAAAAGACTGGGAGCGACCCACTAAAAGAGCAATGATGGTCATAATCATGCAGAGCGACAAAGCAACATTGAATCAGGCATGGTAGTTATATCGCTACTCAGAAACAAAAGATCATCAAGGCTTGACAGACTTTCTTTACAGTCTTAAATATGCGTGAGCATACGCCAAGTCAATCAAAATAAATTCTTGAAGGAAGATATTACTAAACCATACCACATCATATGCAAACAAATCAAGTTGGTACTCCAATAACACATTGGGAATCCCCCAGCTATTTGAGACTAACCACAAGAAAACATGAACTACTAAGCGCCATTATGCACGTGGCATCTTTATCATAGACATATCAGCCAATGCAACGGAAGCAAACTCTCTTAATAAGGTGAGCATGATAACTAAAGAGAGTTCAAGCAACCAACTAAACAAAAGCTCTTTGAAAAGATAAGCATGAATACTAAGAGCAGAACATGATAGTAGCTATTGAAAGACAAAGAACACACACAACAAAGATAGACATGAAAATTCTATGTTATGTTCTAGGTAGAAGTGGAGCATGTTTCTCTCCCACATAAAGAAAGCTGAGTTCCGACTCGTTATGAAAAGCTAAGGAAAACTAAAAACAAGACGCTCCAAGCATAGCACATAACACATGAAGTGATTAAAATATAGTGGAACGAAAGACGAACTGATAATGTTGATGGAGAAGGGGATGCACGGGGGCATCCCCAAGCTTAGACGCTTGAGTCTTCTTGAATATTTCTTGGGGGTGCATGGGGGCATCCCCAAGCTTGAGCGTTTGACACTCCTGAATCTTTTTATCATCTTCCCTCGCACACTTGAAAACTCCCTTCATACATAACTCATCATAATCTGATTAGCGAGGTTAGTACCCTTAATAAAATAATTGCTCCTTGCTGGAAATAAAGATATTCTTGAAGGTCTACTGTTTCTCAAGATTGCCAAAAGGTTTTTGCAAAGAAAAAGCAAGCTCAAGATTTGCAAAATGAAGGAAAGGCAAAACAGGACAGAATCTGTGAAAAACAGAACAGGAGGTAGTAAATGATTTGTTTGGGGCACTTCTGCAACTCTAATAAAAAACTCAGAACAGACGCACGAAAGAAAATTATATAGAGCACGCTGTCGAAAAAATTCAGACCAAAAAGATGATCTGGTGATTTTATACGAATTTTTCTGTCCAAGGACAGAATCTGTTTCCTGGACAGCACGTCACAACTTTTGAACTTTCTTGCAGTCAGAGGCTACACTTGGCACAAAAATGAAAAATAAAGATACAATGATGTTGGTACAGTAGTAACAAACATCAAGACCACTAAAACTGAAAGCAAAGATAACAAGGGTTGTCTCCCTAGAGCTTTTTCTTTATAGCCATAAAGATAGGCTTAAGACTTTAATGATGCTCTCGTAGGAATAAGAGCTGAAGAACAAAAGAGAGCATCAAGAAGTAAATACCAAACACATTTAAGCCTAACATGCTTCCTATGCATAGGAATATTGCAATAGAATAATTCATTGAAGCACAAAGCAACTAGCATAGGAAGGCAAAACAAGCATAACTTCAAAATATTCACCATAAAGAGAGGAAACTTCTTATTATTAAGATATTTAGAACCAAGTCTCCCTCTCTCATTATAAATTTCAGTGGCATCATGGATGAACTCAACAATATAAGCATCACACAAAGCATTGTTACCATGATCCACATGCAAAAAGGTACTCTTACTCTCCACATAAGCATAATCTTTCTCATTGGTAATAGTGGGAGTAGGACTATCATAAACAACTTGAACACTATAGATTAATTGTGTATTAGGAGGGTGGTGTTCAACAAGGGAGTAATTCCCTCCATGATTATGACAAGTTTCATAAGGATAATTTCTCCTTATGTCATAGGTACCTTTATAATCACTATAGATTGGAGTTATAACATCATCATGGTAGAGAAGAGCATTATCATTGCTAGCAACTATATTTGTAAACATGTTGTCTTCATTCTTACTAGCAAGAGAATTATCAATTATCACATCACTACTGGGTAAAGGATTTGCAATCCTATCATCCCCAACCTTAGAGCTTCCCATATCTTCACTTTCAGAGTTGGTACCAAAAAGATTTTCAAGATCATAAGTAGCATTATCATCATTTTCCCAATCACAGTAAGTAACATGCATATCATAATCAAAATCATATTCAAAAGTACCTACGGACGTATCATCAAGATGATAATTAAGGCAATAAACTTCACCTTCTTCTTTAAACTTACAATCGTTAGGATAAAAGTTGATGGGAGGAATATGCTCAGGCCAGGTTGATACCCATTCTTCTTCTTTCTTGCTCCTCTTCCTCCTCCTCTTCTTTTTCTTCTTCTTAACCTTAGGAGGGAGTGGTTGGAGATGAAGCTTCTCCACATATCCTGGTTTATCATTAGAAACAATAGGGGAAACTTGGGAGAAACTCTCCTTTTTATTAGCAGAAATATAAGAGACATTTTTATACTTTGGTAAAGTTCCCTCCTTTATAATCTTACCTATGTAATCATTTTCATGGCAATTAACAACACAATAGAGATGGCAATTTTGCAAAGTGTTTTTTATTCCTATGGCATTAACATCTAGCCATGAAGTCTTTTCTGATAACTCTTCACACATCAAAAATAACATAAGCTCATCATAAAGATCAGAGGTGATCATGTTATCACACAACCGGTTAACAGTTATGTTTGGAAAGTTCAAGCATTGAAAATTAAAGTGACCCTCTATACGGCAAAGTTCACAAGTAAAAGGATAAAGGTCACACAATTCTCTAGCAATTTCATTTAAATCTCTGACCCAAGTGATTGTTCTTTCATGCTTATGTTGCTTACAATACTTCTCTTCTTCAATCATAGGCCTTTCACAAGGTCTATCCACTCCACAAAAATTAACATGCTTATATAAAACTTCATTTTTAGGAATTGGACCATGCATGTTGCAATCATCATGAACAATTTCATTTTCTTTGCAAGTCTCTTTAAAAGGTTTATGATACTTGATCCAATCCTCCTTAGGCATATTAAGATGTGAAGCAAAAGATTTGAGGAAATCAACAAGGAGTTGAGAATCAAGCCCAAACTTAGCACTAAACTTATTAAAACTTGTAGTTTCAATAAAGGACTTAATGCAATCATACTCATAAATTATACCTGACTCTTTACCTTTGTCGATCTCCCAATCTTCAGTGTTGCGTTGAATTCTTTCAAGGAGTTCCCATTTAGCATCAATCTTTTTGTTTGTGAAAGAACCCATAGAGGAAGCATCGAGTAAATCTTTATCCTGTCGAGAGAGCCTCGCATAGAAGTTAGTAATAATAATATCTTTGGGGAGCCCATGGTTAGGACATTTTAGTGTTAACGTTTTCAGTCTCCCCCAAGCTTGAGCTATGCTCTCTCCGTCATGAGGATAAAAATTATAAACATAATTCCTATTCTCATGGACTTCATGAAGAGGATAAAACTTGGAGTGAAAGAGAGACTGGATCTCTTCCCACTCCAGCAGGTGAGAATCATTTAGTAGCCTATACCATTCCAATGCTTTTCCTTTCAGTGACAAGGCAAATAATTTCCACATGACAAACTCCCTCGATACACCTGCAAGCTTAAATAATGAACATAGTTGTGACAGATATAGCAAGTGTTCACCGGGACGTCTGTCTCCTGCATAACGATTAGCCAAAACATAATTGATAATACCAGCCGGTATTTTATAGGGCACAATTTCAGTAGGAGGAGGAGCAACCACCACAGGTGTGGGGTGTCCTCCCGCAAGCAACGATCCAATAACAAGGTTTTCCATAAGCATAACTAGTGAAATAATAAAAATAAAACAAGAAACAAAAAGATTTAATTGCAAGATCTAAAGATATACCTTCAAGCGCTCACCTCCCCGGCAACGGCGCCAGAAATAGCTTGATGTCTACACACGCTTCTACTCTTGTAGACTATGTTGGGCCTCCAAGCGCAGAGGTTTGTAGGACAGCAGCAATTTCCCTCAAGTGGATGACCTCAGGTTTATCGAACTCAGGGAAGTAGAGGTTGAAGATGGTCTCTCTCAAGCAACCCTGCAACTAAGATACAAGAAGTCTCTTGTGTCCCCAACACACCTAATACACTTGTTAGATGTATAGGTGCACTAGTTCGGCGAAGAGATGTTAAATGGCAAGTGATATGGATGGCAAAAACAAAGTAATATAAATCTGTAATAAAAAGTGCAGCAAGCAAACAAGTGGTAAACGTGAGCACAAATGGTATTGCAATGGTGGAAACAAGGCCTAGGGTTCATACTTTCACTAGTGGCAACTCCCAACAACATTAACATAATCGAATCACATGATATTTCCCATAAAACATGCAAAGGGGACGCACTCGGAGGTCATTCCTTCGTGGTCAAGAGAGGACGAGAATTATGTAGGACTACAAAAGCACACCTCAAAGTTCGTAGTTCTCAATCTAAGGATTTCCCAATGTCACCGCGGCCATCCAAAGAGAGTCCCACAATCACCACAACATATCTAAAGGATAGTCAAAGACAAGCACCAAGAGACTCTCAATCTTCAATCAACACACAAGAGAGGAAATCACTCATGAAAATACTTTTCTAATCCATGTCCAATAGACCGCTGTCACCTTGGTCTCGGGGATTATACTAGATAAAGACAAGTGAGTACATCAATCCAATACATAGAGGAAGGGGAAATATCTTAGATTAACATAGCCTATGATCACAACGAAGATCACATCATGGGAGAGAGAATTGACCACATAGCTACTGGTAAGAACCTCAGCCCCGAGGAGGAACTACTCCCGCATCATGGAGGGAGGAAGCGACGTCGATGGAGATGAATCCGGGGGCACTTCCCCGTCCCGGCAGGGTGCCGGCGCAGGAATTCTGGTCCCCCGAAGCTTGATGGCGATGGCGGCGGAGATCGGAATCGCGTCTGGAGAAAAGGGGTCTGGAATCAGGGTTTTCTCGACGGACCTTAAATATATGCCAAAGGGGGTCACCAGGGGAGTCCTGGGGGGCCCAGGCGCCCCCCGGCGCGGCCTAGGGGTGGGCCGCCTGGGCAGGCCGCCTGGAGCCCCTGTGGGTTGATGGGCCTCGAACCCCTCGTTGGTTACCCCAAGTGGAAGGTGTAAGATGCAGTAAGTACAAGTGTTTTCCCCTAGCAAATATGCCAAGGATCGAATCCCCAGAGACTCCTAGGTTCAACAAGTAGGTGTCAATTGCTAACGGCGCAATTAGCAATCAACGTGGACCTGCACACAGATACAAATAACTTTGCTCCCAACGAGTACAAAGAGGTTGTCAATCCCTCCGACCTTGTAGTTCACAAAGGGTTAAAAGCAATATGATAGTAGTGATAGATAGTGTTTTGCAATAGTAAGTAAATACCGAAAAGTAAATAGTGAATGTGATCAATGATGGTAATATGGACCGGAGTCTCATGATGTTCGCTAGTGATGTCTCTCTCCCAAAAGACGATAAAACAGCTATGTGAGGTAAACAAATTACAGCTGGGCAATTGACAGGACCACGAACGCAAACCAATGCTGATTACATTGCAAGAAAGGTTGAGGTTCAAAGCATGGGCGGTACGCCAAAGTAAGTAGACCGAAATCCATCAATATGTACTACTAATCATCCACCTTGAGATATCTATCCAGAACATCTCGCTGGTATTAAGTTGCGAGTCCCACCCATACTGTAAACTCAATGCAACATACAACTGCATTAAAAGAACTTTGCGTAAAGTAAACAATCCTTGCACCCGCGGGCACAAGCACCATTGTTTTCCCCCTTGTGGCAACAGCACATCCCCTAGACTCATGTTTCTGTCACTCAAGCTAGTCATCGAGGGGCATGAACCCACAATCGAGCATAACGTTCCCTCTTGGAGTCACTACTTACTACTCGGCCAAAGCAATAAATAACAACGGAGAACATGCAAGAATTACTTATGAACTAAAATATAAAAGAGGTGAATCAAATATATTACTCAAGATCAATCTGAACATAATCTCATAATCCATCGGATCCCAGCAAACTCAACATAGCAACAACATAAGGATTACATAGGTGCCTCGATCATGTAGGGCAGCTCACGAGGACTAATTAGTGAAGCACAAGAACGGGAGGAGAACATCACATAGCTACTGGTCATGGACTCATGGTCCAAGGGAGACTACTCACGTGTCATCCGGGAGGCGTCCATGGTGGTGGAGAAGCTCCCGGTGGTGATCCTCCCCTCCGGCAGGGTGCCGGGAAGAGTTCTCCTGGTGCTCCCGATCTTGGAAGCGGCGGCGGCGGCGGAACAGAGATGGGATCGCGAAAAGAAGTCCTGTTCTGAGGGTTACGGAGGACCCTTTAAATATATGCCAAAGTAGGGCACCGGGGGAGCCTCGGGGGGCCCAGGCGCCCCCCCGGCGCGGCCCAGGGGGGAGTGCGCCCACAGGGCGCCTGGAGCCCCTGTGCCCCCCCAGGCTGCCCTTCGGACGCAGTGTTGTTTCCGGTTCGCTGATTTTTTATATAATTTTTCTGGATTTTTCTGGGAAGTTCTCGAAACGTGAAAACCTGAAATACAAAAACAGCCGAAAACAGAAACTGGCACTGGGGTGCACTGGATTAGTAAGTTAGTCCAAATATGATCAAAAGTGTATGGAAGTGTATGAATATCATAGCAATATCACCCAAAAGTGGCATGGAGCAAGCAGAAATTATAGATTCGTTTTGGACGTATCAACATCCCCAAGCTTAATTCCTGCTCGTCCTCGAGTAGGTAAATGATAACAAGAATAATTTCTGTGGTGACATGCTATTAACCATATAGGACTTTCTCATAGTCATATGACAAAAGCTTACTGAGACAATGATTCTATAGTAATTAAGTTGTCTCAAGAGAAAATCACAAATGACTGAAAGTTTTACAATGTGAAACTAAAACATCAAAAAGATTTGCAATGAACATGACGTGCAAATATGATAAAGTGATATCTAGCTTGCCCCCTTTAGTGATGCAAAACATAAATGCAAGGGCACCTTCAAGGTTTAAGTGATGACTAGATACAATCATTTCAGAATAAACGATATCACAATCATGCAAAAGACAATGCTACTTTGGGACAATGCACATTACACTCAGAATGACAATCATGCTCTCAGTAGTTGGTGCTTCAACATAAAGGTAAAAGAAAGGTTAAGTGCTAGAGCTTTTTATTTTGAAAACATGGAAGCAATTGTGTCAACGGTAGTAGTACTTCATATGTGTCATGTATAAAACATCTTATAAGTTGCAAGCCTCATGCATCGAATACCAATAGTGCTCGCTCCTTGTCCTAATTAGCTCGGATCCCCATGGGTTATCATTGCATTGCATATGTTTTAACCAAGTGTCACAAAGGGGTACCTCTATGCCACATGTACAAAGGTCCAAGGAGATAGATCGCATTTGATTTCTCGTTTTTGATAGATCTCAACTTGAGGACATCCATACCGGGACAACATAGAAAATAGATGATGGACTCCTCTTTAATGCATAAGCATATTCTCATGAGAGATTGAGGATTAAGGTCCAAGCTAAAACTTCCACCATGATGCATGGCTTTGGTTGGCGGCCCAATGTTATTCTCTAACAATATGCATATTAATTCAACCCACGGTAAATCACCCTTACTTCAGACAAGACGAACATGCATAGCAACTCACATGATATTCAACAAAAGTGTGACAGTTGATGGCGTCCCCAGAAACATGGTTACCGCTCAGCAAGCAACTTATAAGAAATAAGATACATAAACAACATATTCTTTACCACAATAGTTTTTAGGCTACTTTCCCATGAGCTATGTATTGCATGGTTAGTTTGCTTAGTGCAGGTGGAGGTTAGCAAAAGACTGGGAGCGACCAACTAAGAGAGCAATGACGGTCATAATCATGCAGAGCGACAAAGCAATATTGAATCATGCATGGTAGTTATATCGCTACTTAGAAACAAAAGATCATGAAGGCTTGACAGACTTTCTTTACAGTCTTGAATATGCGTGAGCATACGCCAAGTCAATCAAAATAAATTCTCGAAGGAAGATATTACTAAACCATACCACATCATAGGCAAACAAACCAAGTTGGTACTCCAATAACACATTGGGAACCCCCCAGCTATTTGAGATTAACCAAAAGAAAACCTGAACTACTAAGCACCATCATGAAAGTAGCATCTTTATCATAGACACATTAACCCATGCAATGGAAGCAAACTCTCTTAATAAGGTGAGCATGGTAATTAAAGAGAGTTCAAGCAACCAACTAAATAAAAGCTCTTGAAAAGATAAGCATGAATACTAAGAGCAGAGCACGATAGTAGCTATTAAAAGATAAAGAACACACACATCATAGATAGACATGAAAATTCTATGTAATGTTCTAGGTAGAGGTGGAGCGTGTTTCTCTCCCACATAAAGGAATGCTGGGTTCCGACTCGTTATGAAAAACTAAAAAGAAAACTAAGAGCAAGACGCTCCAAGCATAGCACATAACATATGAAGTGATAAAAATATAGCGGAACGAAAGACGAACTGATAATGTTGATGGAGAAGGGGATGCACGGGGGGCATCCCCAAGCTTAGACGCTTGAGTCTCCTTGAATATTTCTTGGGGGTGCACGGGGGCATCCCCAAGCTTGAGCGCTTGACACTCCTGAATCTTTTTATCATCTTCCCTCGCACACTTGAAAACTCCCTTCATACACAACTCATCATAATCTGATTAGCGAGGTTAGTACCCTTAATAAAAAAATTATACCTTGCTGGAAATAAGGATATTATTGAAGTTCTACTGTTTCTCAAGATTGCCAAAAGGTTTTTGCAAAGAAAAAGCAAGTTCTCAATTTGCAAAGTGAAGGTAAGGCAAAACAGGACAGAATCTGTGAAAAACAGAACATCAGGCAGTAATTGACCTGTTCGGGATACTTCTGCAACTCAAATCAAAAAACTCAGAACTGACGCACAAAAGACAATTATATAGAGAACGCTGTCGAAAAAATTCAGACCAAAAAGATGATCTGGTGATTTTATACGAATTTTTCTATCCAAGGACAGAATCTGTTTCTGGACAGCACCTCACAACTTTTGAACTTTCTAGCAATCAGAGGCTATACTTGGCACAAATATGAAAAGCAAAGATACAATGATGATGCTACAGCAGTAAACAACATCAAGACACAACAAAATCAAAAATTTATTCATGTGGGCTGCCTCCCAAAAGCGCTTTCTTTTATGCCTTTAAGCTAGGCATAATGCATAGATCAAGTTTTATCAAGAGTAAAAGAATAGCTAGCCCGTACAACGGACTCAAAAGGTAACTTGACCTTCTTACGAGGGAAGTGTTCCATCCCTTTCTTGAGAGGAAACTGAAATGTTATATTACCCTCTTTCATGTCAATGACAGCACCAACGGTGCGCAAAAAGGGACGTCCCAAAATAATTGGACATGAAGGATCACATTCAATATCCATAATAGTGAAATCAACGGGCACATAATTATCATTGACAACAATAAGAACATCGTCGATCCTCCCCAAAGGTTTCTTTATGGAAGAATCAACGAGACGAACACCAAAAGAACAAGAATCATAAGGTTTCAATTTAAGCATATCATATATCCTTTTGGGCATAACAGAGGTACTAGCACCAACGTCACATAATGCATAACAAGAGAAGTCATTCAAATAAATTTTTATCATAGGATCCCAACCATCTTCTAGCTTTCTAGGTATGGAGGCTTCTACTCTAAGTTTCTCCTCCCTAGCTTTGATGAGAGCATTAGTGATATGCTCCGTGAAGGCAAGGTTAAGCGTGCTAGTGCGGGGATCTCTAGACATCTTGTGAAGGAAATCAATAACTTCTGTAAGAGTGCAATTATCAAAATCAAGGTCACGAGCATCAAGTAAAGTAGTAGTGGTGTCCTTAAGGTTCACCTGTTTGGTAGTTTCTATAGCATCACCATTAATAGGTCCATTGGAACCAGGAGTACATTGGGTGCTAAGAGTGTGAACATCCTCAATAACTTGGATAGTAGCAACAGTATGGTGGGTAGGAAGGCTCTTAATTCTTTCTTCTTCCTCCCTTTCTCTAGCCCATCTTTCTTTTAGCTTAGCCATCATCCTAATATTTTCATTAATTTGTACTTGAGTAGCATTAATAGGGATGACTTCCCTCTCCTTAAGAGGAGAAGTTTCAATTTTTAGCAATTTTACCTCATTGGCTAAGTGGTCTACCTTAAAAGAAAGATCATCTAGTTTATGTAGTTTCTCTTCTACATTCTTATTAAAGGCTTTTTGGGTAGTGATGAAATCTCTAAGCATGGTCTCTAGTTCAGTATTGGAGTTCTTGGTACTAGGATAAGCATTGTTGTTCCCATAAGAGTTAGAGGGAAACGGTCTAGGATTGTTACCAAAGTTACTCCTATAAGCATTGTTGTTAAAATTGTTTCTAGAGATAAAGTTCACATCTACTTGTTCTTGAACAATCAAAGAATTTAAAGGAACATCATGAGGATCAATAGTAGATTGCTTCGAAAGTAGAGACATGATCAAGTCAACTTTTTCATTAAGGGAGGAAATCTCCTCGACAGAGTTTACCTTCCTACCTGTTGGAGCGCGTTCGGTGTGCCATTGGGAATAGTTAGTCATCATCTCATCGAGAAGCTTCGTGGCAGCACCAAGTGTAGTTGACATAAAAGTTCCTCCCGCGGCCGAATCTAACAAGTTCCGCGAGGTAAAGTTCAAACCTGCATAAAAAGTTTGGATAACCATCCAAGTAGTCAAACCGTGAGTAGGGCAGTTCTTGATAAGAGATTTCATACGTTCCCAAGCTTGGGAAACGTGTTCATTATCCAATTGTTTAAAATTCATTATGTTACTTCTAAGTTGGATAATTTTAGCAGGTGGATAGTATTTTCCGATAAAAGCATCTTTGCACTTGTCCCATGAATCTATGCTATTTCTAGGCAAAGACTGAAACCAAATTTTAGCTCCTCCTCTCAAAGAGAAAGGAAAAAGCTTAAGCTTAACAATATTACCATCTATTTCTTGGTACTTTTGCATATCACAAAGTTCTACAAAGTTGTTCAAGTGTAAAGCAGCATCATCTCCAGCACCGGAGAATTGTTCTCTCATGACTAAGTTAAGTAAAGCAGGTTTAATTTCATATGAAGGTGCTGAAGTGGCAGGTGTAGTAATAGGTGTGCTGATAAAGTCAATGTTGTTGTGACTAGTGAAGTCACACAACTTGGTGTTCTCGGTGGAACCCATAGTAGCAAGCAAGCAAGATAACTATTTTTGTGATTTTTCATAAAAGGAACTAAAAGCAAAAATGAAAAGTAAACTAACAAGACTAAAAAGCAAAGGTAAAAGATAGCATGCAACTCCCCTATCCTGAAGAGTGGAGTCCTCGGCAACGGCGCCAGAAAATACTCCTTGATGGGCCTCGAACCCCTCGTTGGTTACCCCAAGTGGAAGGTGTAAGATGCAGTAAGTAGAAGTGTTTTCCCCTAGCAAAGATGCCAAGGATCGAATCCCCAGAGACTCCTAGGTTCAACAAGTAGGTGTCAATTGCTAACGGCGCAATTAGCAATCAACGTGGACCTGCACACAGATACAAATAACTTTGCTCCCAACGAGTACAGAGAGGTTGTCAATCTCTCCGGCCTTGTAGTTCACAAAGGGTTAAAAGCAATATGATAGTAGTGATAGATAGTGTTTTGCAATAGTAAGTAAATAGCGAAAAGTAAATAGCGGATGTGATCAATGATGGTAATATGGACCGGAGTCTCATGATGTTCACTAGTGATGTCTCTCTCCCAAAAGACGATAAAACAGCTATGTGAGGTAAACAAATTACAGCTGGGCAATTGACAGGACCACGAACGCAAACCAATGCTGATTACATTGCAGAAAGGTTGAGGTTCAAAGCATGGGCGGTATGCCAAAATAAGTAGACCGAAATCCATCAATATCTACTACTAATCATCCACCTTGAGATATCTATCCAGAACATCTCGCTGGTATTAAGTTGCGAGTCCCACCCATAGTGTAAACTCAATGCAACAGACAACTGCATTAAAAGAACTTTGCGTAAAGTAAACAATCCTTGCACCCGCGGGCACAAGCACCGTTGTTTTCCCCCTTGTGGCAACAGCACATCCCCTAGACTCATGTTTCTGTCACTCAAGCTAGTCATCGAGGGGCATGAACCCACAATCGAGCATAACGTTCCCTCTTGGAGTCACTACCTATTACTCGGCCAAAGCAATAAATAAGAACGGAGAACATGCAAGAATTACTTATGAACTAAAATATAAAAGAGGTGAATCAAATATATTACTCAAGATCAATCTGAACATAATCTCATAATCCATCGGATCCCAGCAAACTCAACATAGCAACAGCATAAGGATTACATAGGTGCCTCGATCATGTAGGGCAGCTCACGAGGACTAATTAGTGAAGCACAAGAACGGGAGGAGAACATCACATAGCTACTGGTCATGGACTCATGGTCCAAGGGAGACTACTCACGAGTCATCCGGGAGGCGTCCATGGTGGTGGAGAAGCTCCCGGTGGTGATCCTCCCCTCCGGCAGGGTGCCGGGAAGAGTTCTCCTGGTGCTCCCGATCTTGGAAGCGGCGGCGGCGGCGGAACAGAGATGGGATCGCGAAAAGAAGTCCTGTTCTGAGGGTTACGGAGGACCCTTTAAATATATGCCAAAGTAGGGCACCGGGGGAGCCTCGGGGGGCCCAGGCGCCCCCCCGGCGCGGCCCAGGGGGGGGGCCCACAGGGCGCCTGGAGCCCCTGTGGCCCCCCCCGGGCTGCCCTTCGGACGCAGTGTTGTTTCCGGTTCACTGATTTTTTATATAATTTTTCTGGATTTTTCTGGGCAGTTCTCGAAACATGAAAACCTGAAATACAAAAACAGCCGAAAACAAAAACTGGCACTGGGGTGCACTGGATTAGTAAGTTAGTCCAAATATGATCAAAAGTGTATGGAAGTGTATGAATATCATAGCAATATCACCCAAAAGTGGCATGGAGCAAGCATAAATTATAGATACGTTTTGGACGTATCATGGGTCCCCCCCGGCTGTACTTTGGTCGCACGGTAGCTCCTGGAACGCTGATTTTTTATATATTTTTTCTGGATTTTTCCTGGCAGTTCTCGTAATGTGAAAACCTGAAATACAAAAACAGCCGAAAACAGAAACTGGCACTGGGGTGCACTGAGTTAATAGGTTAGTCCAAATATGATCAAAAGTGTATGGAAGTGTATAAATATCATAGCAATATCACCCAAAAGAGGCATGGAGCAAGCAGAAATTATAGATACGTTTTGGACGTATCACCGCCGACAAACACTTACCTACCAACCATCGTGGAGAGAATGGTGAGAGAGTGAGCCACCAAAAGGAGAGTGAGAGCCACAAGCCAAATATGAGCGACTCCACGATGAGCGACAAGAAGCAACTAGTGCTATTTGCCACCAAAAGTGAGATGAGAGAAGTGTGTGAGAACCCGTCGAGTGTCTTTCACCTTGTGCTTTTATGCAAAGGGGAAGCCAAACTTTCTAACACTTCACCACCTCTACCTTTAGTGTTGTCTCAATTGTTGCAGGAATTCCCGGACGTCTTTCCCGATGAACTACCTCCGGGTCTACCTCCACTTCGCGGAATCGAACACCGCATCGACCTCATACCCGGCGCACCACTTCCAAACAAGGCTCCTTACCGCGTCAACCCCGAGGAAACCAAGGAGATACAACGGCAAGTACAACAACTCATCGACAAAGGTCATGTACGTGAAAGCTTAAGCCTTTGTGCCGTTCCGGTTATTCTCGTGCCTAAGAAAGATGGAAGTTTTCGCATGTGCTCCGATTGTCGCCCGATAAATGCTATCACTGTTAGATACCGTTATCCTATCCCACGCTTAGATGACATGCTTGATGAATTGTTGATACGTCCAAAACGTATCTATAATTTCTGCTTGCTCCATGCCTCTTTTGGGTGATATTGCTATGATATTTATACACTTCCATACACTTTTGATCATATTTGGACTAACCTATTAACTCAGTGCACCCCAGTGCCAGTTTCTGTTTTCGGCTGTTTTTGTATTTCAGGTTTTCCCATTACGAGAACTGCCAGAAAAATACCGGAAAAATTATATAAAAAATCAGCTTTCCAGAAGGTTCCCGGTAGCCAAAGTACAGCCGGGGGGGGGGGGGGCAC
>LR738716.1:1297932-1319842 GCA_902687465.1 Secale cereale
AGGGCTCCCGGCGCCCTGGTGGCACGGCCCCCCTGGCCGTGCCGGGGGGCGCCTGGGCCCCCCGAGCCTCGTCTGATGCCCCCCTTTGGCATATATTTATACCGTCTCCCGAAACCCTCGAGACGGGAACTCTTTTTCGCGATCTCATCTCTGTTCCGCTGCCGCCGTCGCTTCCAAGATCGGGAGCACCAGGAGAACTCTTCCCGGCACCCTGCCGGAGGGGAGGATCACCACCCGGAGCTTCTCCACCACCATGGACGCCTCCCGGATGAGTTGTGAGTAGTCTCCCTTGGACCATGGGTCCATGACCAGTAGCTATGTGATGTTCTCCTCCCGTTCTTGTGCTTCACTAATTAGTCCTCGTGAGCTGCCCTACATGATCGAGGCACATATGTAATCCTTATGCTGTTGCTATGATGAGTTTGCTGGGATCCGATGGATTATGAGATTATGTTCAGATTGTGTTTGAGTAATATATTTGATTCACCTCTTTTATATTTATGTTCGTAAGTAATTCTTGCATGTTCTCCGTTGTTATTTATTGCTTTGGCCAAGTAGTAGGTAGTGACTCCAAGAGGGAACGTTATGCTTGATTGTGGGTTCATGCCCCTCGATGACTAGCTTGAGTGACAGAAACATGAGTCTAGGGGATGTGCTGTTGCCACAAGGGGGAAAACAACGGTGCTTGTGCCCGCGGGTGCAAGGATTGTTTACTTTACGCAAAGTTCTTTTAATGCAGTTGTCTGTTGCTTTGAGTTTACACTATGGGTGGGACTCGCAACTTAATACCAGCGAGATGTTCTGAATAGATATCTCAAGGTGGATGATTAGTAGTAGATGCAGATGGATTTCGGTCTACTTACCTCGGCGTACCGCCCATGCTTTGAACCTCTACCTTTCTTGCAACTTAGTCAGCATTGGTCCTGTCAATTGCCCAGCTGTAATTCGTTTACCTCACATAGCAGTTTTATCGTCTTTTGGGAGAGAGACATCACTAGTGAACATCATGAGACTCCGGTCCATATTACCATCATTGATCACATCCGCTATTTACTTTTCCGCTTTTTACTTACTATTGCAATTATACCTATCACTATTATCACTTGTGTTTGATCCTTTGTAAACTACAAGGCCGGAGGGATTGACAACCTCTCTGTACTCGTTGGGAGCAAAGTTATTTGTATCTGTGTGCAGGTCCACGTTGATTGCTAATATCTGGCGCCGTTAGCAGTTGACACCTTCTTGTTGAAACTGGGAGTCTCAGGGAAATCGATCCTTGGTATCTTTGCCAAGGGAAAACTACCGCTACACTGCATCTCAAACCTTCCACTTGGGGTAACCAACGAGGGGCGAGAAGCCATCAAGCAAAGTTTTCTGGCGCCGTTGCCGGGGACTCCACTCTTCAGGATAGGGGAGTTGCACGCTATCTTTTACCTTTACTTTTTAGTCTTGTTAGTTTACCTTTTAGTTTCCTTTATGCCTTTTCACTAGTTTTGCTTAATGGAAAACAACAAAAATATGAGAGAGCTTTATAAGCTCTACCTTGCTTTGGGACATGATGTGTTTGAAGAGAAAATTTAAAAACCTATGGAACTTTATTATTTGCATAACAATCATGATGGTGGTGATGTTATTAGTATGCTTTCTTTGAATATCAATATTGCTAATGACATGGAAAGCTCTAAGCTTGGGGATGACACGTTTGATGAACATGATATTTTTAGTCCCCCAACTTTTGAAGAGAAAAATTACTTTGATGATACTTTGCTTCCTATATATGATTACAATGATGAATATGATGTTTTCAGTCCACCTACTATTGAGGATAAAATTTATTATGATTATGATATGCCTCCTAAATACAATGATTACCATGATGGTTATGATTGCTTTACTCTCACTATTCCTAATAAGAAAGATTTTGCTTATATGAAGAGTAATGATACCTTTTTGCATGTGGATCATGGTAACAATGCCTTATGTGATAGTTATATTGTTGAGTTCATCCATGATGCCACTGAAATTTATAATGAGAGAGGGAGACTTGGTTCTAAATATTTTAATAATAAGAAGTTTCCTGTCTTTATGGTGAATATTTTGAAGTTATGCTTGTTTTGCCTTCCTATGCTAGTTGCTTTGTGCTTCAATGAATTATTCTATTGCAATATTCCTATGCATAGTAAGCATGTTAGGCTTAAATGTGTTTGGTTTTTCGCGATCTCATCTCTGTTCCGCCGCCGCCGCGCTTCCAAGATCGGGAGCACCAGGAGAACTCTTCCCGGCACCCTGCCGGAGGGGAGGATCACCACCGGGAGCCTCTCCACCACCATGGACGCCTCCCGAATGAGTTGTGAGTAGTCTCCCTTGGACCATGGGTCCATGACCAGTAGCTATGTGATGTTCTCCTCCCCTTCTTGTGCTTCACTAATTAGACCTCGTGAGCTGCCCTACATGATCGAGGCACATATGTAATCCTTATGCTGTTGCTATGTTGAGTTTGCTGGGATCCGATGGATTGTGAGATTATGTTCAGATTGTGTTTGAGTAATATATTTGATTTACCTCTTTTATATTTATGTTCGTAAGTAATTCTTGCATGTTCTCTGTTGCTATTTATTGCTTTGGCCAAGTAGTAGGTAGTGACTCCAAGAGGGAACGTTATGCTCGATTGTGGGTTCATGCCCCTCGATGACTAGCTTGAGTGACAGAAACATGAGTCTAGGGGATGTGCTGTTGCCACAAGGGGGAAAACAACGGTGCTTGTGCCCGCGGGTGCAAGGATTGTTTACTTTACGCAAAGTTCTTTTAATGCAGTTGTCTGTTGCTTTGAGTTTACACTATGGGTGGGACTCGCAACTTAATACCAGCGAGATGTTCTGGATAGATATCTCAAGGTGGATGATTAGTAGTAGATGCAGATGGATTTCGGTCTACTTACCTCGGCGTACCGCCCATGCTTTGAACCTCTACCTTTCTTGCAACTTAGTCAGCATTGGTTTGCGCACATGGTCCTGTCAATTGCCCAGCTGTAATTCATTTACCTCACATAGCTGTTTTATCGTCTTTTGGGAGAGAGACATCACTAGTGAACATCATGAGACTCCGGTCCATATTACCATCATTGATCACATCCGCTATTTACTTTCCGCTTTTTATTTACTATTGCAATTATATCTATCACTACTATCACTTGTGTTTGATCCTTTGTAAACTACAAGGCCGGAGGGATTGACAACCTCTCTGTACTCGTTGGGAGCAAAGTTATTTGTATCTGTGTGCAGGTCCACGTTGATTGCTAATATCTGGCGCCGTTAGCAGTTGACACCTTCTTGTTGAAACTGGGAGTCTCAGGGAAATCGATCCTTGGTATTGCCAAGGGAAAACTTCCGCTACACTGCATCTCAAACCTTCCACTTGGGGTAACCAATGAGGGGCGAGAAGCCATCAAGCAAAGTTTTCTGGCGCCGTTGCCGAGGACTCCACTCTTCAGGATAGGGGAGTTGCACGCTATCTTTTACCTTTGCTTATTAGTCTTGTTAGTTTACCTTTCAGTTTTGCTTTAGTATCTTTTATAGAAAATCACAAAAATAGTTATCTCATTCTTTAGTTGTCATTATGTCGGGTCCTTTTGTCTTTGACGAGGCAGAAGTTCTCACCTTCAAACAAAGAGGTGGGGAAAGTTTGAAAGATGCTTGGTATAGAATTAATGATTCTCAAAAAAGAGCCACCAAGAAGCAACCTACTACTATCCTGTTTAGAAATTTTTATGTTGGAATAACTTCTTGGAATAGGTTTATTCTAGATACTGCTATCAATGGGAATTTCCTAGAAGCCCCAGTTTGGGAGTCTCTTAGTATTATTGAAAATCTTGTTGGGAATCCCCCTGTTGTTAGCATTCAAGAGGACATCACCCTAGCTCACATTATGAAAAAACTTGAAAAGATAGAGCTCGGGATGCCAAACATTAATAAGATAAATGAGTTGGATCGTAAGATCCAAGGGAATTTGAATAGGCTTGATAGCTCCATGCATAAAATTTTCAAAACTTTGGAGACCATCAAATCCCATGACTTGGACTCTTCTAGGATAGACAAGATTGAGGAAATATTTGATACTCTAGGAACTACTTTCTCCTCGATCAAAACCAAAAAGGTAGAAACTCTGGCAAAGAGGGAGCCTAAGTTCTCCACGTTCCAAAGGCTCCCCGTTCTAAAAGTAATCCATCTATTGCCAAAGGGGTTGAAACTGTAAAAACTTTGGAAGAAACACCTCTCTTTGATGAATTTATAAATGAATCTTCCCTTGACTTTTATCCTTTTGGTATTCTCCCTAGAAGTATCTCTATGAGGCCTTTATTTGAAAGTCCTCTTAAGACTAGTTGTATTATTGCAGAGCTTTTTGATGATCTTGATGATGGTTCAATTGATACAACTTGATCTCTATGCATTATGCCTAGCTTAAAGGCATAAAAGAAAGCGCTTTTGGGAGGCAACCCACATGAATAAAATTTTATTTTGCTTTTGTTGTGTCTTGATGTTGTTACTACAGTAGCATCATCATTGTATCTTTGCTTTTCAATTTTGTGCCAAGTATAGCCTCTGATTGCAAGAAAGTTCAAAAGTTGTGACGTGCTGTCCAGGAAACAGATTATGTCCTTGGATAGAAAAATTCGTATAAAATCACCAGATCATCTTTTTGGTCTGAATTTTTTCGACAGCGTGCTCTATATAATTGTCTTTCGTGCATCTGTTTTGAGTTTTTTTATTAGAGTTAGAAAAGTGCCCCGGAAAAATCATTTACTACCTGCTGTTCTGTTTTTCACAGATTCTGTCCTGTTTTGCCTTTCCTTCATTTTGCAAACCTAGAGCTTGCTTTTTCTTTGCAAAAACCTTTTGGCAATCTTGAGAAACAGTAAACCTTCAAGAATATCTTTATTTCCAGCAAGGAACAATTATTTTATTATGGGTACTAACCTCGCTAATCAGATTATGATGAGTTATGTATGAAGGGAGTTTTCAAGTGTGCGAGGGAAGATGATAAAAAGATCCAGGAGTGTCAAACGCTCAAGCTTGGGGATGCCCCCATGCACCCCCCAAGAAATATTCAAGGAGACTCAAGCGTCTAAGCTTGGGGATGCCCCCGTGCATCCCCTTCTCCATCAACATTATCAGTTCGTCTTTCGTTCCACTATATTTTAATCACTTCATGTGTTATGTGCTATGCTTGGAGCGTCTTGCTTTTAGTTTTCCTTTTTAGTTTTCCTTAGCTTTTCATAACGAGTCGGAACGCAGCTTTCTTTATGTGGGAGAGAAACACGCTCCACTTCTACCTAGAACATAACATAGAATTTTCATGTCTATCCTTGCTGTGTGTGTTCTTTGTCTTTTAATAGCTACTATCATGCTTAGCTCTTAACTTTCATGCTTATCTTTTTTAAAGAGCTTTTGTTTAGTTGGTTGCTTGAACTCTCTTTATTTATCATGCTTATCTTATTAAGAGAGTTTGCTTCCGTTGCATTGGTTGGTATGTCTATGATAAAGATGCTACGTGCATAATGGTGCTTAGTAGTTCATGTTTTCTTATGGTTAGTCTCAAATAGCTGGGGGGGTTCCCAATGTGTTATTGGAATACCAACATGATTTGTTTGCCTATGATGTGGTATGGTTTAGTAATATCTTCCTTCAAAGAATTTATTTTGATTGACTTGGCGTATGCTCACGCATATTTAAGACTGTAAAGAAAGTCTGTCAAGCCTTGATGATCTTTTGTTTCTGAGTAGCGATATAACTTCCATGCCTGATTCAATGTTGCTTTGTCGCTCTGCATGATTATGACCGTCATTGCTCTCTTAGTTGGTCGCTCCCAGTCTTTTGCTAACCTCCACCTGTACTAAGCGGACTGACTGCTTGTGCATCCACATTCTTTTAAACCAGTTATGCCATATGAGTCCACCATACCTTCCTACATGGTATTTACCTGCCATTCCTAACGGAGACTTGCATGTACCATCTCGAAATCATTCAAAGAAAAGCATTCCTATTTTGTGCCTCTGTTGTAAGTCCACGAGGAAGTAGTAGTTAATTCATAATCTTTTTAAGTTGGACAAGCTTCACCCCGGGATTGCATGTATAATGTGCAAACCCATAATACGAGAAGGAACTGGCATTGAGTGCGCCCGGCTCAAAATTAATATAACAAACAAACCCTCCTTCACGCTTTGTTCATGAGAAATCAGAAAACTTTGGCAGTGATAAACAAAGGAGATTAAGAGGATGTGATCGTCCTCATTCGGGAGCCGTTCCTCGAAACTTGTCCATCTCAAGAAGTGATTGAGTTGTCTGCTAGCATTCGTTGACGAAACATGCATGATCTAAAAATAAATAAATTATTACCTCTGTTTTAAAACCAAGAGCTCTGGTACATGTTTTGTCTTTGTTTCCGACTACGGGTTTTCAACCTTGCCAACAAAAGCCACGGTTCGAGAGTCTCCACCTTCTTTTAAAGCAACAACTACTGAGAGCATGATTGTCATTCTGAGTGTAATGTGCATTGTCCCAAAGTAGCATTGTCTTTTTCATGATTGTGATATCGTTTATTTTGAAATCATTGCATCTAGTCATCACTTAAAACTTGGAGGTGCCCCTGCATTTATGTTTTGCTTCACTAAAGGGGGCAAGCGAGATATCACTTTATCATATTTGCACACCATGTTCATTACAAATCTATTTGATGTTTCAATATCATATTGTAAAACTTTCAGTTCTTTGTGATTTTCTGATGAGGCAACTTAATTACTATAGATTCATTGTCTCAGTAAGCTTTTGTCATGTGACTATGAAAAAGTCCTATATGGTTAATAGCATGTCACCACAGAAATTATTCTTGTTATCATTTACCTACTCGAGGACGAGCAGGAATTAAGCTTGGGGATGTTGATACGTCCAAAACGTATCTATAATTTCTGCTTGCTCCATGCCTCTTTTGGGTGATATTGCTATGATATTTATACACTTCCATACACTTTTGATCATATTTGGACTAACCTATTAACTCAGTGCACCCCAGTGCCAGTTTCTATTTTCGGCTGTTTTTGTATTTCAGGTTTTCCCATTACGAGAACTGACAGAAAAATACCGGAAAAATTATATAAAAAATCAGCGTTCCAGAAGGTTTCCGTTAGCCAAAGTACAGCCGGGGGGGGGGGCACCAGGGCTCCAGGCGCACTGGTGGCGCGGCCCCCCCTGGCCGCGCCGGGGAGGCGCCTGGGCCCCCCGAGCCTCGTCTGATGCCCCCCTTTGGCATATATTTATACCGTCTCCCGAAACCCTCGAGAGAGGAACTCTTTTTCGCGATCTCATCTCTGTTCCGCCGCCGCCGCCGCTTCCAAGATCGGGAGCACCAGGAGAACTCTTCCCGGCACCCTGCCGGAGGGGAGGATCACCACCCGGAGCTTCTCCACCACCATGGACGCCTCCCGGATGAGTTGTGAGTAGTCTCCCTTGGACCATGGGTCCATGACCAGTAGCTATGTGATGTTCTCCTCCCGTTCTTGTGCTTCACTAATTAGTCCTCGTGACCTGCCCTACATGATCGAGGCACATATGTAATCCTTATGCTGTTGCTATGATGAGTTTGCTGGGATCCGATGGATTATGAGATTATGTTCAGATTGTGTTTGAGTAATATATTTGATTCACCTCTTTTATATTTATGTTCATAAGTAATTCTTGCATGTTCTCCGTTGTTATTTATTGCTTTGGCCAAGTAGTAGGTAGTGACTCCAAGAGGGAACGTTATGCTTGATTGTGGGTTCATGCCCCTCGATGACTAGCTTGAGTGACAAAAACATGAGTCTAGGGGATGTGCTGTTGCCACAAGGGGGAAAACAACGGTGCTTGTGCCCGCGGGTGCAAGGATTGTTTACTTTACGCAAAGTTCTTTTAATGCAGTTGTCTGTTGCTTTGAGTTTACACTATGGGTGGGACTCGCAACTTAATACTAGCGAGATGTTCTGGATAGATATCTCAAGGTGGATGATTAGTAGTAGATGCAGATGGATTTCGGTCTACTTACCTCGGCGTACCGCCCATGCTTTGAACCTCTACCTTTCTTGCAACTTAGTCAGCATTGGTTTGCGCACATGGTCCTGTCAATTGCCCAGCTGTAATTCGTTTACCTCACGTAGCTGTTTTATCGTCTTTTGGGAGAGAGACATCACTAGTGAACATCATGACACTCCGGTCCATATTACCATCATTGATCACATCCGCTATTTACTTTCCGCTTTTTATTTACTATTGCAATTATATCTATCACTACTATCACTTGCGTTTGATCCTTTGTAAACTACAAGGCCGGAGGGATTGACAACCTCTCTGTACTCGTTGGGAGCAAAGTTATTTGTATCTGTGTGCAGGTCCACGTTGATTGCTAATATCTGGCGCCGTTAGCAGTTGACACCTTCTTGTTGAAACTGGGAGTCTTAGGGAAATCGATCCTTGGTATTGCCAAGGGAAAACTTCCGCTACACTGCATCTCAAACCTTCCACTTGGGGTAACCAACGAGGGGCGAGAAGCCATCAATTGTGTGGTGCCACCATCTTTTCCAAAATTGATCTTAAAAGTGGTTACTACCAAATCCGCATCCAAGAGGGTGATGAGTGGAAAAAGGCTTTCAAAACCAAGTTTGGGTTGTATGAGTGGCTTGTCATGCCAATGGGTTTATCGGAAGCACCCGGTTCATTTATGCGTCTCATGCATTTCGTTCTCCGACCCTACATAGGCGTCTTTGTAGTGGTTTACTTTGATGACATCCTCGTTTTTAGCAAGTTGCTTGAGGACCATGTGACACACATCCGTATGGTTTTTTAAACCCTTCGGAAAGAGCACTTATATGCTAACATGGAAAAATGCACTTTTGGCGTTGACAAGGTCGTTTTCCTAGGATTTGTCGTTTCTTCACAAGGTGTTCACGTTGATGAAACTAAAATTGAAGCAATTAAAACTTGGCCACAACCAACGAATCTCCTACAAGTGCGTAGTTTCCTTGGTTTAGCCGGTTTCTACCGACGTTTTGTGAAGGACTTTAGCACTATTGCTATGCCTCTACACGCCTTGAGCAAGAAGAACGCACCCTTCATTTGGGGTCCTTCGCAAGACACCGCGTTCAATGAGCTACTTGCTTACACACGCACCACTTCTTGCCCTACCGAACTTTGATAAACCGTTTGAGATCCATTGTGACGCTAGCGGTACCGGCATAGGTGACGTGCTAATGCAAGAAAAGCGCCCAATTGCGTAGTTTAGTGAGAAGCTATCCGGAGCGCAACTAAACTACCCCATATATGATAAAGAGCTCTATGCCTTGGTGAGAGTTTTGCGTGTTGATGGCTTCTCGCCCCTCGTTGGTTACCCCAAGTGGAAGGTTTGAGATGCAGTGTAGCGGTAGTTTTCCCTTGGCAAAGATACCAAGGATCGAATTCCCCTGAGACTCCAAGGTTCAACAAGAAGGTGTCAACTGCTAACGGCGCCAAATACTTAGCAATTAACTGGACCTGCACACAGATACAAATAACTTTGCTCCCAACGAGTACAGAGAGGTTGTCAATCCCTCCGGCCTTGTCGTTTACAAAGGATCAAACACAAGAGATAATAGTGATAGGTATAATTGCAACTAGTAAGTAAAAGCAGAAAGTAAATAGCGGATGCGATCAGTGATGGTAATATGGACCGGGGTCCCATGATGTTCACTAGTGATGTCTCTCTCCCAAAAGACGATAAAACAGCTATGTGAGGTAAACGAATTACAGCTGGGCAATTGACAGGATTATGTGCGCAAACCAATGCTAACTATGCTGCAAGAAAGGTTGAGGCTCAAAAGCATGGGCGGTATGCCAAGGTAAGTAGACCGAAATCCATCTGCATCTACTACTAATCATCCACCTTGAGATATCTATCCAGAACATCTCGCTGGTATTAAGTTGCGAGTCCCACCCATAGTGTAAACTCAAAGCAACAGACAACTGCATTAAAAGAACTTTGCGTAAAGTAAACAATCCTTGCACCCGCAAGTACAAGCACCGTTGTTTTCCCCCTTGTGGCAACAACACATCCCCTAGACTCATGTTTCTGTCACTCAAGCTAGTCATCGAGGGGCATGAACCCACAATCAAGCATAACGTTCCCTCTTGGAGTTACTACCTACTACTTGGCCAAAGCAATAAACAGCAATGGAGAACATGCAAGAATTACTTAAGCACATAAATATAAAAGAGGTAAATCAAATATATTACTCACACACAATCCGAACATAATCTCATAATCCATCGGATCCCAGCAAACTCATCATAGCAACAACATAAGGATTACATATGTGCCTCGATCATGTAGGGCAGCTCACGAGGTCTAATTAGTGAAGAACAAAGAGGGGAGGAGAACATCACATAGCTACTGGTCATGGACCCATGGTCCAAGGGAGACTACTCACAACTCATCCGGGAGGCGTCCATGGTGGTGGAGAGGCTCCCGGTGGTGGTTCTCCCCTCCGGCAGGGTGCCGGGAAGAGTTCTCCTGGTGCTCCCGATCTTGGAAGCGCGGCGGCGGCGGAACAGAGATGAGATCGCGAAAAAGGGTTCCTTCCTCCAGGGTTTCGGGACGCGGTGTAAATATATGCCAAAGGGGGGCATCAGCGGAGATCTGGGGGGCCCAGGCGCCCCCCCCCCCCGGCGCGGCCAGGAGGGGGGCTCGCCCCCAGGGTGCCTGGAGCCCTGGTGGCCCCCCTCCGGCCCTACTTTGGCCGCAAGGAAGCTTCCGGAACGCTGATTTTTTATATAATTTTTCCGGAATTTTTCTGGCAGTTTACGTAATGGGAAAACCTGAAATACAAAAACAGCAGAAAACAGAAACTGGCACTGGGGTGCACTGAGTTAATAGGTTAGTCCAAATATGATCAAAAGTGTATAGAAGTGTATAAATATCATAGCAATATCACACAAAAGAGGCATGGAGCAAGCAGAAATTATATATACGTTTTGGACGTATCAACATCCCCAAGCTTAATTCCTGCTCGTCCTCGAGTAGGTAAATGATAACAAGCATAATTTATGTGGTGACATGCTATTAACCATATAAGAACTTTTCACAGTCACATGACAAGTGCTTACTGAGATAATGAATCTGTAGTAATTAAGTTGCCTCATGAGAAAATCACAAAGAACTGAAAGTTTTACAATATGATACTGAAACACTCAATAGATTTGTAATGAGCATGGTGTGCAAATATGATAAAGTGGTATCTCGCTTGCCCCCTTTAGTGAAGCAAAACATAAATGCAGGGGCACCTCCAAGGTTTAAGTGACGACTAGATACAATGATTTCAGAATAAACGATATCACAATCATGCAAAAGACAATGGTACTTTGGGACAATGCACATTACACTCAGAATGACAATCATGCTCTCAATAGTTGGTGCTTTAAAGAAGGTGGAGACTCTCGAACCGTGGCTTTTGATGGCAAGGTTGAAAACCCATGGTCGGAAACAAAAACTAAACATGTACCAGAGCTCTTGGTTTTAAAAACAGAGGTAATAATTATTTTTTTGAATATGCATGTTTCGTCAATGAATGCTAACAGATAACTCAATTACTTCTCGAGCTGGACAAGTTTCGAGGAACGGCTCCCGAATGAGGACGATCACATCCTCTTAATCTCCTTTGTTTATCACTGCCAAAGTTTTCTGATTTCTCATGAACAAAGCGTGAAGGAGGGTTTGTTTGTTTATATTATTTTTTAATGAGTCGGGCGCACTCTATGCCAGTTCCTTCTCGTATTATGGGTTTGGACATTAGACATGCAATCCCGGAGTGAAGCTTGTCCAACTTAAAAAGATCATGAATTAACTACTACTTCCTCATGAACTAAAACAGAGGCATAAAATAGAAATGCTTTTTTGAATAATTTCGAGATGGTACATGAAAGTCTTCGTTAGGAATGGCAGGTAAATACCATGTATAGGAAGGTATGGTGGACTCATATGGCATAACTGGTTTAAAGGATTTTGGATGCACAAGCAGTCAGTCCGCTTAGTACAGGCGAAGGTTAGCAAAAGACTGGGAGCGACCAACTAAAAGAGCAATGACGGTCATAATCATGCAGAGCGACAAAGCAACATTGAATCGGGCATGGAAGTTATATAGCTACTCAGAAATTAAAGATCATCAAGGCTTGATAGACTTTCTTTACAGTCTTAAATATGCGTGAGCATACGCCAAGTCAATCAAAATAAATTCTTGGGGGAAGATATCACTAAACCATACCACATCATAGGCAAACAAATCATGTTGGTACTCCAATAACACATTGAGAACCCCCCAGCTATTTGAGACTAACCATAAGAAAACATGTACTACTAAGCACCATTATGCACATAGCATTTTTATCATAGACATATCAACCAGTGCAACAGAAGCCAACTCTCTTAATAAGATAAGCATGATAACTAAAGAGAGTTCCAGCGACCAACTAAACAAAAGCTCTTTAAAAAGATAAGCATGAAAACTAAGAGCTGAACATGATAGTAGCTATTGAAAGACAAAGAACACACACAGCAAGGATAGACATGAAAATTCTATGTTATGTTCTAGGTTGAAGTGGAGCGTGTTTCTCTCCCACACAAACAAAGCTGAGTTCCAACTCGTTATGAATAGCAAGCAAAGCTAAAGAAAACTAAAAAGGAAACTAAAAGCAAGACGCTCCAAGCATATCACATAACACATGAAGTGATAAAAATATAGTGGAACGAAAGACGAACTGATAATTGTTGATGGAGAAGGGGATGCACGGGGGCATCCCCAAGCTTAGACGCTTGAGTCTTCTTGAATATTTCTTGGGGGTGCATGGGGGCATCCCCAAGCTTGAGCGTTTGACACTCCTGAATCTTTTTATCATCTTCCCTCGCACACTTGAAAACTCCCTTCATACATAACTCATCATAATCTGATTAGCGAGGTTAGTACCCATAATAAAATAATTTTTCCTTGCTGGAAATAAGGATATTCTTGAAGTTCTATTGTTTCTCAAGATTTCCAAAAGGTTTTTGCAAAGAAAAAGCAAGCTCAAGGTTTGCAAAATGAAGGAAAGGCAAAACAGGACAGAATCTGTGAAAAACAGACCAGCAGGTAGTAAATGATTTTTTCGGGGCACTTCTGCAACTCAAATCAAAAAACTCAGAACAGACGTCCGAAAGAAAATTGTATAGAGCACGCTGTCGAAAAATTTAAGACCAAAAAGATGATCTGGTGATTTTATACGAATTTTTCTGTCCAAGGACAGAATCTGTTTCCTGGACAGCACGTCACAACTTTTGAACTTTCTTGCAATCAGAGGCTACACTTGGCACAAAGCTGAAAAGTAAAGATACAATGATGATGCTACTGTAGTAACAACATCAAGACACAACAAAAGCAAAATAAAATTTTATTCATTGTGGGCTGCCTCCCAAAAGCGCTTTCTTTTATGCCTTTAAGCTAGGCATAATGCAAAGAGGAATCAATAATCATCATAATAATCGGAGTTATAAATTGCTTCAAATGGTTCCTCCCGCGGCCGAATCTAACAAGTTCCGCGAGGTAAAGTTCAAGCCTGCATAAAAAGTTTGGATAACCATCCAAGTAGTCAAACCATGAGTAGGGCAGTTCTTGACAAGAGACTTCATGCGTTCCCAAGCTTGGGCAACGTGTTCATTATCCAATTGTTTAAAATTCATTATGTTACTTCTTAGTTGGATAATTTTAGCAGGTGGATAGTATTTTCCAATAAAAGCATCCTTGCACTTGTCCCAAGAATCTATGCTATTTCTAGGCAAGGATTGAAACCAAATTTTAGCTCCTCCTCTCAAGGAGAAAGGAAAAAGCTTAAGCTTAACAATATTACCATCTATTTCTTGGTACTTTTGCATATCACAGAGTTCAACAAAATTGTTTAAGTGTAAAGCAGCATCATCTCGAGCACCGGAGAATTGATCTTTCATAACTAGATTCAGTAAAGCAGGTTTAATTTCATAAGAAGGTGCTGAAGTGGCAGGTGTAGTGATAGGCGTGCAGATAAAGTCATCGTTGTTATGACTAGTGAAGTCACACAACTTGGTGTTCTCGGTGGAACCCATAGCAGTAAGCAAGCAAGATAACTATTTTTGTGATTTTCGATAAAGGATACTAAAGCAAAACTGAAAGGTAAACTAACAAGACTAAAAAGCAAAGGTAAAAGATAGCGTACAACTCCCCTATCTTGAAGAGTGGAGTCCCCGGCAATGGCGCCAGAAAACTTTGCTTGATGGCTTCTCGCCCCTCGTTGGTTACCCCAAGTGGAAGGTTTGAGATGCAGTGTACGGTAGTTTTCCCTTGGCAAAGATACCAAGGACCGAATTCCCCTGAGACTCCAAGGTTCAACAAGAAGGTGTCAACTGCTAACGGCGCCAGATACTTAGCAATTAACTGAACCTGCACACAGATACAAATAACTTTGCTCCCAACGAGTACAGAGAGGTTGTCAATCCCTCCGGCCTTGTCGTTTACAAAGGATCAAACGCAAGAGATAATAGTGATAGGTATAATTGCAACTACTAAGTAAAAGCAGAAAGTAAATAGCGGATGTGATCAGTGATGGTAATATGGACCGGGGTCCCATGATGTTCACTAGTGATGTCTCTCTCCCAAAAGACGATAAAACAGCTATGTGAGGTAAACGAATTACAGCTGGGCAATTGACAGGATTATGTGCGCAAACCAATGCTAACTATGCTGCAAGAAAGGTTGAGGCTCAAAAGCATGGGCGGTACGCCAAGGTAAGTAGACCGAAATCCATCTGCATATACTACTAATCATCCACCTTGAGATATCTATCCAGAACATCTCGCTGGTATTAAGTTGCGAGTCCCACCCATAGTGTGATACGTCCAAAACGTATCTATAATTTATGCTTGCTCCATGCCACTTTTGGGTGATATTGCTATGATATTCATACACTTCCATACACTTTTGATTATATTTGGACTAACCTACTAATCCAGTGCACCCCGGTGCCAGTTTCTGCTTTCAGCTGTTTTTGTATTCCAGGTTTTCACATTACGAGAACTGCCAGGAAAAATCCAGAAAAAATATATAAAAAATCAGCGTTCCAGGAGCTACCGTGCGGCCAAAGTACAGCCGGGGGGGACCCACAGGGGCTCCAGGTGGCCTGTGGGCGCGGCCCCCCCTTGGGCCGCGCCGGGGGGCGCCTGGGCACCCCTGACCCCCTCTGGTGGCCCCCTTTGGCATTTATTTAAAGCGTGTCGAGGAAACCCTGATTCCGGAACCCTTTTCTCCAGACGCGATTCCGATCTCCGCCGCCATCTCCATCAAGCTTCGGGGGACCAGAATTCCTGCGCCGGCACCCTGCCGGGACGGGGAAGTGCCCCCGGATCCATCTCCATCGACGTTGCTTCCTCCCTCCATGATGCGGGAGTAGTTCCTCCTCGGGGCTGAGGTTCTTACCAGTAGCTATGTGGTCAATTCTCTCTCCCATGATGTGATCTTCGTTGTGATCATAGGCTATGTTAATCTAAGATATTTCCCCTTCCTCTATGTATTGGATTGATGTACTCACTTGTCTTTATCTAGTATAATCCCCGAGACCAAGGTGACAGCGGTCTATTGGACATGGATTAGAACAATATTTTCATGAGTGATTTCCTTTCTTGTGTGTTGATTGAAGATTGAGAGTCTCTTGGTGCTTGTCTTTGACTATCCTTTAGATATGTTATGGTGATTGTGGGACTCTCTTTGG
Source organism: Secale cereale (assembly GCA_902687465.1). Lineage (NCBI taxonomy): Eukaryota > Viridiplantae > Streptophyta > Magnoliopsida > Poales > Poaceae > Secale > Secale cereale. Next base: position 1,313,754 of record LR738716.1, read on the forward strand.
ATGGCCGCGGTGACATTGGGAAATCCTTAGATCGAGAACTACGAACTTTGAGGTGTGCTTTTGTAGCCCTACATAATTCTCGTCCTCTCTTGACCACGAAGGAATGATCTCCGAGTGTGTCCCCTTTGCATGTTTTATGGGAAATATCATGTGATTCGATTATGTTAATGTTGTTGGGAGTTGCCACTAGTGAAAGTATGAACCCTAGGCCTTGTTTCCACCATTGCAATACCATTTGTGCTCACGTTTACCACTTGTTTGCTTGCTGCACTTTTTATTACAGATTTATATTACTTTGTTTTGCCATCCATATCACTTGCCATTTAACATCTCTTCGCCGAACTAGTGCACCTATACATCTGACAAGTGTATTAGGTGTGTTGGGGACACAAGAGACTTCTTGTATTTTAGTTGCAGGGTTGCTTGAGAGAGACCATCGTCAACCTCTACTTCCCTGAGTTCGATAAACCTTAGGTCATCCACTTGAGGGAAATTGCTGCTGTCCTACAAACCTCTGCGCTTGGAGGCCCAACATAGTCTACAAGAGTAGAAGCGTGTGTAGATATCAAGCTATTTCTGGCGCCGTTGCCGGGGAGGTGAGCGCTTGAAGGTATATCTTTAGATCTTGCAATTAAATCTTTTTGTTTCTTGTTTTATTTTTATTATTTCACTAGTTATGCTTATGGAAAACCTTGTTATTGGATCGTTGCTTGCGGGAGGACACCCCACACCTATGGTGGTTGCTCCTCCTCCTACTGAAATTGTGCCCTATAAAATACCGGCTGGTATTATCAATTATGTTTTGGCTAATCGTTATGCAGGAGACAGACGTCCCGGTGAACACTTGCTATATCTGTCACAACTATGTTCATTATTTAAGCTTGCAGGTGTATCGAGGGAGTTTGTCATGAGGAAATTATTTGCCTTGTCACTGAAAGGAAAAGCATTGGAATGGTATAGGCTACTAAATGATTCTCACCTGCTGGAGTGGGAAGAGATCCAGTCTCTCTTTCACTCCAAGTTTTATCCTCTTCATGACGTCCATGAGAATAGGAATTATGTTTATAATTTTTATCCTCATGACGGAGAGAGCATAGCTCAAGCTTGGGGGAGACTGAAAACGTTAACACTAAAATGTCCTAACCATGGGCTCCCCAAAGATATTATTATTACTAACTTCTATGCGAGGCTCTCTCGACAGGATAAAGATTTACTCGATGCTTCCTCTATGGGTTCTTTCACAAACAAAAAGATTGATGCTAAATGGGAACTCCTTGAAAGAATTCAACGCAACACTGAAGATTGGGAGATCGACAAAGGTAAAGAGTCAGGTATAATTTATGAGTATGATTGCATTAAGTCCTTTGTTGAAACTACAAGTTTTAATAAGTTTAGTGCTAAGTTTGGGCTTGATTCTCAACTCCTTGTTGATTTCCTCAAATCTTTTGCTTCACATCTTAATATGCCTAAGGAGGATTGGATCAAGTATCATAAACCTTTTAAAGAGACTTGCAAAGAAAATGAAATTGTTCATGATGATTGCAACATGCATGATCCAATTCCTAAAAATGAAGTTTTATATAAGCATGTTAATTTTTGTGGAGTGGATAGACCTTGTGAAAGGCCTATGATTGAAGAAGAGAAGTATTGTAAGCAACATAAGCATGAAAGAACAATCACTTGGGTCAAAGATTTAAATGAAATTGCTAGAGAATTGTGTGACCTTTATCCTTTTACTTGTGAACTTTGTCGTACAGAGGGTCACTTTAATTTTCAATGCATGAACTTTCAAAACATAATTGTTAACCGGTTGTGTGATGACATGATCACCTCTGATCTTTATGATGAGCTTATGTTATTTTTGATGTGTGAAGAGTTATCAGAAAAGACTTCTTGGCTGGATGATAATGCCATAGGAATAAAAAACACTTTGCAAAATTGCCATCTCTATTGTGTTGTTAATTGCCATGAAAATGATTACATAAGTAAGATTAGAAAGGAGGGAACTTTGCCAAAGTATAAAAATGTCTCTTATATTTCTGCTAATAAAAAGGAGAGTTTCTCCCAAGTTTCCCCTATTGTTTCTAATGATAAACCAGGATATGTGGAGAAGCTTCATCTCCAACCACCCCCTCCTAAGGTGAAGAAGAAGAAAAATAAGAGGAGGAGGAGGAGGAGCAAGAAGGAAGAAGAATGGGTATCAACCTGGCCTGAGCATATTCCTTCTGTCAACTTTTATCCTAACGGTTGTAAGTTTAAAGAAGAAGGTGAAGTTTATTGCCTTAATTATCATCCTGATGATACATCCGTAGGTACTATTGAAGATGATTTTGATTATGATATGCGTGTTACTTATTGTGATTGGGAAAATGATGATAATGCTACTTATGATCTTGAAAATCTTTTTGTTACCAACTCTGAAAGTGAAGATATGGGAAGCTCTAAGCTTGGGGATGATAGGATTGCAAATCCTATCCCCACTAGTGATGTGATAATTGATAATTCTCTTGCTAGTAAGAATAAAGATAACATGTTTACAAATATAGTTGCTAGCAATGATAATGCTCTTCTCTACCATGATGATGTTATAACTCCAATCTATAGTGATTATAAAGGTACCTATGACATAAGGAGAAATTATCCTTATGAAACTTGTCATAATCATGAAGGGAATTACTCCCTTGTTGAACACCACCCTCCTGATATACAACTAATCTATAGTGTTCAAGTTGTTTATGATAGTCCTACTCACACTATTACCAATGAGAAAAATTATGCTTATGTGGGGAGTGAGAGTACCTTTTTGCATGTGAATCATGGTGACAATGCTTTATGTGATGCTTATATTGTTGAGTTCATCCATGATGCCACTGAAATTTATAATGAGAGAGGGAGGCTTGGTTCTAAATATCTTAATAATAAGAAGTTCCCTCTCTTTATGTTGAAGGTTTTGAAGCTGCACTTGTTTTGCCTTCCTATGCTTATTGCTTTGTGCTTCAATGAATTATTCTATTGCAATATTCCTATGCATAGGAAGCATGTTAGGCTTAAATGTATTTGGCATTTGCTTCTTGATGCCCTCTTTTGTTCTTCAGCTCTTATTCGTACGAGAGCATCATTAAAGTCCTATGCCTAGCTTAAAGGCATAAAAGAAAGCGCTTTTGGGAGGCAGCCCACATGAATAAATTTTTATATTTTTCTTTTGTTGTGTCTTGATGTTGTTTACTACTGTAGCATCATCATTGTATCTTTTCTTTTCATATTTGTGCCAAGTGTAGCCTCTGATTACAAGAAAGTTCAAAAGTTGTGAGGTGCTGTCCAGGAAACAGATTCTGTCCTTGGATAGAAAAATTCGTATAAAATCACCAGATCATCTTTTTGGTCTGAATTTTTTCGACAGCATTTCTCTATATAATTGTCTTTCGTGCATCTGTTCTGAGTTTTTTGATTTGAGTTGCAGAAGTATCCCGAACAGATCAATTACTACCTGCTGTTCTGTTTTTCACAGATTCTGTCCTGTTTTGCCTTTCCTTCATTTTGCAAATCAAGAGCTTGCTTTTTCTTTGCAAAAACCTTTTGGCAATCTTGAGAAACAGTAGAACTTCAAGAATATCTTTATTTCCAGCAAGGTACAATTATTTTATTAAGGGTACTAACCTCGCTAATCAGATTATGATGAGTTATGTATGAAGGGAGTTTTCAAGTGTGCGAGGGAAGATGATAAAAAGATTCAGGAGTGTCAAGCGCTCAAAGCTTAGGGATGCCCCCATGCACCCCCAAGAAATATTCAAGGAGACTCAAGCGTCTAAGCTTGGGGATGCCCTCGTGCATCCCCTTCTCCATCAACATTATCAGTTCGTCTTTCATTTCGCTATATTTTTATCACTTCATGTGTTATGTGCTATGCTTGGAGCGTCTTGCTTTTAGTTTTCTTTTTAGTTTTTCATAACGAGTCGGAACTCAGCATTCCTTTATGTGGGAGAGAAACACGCTCCACTTCTACCTAGAACATAACATAGAATTTTCATGTCTATCTTTGCTGTGTGTGTTCTTTGTCTTTTAAATAGCTACTATCATGTTCTGCTCTTAGTATTCATGCTTATCTTTTCAAAGAGATTTTGTTTAGTTGGTTGCTTGAACTCTCTTTAATTATCATGCTCACCTTATTAAGAGAGTTTGCTTCCGTTGCATTGGTTAATATGTCTATGATAAAGATGCTACGTGCATGATGGCGCTTAGTAGTTCAGGTTTTCTTATGGTTAGTCTCAAATAGCTGGGGGATTCCCAATGTGTTATTGGAGTACCAACATGATTTGTTTGCCTATGATGTGGTATGGTTTAGTAATATCTTCCTTCGAGTATTTATTTTGATTGACTTGGCGTATGCTCACGCATATTTAAGACTGTAAAGAAAGTCTGTCAAGCCTTGATGATCTTTTATTTATGAGTAGCGATATAACTACCATGCCTGATTCAATATTGCTTTGTCGCTCTGAATGATTATGACCGTCATTGCTCTCTTAGTTGGTCGCTCCCAGTCTTTTGCTAACCTTCACCTGTACTAAGCGGAATTACTGCTGGTGCATCCACATCCTTTTAAACCAGTTATGCTATACGAGTCCACCATACCTACCTATACGTGGTATTTCACCGTCACTCCAAGTAATTTACATGTCCTACCTTTAAAACCAATCTTTGCAATATATAGCTCATGGGAAAGTAGCCTAAAAACTATTCTGGTAAAGAATATGTTGCTTATGTATCTTATTTCTTATGAGTTGCTTGCTTAGCGGTAACCATGTTTCTGGGGACGCTATCAACTGTCACACTTTTGTTGAATATCATGTGAGTTGCTATGCATGTTCGTCTTGTCTGAAGTAAGGGTGATTTTCCGTGGGTTGAATGATATGCATATTGTTAGAGAAGAACATTGGGCCACCAACCAAAGCCATGCATCATGGTGGAAGTTTTAGCTTGGACTTAATCCTCAATCTCTTATGAGAATATGCTTATGCATTAAAGAGGAGTCCATCATCTATTTTCTATGTTGTCCCGGTATGGATGTCCTCAAGTTGAGATCTATCAAAAACGAGAAATCAAATGCGATTTATCTCCTTGGACCTTTGTACAGGTGGCATAGAGGTACCCCATTGTGACACTTGGTTGAAACATAGGTAATGCAATGATAACCCATAGGAGTCCGAGCTAATTAGGACAAGGTGCGAGCACTATTGGTATTCGATGCATGAGGCTTGCTACTTATAGGATGTGTTATGCATGACACATATGAAGTACTACTACCGTTGACAAAATTGCTTATATGTTTTTAAAATAAAAAGCTCTAGCACATAACCATTCTTTTACTTTCATGTTGAGTCTCCACCTTCTTTTCAAAGCACCAACTACTGAGAGCATGATTGCCATCCTGAGTGAAATGTGCATTGTCCCAAAGTAGCATTGTCTTTTGCATGATTGTCATATTGTTTATTTTGAAATCATTGTATCTAGTCATCACTTAAACCTTGAAGGTGCCCCTGCATTTATGTTTTGCTTCACTAAAGGGGGCAAGCTAGATATCACTTTATCATATTTGCACATCATGTTCATTGCAAATCTTTTTGATGTTTCAGTTTCGTATTGTAAAACTTTCAGTCATTTGTGATTTTCTCATGAGGCAACTTAATTACTATAGAATCATTGTCTCCGTAAGCTTTTGTCATATGACTATGAGAAGTCCTATATGGTTAATAGCATGTCAGCACAGAAATTATTCTTGTTATCATTTACCTACTCGAGGACGAGCAGGAATTAAGCTTGTGGATGTTGATACGTCCAAAACGTATCTATAATTTCTGCTTGCTCCATGCCACTTTTGGGTGATATTGCTATGATATTCATACACTTCCATACACTTTTGATCATATTTGGACTAACCTACTAATCCAGTGCACCCCGGTGCCAGTTTCTGTTTTCGGCTGTTTTTGTATTCCAGGTTTTCACATTACGAGAACTGCCAGGAAAAATCCAGAAAAAATATATAAAAAATCAGCGTTCCAGGAGCTACCGTGTGGCCAAAGTACAGCCGGGGG
>LR738716.1:1319852-1367717 GCA_902687465.1 Secale cereale
GGACCCACAGGGGCTCCAGGCGGCCTGTGGGCGCGGCCCCCCCTGGGCCGCGCCGGGGGGGCGCCTGGGCACCCCTGACCCCCTCTGGTGGCCCCCTTTGGCATATATTTAAAGTGTGTCGAGGAAACCCTGATTCCGGAACCCTTTTCTCCAGACGCGATTCCGATCTCCGCCGCCATCTCCATCAAGCTTCGGGGGACCAGAATTCCTGCGCCGGCACCCTGCCGGGATGGGGAAGTGCCCCCGGATCCATCTCCATCGACGTTGCTTCCTTCCTCCATGATGCGGGAGTAGTTCCTCCTCGGGGCTGAGGTTCTTACCAGTAGCTATGTGGTCAATTCTCTCTCCCATGATGTGATCTTCGTTGTGATCATAGGCTATGTTAATCTAAGATATTTCCCCTTCCTCTATGTATTGGATTGATGTACTCACTTGTCTTTATCTAGTATAATCCCCGAGACCAAGGTGACAGCGGTCTATTGGACATGGATTAGAACAATATTTTCATGAGTGATTTCCTTTCTTGTGTGTTGATTGAAGATTGAGAGTCTCTTGGTGCTTGTCTTTGACTATCCTTTAGATATGTTATGGTGATTGTGGGACTCTCTTTGGATGGCCGCGGTGACATTGGGAAATCCTTAGATCGAGAACTACGAACTTTGAGGTGTGCTTTTGTAGCCCTACATAATTCTCGTCCTCTCTTGACCACGAAGGAATGATCTCCGAGTGTGTCCCCTTTGCATGTTTTATGGGAAATATCATGTGATTCGATTATGTTAATGTTGTTGGGAGTTGCCACTAGTGAAAGTATGAACCCTAGGCCTTGTTTCAACCATTGCAATACCATTTGTGCTCACGTTTACCACTTGTTTGCTTGCTGCACTTTTTATTACAGATTTATATTACTTTGTTTTGCCATCCATATCACTTGCCATTTAACATCTCTTCGCCGAACTAGTGCACCTATACATCTGACAAGTGTATTAGGTGTGTTGGGGACACAAGAGACTTCTTGTATTTTAGTTGCAGGGTTGCTTGAGAGAGACCATCTTCAACCTCTACTTCCCTGAGTTCGATAAACCTTAGGTCATCCACTTGAGGGAAATTGTTGCTGTCCTACAAACCTCTGCGCTTGGAGGCCCAACATAGTCTACAAGAGTAGAAGCGTGTGTAGACATCATAGTGTAAACTCAAAGCAACAGACAACTGCATTAAAAGAACTTTGCGTAAAGTAAACAATCCTTGCACCCGCAAGTACAAGCACCGTTGTTTTCCCCCTTGTGGCAACAGCACATCCCCTAACTCATGTTTCTTTCACTCAAGCTAGTCATCGAGGGGCATGAACCCACAATCAAGCATAACGTTCCCTCTTGGAGTTACTACCTACTACTTGGCCAAAGCAATAAACAACAACGGAGAACATGCAAGAATTACTCAAGAACATAAATATAAAAGAGGTAAATCAAATATATTACTCACACACAATCTGAACATAATCTCATAATCCATCGGATCCCAGCAAACTCATCATAGCAACAGCATAAGGATTACATATGTGCCTCGATCATGTAGGGCAGCTCACGAGGTCTAATTAGTGAAGAACAAAGAGGGGAGGAGAACATCACATAGCTACTGGTCATGGACCCATGGTCCAAGGGAGACTACTCACAACTCATCCGGGAGGCGTCCATGGTGGTGGAGAGGCTCCCGGTGGTGGTTCTCCCCTCCGGCAGGGTGCCGGGAAGAGTTCTCCTGGTGCTCCCGATCTTGGAAGCGCGGCGGCGGCGGAACAGAGATGAGATCGCGAAAAAGGGTTCCGTCCTCCAGGGTTTCGGGACGCGGTGTAAATATATGCCAAAGGGGGGCATCAGCGGAGACCTGGGGGGCCTAGGCGCCCCCCCGGCGCGGCCAGGAGGGGGGCCGCGCCCCCAGGGCGCCTGGAGCCCTGGTGGCCCCCCTCCGGCCCTACTTTGGCCGCAAGGAAGCTTCTGGAACGTTGATTTTTTATATAATTTTTCCGGAATTTTTCTGGCAATTTACGTAATGAGAAAACCTGAAATACAAAAACAGCAGAAAACAGAAACTGGCACTGGGGTGCACTGAGTTAATAGGTTAGTCCAAATATGATCAAAAGTGTATGGAAGTGTATAAATATCATAGCAATATCACACAAAAGAGGCATGGAGCAAGCAGAAATTATAGATACGTTTTGGACGTATCACGTGTTTGGGAACATTATCTTAGACCTCATGAATTCATTCTTCATACGGACCATGAGACTCTCAAGTATCTCAAGGGTCAAACTAAGTTGAACAAGCGTCATGCTAAGTGGAGTGAGTTCATTGAGTCTTTTCCCTATGTCATCAAGTACATCAAAGGCAAAGAAAATGTTGTGGCGGATGCGCTTTCCCGCAAATGCATGCTTGTTACACAACTTGAGTTGAATGTTATTGGCTTTGAGCACATAAAAAACTTATATGAGCATGATCCTTTCTTTGCACATCCTTATGCTAAGTGTTTGACTCACACTTCTTGGGAACATTACTACATCAATGATGGATATCTTATGAGAGCTAACAAACTTTGCATTCCCGAGTCTTCGCTTCGTTTGCTCCTTTTGCAGGAATCCCATGGAGGAGGACTCATGGGACACTTTGGACGTGACAAGGCATTTGCTACGCTCTCAAAGAACTACTTTTGTCCCAAGATGCTCCGTGACGTCTCACGCCTCACCAATCGTTGTTCTACATGCCGCAAAACTAAGTCAAAAGCTCAATCTCATGGTCTTCACATGCCACTTCCTATTCCATACCATCCATGGGAAGACATAAGCATGGACTTTATACTTGGATTGCCTAGGACTCAAAATGGCACAGATTCCGTGTTTGTTGTCGTGGATAGATTCTATAAAATGACTCATTTCATTCCTTGTAACAAGATCGACGATGCTTCACATGTTGCAAATCTCTTTTGTAGGGAAATCATTCGTCTACATGGACTACCCAAGACGATCGTGTCGGACTGGGACCTCAAGTTCTTGAGCTACTTTTGGAAGACTCTATGCGCCAAACTCGGCATCAAGCTCCTCTTCTCTTCCACATATCATCCCCAAACCGACGGCCAAACGGAGGTGACGAACCACACGCTTTCGACGCTTCTTCGCGTGTTGATCAAGAAGAACATCAAGGAATGGGAGCAGTGCTTGCCCATCGCCGAGTACGCCTACAACCGCGCAAGACATTCGACTATCGGCAAGTCCCCTTTCGAGGTCGTCTACGGCTTCAACCCGTTGTCCCCATTGGACATCCTACCTCTACCTCTACAAGAGCGCATCAACATGGACGCAAGTGCACGAGCAAGCTATCTCAAGAAGGTGCATGAAGATACAAGGGCAACGATCGAGCGACAAGTCCATCGCCTCGCCACCAAGCTCAACGTCAACAAGGCACCAACGATGTTCCAACCGGGAGATCTCGTATGGCTTCATCTTCGAAAGAAAGGACCGCTTCCCCAACGAACGCAAGTCCAAACTACTACCTAGGGCCGACGGACCTTTCAAGGTGCTAGCACGCTACAACAACAATGCATACAAGATCGACATTCCGCGAGACAGGTACAACGTGAGCAATACCGTCAACATCAAGGACCTATCTCCTTTCCATGGTGATGAAGATTTCGATCCGAGGTCGGATCTTTCCCAAGGGAGGGGAGATGATGCGGAGCATACCAAGGTCATCCCCATGTACCTACCATCGACTCACCAAGTGCCCAAAGGACCTATGACACGAGCACGTGCAAGAGCTCTCGAAGCCGAGGTGAACTCGCTCCTTTATCAATTCCCTCTCGAGTCGCATGGGACATGGCTTCTACCCTCATCAGGAACTCTATGCATACTCAGGTACTTGGATGAAGGCCATGGGACAGCTCTGCACAGTGGACAAGGTGGCGGGATCGACAAGTGCTTGGAACAAGAAGAGGTGCGGCTGAAGACGCTATAGGCACCGGACATCCGGCCCATACCGGACGACCGGTCACCTCCAGGCACCGGACGTCCGACGATCCCCGGACGACCGGACGACCAGAAGCAACGGACGTCCGTAACACCGACCACAGAACGTAAATAGCGGAAATCCGAGGATTACCGGACGTCCGGTCCCTCCCGAGCCACCGGACGTCCGGTGACCCAGCGGACGCCCGACCCGACGGCGTCATCCCATGTAATATATACTCGTTGACTTCCTTCATGCTAGGTAGCTTTGTGATAGCTCATTTTAGACCTGAGTGGTTCCTCTCCTACGAGACCGCGGCCTCTTCGGAGAAGATCCACCGGATTCAAGACCTCCTTCACGGAGAAGAACCTCAAGACCTCCTCATGGAGATGACTACCGCCACTTGTATCGTCCTTAGTTGATTGTGTATCATGTATCGCACTTTGTGTACCCGGATCTAGCATTTGTGTGACCTAAACGTGTTGATTTGAGTGTTTTCTTCTTGTCCCTCTTGTGTTTTCCCTCATGCCTCACGTGTTCATCCTTGGGATCCCTCCTTTTCGTGAAAGATCGGCCATCTAGAGTTCCGATTTTATTCCGTTTGGACTCCGTTTGATATGGATATTCTGCGAAACAAAAAACATGCAACAAACAGGAACTGGCACTGGGCACTGGATCAATATGTTAGTCCCAAAAAATAGTATAAAAAGTTGCCAAAAGTATATGAAAGTTGTAGAATATTGGCATGGAACAATCAAAAATTATAGATACGACGGAGACGTATCATGCGCCACAATAGCTCCCAAGCTATAAGTGTTGTTGCCCTCTAGTGCATGACGCAAAACACCAAGGTCTGGTGAACTAAGTGCACCCACCTTCTCTCTAGCTAGCAAGCATTTTTGTAATGAAAAAAGGCAAAATAACGAATAGCAGGAAAATGCAAGCCAGGAGCAGTGATACCCGACACCCCTCTCTCATCACCCACTGTAAGAGTGCGGTAAAAGCTTTCAAACTCCGCGGGTCTGGGCTCTGCCAAATTACCATCAGTAGGAAGCAAGCATATTTCGCAAAATTCAGTAAGCGGTATCTGACAGGGTTCAGCATATAATTTAAACTACGCCTCATGGGGATTATTCCTAGGGAGGAAATTAAAACTTTGCACAAAGGTATTAGTGAGGAGATGATACTGTTCACATTCAGCCGTAATGAAGTCGGTGAGGCCGGCATTAGCATCATATTGTGCAAACTCTTGAAGAATTCCGGCATCTTCCATGAACTGAGTATGCGGCCATTCGCATGGCCGTATCTCTTCCAATCTCTGGACATGGAGATCACTATCAGATGACTCCGATGACTCCCCAATCACTCCTTTGGAGTTCTTCTTGGAAGCAAACTTCCTAAAAATACTCATGTTTTTTCCTATGAACAAAATTCTGAAATTTCTAGTCCACAAAAATTTGTCAACAAAACTTCATAATATCGATAGCAACTACTCATAGGGACACATAAAAGTCATAGCAAGCATTCAAACTACTTAGAACCCTAAGAATTCAGCATGCAAGCTCATCTACAGCAGCACCAAGAGTAGCTAATCATCCGAAATATAAACCACTAAAACAAAAACTAATTGGACAAATAGTGGAGTCACATACCAAGCAACAATCCCCCGAAATAGTTTTCGGAAACGGAGCTTCGAGCAAAGAGATCGAAATCCGTGGGTTCGAGAGCAAGGACACGAGAGAGAGAAGAGCAATGGTGGTTTTTTCTGGAGGTAGGTGATGAAGTGGTATAAAAAGATAAGGGAGATGGGCCACGTGGGGACCACAACCCACCAGGGCGCGCCTGGGGTCCTGGCGCGCCCAGGTGGGTTGTGCCCACCGGGTGCACCTCCCTCTGATGTTATTTGCACCAGAAATTCTTAAATATTTGGAAAAAAAATCATGTTAAATTTTCAGGGCATTCTGAGAACTTTTATTTTTGACCCAATTTTTTTTGCACGGGAAATTCAAAAAGCAAAAGAAACATGGCATTTTATTTTATTTAACTAATAGAAACAGAGACAATAAAGGTAGGGACAGAAGGTAGTGCTTACTAAATTCATCAACTTCATACCTCTCAAAAATGATTAATAAGGTTGATCAAGTCTTATTAACAACCACTTTCGATTAGCATAAAACCGAAGAACTTTCGTAAATCACTAAGCTACCTCAGCAAGGATATGGAAGTCCCCAACAATAAGCATTTCATATTTCTTTTTAACAGTAGGTAGAGGTATTTGAAAACTTCCAATAGTGATTGTCGGAGATTTTTCAATAACACAAACACCATTCACTTGGAATTGTTTCTTCGAAAAATGCATCGTGTGCTCATTACCATTGATATGAAAAGTGATCTTGCTTTTATTGCAATCAATAACAGCCACTGCAGTATTCAAGAAGGGTCTACCAAGGATAATCGACATGTTGTCGTCCTCGGGCATCTCAAGTATAACAAAGTCAGTCAAAATAGTAACATTAGCAGCAACAATGGGCACATCCTCACAGATACCGATAGGTATGGCAGTTGCTCCTTCATATGTGCAAGCCGAGGAGCGTTGCAGACGACAACAACACGGGCGGCGACATTGATGACAACCTGTGCGGCGGCCATGGCGGCATCATGGGCGACAACGAAGGCGGTCCACGCAGAATGATCCCTTGCCAAAGCACATATTGGAGAGGGAGAAGTTGTGGACGAGATGGGTGGCACAACTTCAACGGTGGCGGAGGTCGGACATGGTAAGGACTCGAGCCACAACGAAACCTTCTCCCTTCGAAGTCGGCGTAAGCCATATGGATGGGATTTGGGTTGGGAATTTTAGTGGCAAAGCACAAACCCTAGACAAAATTCATCCAAATCAAGTCGATGCCGAGGGAGGAGATGGCTCTGAATACCATTTGTCAGGCCCCGCTGGAGATCGACATGGAATCGAGGAGGATAGAACCAAGAAATCAAGGGAAAAGTGTATGAGATCACGAAGAACAATGATGAACTTGTGTATATGGTGTATGTATGTAATGGTATTACCGCATTGATAATAACCAATATTTGGCTGAATAGTTGATCAATACATCTCTAGTTACCACCCCTTATGTAGCATGAGGTTACATAGAGTATCTTGGATATAGAAATGATAACAAGGACGAAAATAGATAAAAGTTGACAGCCGTAGATCTTCTGCCTCTGGGTTTCCTTTTTTATCCTGGCCATCCAATCTGTCATGACACTGCAAGTCCTCCTCTGACTAGTACCTGACATTGTGGCAGCCGGCTTCATTCGTCGAACTCGCCTAGGACGACGACAACATGCAATGAAGATGGGCACGATAACATCTATGACCGATTTAGGATTTTTATTGTAGTTTCCTTTAATGTTTTCTTAGTTTAAGTTTAATATATGATGACGAGTACGGCCATGACTTCTATAGTGAACGTAAATTTTAAGTTTTAGTTGTAAATAGTTTTATGGTTTTGGAAAAGCAAACCCTGTTTAAGATACGTCGGCCGTGTTAAACATTACTCGTAAAACCGAACACTATCGTCCGTCCAGCCGATCCAAACGGATAAAAACCAACCAAAAAATGAACCGTTGGTTCGGGTCGCCGGTTCGGGAGTTGGCCTTAAGCAAGCAGTTGGGTAAGGGAAGGGGGTGGATTCGGTTCCCCTCCGCCCCGTTCCAATCCCAATCCAATCTCTTCTCTCTTCTTCTCTTTTGTTTTGTCGGCCACTCCTCCTCACATCGGAGATTGGTTGATTGATTGATAGACTAGACTAGATACCACCTACCAGAGGTTGATCTCCATCATCGGGCGCGCGGGCGGGCGGGCGGGCGAGCTAGGGTTCCTTGGGACGACATGGAGGATTCCTCCTGCTCGCCGGCGGCGGATTTCGTCGATTACTTGGGCCCCGACACCTCCGTCACCGTCTTCACCATGCTCCACCACCCCGCCGACCTCGCCCGCGCATCCGCCGTCTCCCGATCCTGGAGACAATTCGGTACCCAAATCTCTCTCTCTCTCTCTTTCTCTGGATCTCACCTCCCCTCCCCTCCCTATGCAGGCAGCATCCATCTATTTATCCTTCTAGATTCTAGATAGATTCTGCTCTACCTGCTTAGGAATTTACGATCCACCCCAAATCACATAACTTGCCACCATAATCACCGCTAATGAATGAATGAATGTGCTAATCTGCTGTTTTTCTCTTCTCCTCCTCTTAAAGATAACTTCTTTCATTTCACTCACTCGCACCTACCTGAATCTCTCTTTCTTGTCTATATATATATAGTTATCGACAACCAGTTCAGCAAGCTGCAGTGCCTGCGGGCCTGCCCGGAGCTCTCCACATTCACCACCGTCGACCTCACCACCACCACCACCACCTCCGGCTCCAGCACAACCCCAGCGCGCAGGGACCAGGACCAGCACTCTGCTGCCGGGTCAAGCGCCGCCGCCGAGAAGCTCCGCCGAGACCACAGGGTGTACACGCACCTCGGCCACGGCCTCCTCTCGCCCTACAAGCCCAGGGACTGCATCATCCACTGCATCGGTGCCTCCAGCACCGACAACTTCCCCGACGAGACCATCGAGAACACCCTCGAGCCCGTCGACCACCTCGAGTCCAACAGGCCCTCCTACTGGTCCAGCGGCGGCCAGAGGGACCCCGCCGTGCCCGAGTGCCTCATATACCGCCTCCAGGCCGATCTCTGCCTCATCGACGAGATCAAGGTGCAGCCATTCAAAGGTTGGTTTCTTGTTTTCCCTTCTTTCTCTCTGTATATATATGGTTGGCCGGTTCAAAACAAATTAAAAAGAAGGCCTCATGTGTGTGTTCAGTAATAATAATGATGCTTCCGACCGTGTGTTGCAGCATTTTTCCAGCATGGCGACCCGATATATTCGCCCAAGAGCATCCGGGTCCAGATGGGCTATCCAAGGTCACCGCTACGCCCTGAAGCACTTGTCTGTGATGAAAATGAAGGCCAGTTGATTGATGACAGAAACTATGTCTGGACCTACACATCTCCAGAATTTCCAATGCTGCAGGTCAGTTGCTTTTGGAAAAAAAGGTTTCGCAGGTCAGCTTAATAGATGATTGATATTCCCAGGCCTATACATTGTTTTTTACCCTCTGAACATAAGGATCTCTTATATATAGAAATAAATCGAACAACTGATACAGAGCAGGAACATTCTTAAAAGGCTGAGAGTGTAGAAATTGCATTTGATCGACCTATCTCCAGCAGTGTTCTTAAAGTTTTTATTACAGAGGTCGCTTGGATTTTGTTTAATAATATTTACTCCCCCCGTACCAAAATATAAGATGTTTTTGCAGTTCGATTTGAACAGCAAAAATGTCTTATATTTTGGTTTGAACTGGAGGGAGTAGATGTTTGGAGTCGCCTTGTGCTGTATGTAAACCTGTTGAGTAAGTAACATTATTATGTGTGATGAATACTCCAGGAAAATGTCTTGCAATCCTTCAAGTTACCACGCCCGGTTCTCTGTATTGGTGGGGTGGTGAAGGTTGAGCTTCTTGGGAGGGTTCAGAAACAGGCAATCGACGGTCTCTACTACATATGGTGAGTTGTCGAGCAACTGTGTGGTGATAGATAATTCGTTTTTCCCATTGCACAGATGTGCTAACTAATCATGTGTATGTACTTCCTTTCCAGCATATCTCATGTCCAGATAGTGGGGAAGGCACTGCCACGAGACCTCGGGGTCGTTCCTCGCGGGAACGGCCTGGTCCTGAATTACTATCTGGATCCCCGTACATGCGGCGTTCCCCGCAGCGAGCCGGCAAGGGTCGATGGGCGCAGCAGGTGGCAGGGCCTGGCGTCGAGGATCTGGCATTCTGGCACGGCGAGAGGGATAGGAGGGCTGAACCAAACGCTGCTGAGCAGACTGTTTGGCGGTCCGTTGCGGCTCGTGGTCGTAGCGGACGAATCGGAAGGGGAGGAGGAGGATGATGATCTTCCTTAGAAGGAAGGAAGGAAGGAACCCAATGGAGGAGGGTGTTATTTGATTTAATTTGATTTTCTGCACAAAAGAAACATTTGATAGTTGCTGCTACATTTATATGAGTGGCTGTCCTTTTATGGTGCTGTGTGGAAGAAAAAAAAACATTTTGATTGTGTAACAGAAGAGAAGACAGCACAGTGAGATGAGATGCATCCAATCAAATCAAGCTCACTTGACTTGTAATCAGATGAATCAATCAATGCCACTTTTGTTGTTTTTGTTGTTATCTAGTTAGAGAAAATGCATCAACCTAAAAATGAATGAATCAGATCATGTCAACATTTTGAGTCCATTTGGATTTGCAAAAATGAATGAAAAAGATTAACAGATAAATAGATTCATCAGGTCAATGCTACTGCTGTTTATGTTTTTTAGGTAGCTAGAGAAAATACAATCTGTGAGTGAGTGAATGAAAGAAATGGATTATATTCTCTCCGTTCCAAAATAGTTAGTATAAAGTTGGGTCATCTATTTTGGAAGGGAGGGAGTATAATCTACATCTTGAGTCTATGGATTTGGGAGAATGAATGAATTCAGATCTATTTTTGAGAACTGAATGCAAAGAAAGTGAATACATTCAGTAGAAAGAATGGATTTTTATGGGAAAAAAATTATATGAGACCAGGTGTCATATAATGCACGTGAGACCCATTCTGATGGATGACACGTGGTATTCACAAATCACAAAGCATCTAAATGTCACGTGTCATCCATCAGAACGGGTCTCACCTGCTAATCCGTGAGACCTGTTCTCATAGAATTTTTTTCCATTTTTATGTAGCTGTAGCTGACTCTGACTGACTGAGCGGCAGCCAGAAAGAAGAATGCTGCCGCGCCACCGCCGCCTTCTCGCGCCGGCACCATGCCAGAGCCGCGCGGCGGCGTCGTGGGCCGCGGCCGTGGCCGACCACGCGCGCGCCGGCCGCCACGCCGCCGCGCTCACCGTCTTCCGCCGCGTGCTCGCCGCCCACCCGGCCGCGGCGGTGGACGAGCTCGCCTACTCGGCGCTCCTCCGCTGCCGCGACGCCCGGCTGGGCTACCAGATACACGCGCAGGCGTGCCGCCGGGGCCTCGCCGCCTCCAACCCCGTCCTCGCCTGCTCCCTGCTCGCCTTCTACTCCGCCGCCCGCTCCGACCTCCCGGCCGCCGCCAGCCTGTTCGACGAAATGCCGCGGAGGGACGCCGTCGCCTACACCGCCATGATGTCCGCCCTCCTCCGCGCCGGCCACTGGGCGCAGGCGCTCGCGCTCTACCCTCGCATGCTGGCCGCCGGCGCCGCGCCGCCCACCGAGCACACCTTCGCCAACCTGCTGGCTCTCTGCGCCGCCAGGCGCCTGTGCTGCCACGGGAGGCAGCTCCACGCGCAGCTCCTCCGCTGGGGCGCCGACCTCAACCTGGTGCTCAAGACCGCGCTCGTCCACATGTACTCCACCTGCGGCCTCATGGGCCACGCACACGCCGTGCTCTGCTCCACGCCCGAGACGGACGTCGTGCTCTGGACGGCCATGATTGCCGGCTACTCACGGGCAGGGGACCTCCAGGCCGCCCTGCGGATGTTCCGTCGCATGGAACGCGCCGCGGTGCTGCCCAATGCCTTCACCTTCGCCGGGATCATCACCGCCTGCACTTCTCCCTCTGCCCAGCCCCAGGCGTCACAGACTGGACGGCAGCTCCATGCCCGCGTCTTCAAGTTTGCTCTGGAGCACGACATCTCTGTCTGCAACGCGCTCGTCGACTTCTACAGCAAGTCGTCCGCCCGTCTGCTCGACCTGCTCCACGCGTTCAGTGCCACAAACAGGCCGAATGTGGTGTCCTGGACCGCCTTGATCTCTGGGCTTGCACGCCATGGCAGAGACGAGGATGCATTCGCGGCGTTCGCGGAGATGCGGGCCAGCGAGGTGCAGCCCAACTCATTCACCGTCTCCACCCTTCTCAAGGGCTCCTCCCCAGACTCTTTCCTACATGCTACAAAAATCCATGCTTATGTGCTCAAGACCAGCCTTGGGTCTTTGGATGTGGCTGTCGGGAACGCGCTGGTCGATCTTTATTCCAGGTTTGGAAGAATGGATGACGCGTGGGCGGTGGCGGCAACAATGGCCTGTGCAAGGGACAGCTTCACATACACAAGCCTTGCCAAGGGGCTGAATCAGACCGGCCTGCCAAGCAAGGCCCTTGAGATGATAGTCCACATGTTTCGTGAGGAGGTTCGTATTGACGGCTTCAGTCTCGCCTGCTTCCTCTCTGCTGCCGCGACCTTGCCATCCATAGAGCCTGGGAAGCACTTGCACTGCTGCTCGCTGAAATTGGGGTTGAGCAGCCAGGTCTCGGTTTCTAACAGCCTCATCAACATGTACAGCAAGCACAAGTGTCTGATGGATGCCAAGAGTGTTTTCCAGTCAATGAGGGAGCCGAGTGTCGTGTCGTGGAACGCACTAATATCTGGGCTGGCGTCCAACGGATGTTATTACGAAGCACTGTCGGCTTTCGAAGACATGGCGTTGGCTGGGGCTCAGCCTGATAACATCACTTACTCTGCTGTGCTTTATGCCTGCACTCACGGTGGCTTCGTTGACGTTGGCATCAACCATTTCAACTCTATGAGGAATTCGTTCGGTGTTCCCCCACAGAGGAGCCACTACACACTCTTTCTGGATATGCTGGGACGAGCGGGTCGTCTTACAGAGGCGGCATGCACCATTGAGGTCATGCCCATCCGGCCTGACGCGTCCATGTACAGGAATCTGTTGGCATTTTGCGAGCTCCATAATGATCTGTCTGTCGCAGAAAATATTGCAAGGAAGGCACTGGAGTTATACCCATCGGACACAGTATTTCAGAACATGCTTTCAGGCATCAGTGGCGGCGCTCCATGGAAACATGAGTATGGTGTACATGCCCACAGGATGAAGAGTGATGCAGATATTATTCAAGCTAAGGCCTAACAGATGCGAGCCATCATCTGTTTCTCTATGCCCACAGGTTCTTGGGTTCTTCCAATATGGATTTCCCAAGGGCCACAAGGTTTCCTACTAAAAACAAAGAGCCACAAGGATTATTCCTCGGGCCATTTCTTTTGACATCTCGACATCGAGCATGGGCTGACGAGAAGAGAATGCAGGATTCTGTCGGGGGTCTTTTTTCTCTTCAAAGTTTTTTATAGAAATTCCGCTGCATTGAAACCACATGAGACATTCTATGAAATAGATTATGTTCCACCCCATTCTGAATCAAGCTCTTTTAGAGTCACTGCAGAGTATGGTATGTGGTATCCACTTTATTAGTCAATTAATGAAGCAAACCACCCTCTCATACAATGTCAATGATTTACAGGCTGAATGCTTGGTCTAAACTCTAGGCAGAATTTCTGAGTACTTGTTACCGCAATATCTTGTGGTTATATATATACGTCCCTGCGCTAACAGCATTTTTCTTGTAAGGGTGAAATGATGTCCATTTCTGCTTCACAGGGGCAAGGATAGCATAAGCCTCGGGAAACAAATAAACATCATGTGGAAGATTCTGAACCATCGACATTTGCCGAAGCCCTTCTCAGATCCTTCACTCGTGATATTGCCGGTAATTGATTGCAACCACACAGTGTATCTTCGAGAATCACTATTCTTCTGAATGTAGAATTTTCTGTGATATTAGTTCCTTATATGAACTGCTTGAAAATGTTATACAACACATCGAGCACCGTATCCAATCTTCGTGCCACAAATGACCAGAAGCGGAAATTATATGCAAGAAGATGCACGATAATAGGCTCCAGGTATAATCTGTAAAGCTTGACAACAAATGACCAGAAGCGGATAGAATATGCAAGAAGATACACGATAACAGGCTCCAGGAGGAATTTGTAAAACTTCACAAAGGACTGGGCTAGTGCTTCTGGATTCTGTAGAAAATCTGCATGCATATATACTTTCATGCTTAGTTGGATTTTAAGTAGTACTACACTATGGTTTATACTACTGAGTGAAGAGTTGATTTGAAAAGGCACATACATACATACCTTCAGCTTGTTTTGGAAGTAGGTCGAACAAAAAGGTAACAAATAGAAGCATGTCCTGTAAGAATTGGAATGTTCCATGGAAGGCAATTAGCTGGAGGTATTCGGCAATCAGACCAATATAGTTGGATGCAGCAGCAAAAACAAAGCTATTAGTATGCCTACCAATGCCAGATTTACTGGCTTCACAGGCGACTCGTTGAAGATGTGGACTTTCCTGCGGTGTCAATTAGAGAATATGCGACATTAGAAAGAAAGAGAATACCAAGGTGGAAGCACGATATCGTGTAGAAATTAGAGAATATTCTATCATGAGTGGGATGATCTTCAGCTACCTAATAAGAAGCGCTTCTCCGTTTGCTGAACACATGTAGAAACTGCAGCCTTTGGTAAATGGGATGATCTTACCGTTCCACTCTGCAACAAGAAGATGATGTCATTTTCACTTACCAGATTGCCCGCCACTTATTTGTTTGAATTCCATGCTACAGGAACTTACCAAGGTGCCACATTGCTGCAGCTGCAGTGGGTTCGACCCCTTGACAAACCTCATCAACGGCAAATTTGACATTCTTTCTCATAGCTTCCATAAGCCTTGCGAAGTAGGTAATCGTATTCTGCAGGCAGCAAAGTAGTTGTGACAAAATAGCGGGAATCCTGTTTTCAGTTAAGAGCTTGATGATCAAATAAATATGCAGAGGACTCAACCATGAGTTATTGGAGCATATGAGAGAATGAGGTGCGGGTAAAATACCTTGTTGTCCAGTGGTTTATAATACGAAGTGTGCTTGACGATGCAATCAGGGTCAATCAGCTCCGTGAGCCGTGCGATGTCCTTGTCATTGAGGGAGGAGTAGAACTCCTGAATCACATCTGTCATGGGTGAAGATGGTAAGGTATTACCTCCGCGTTCAGCATTGTTGAGTCCCCCCGTTGCATTTGGCCCTGGTATCGCTCGTATGGGCTTTTGCGAGCATTGTTGCCTCTTCCCCCACTCGGTGCTTATCTGTTGGCGTTGGGACAGTGGACGTTGTTTTAGGTTGAAAGAGGGAGACTGGAAGGAGACAAGCGTGAGGGCAGAATTCATGGTGGCGGGTGTTTGAATGCAGAAAGATGTCAAGGCATAGAGGAATGAGGTGTGATATACCTGGAGTTGGTGGGCATTTTTGGTTGCTTGGTTGTTAGAGAATGAATCTGAGTATAGCAGGGAGGCTTCCTGGCATGGGCATGGAATTCACACGGTGCATTGCTAAAGCATAAAGATTTGCTACGGTATGAAGTAAGGAATATCTTCCTACATAATTTATAGAGTCAGGCCTGGCAAGAATCAGGCCAATCTGTAAAAAAAGGGATAACTTTGTTCCTTGGTTTTCTTTATGCTCTGGGTTACATTGAGTTCCTTGTCGTCTACAGAAAAGAAAGAGGAAGAAGAAGACAGAGACTGCCTCTCATACAACGTCAATGATTTGAGTTCTGGTAAGTGATAATTGGCATTCTTTAGTGGGAAGGGGAGCTATGACGGAAATATCTAATGCTACACGCAGAAAATAAATATCTTCCTGCGAAGTGCAGACTATACCACAGTGCAGTATACAGATCGTGGGCCCTCTTAAAGAAAAACCTACAATTACACAAGTAGGCATATATTATAAGATGCTACTGCAGCTGTTACACAAGAATTCATAAGCAGAATGAATATCCAGGGAACATGTTATTTATGCTGCAAATCAGTAACATTAGAATGTAGCAACAGTATCCTGTGGTCAGTTCTTCTTACAACAATATCCTGTGGTTATATACCTTCCTACGCTAACAACCATTTCCCTTTCTGTTTCACAGGAGCAAAAGTAGGAAGCCCCAACATCATGTGGAATATTCTGTCCCCATACTGCAGCTGGTTGTTGTAGGCCCTCCGCTGATCCTTCACCCGTGACGTTACCGGCAATTGATTGCAACCACACAGGGTATCTTCTTCCAGATTTGCTTTTCTTCTGAATGTGGAGTCTTCAGTGATGTTAGTTCTTCACAGGAACCGCTTGAATATGTTATACAACATGTTGAGCACCATGGTGAATCCTTGTGCCACATATGACCAGAAGCGGGTATAATATGAAAGAATAGGGACGTCGGTATAATATGCAAGAAGAGGGACGATAAAAGGCCCGCAGAATTTGTAAAACCTCGCGAAGAACCGAGCTAGTGCTTCTTTATTCTTTAGGAAACCTGCATGTGTAACTCCATGCTTAGCTGGATTTCAACCAATAATAGTTTATGCTAAACAGATGATTTGATGAAGAGCATACCTTTAGCTATATATGGGAATGTGTCAAACACGTTGGTCACAAAATTAAGTAATTCCTGTAAGCATTGGAATATTTCATTAAGATTTTAAATGGAACTAATATTTTAGTTGGGTGCAGCAGGAAAAACAAGAAGCTCGTTAGTACGCGTACCAATGCCAGCTTTCCTGGTTTCAGGGGTGACTCGTCGAAGATATGAACTTTCCTGCAGGGTGGGTGAAAACATTTCTATGTCAGGTCAAGGGGAGCATCACCTCTAAGACAAAATTATCTAGCCACTAAAACATTATAGTTCCAAGAGCTTGGCTGACATGGATGTAAACTCTGAAACACTGTATCATATACTAGAAATTAGAGCATATGCTCTCTACAGTAGCTATTAATCTCATATAGTACCTAATAAGAAGCGCTGCTCCATTTGCTGAACACATGAAGAAACTGCAGCCCTTGGCAAATGGGATCATCTCTCCGCGCCACTCTGCAACATGCAGCATGATGATACAATTATCCTCTAGCAACCAGTATTGCCTGGCACTGATAATTCCAATTCCATGGTGCAGGATCTTACCAAGGTGCCACATTACTGCAGCAACAGTGGGTTCTACTCCTTGACAAACCTCATCGATAGCAAATTTGGCATTCTTCCCCATAACTTTCATAAGCCTTGTGAAGTAGGTATGGGTATTCTGCATGCATCAAAGTTTTTTCTTTTCTTTGTGAATTCCGAGTATGGGAACGTGGCTTTAAATCAAATAATAGCTTGATGGTCAAATATGCAGAGGACTGAGCCATAGAGACATTGGAGCAGATGAGAAAGTGAGATGCGGGTAAAACCTTGACGTCCAGCGGTTTGTAGTATGCAGTGTCCTCGATGACGCAATCAAGGGCGATCAGCTTCTCGAGCCGTGTGATGTCCTTGTCGTTGAGCGAGGAGTAGAACTCCTGAATCACATCTGTCAGGGGTGAAGATGGTAAGTTATTACCTCCACGGTAAGCACCGGTTGCATTCGGCCCTGGTATGGCTCGTATGGGTATGGGCTTTGCTGAGAAACATTGTTGCCTCTTGCGCCACTTGATGCTGATCTGCTGGTGGCGGGACTGCGGGTGCTGTTTTAGGTTGAAAGAGGGAGACCGGAAGGAGACAAGCGCGAGGGCGGAGTCCATGGTGTTTGGGTGTTTGAATGCAGAAAGAGGTGAAGGCATAGAGGAATGGCGGCGTGTGATATAGTCATGTAGAGCTGGTGGGCATTTTTAGTTGCTTGGTGGTTGGAGAATGAATGCTGAGTACTATATATGTAGGGGAAGAAGCTTCCTGGCATTGAATGGTAAAGCATACACATCTGTTTGTTACCATATGAAGTAAGGAATCGCTTTGGATATAATACATAGAAAGGCAGGCAAGGTAAGAATCATGCCAATCTGTAAAAAAGGTATTGCTTTGTTCCTTGGTTTTCCTTTTGGTATGCTTGCTTTACAATGAGTTCCCCTGACCCTGAGAGTATACATACTCATGTGTTGTGTACAGGAGAGAGGAAAGGAAAATAGACTTGTAAAGAAAGGGAAAGAGAAAGAGAACTTCTGGAAGAAGCCTAAGCTGCCTTCTTGGAGGGCTCGGCTTCCCAACTGCTTTCTTCTTCATGGCAGCAGCAAGACTTGTAAAGAGGAAACGCGTCTTCTCCAGCGTGCCTGGCATCACCCATGGCTCATCTTCTTTGAATACTCTCCGCATGGACGCCAGTTTACTTGGTTGTGCCATAGGTAATTGTTCCAATGTCCCCTCCTCCTGCTCCTGCTGCTTCTATCACAAATGGGCCAGTACACACTCTTTGTCGATATATTCGGATGAGCTGGTTGTTTTACAGAGGCGGCATGCCCGTCCATTCTGACTTGTCGACATACATACAGGATGCATATGAGGCATTATATGAATACATTATGTCGCACCCCCGCTGAAGCCATGCTCTTTTAGAGTCAATGCAGAGTATGGTATTGATGGTATCCACTTTGTTAGTTAATCAAGGAATGATACGTAGGCACCGCACAATAGTAATATTAAAATGTTTTTTGTTTTGTTTCACAGGAGCAAGCAAGAATAGGACAAGCCTCAGGAAACAAGCCCCTTAATGTGGGATTATTTCCTGTGGTATTATCTGGCTCCTTAATTACACAAACTCTTTGCATATGCTATACAAAATGAGGACCACCGTAATCAATCCGCGTGCACCATATCTGAAAAGCAACGCGATAAGCTCCATGCAGGTTTCGTAAAGCTTCACAAAGGCCTCAAGTCCTTCTGCATCCCGTAGAATTTCTGCATGTGTGCTTCCATGCTTAGAAAATAGCACTAGTTTATTTTTTATTTTTTACTGAAAAGTTGAATTTATGAAGCACATACGTACTTTCAGCTTGTTTTGGATTTTCGTCGAAAAAATAGGCAACGAATAGAAGTATGTCCTGTAGGGATTGTGGTATTTCATCATGGAAGGGAATTAGCTAGAGCTATCTATGGTTTCATAGTCAGGCAAAGAAATAATATATAGTTGGATGCATCAGCAGAATTAAACAAGCTAGTATTAATTAGTATTATGCCTACCAATGCCCGGTTTCCTTGTTTCACAGGTGACTCGTTGAAGATATGAACTTTCCTGCAGCGTGGGTGAAAACATTTATTTATTACATCTAGAAGAAATATAATCTCCAAGCGGTATTATACAGAAATTTTGAGAATATGTTTTCTTGAGAATCTCTGCTACCTGATAAGAAGCTCTTCTCCGTCGTTTGCCGAACACGTGTAGAAACTAAGGCCTTCGGTAAACGGGATGATCTTGCCCTTCCACTCTGCAACAAGATGATATGATTATCATGTACCAGAGACTGCCTGCCACTTATAATGCGAAAAAAACTCCATGCTGCAGGATCTTACCAAGGTGCCACATTACTGCAGCAGCAGTGGGTTCTACTCCTTGGCAAACCTCATCGATAGCAAATCTGGCATTCTCCCCCATGGATCCCATGAGCCTTGCGAAGTAGGTCATCGTCTTCTGCATGCAGCAGCAAAGTTGTTGTTGCTGCTGTGAGTATGCGTGGGAACTTGGTTCTTATTATTTTTATTTATTTATTAACTTGATGGCAGAGATATTGGAGCAGATGAGATGAGATGAGAGAATAACCTTGAAGTTGAGTGGTTTGTAATAGGAAGCATGCTCGACGGTGCAGTCAGGGTCAATCAGCTCCATGAGCCGCGCTATGTCCTTGTCATTGAGGGAGGAATAGAACTCCTGAATCACATCTGTCATGGGTGAAGATGGCAAGGCATTACCTCCATCTCCATGGAAAGCTTTGTTGAGACCACAGCTGGTTGCTTTTGGCCCTGGCATTGATCGTATGGGCTTTGGCGAACATTGTTGCCTCTTCCCCCACTTGGCGCTTATCTGCTGTCGCCGGGACAGTGGGCGCTGTTTTAAGTTGAGAGAGGGAGACTGGAATGAGACAAGTGTGATGGCAGAATTCATGACGTCTGGGTGTTTGATGAATGCAGAAAGATGGCGAAGTGTGATATAGCGTTGGTGGGCATTTTTCGGTTGCTTGGTGGTCAGAGAAGGAATCTGGGTACATTTGGGATGGAATAATAAGCGTGGTACATTGCTAAAGCATAAAGATTCGTTATTGATATGAAGCAAGGAATATATCTTCCTACATAATTTACAGAGGCAGGCCAGGCAAGAATGATGCCAATCAGTAAAAGGGTATTTGCTTTCTTCCTTGTTTTTGTTTTTACATTGAGTTCCTGAGAGAGTATAGGCATGCATGTGTTGTCTTCTACAGAAAAGAAGAGAAGAGAAGAGAAGAGAAGAGAAGAGAAGAGAAGAGCAGAGTTCACTTGCGGAAGAAGCCTAAGACTGCCTTCTTGGAGGGCGGCTTGTACTTGGTCGACTTGCCGATAGCTTTCTTGGCGGCAGCGGAAAGAGGAGGGGCAGCACCAGCGGCAGGAGCAGATTGAGCCTCATTCTCTGTGCCGGCTGTCTCCTCGAGTCCGCTCGGTGCTGCCCATGGCTCATCCGCGTCTTCCTCTGAGAACACCCTCCGCATCGACTGCAGCTTATTTGGCGGCGCCGGAGGAGGTAACTGGGCAAATGCTGCCTCCTGCTGCTGCTTCTCCGTCTTTCCGGTTGATGCTGACGGGCTATAGTCGTATGCAGGATCTGCCTCCAGCTGCTTGGTTTTGCCTGCCGCCGCCGCCGCTACTTGTTTGGTGATGCTCTCCACCTCAAACGACTCCCCCTCGTCGTCGTCGTCCGATACCGCCAACTGCTGCTGCTGCTGGGCCTTCATTTGCCGCTCTTGCTCCGCCACCTGCTGCTGCATCTGCTGCACCTTGATGCGCTGCTCTTGCTCTTGCTCAGCCAGCTGCTGCACTTTCATTCGCTGCTCTTGCTCTTGCTCTTGCTCTTGCTCGGCCAGCTGCTGCTGCTGCTGCACCTTGATTCGCAGCTCCTGCTCCGCCACCTTGATTTGCTGCTCCTGCTCAGCCACCTGCTGCTGTAGCTTTACTTGCTGCTCTTTCTCGGCATCGCCACCGGGCAGCAACATGTCATCGTCGGAGGAGTCGCTGATGAGCTCCACGTCCACCGCCACCACCTCACGGGACCTGCTGCTGTACTCAACGGTCTTCACCTCCTCCAGCATTGCTGCTGCTTCTGCTTCTGCTTGTGCTTCTGCCAGAGCTTCCTGTTCTGCCGCTGCGTCTTCCCCTTTGTTGGCGGAGGAGTAGGCGTAGGCATATGCGTTGGCACCGGCGGAGGAGGAAGACGTAGAGGAGGAGGTGCTCTTGCGGCTGGCCTCGGGGACGGTCACCGGCTGGCCCTGCATCTTCTCGGCGACGAAGTAGGGCCGGAAGCGGGACGGGCGGAAGTCGCTGGTGTAGGGCGCGCCCACGGTGAAGCTCTCGTGCCGTCTGAAGAGCATGGCATTCTTGTGCGCCTCCCCCGCCCCCTGGGACGACGGCGGCTGCGGCGCGTGGGGGTGGGGATGATTGTCGTCCGTATCGTCGAAGAAGGGGTTGCGCGAGGGGCGGAGGCCGAGCATGGAGGGTGCGGAGTCGGGGAAGTTGTCGTCCTCGTCGTAGGGCCCGTCGAGGTCGAAGGGGTTGCTCTTCCTGGTGGCGATGCTGAGCTTGGACGGGTCGTCGGCGAGGTCCATGACGTGGTGGTGGTGGTGGTGGAGAGGCCGCTGGTGGCCGCGGGCGCGGCGCCGGGACATGAGCTTCTCGACGGTGGCGTTCATCTCGAGCTCGAGCGAGCCGATGTTCTCGATGCTCTTGTCGTCGTCGGCGGTCCACGCGACGGCCCGCACCGACTCCTTCTTCTCGGACCGCTGGCGGCTGTGCTGCTTGTCTTCGTGGTCAGAGTCGGTTGATTCTGACTCGGTGTTGGCGGCGGTGTCGGGGAAGGAGGCGTGCGAGGTGGCGGCGGACATGGTGGGTGGGTGGTGGTTATTATCATTTTCGTCTGCGGAGGAGGAGGAGGAGGAGGAGCCGTTGCTGGTGGGCGGCGATTCGTCGGAGGGTCGGTGGTGGTGTCTGATGGAGGTGGCGCTTGGTTGGCATTGTGGTGGGCGGTGGCTGATCTTCTTGTAGAGGTGCGGGTCGTGGTCCTGCGGCACGCTGTTGACGAGGACGAGGCCGAGGAGGAGGGCGGTGAGGACGAGGACGGGGGCGGCGGCGAGGATGAAGGCGAAGACGGGGTAGATGAAGGCGTAGGTGAAGGCGAGGAAGAGGAGGAAGCTGAGGAGGAGAGGGTGGCGGTGGAAGACCCCCTCCTCAATCTCCTCGTCCATGGCAATGGCACCACCGCACCTCAATCTACGGCCGGCCGGCGATTGATTCCTCACCTCACCTCATCCGATGAGGACATGGACATGGTCGATCTGCATGCATCAATCAAGATAACAACACCAGAAGAATAATCAGGAATGATCTCCAATCCTAGCTAGTAGGAAACGCATAGATAATCAGGAGGAAATCAAGGAATGAAATTAACAAGGAAGAATGAATGAATCCATCGATCCATCGATTGATTACACAAGGAATGCATGTAATTAATTACCTGGATCTTAATTAATCGGAAGAGATTATTGTTTGTTGAGGAAAGCAGGCAGGAAGGCAGCCAAGAAAGACGGGTGCAGGAATGGGAGATGCATTTTTGGTCCATCCATCCACCTCCTACTACTATTCTTGTCTCTCTCCAAGTGAGACAGAGAATACCTTTTTTTTTTTTTGAAAAAAAAAACATCTACGTACTCCTAGTATAATTTTATTCATACTCGCAATTGTTACAGGTAGTACAATGCTTCTGGTTTAAGGTCCAAGAAACTAATTCAAAGCAGGGTTGAAATTTCATACTCCTTCTGGTTTTGGTGGGTCTCAAGTATTTGGAACCCCGAGTTTTTGAGCCACACTAAAGGTAATCTTAAAACAAATTTAAGGTTGGTTAACTTTATATTAAAATTTAGTGGATATTGAAACCTCCAAACCCGAAAGAATTCCGAAACCTGCAAAATTCCATCTTTTTTTTTTGCATATTTTTTATGACGCGTTAGATTTTTTTGTTTTTGATATAGAAACCATGCTACATACTAACTCGTATGTATAATAACTAAGAATAACAATGATATCTCTCGGAGACATCTTCTCCGTGCTATGAATCTTCACAAGATGAAATACTGCCAACACTTGGGTAAAGAGACCGTAATTGGACCGAAGCAGTGACACAACCAATGGTTGATGGTTTCTGAAAGCCCCTTAAGTAGTTCACCCAAAAAGATGAGAAATTGTGAGCAATGAATGAACATTGCTCAATTGTGCTGGGGTTGATCCCCTACAAGTGCAGTATGTTGAATCACAAGATCTTCACCATACTCCACGAAGCATCAAACCAACAAAAAGCAACATGGTACACTAACATAAACTCACCAGATCTGACTAATCCGCTTGAGATGACACAAACCTCTCTGCCTCCATTAGAAAGAATCGAAACAATTTTATTCACAAAAGCACTATGAGATCATCACTAGAAAGACGCCGTCGACCGCGAGGGGGGAGCTTTCGTTAAACCAATTACAAGATCGGTGACCAAAAATGATGTAGCTAAGGTGTGGCCAGGCTTGCAGACTGGTTTAGGGGCTACTGACGGTGCCCCGGCTAAGGGGCCTCTCACGGGTTCATACTGTCACTATTGCAATCTCTCAACTTTACTAGTATCATAATTGGATTATATGAAAGTCCCTCAAAGTGCGGCAAATAATCGCTCGAAAGTTTCTATTCCTATTGGAGAAAGTAGGATGAAATTGTGTAGGTAGTAAACCATCCCAAAGTTATGTTTCCACTCAATCTATTGAACCACCCGTCCAACCCAGAGTGACATGAATCAACTCTAATGTCACCACGCGTATCCGTGGGTGAGACATGCATCGAGTGATCTCAAATCCAAAGTATTCAATCCAACAACAAAGAAACCTCAAAGAGCTGCAGCAGTTGCCCGCGTCGTCCTCATCGTCAATTTCAACCCCACACCCCCTTCCGCTCATACGTGTCGCCGTCGACGCCACGTGCCTCGGCCGCCGCACCAAGGGTTCCTCGCTCCCCTGGCCCGGCCGCGCTCTACTGCAATCTCCCTCTTAAGCATAGTTGTTAACTACTAATCACCATGCATGTAGATGTATGCAAGCAAACATCGGATGAAAATTGCTTCACGATGACAAAATATCACATGCAGACAACCATACTACTTGACAACATCGTTTTGGCCTTGTTTTCTTTTAACCAGGCCCTGCTCAGCCTGGCTCGTTTTCGTCCTCTCCGGCAGTCCCGGTGAAGAAAGTAACCCTAAACCCTATACATTTACAAGTTACCCCTCAAAAGAAAAAGAAAAATACATGTACATGTACAAGAAGAACCCTTGTCCCAGGAAAATGAAATAATTATTAAGCAATGAATTAGCTGTAGATTTCCTCCTAGTACTTAGTAGTAGTAGTGGTAATGAGTAATTAAAAGAAGAGCAGTTTTAGCATGGTCCCTCTTACCCCCTCTTTTCACATGAGAGGTAAGAGTATGTAGTAGATCTAAGCCGTTGATCACATTAATTAGTGGTCGGATTAACTCTTACCTTCTTACCTCATATGTAAAAATAAGGGGTAAGAGGGAGCATGTTAAAATTTGCCTTAAAAGAATGATGAGTCTAAACTCTAAAATGATGATCGGTCAGAAGTATCTGTCGCAGGATGCCCCCACGGACTCACTCAGCAGGCTGCCGTCGGCGCCGACGAGCAGGTCGCACTTGACGTGCATCGTCTGGCGGCCCGAGTGGAAGACGCTGGCGACTCTGAACCGGACGCCCGTGAAGGTGAGCTCCAGCCGCAGCGGCAGCCGCCCGGCCCGGAGCGCGGCGGAGAAGGAGCGCCACGCGGCGGGGTCGGCGGGCGTGGGGCCGACCACGTCGAGCACGCCGGCGACGGACACGGTGGTCATGTTGGGCTGGTACCAGCCGGCGGGGAAGGCCGGGCCGGAGGCCACCAGCGCGTCGTAGAAGCGGAGCGACGCGCGCGTGGCGCCGTCGTAGTAGATGCCGATGTGGCGGTTGGGGTTGCGGTCCGACACGTTGAAGGCGGCCCGCCCCCCCGGGACCGGGCCGGAGAGGGCGAAGGAGGCGACGGCGAAGCGCGGGCGGTGCGGGCGGAGGCTGAGCCAGGCCACGAAGAGGGCCACGCCGGCCACCAGGATGAACGCCAGGAGCACGGAGCAGAGCGTGCTGCACAAGACGGCCACGCAGCTGTCCCGGGTGCGACGGCCGCGGCTCCGACCTCCGGCCGATGTTTGCGGCGGCGGCATTCGTGCGTACGTGGCTGCAGCAGCTCCGGCGGAGCTCATATGAACATCTACTGCTTTTGGTTTGCCCGAGGAAGAAGAAGAAGAGAAGAATATTTAAGACGTGGACGTGGTGCTGCTGCTTGTTTGGTCAGTATGGATGGATCAAAGCAACGTATAAAGCTAACCACACCGCTGAGGCGCAACGAATAATTTATTTATATGCTTGCCTCCTTTATTTGCCTCACACATCAAATAATAATTAAAACAAAACATTAACAAAAAACCACTCACTTCCACTACACAATACAATTGGCATATACACAAGCCAAACCATAATATATTAGGGCATGTACAATGGTTCTAGCTTAAGGATGCCACGTAAGATAAATGATGAGGTGGAGGAGAGAGAAATCATAAGAGAAGGCTCGTCTTATCGTATTTAAGAGAAGACAAGAGATGATAGCTTAGCACAATTTGTCTCACCATGTTTTTAGGAATAACTAATTATTGAAGATAAGGCTAAGAGATGACCCATTGTAGACTTGTTTTTTTGTCATCTCTAATTTACATGCAAAACTTAAGATAAGACTATCTTAGCAACCATTGTACATGCCCTTACGCCCTCCGTACCACAATATAAGATATTTTTACAAGCTAAATAAGCAAGTGAATAGCATAAAACTACCATAATTCACGTTAAGGTTCCAGAAAACTATCACAAATTTGTTTGTGACTAATAACTATCAGAATCGGCGTCGACCGTTTCAAAAAAACCCAAAATTCCCGTTGCTAAGAAATTAATCCAGTTTATGACAGGTGGGGCCCGTAGCGAAATGAACCGTCTGTTTGACCGTTAACTGACATGTGGGACCCACATGTCAGTGTCTCTCTCAAGTTCTTCACTCCTCCTCTCTTCCTTCCTTCTTCTCCTTCTCTTAGACACCCAAGTACACCGGAGACAGTGGCCTGGCCATGGCCACCGGGCACACTACTGGCCCACGCGCACGATGGCGTTCTAGCAGACGACGACGTCCTACAGGGCGACGAAACCCCGACCGCCTCTCCCTCCAGCAACACCGGCCGCCCCTCCTTCCACCTCGTCGGCGTCGGCCAGCCACTCCTCCACCTCCAATACTACCTCCTCTCCCCGGATCCTCTTCTGCTCCCCATGGCCTATAGACCGACGCGCCGCCTGCCTCGGCTTGCAGATGCGCTGCCCCGCTCTGCTGGCTGACCCCAGTAGCCACCGCTCGTGCAGGGTCCAGGCGGAGGTGGTTCGCGGCTGGAGGTGGCACGGGCCGCTAACTCCGGCGGCCTCCGTGGACGGGGTCCTCCATGGCGCCAGCCCGCAGGCGCCCACCCATAGCCCGCGCGCACTGGACATCGACGAGCGACAGAAGGGTGCTCCACGGTGGCGCCATGGCTGCTGGCTGGTGAGCTCGTCACGGCGGCTGCTGGCCGGCGAGCTTGGCTGCGGGCGCACGACCACGGCTCAACCGGCCAGATGAACTCGCTTGCTTTTTTAAAAACTTTAGAGGGACCTGATTGCTTTTTTGTAAAGTTTATAGGGACCCGATCGTGTTTCTTAAATGTTTGTAGGGACCCGCTTGCTTTTTTATCAGGAAGAGACACTGACATGTGGGCCCCACATGTCAGTTAACGGTCAAACTAATAGTCAAACAATCAGTTCTCTTAAACGCGGGCCCCGACTGTCATAATCACGATCAATTGTTAAATCCTCGGCGATTTGGGTTTTTGAAACAACCGACGCCCATTCTTGTAGTTATCAGTCACGGACAAATTTGTGGTAGTTTTTTAGAACCCTAACACGAAAAGTGGTAGTTTTATGCTATTCACTCTAAATAAGCTTACAAAAACGTCTTATATTATGGGATGTAGCTAGGTAGTACAACTCATAAACTAGACCATAAAGATTCGAGTATTACAACATATGCGAGGCATAGGCAGGCACATCTCGTGTGGCAACGTATCTACCTTATTTATCGAACATCATCATCTCATGGCCTCGGATACTAGGAGCGAAAATACTACAAAGGCTCAGCATCATATCATTCAACTCCTGATATAACTTTGTTGTTCCCAGATACGATATGGTTCATCCCGGATACGACGTTGTTGCTCCCAGATACGACATTGTTACTCCCAGACACGACATGGTTGATTCCAGACACGCCATTCTTGAACCCGGAAACCACACTGCCTCTCCCGGTTACGCCATGCCTGCTACCAGATACCACATGCTTGCTCCCAAATACGACATGGTTGTTCCTCCCAGATACGACATTGTTACTCCCAGACACGACATGGTTGATTCCAGACACGCCATTCTTGAACCCGGAAACCACACTGCCTCTCCCGGTTACGCCATGCCTGCTACCAGATACCACATGCTTGCTCCCAAATACGACATGGTTGTTCCTTGATACAGTGTTCCCGTTCCCATATACGGCATGGTTGTTCCCAGATACGGTGTTTTCATCCCCATATATGACAGTGTTGTCGTTCCCGGATACAACATTGTTCCTCCCTGATGTCACAAAGTTGTTGCTCCCTGTTATGACATTTGGGAGCTCGCTAAGTCGACGTCTGAGTGTGCTTCTGTTATGCTTCACATACGATGGCATGTTAGTGAAAACCATGCCCAGTGAACGCCCGCCGGTGGCGAGCCCCTTTAGCGGTGCCAAACTCTTAGGTGCGTCGTCAACCAATGAATTGTTTGAGAGATCCAAGTAGCAAAGGTGGTGAAGCTCACCAATCCATGATGGGATGGTGCCCACCAATTGGTTGCCGGACAAATCAAGCACCTCCATTTTCTTGCATTGAGACAACCATTCCGGAACCCCTGCCCCTAAGAGCACAATCACCAAGGGCGAGCACCTTGAGGCTCTTGAACCCTCCAATAATACCATCGTCGGGTAGCTCCTCACCACCAAAATTCTTGGTGAGAATCAGCGTGGTGAGGTACTGGCACCCACGCAATACTGTGAGCACCCCTGAGATGTTGTGAAAGCCGTTGGAGCCGAGGTCGAGCCCCTTGAGCCGCGCAAGGCCTGCAAGGGAGGTTCCTGGGATGGGCCCCGCGAGGCCACGCCTGGGAAGGCGCAACGCCGTGACACGGCCGCTGGCTGCATCGCAGCCCACGCCTTCCCAGCTGCAACACCTGGTGCCGAACCGCGTGGCATGGAGGAGGACACCCTCGGCGCGGAGGTTCCCAGCAAAGTCCTGTAGTGCGCGAAGGTCGTCGTGGTGGCACGAAGCCGCGTGCGCCTCGGGCGAGAGAAACCCCAAGAAGAGGAGGAGCATTTGGCCATGGGATTCAGTGAGCAAGGTCGAGACAGCTTGGGTGTCTTATAGGGTGTGACTTGCAAGTGGTAGTGAGTGGCCAGGCCACGTACTACTTCAAGTAAGTGCGTGCCAAACTTGATTTTGATGGTGCTAAAAGATGTGTGCCGACTCTCAAGTGAAATTCGTGGGTGGCAGCTCCATTTAGCTTATATTTACAAGTGCTCTCTCTTGATTCCTCATCTCTAGCTTATATATTTACTTGTCGTGGCCCATTCATGTTTGTCGACTCTTGTTATCTTACTTTTTTACATCAACTTTGTCCTCCATATTGAAATGAAATTATTAAAGTGCGACAGACAGACAGACGATGAATAGATTGAAAGTTTCTTCTCGAAGAAAAAAAGAGCTAGCAGGGCTGGTTCTTTTCTCCCTTCGATTGTGGCTGTCCACAGCACGTGTTTACGTCTCTGTCTGTTTTTCTCTTGGCTCACAAGATTGAAATTGGCCTTGCTCGCTCTACTTGTTGTGTGCATGTGCCTGGACCCGACCCACTGTTTTAACGAATGAACACATAAAAAAGTAAGCCAGAAACAAAACATATGCAACAATGGAACCAAGAAAACGATGACTTAGGCTTTCGTTGGGCAACATCGACATTGTTCCTCCTCCCGGATACGACAGTGTTACTACCAAATACGGCATTTTTGTAACCTTAACATGAGGGGTGATCCACCGCAGCTCATGTCGAAGGAGACTTGACTGACAACGCGATACGCAAAACAGTCGGCGGGTGCTTTTGCATGTTTGAAATCCTGCACACCCGGGAGGGACCCTGTCAGGGAGTATGGCGGCTATGGCCTGCCCTAGGTCGATTCGCTCGCCCCTAGAGCCTCGGGATTCACAGCTCTGAAGCACGAAGAACAATAAAGAACGAGAGAGAAATAAAACGTAGATGAAGAAATAGTAGATTGATTTGTTCAATTGTGTGTTGTTCAATTGAACGTCACCTCCAACATATATAAGATGCGGCCGAACTTCCCGTGCAAGTAAGAGACTCATCTAGGCATTCCTTACAAGAAAATTACATCAGTCCACGTCCTAGAGACTTAACATCTGGTCGGAATCGGTCATGCAACTGACTGGACTGTTCGGTGATGGTGTCCTAGACTAGGGGATACCAACCTAGTTGGCTCACAGTCCACAGCCCGAGCTTACGGCCCACCGATCTCAACAAGGAAGGACTCTGGGAGCCTCGAACCCAGACGTGATCAAGACGGACACGGCCGAAGACTTGGCATATACTTTAAGGATGTCACCAGTAGTCGACACGTGTAATCCTAGTTGGCAACCGACCATGTGTAACCCTAGATACCCCCAGTACCTATATAAGCAAAATGGTTTAGCCTGTAGGGGCATAATCACAATTACTCGCCTTAGGGTTAGAACACAACATACTATCTCGAGGTAGATCAACCTTGTACTCGATACTTCGTCGCCAATATAATCAGAGTAGGACGTAGGGTTTTACCTATTTGAGAGGGCCCGAATCTGAGTTAACATCGTGTCCCTTATCTCCCGTTGTCCATTGGTGCGAGATCCACAACTCGGGACCCCCTACCCCACATCAGCCGGTTTTTGTACCGATATTCAGGACTTCTGGTGATTTTCAAGTCGCATACTATCTTAGATGATGTTGACCCTAAAATAAAAGTTGGCTGTTTCCGTGTTTCGAACAATTTTCGTGTTGAACACTTTTCATCCGAGACCATCGAGATGACTTTTCAGGTCCATCTTCAGCGTCATGAAAACGTATGAATTTCGGCCCGGGCCAGACAGCCGACGGACTCCTTCCCGGGGATCCTTCTCAGGAACCCTTCACGAGGATCCTTCTCAGGAACCCTTCCTGGGGGCTCTTTCTCGTGGATCTTCTCGGGTTTTCTTCTCGGTGTGCCGATGCAACGGTGGTCATGTTTGGCTACTACCAGCCGGCGTGGAAGGCCGGGTCGGAGGCCACCGGCGGGTCATAGAAGCGGAGTGACGCCCGCGTGGCACCATCATAGTAGATGCCGATGTGGCGGTTGAGGCTGCGGTTCGACACGTTGAAGGAAGCCTGCCTGCTCAGGACCAGGCCGGAGAGGGAGAAGAGGCAAGGGCGAAGCGTGGGCGGAGGCTGAGCCAGGGGACGAAGAGGGCCACGCCGACCATGAGGATGACGGCGAGGAGGAAGAAGAAGAAGAAGAAGAATATTTGAGACGTGGACGTGCTGCTGCCGCCGCCGCCTTGTTTTGGTGTATGTACTCCTTCTGTCCGGAAATACTTGTCATCAAAATGAATAAAAGGGGATGTATCTAGATGTATTTTAATTATATATACATCTATTTTTATTCATTCTGATGACAAGTATTTTCAGACGGAGGAAGTATGGATCAAAGCAAAGTATAAAACAACAGAACAACACCGCAAGGCAAGGAATAAATAATATGCTTGCCTTGCCATTGCGAGTTGCCACTCACCTCAAGGAGTGTAATCGGCCGGACACCCTGTGCTAGCTGTGCATGCATAAAGATGTATTCTCTTCATCTGAAAATACTTATCATCAAAATAAATAAAAAATGATATATCTAGATGTATTTTAGTTCTAGATACATCTCTTTTTTTCTATTTTGATAATAAGTATTTCCGGACGGAGTGAGTACCACCTTAAAGATACACAATACAACTTGACGTACAAACGAAACCACGATAGATTACAATACATAGACCATAAATGTTCGACTATTACAACATACGTACGCGAGGCATAGGGAGACACATCTCCTGCGTCAACTTATGTACATTATTTATCGAACATCATGTCATCAACCTTTGGATACTAGCAGCGGAAATACTACAAAGGCTCAACATCATCTCATCTGGACTCCTCAAAGTTGCCGAGGAGTTCAAAAGGAGGCATAATCTCTCTCTCTCTCTCACACACACACATCAACCTCCTGTTATAACCTTGTTGTCCCCGGTTACAATATGGTTCCTCCCAGATACAGAATTGTTGCTCCCAAATACTACATTGTTACTCCCAGACACGACATGGTAGATCCCAGATACGTTATTGTAGCTCCCGGATACGAAACTGTTTCTCCCAGTTATGCCATGCCTGCTCCCAGATACGACATGCTTACTCCCAGATACGACATGGTTGCTCCCAGATACGGTGTTTTCATTCCCGGATATGATGTTTTCATCCCCAAATATGACGGTGTTGTCGTTCCCAACTATAACATTCTTGCTCCCAGATCTCACAACATTGTTGATCCCTGTTATGACATTTGGGGGCTCGTTAAGTCGTCGTCCGAGTGTCATTCTGTTATGCTTCACATACAACGGCATGTTAGCGAAAACCATGACCGGTGAACGCCCATCGTTGCCGAGGAATTTTAGCAGTGCCAAACTCTTAGGTACCTCGCCAACCAATAAATTATTTGAGAGATCCATGTAGCAAAGGCGGTGAAGCTCACCAATCCACGATGGGATGGTGCCCACCAATTGGTTGCCGGACAAATCAAGCACCTCCATTTTCTTGCATTGAGACAACCATTCCGGAACCCTGCCCCTGAGAGCACAATCACCAAGGGCCAGCACCTTGAGTCTCTTGAACCCACCAATAATACCATCACCGGGTAGCTCCTCACCACCGAAATTCTTGGTGAGAATTAACGTGGCGAGATTCTGGCACCCACGCAACACGGTGAGCACCCCTGAGATGTTGTGAAAGTTGTTGGAGCCGAGGTCAAGCTCCTCAAGATGCGCAAGTCCTGCAAGGGAGGCTCCTGGGATGGGCCCCGCAAGGCCGCGCCCGGGGAGGCGCAGTGCCGTGACACGGCCGCCGGCGGCGTCACAGCCCACGCCTTCCCAACTACAGCACGTGGCGCCGAACCACATGGCCTGGAGGAGGACATCCCCGCCGCTGAGGTTCCTAGCAAAGTCCTGCAGCGCATGAAGGTCATCGGGGTGGCACGAAGTCGCGTGCGCCTCGGGCAAGAGAAACCCCAAGAAGAGGAGGAGCAGTAGGTAGCATTTGGCCATGGGATTCATTGAGGTCGATCGATGGAGTGATTGGCAAGTGCCCTCTCTTGGTGTTGTACAAACAGCTTGGGTGATGCATGGTGTCTTATAGTGCATGCGTTGGAGCAAGTGGTAGTGAGTGGCCAGGCCACGTACTACTTCAAGTAAGTGCGTGCCAAACTTGATTTTGATTTTGGTGCTAGAAAAAGATCCTTGAGTGAAATTCGTGGGTGGCAACTCCTCATCCTCATCTTCCTTATATACTTTACTTATCGTGGGTGGCCCATTCATGTTTGTCGACTCTTCTTCTTATCTTATAAGCTGGCCGACTACTGATGCAAATGATTTCTTTTTCTGTTTACGTCAACTTTGCCCAAGCACCTCACCTTCCTTCAAATTGAAATTATTAAAGTGCGAGATGAATAGATTGAAAATTTCTTCAAAAAAATAGAGGGTAAGGCTAAGTGCACCGAGAATTAGCTGTCGATTCCGTTCCATTGTGGTTGTCCAGAGCACGTGTCTGTGTTTTTTGTTTCCGTTTAACCGAGCTTGACTTAGGCTTTTATTTGTTTTGTTTTTGGGTCTGCTTAAGTCTCAGTCGGCTCTCGTCGCTGGTTCGTGATTTTTCTTTGTTGGGCTTTGTGGGGGCTCAGTTTCTATTTTGTATTCTACTTTCTATGGCTTGTCTGTTTTTGGGCCGAGTTCATCCTATGACACTATTTGCGCGTCAAAAAAAAAACTTTTCATGTTGCTTTATTTCACAAATTAGTGTGTTGCTTTTTCTGGTCATACTACTATGTGTACCGATGCACATCACAATGATGCTCCGATTTTGTCATTGATGGTCAATTCCTTCCCTTCATGTCATCCTAATTCCTCTTTTCTTTTATCACTAGATAGGAAACACGTGTTGGCGCGAGGTGCCTGGCTCCATGTATTGTTCAAATGTAAAAAAAAAATCATTTAGTATTGCCAAATGGGAATTAGAAAGATTGCTGGGGATGGATCAAACCTAGTACAATTGGCATGATTGTTCATGATATATCAACACAATAAGTTACGTCAATAGCATGCCACATTTTGTCAAAGTGATATGAAAGGGCAGTAAAATCAGATACACCATAATCAAGGAAAGGAATATACTCAATAGAACAGTTGATCTGGAAGTTCATGGCAATGTGGGAAAATATATTTGGTTCCAAAAGTAAGCCAAGACAATGTGTCCTCATAAAGTAGATACAATAGTTGGGTTATTAGAAAAAGCAAACAAAGATGTGTTATGAGATAAGAATCTTATATAGTTCTGCTAAAGCTCCAGCAGTGCATCAACACAACTAATATGTAGTCAACATAAAGAATGCCATATATTTCTTAGAGCAGGGTACTCTTACAAAAGGCGAGGACAATCCAACAACAGTTCATAAAACAAATCACAGTAGCTAGTGGCATCTTATGTCCTTAAGATTATGCTCCACCAATTCGATATTAATAACCATCTACTTTGTCGATTTATCCATGGCTCAAGTAGGAGGAAAGGCATTTGCCATCACACTATGAAGCTGATATGAAGACATGTATCTCACATCATGAAGCAAACACAAGTAATCGACATTTGGGTTGGACATGTCCCGCTATTTTGGACAATAGTGTTGAAAAGAACGGTTACTCATCATGTTCTTTAAGTATCCCCTCTGACGGTATATGGCCTTTAGAAGCCCAGGCTGCTTTAACAGGAGATCAAACATCATTCTACTTGGATCCTTACAATGCTCACATCAACCTTTGTTGTCAAAAATTGCAGAAGAGTCACTTCTAATTGTAGAGCACTAAAGCTGTTATAATTCATGGTCTTGCTTATATCCAAGTGTCAAATTTGATGTTTCCAGTTCTGATGTGAGGCAAATGAAAAAGTAAGATTGAATAAGAATAAGTCAAACATAAAGTCAAAGACATGTTTGCTGCACATTGTATAATCGATGATGTATATCGGGTCATCGCTACTCCTCTCATAATACATTTACTATTGGAGCCCTAGCAAGAGTGAAAGCTGATACGTCTCCAACGTATCTATAATTTTGATTGTTCCATGCTATTATATTATCTATTTTGGATGTTTAATGGGCTTTATTATACACTTTTATATTATTTTTGGGACTAACCTACTAACCCAAGGCCCAGTGCAAATTGCTATTTTTTGCCTATTTCAGTGTTTCGCAGAAAAGGAATATCGAACGGAGTCCAAACGGAATGAAACATTCGGGAGAGTCGTTTTTGGAACAAATGCAACACAGAAGACTTGGAGTACACGTCAGGGAAGGAACGAGGCGGCCACGAGGGTAGGGGCGCGCCCCCACCCTCGTGGGCCCCTCGTAGCTCCACCGACATGCCTCTTCAGCCTATATATATACCCTTGTACCCTGAAAACATCCGAGAGCACCACAAAACTCTAATTTCACCGCCGCAACCTTCTGTACCCGTGAGATCCCATCTTGGGACCTGTTCTGGAGCTCCACCGGAGGGGGAATCGTTTACAGAGGGCTTCTACATCAACACCATAGCTTCTCCGATGAGTTGTGAGTAGTTTACCACAGACCTTCGGGTCCATAGTTATTAGCTAGATGGCTTCTTCTTTCTCTTTGGATCTCAATACAAAGTTCTCCTCGATCTTCTTGGAGACTGATGGGCCTCGAA
The DNA here is from genome assembly GCA_902687465.1 of Secale cereale. NCBI lineage: Eukaryota > Viridiplantae > Streptophyta > Magnoliopsida > Poales > Poaceae > Secale > Secale cereale. Next base: position 1,355,134 of record LR738716.1, read on the forward strand.
CCCCTCGTTGGTTACCCCAAGTGGAAGGTGTAAGATGCAGTAAGTAGAAGTGTTTTCCCCTAGCAAAGATGCCAAGGATCGAATCCCCAGAGACTCCTAGGTTCAACAAGTAGGTGTCAATTGCTAACGGCGCAATTAGCAATCAACGTGGACCTGCACACAGATACAAATAACTTTGCTCCCAACGAGTACAGAGAGGTTGTCAATCTCTCCGGCCTTGTAGTTCACAAAGGGTTAAAAGCAATATGATAGTAGTGATAGATAGTGTTTTGCAATAGTAAGTAAAATAGCGAAAAGTAAATAGTGGATGTGATCAATGATGGTAATATGGACCGGAGTCTCATGATGTTCACTAGTGATGTCTCTCTCCCAAAAGACGATAAAACAGCTATGTGAGGTAAACAAATTACAGCTCGGCAATTGACAGGACCACGAACGCAAACCAATGCTGATTACATTGCAAGAAAGGTTGAGGTTCAAAGCATGGGCGGTACGCCAAAGTAAGTAGACCGAAATCCATCAATATCTACTACTAATCATCCACCTTGAGATATCTATCCAGAACATCTCGCTGGTATTAAGTTGCGAGTCCCACCCATAGTGTAAACTCAATGCAACAGACAACTGAGCATGGGCGGTACGCCAAAGTAAGTAGACCGAAATCCATCAATATCTACTACTAATCATCCACCTTGAGATATCTATCCAGAACATCTCGCTGGTATTAAGTTGCGAGTCCCACCCATAGTGTAAACTCAATGCAACAGACAACTGCATTAAAAGAACTTTGCGTAAAGTAAACAATCCTTGCACCCGCGGGCACAAGTACCATTGTTTTCCCCCTTGTGGCAATAGCACATCCCCTAGACTCATGTTTCTGTCACTCAAGCTAGTCATCGAGGGGCATGAACCCACAATCGAGCATAACGTTCCCTCTTGGAGTCACTACTTACTACTCGGCCAAAGCAATAAATAACAACGGAGAACATGCAAGAATTACTTATGAACTAAAATATAAAAGAGGTGAATCAAATATATTACTCAAGATCAATCTGAACATAATCTCATAATCCATCGGATCCCAGCAAACTCAACATAGCAACAACATAAGGATTACATAGGTGCCTCGATCATGTAGGGCAGCTCACGAGGACTAATTAGTGAAGCACAAGAACGGGAGGAGAACATCACATAGCTACTGGTCATGGACTCATGGTCCAAGGGAGACTACTCACGAGTCATCCGGGAGGCGTCCATGGTGGTGGAGAAGCTTCAAGTGGTGATCCTCCCCTCCGGCAGGGTGCCGGGAAGAGTTCTCCTGGTGCTCCCGATCTTGGAAGCGGCGGCGGCGGCGGAACAGAGATGGGATCGCGAAAAGAAGTCCTGTTCTGAGGGTTACGGGGAACCCTTTAAATATATGCCAAAGTAGGGCACCGGGGGATCCTCGGGGGGCCCAGGCGCCCCCCCGGCGCGGCCCGGGGGGGGGGGGCGCCCACAGGGCGCCTGGAGCCCCTGTGCCCCCCCCCCCAGGCTGCCCTTCGGACGCAGTGTTGTTTCCGGTTCGCTGATTTTTTATATAATTTTTCTGGGCAGTTCTTGAAACGTGAAAACCTGAAATACAAAAACAGCCGAAAACAGAAAGTGGCACTGGGGTGCACTGGATTAGTAAGTTAGTCCAAATATGATCAAAAGTGTATGGAAGTGTATGAATATCATAGCAATATCACCCAAAAGTGGCATGGAGCAAGCAGAAATTATAGATACGTTTTGGACGTATCAGAGACCTATTCGATGTAATTCTTTTTGCGGTGTGTTTGTCGAGATCCGATGAATTGTGGGTTTATGATCAAGATTATCTATGAACAATATTTGCTTCTTTTCTGAAATCTTTTATGCATGATTTAAATATCTTTGTAAGTCTCTTCGAATTATCAGTTTGGTTTGGCCTACTAGATTGATCTTTCTTGCAATGAGAGAAGTGCTTAGCTTTGGGTTCAATCTTGCGGTGTCCTTTCCCGGTGGCAGCAGGGGCAGCAAGGCACATATTTTATTGTTGCCCGAGGATAAAAAGATGGGGTTTATATCATATTGCATGAGTTTATCCCTCTACATCATGTCATCTTGCTTAAGGCATTACTCTGTTCTTATGAACTTAATACTCTAGATGCATGCTGGATAGCGGTCGATGTGTGGAGTAATAGTAGTAGATGCAGAATCGTTTCGGTCTACTTGTCACGGACGTGATGCCTATATACATGATCATGCCTAGATATTCTCATAACTATGCGCTTTTCTATCAATTGCTCGACAGTAATTTGTTCACACATCGTAGAATCTGCTATCTTGAGAGAAGCCACTAGTGAAACCTATGGCCTCCGGGTCTATCTTCCATCATATTAATCTTCCATCAACTAGTTATCTCTACTGTTCTTTTAATCTGCAATCTTTACTTTTCAATCTATACAACAAAAATACCAAAAATATTTATCTATTATCTCTGTCAGATCTCACTTTTGCAAGTGGCCGAGAAGGGATTGACAACCCCTTTATCGCGTTGGTTGCAAGGTTCTTATTTGTTTGTGCAGGTACGAGGGATTTGCGTGTAGTCTCCTACTGGATTGATACCTTGGTTCTCAAAAACTGAGGGAAATACTTACGCTACTTTGCTGCATCACCCTTTTCTCTTCAAGAGAAAAATAACGCATGCTCAAGAGGTAGCAAAAACTCATCACTATTTGTACTTGTACTTACATAACAAAAGTGAATGTAAAAGTTCTAAATAGCGGAAAATGCAAGCGAGAGTGGGATTACTGCAGGCTTAGAGACAACATGCCAACAAATTAATTGGCATGCCCTCTTTTGATCCTTGATGCGGCCATAAACAGTGAAAGTCACATGTGATATTTTAAACTGAACTGAGCATCCGACAGTTCGTCAACAAATAATTCTTGAGCTAGCCAAAATTATGTCATTACTGAAACAGTACATGCACCCCAAAATCCAACCATTCATGAAAATTAGACAAGTAGCAAATGTTCATTATTATTTTTGTATTTCTCACATGACAAAGATCACCATGCTGGTTGTGTCTTGTAATCAATACCCCATCATTGCCTTATAATGCTTATACTACTTAATGGTATGACCTATTTCCATTGCGCATTAGATAATGCCCTCTTGCATCCCAAGTGACATTTTATCAAAGAAAGATCAAGCATGCAAGCATTACCGGTAAACAAAAAAAGTTCATAAAGATATGGTATTCCTTCAGGGAAGCCGCACGCTTGGTTTTTCAAAATATGCAAGTAATAGACATGCAAAAACTGATCACTCAACAACAAAACTTGATAGAAAATGAGATTTATGGCTGATTTATTCTACTATACTTGCTAGAGAACTTCACCAAAGGAATACATAACACGTGAAATATTGATACAAGTTAGAATCGAAGAAGGCATCTTAGACTTCATACAATTTTTCATATCGATAAGTTTGAGCAGCTACCTAATACTTGGTTTTCTGAATTCTTAATGTATCCGTTTGCAAACATCTAACAGGTGTTGTTGTTCCAACTTAAAAAGCCTCGAAATTTTCACCTTTGCTCAAATAAAAAGAATGATACTACGATACATTATTCTAATTCAATTAGTCAATCAATATTTATTATCAATTTGGAACAAAATTACAAATAGGGGCATGAAACTCAAAAAACTCACCATCAGCTGCTACTGCCGGATTGTTGTTTGCTTCAAAAACCAAATTGGAACATAATTACAGATAGGGGGCAGGAAACTCAAACAATTCGACATGGCATGCTTGATCCCATCGATGACATGGTTTCTCCCAGACTTGGCATTGCCATTCTTAAATATGATAGTGTTGCCGTTCCTGGATACAACATTGTTCCTTCTAGATCTGACAATGTTGTTGGTCCTAGTTATGACATTTGGAAGATGCTTAAGTTGTTGGTCCTAGTTGATAAATTTGTGTTTGAGTTTGGAATTTAACATGTCTATAGAAAGCATCTCTTTGACATATAATGTACATTTTTAAAACTTCAAAATATAGTGTCAACCTAGTTTTCACCGGTTTCTGCGTGGCAGCAGCAGCTCTAGAGCTCATATGAATATGACAGATAGTGATTGATCTAAATACTTCTACGGGGTTGCCCAATAAGAATATTTAAGGCGTGGACGTGCTGCTGCTACCTTGTTTTGATGTATGGATCAAAGCAAAGTACAAAGCAAACAACACCGCCCATGCCGCAAGGAATAATATAATCTAATTAATATAAGAGAGATCAGAGCTCAAATAATTAAAACAAACAAACCACTCAAGATCACGTCTTCTCGATACACTATAAAACTTAGCATACAAACCAAACCATAATATTACAATACATATACTTACTACAATACATATACTTACTACAACTTATACTAGGCACAGGGCACATCTTGTGTGGCAACATATGTACCTTATTCATTGGACCATCTCATCAGCCTCGGATACTAGGCATAATCTCCCCCCCTCCCTCCTCTCTCTTATATATATAAAATCATTAACCTCATGATATTACTTTGTTGTTTCCAGACACAATATGGTTCATCCCAGATACAACATTGTTGCTCCCGGATACGACATTGTTACTCCCCGATACAACATGGTTGATCCCAGAAACGCCATTGTTGAACCCAGATACCACGCTGCTTCTCCCAGTTACACCATGCCTACTCCCGGATACAACATGCTTGCTCCCAGATACGACATGGTTGTCCCCAGATACCGTGTTTTCATCCCCATATATAGCATGGTTGTTCCCAGATACGGTGTTTTCATCCCCATATATGACTGTGTTGTCATTCCCGGATAAAACATTGTTGCTCCCAGATGTTACAAAGTTGTTGGTCCCTGTTATGACATTTGGGAGCTCATTAAGTCGCCGTCCGAGTGTGCTTCTGTTATGCTTCACATATGATGGAATGTTAGTGAAAACCATGCCCGGTGAACGCCCATCACGGGCGAGCCCCTTTAGCAGTGCCAAACTCTTAGGTGCATCGCCAACCAATGAATTGTTTGAGAGATCCAAGTAACAAAGGTGGTGAAGATCACCAATCCACGATGGGATGGTGCCCACCAAATTGTTGCCGGACAAATCAAGCACCTCCATTTTCTTGCATTGAGACAACCATTGCGGAACCCTGCCCCTGAGAGCGCAATCACCGAGGGCCAGCACCTCGAGGCTCTTGAACCCGCCAATAATACCATCGCCTAGTAGCTCCTCACCACCAAAATTCTTGGTGAGAATCAGCGTGGTGAGGTTCTGGCACCCACGTAACACGGTAAGTACCCCTGAGATGTTTTGAAAGTTGTTGGAGCCAAGGTCGAGCTCCTCGAGCCGCGCAAGGCCTGCAAGGGAGGTTCCTGGGATTGGGCCCACAAGGCCGCGCCTGGGGAGGCGCAGTGCCGTGACACGGCCACTGGCGGCATCACAGCCCACACCTTCCCAGCTGCAGCATGCGGCGCCGAACCACGTGGACTGGAGGAGGACACCCCCGCCGCCGAGGTTCCTAACAAAGCCCTGCAGCGCGTGAAGGTCGTCGGGGTGGCACGGAGTCGCGTGCGCCTCGGGCAAGAGAAACACCAAGAAGAAGGGGAGCAGTAGGCAGCATTTGGCCTTGGGATTCATTGAGCTAGGTCGAGGGAGTGATTGGCAAGTGCTCTCTGTTGGTGTTGTACAAACTGCTAGGGTGATGCATGGTGTCTTATAGGGTGTGCGTTGCAGCTAGTGGTAGTGAGTGGCCAGGCCACGTACTACAAGTAAGTGCCCGCCACACTTGATTTTGATTTTGGTGCTTGAAGATCTTTTTTTTTTCGATGCTTAAAGATCTGTGTCTACTCTTGAGTGAAATTTGTGAGTGGCAGCTCCTCTTCCTCATTTAGCTTATATTTACTTGTTTGTGGCCCATTCATGTTTGTCGACGACTCTTATCTTAAGCTGGCCGACTACCAAAGCAAGGGATTTGTTATTTCTGTATATATCATCAACATGTTCTAACTGAAATTTATTAATGTGCGCCAGACGATGAATAGATTGAAAGTTTCTTCTCGAAAAAAAAAGCTAGGGAGAATTAGCAGTCGACCGGTAGCTGGCGTAGCACATAACTGGTTCTTTTCTCCGTTCTTTTATATCTATGTCTGTGTTTTTCGTTTAACTGAGCTAGATTTAGGCTTTTATTTGTTTTTCTCTCTCTTGGCTCACAAGATTGAAATTGTGCATGTGCCTGGACTCCCCGGAGTCCCGGACGATCGTTTTTTCATGCAAGATTTGTCTGAAGCACACACAAAAGTAAGCCACAAAGAAAACATATGCAAGAAGAGAATCAACAAAAAGATGAGTTTGGCTTTCGTTGGGCCACCGTGACACAACGGTGTTACTCCCAGATACAGCATTTTTACTCCTCCCGGAGATGACATGGTTGCTTCCAGACTTGGCATTGCCATTCTGAAATATGACAGCGCTGTCGTTCCCGGATACGACATTGTTGCTGCTTCTAGATCTAACAAGGTTGTTGGTCCTAGTTATGACATTTGGGTGATGGTTAAGTTGTTGGTCCTAGTTGATAAATTTGTATTCGAACTTGGAATTTAATACTCCTTCCGGTTCTTTTTAGTTCGTATATAAGATTTGTCTGAAGTCAAACCTCGTAAAGTTTGACCAATTTTATAGAAAAAATTACGAGCATTCACAATGTAAAATCATTATCATTAGATGCGCCGTGACTTAAATTTTCATATTGTATAACTTTAACATTGTAGATGTTGACATTTTTTTCATGTAAATATGGTCAAACTTTACGAAGTTTGATTTCAGACAATTCTAGTATGCAGAGTAAAAATGACCGGAGGGAGTATGTCTATAGAAAGCATTTCTTTGGCATACAGTATTTTTTATAGCATGTTTCAAAACTTCAAAAGATAGTTTCAACATGGTTTTCACCGGATATTCTCTCGATGCGCGCCTGTCGTATAGGTATCTTTCATTTGCAATTTGCATTCGACCAGACTAGGGGCCAGTTCTTTTCACCTCTAGCTTATGCAGAAGCCACTGTGGAAATAAGCCCCTGAGAAGCCACGGTGGAAATAAGCCATCCAGTTCTTGTCAGCCTTTGTCCCTTCTGCTTATTTTCTATGTACCCAGTGAAAAATCTGTAATACCACAACACAAAATTCATACACGAGAAAGTATTTTTGGTCATACATATACACGTACACAGCAATCAGTGTTTCACTCTCTAATGTAGCACATATCATACACATGACATGCTCCAGAACTTGCATCACATGCCGAACTGGAAAGAAGTACGTTGGAGAAAGATAAAAGGATAGAAGGTGCTGACCTTGGCAAGAGTTTGGACAGGGACGACTAGACTGGAGCTGGGCGTCAAGATCGGACTAGTATGGAGGCCGGATGTGCAGCATGACGGGAGCAGCAGATGGATGGGTGAAGGCCGACCATCCCGACGTTCGAGCAGGGTAGCGATGTTGGCTAACCTCCCTGCATGACGTCGGGAAGGGCGACGGTGGCGGCGGCGGCCAGCTGGACAACGGGCGGCGGTAGGGATGTCAATCGGGTCTCATTTAATCCCGTTTAAACCCACTATATAATCAAACAGTTCAAATGTGTTGTTTTTTTCCTGGAAAAATGAACTATGGAGCTAGGAAAAGCCAACTAAACGGGACTTGCGGACACCCACTTACATCCCTAGGCGGCGGCGAGGAAGCCTAGCAAACGCACGAACCAACGATGTGTCGGGACAGATGGACGATGCTGGGGTCGTGATTTTCTCGGGTGGCATTTCTCTTGTAATAACTGCCAACAGCGAGGGCGTAGAGATGTACCGGTTCGATTTTAATGGGCTGCGCTCGGGAAGCTGCTCTCAAGTGGCTTCTCCCAAACGTGAAGGGACCAGCTTTGGCTGAAAATTAAGCCCAACACTAAAAAACGAGTTCTTTTCGGCTTGAGCTTATTTTCCACCATAAGCCATCCAAAAGCCAAAAAAGAACTGAGCCTAGACGGGGGATGATCTTGTGAGACGAGTCAGGGACATACATACATAAGTTTAATTTGGATATGTCATACAAGCTATTAAAACTCTTGATACATCAGTTGTGCCCTGAATATACGAGTGTCTTTATTTATTCTTTTCGGATCATGCATGAGAGTACTTCTTCTGCCACCATGGACGGACGAACACACGCACTTATGCCATGATGTGTACAGCCAGTAACCTCAGGTTACCACTTTGTTGTGCCCAGTTACAAAATGGTTCTTACCGGACACCGTATTGTGGCTCCCAGATACAACATTTTTACTCCCCGATACGATATTTTTGGTCCCACCTACGTCATTGTGGGTCCCGGATACGATATTGTGTTTCCCAATCACGACATGGTGGCTCCCGGACGCGGCATGGTTGTTCCCGGATACGACGTGATGATTCCCAGTTACGACATGATTATTCCCATATACGACCTGGTAGCTCCCGGATACAGCGTTGTCATTCCCAAATATTACAGTGTTGTCATTCCCAGCCATAACGTTGTTGCTCCCAGATCTGACAACGTTGTTGGTCCCAGCTATGACATTTGGGGCATGCTTACGTTGTCGGCGATGTTTGCTTCTTCTGCCGTGCTTCAGATAGAATGACATGTTAGTGAAATGGATGGCCGGTGAACACCCATAGGTGTTGAGGCCCTTAGAACTCTTGGGTACCTCGCCAACCAGTGTATTGTTGGAGAGATCCAAGTAGCAAAGGTGGTCAAGCCTACTAATCCACGACGGGACGGGGCCGACCAATTGGTTGTGGGACAGATCAAGCACCTCAATTTTCCTGCATTGAGACAACCATTTCGGAACCCTGCCCCTCAGAGCACAATCACCAAGGTCTAGCACCACGAGGCTCTTGAACCCGCCAGTAATACCATCGTCGGGTAGCTCCTCACCGCCGAAATTCTTGGTGAGAATCAGCGTGGTGAGGTTCTGGCACCCACGCAGCACGGTGAGCGCCCCTGAGATGTTGCGCAAGTTGTTGTAGCCGAGGTCGAGCTCCTCCAAGAACACGAGGCCTGCAAGGGAGGCTCCTGGGATGGGCCCCACGAGGCCGTGTCCGGCGAGGCGCAGTGCCGTGACGCGGCCGGTGGCATCGTCACAGTCCACACCATCCCAGCCGCAGCACGTGGAGCCAGACCAAGACGCGCGAAGGAGGACGCCCCCTCTGCTGAGGTTCCCGGCAAAGCCCCGTAGCGCGTGGAGGTCGTCGTGGTGGCACGAAGTCGAAGTCGCGCGCGCCTCGGGCGAGAGGAACGCCAAGAGGAAGAGCAGGAGGAGCAGTAGGCAGCATTTGGTCATGGGATTCATTGAGCCCGAGTGAGTGATCTCTTCTTGGTGGTGTAGAAACTGCTTGGGTGTTGCATCGTGTTCTTATAGTACTTCTCCACATGGGCAAATAGTGGCTGCCAAACTTGGTATGATTTTCGGTGGTGCTGGATCGATCATATCTGTGTCGACCGGCTGAAATTCCTGGGTGCCAACTCGTCCCCTCCATCTATCTTTTACTTTACTTCCCATCAATCAAAAAGAGAAGGAAAAAAAACGTATACTTTACCTGTCGACAGAGAGCACCTGTATAATTTTATAATTTTGCATTGCAGGGATAAAATAAAATAACGCTTGTCGACACAATAGTTCATGGAAGCGTCTTTTTATTTTTATTTTCAAAAAGGTTATTTTATTAGCCTCCTTAATCGCAACACAAGCTTTCTACTCTATATACTCCCTCCGCCCGGAAATACTTGTCATCAAAATGAATAAAAGGAGATGTATCTAGATATATTTTAGTTTTAGATACATCCTTTTTTGTCCATTTTGATGACAAGTATTTTCGGACGAAGGGAGTACCTATCTATATGCTAGCTAGGTTGAGATTCTCGACGTTTCAGTTCCTGCAATTTCCTTCTTGAATTCATGCGATCTCATCTTAATTATTCATGACGAGGCGTCGTCCCTCTCGAGCGGCTCGAGGGCGAGACCCCTAGCCCCCGTCGCCTCCCCCCTTCCACCCCTACCTCCTCGCCGCCGCCAGAGGCACCCGCCGGGCAAGCCCCGGGCGTCGCCAAGGAAGGTGGGGGCGGGGCTTCTGCTGCTCCGTTTCTCCAGCGAGGGGCGTCAGCATCTGAGGCGGCGGCCTCGTTCGGTGAGGCGCCACCATCCCCCCGGCTGTTTGGTGGCGCGGGTGTGGTCCGGTGGGCTTGGCTGCACGGGCAGCAAGCTCCCCGGCGGTCGAGATCTGCGGCGCCGGCGATGGGGCTTCCGGCCTCTTGCAGCTCCAGATCTAGTCACCTCCTCCCCCCTCTGCTGCCCTGCGTGCTCCACCACTTCAGATCTGGACCGGGTTGACTTGGTTCTCCGGTGCCTGGAGCTGGATGCGGTGTTGGCAGTGTGGAGCCTTGACCGGGAGAAATCCATGGCGGTGACGTCCATGGACGCCGCTCCCCTTCTTGGAGGCGCCATTCAGGTCCTTTGCTCCACCCTCCCCTTCCCCTAGCCTCCCGGGTGAAAACCCGAACCTTGTTGGGCGGCGACGGTGCTCTTGGCACCGTTTGCTTCTTGAAGTCGTCGCCTTGGATGCTTCTTGGACTGTGGGCATTGCGGTGTGGTGGTGGTCGGGCGGCGGCGACAGTGTGTCCGCAGTGGCGGCGACGGCAGCTCGGCAGGCCTGGCAGTGGTCGGGTTTTCTTCTGGTGCTCTCTGTGCATCTGGTGTCAGTTTGGTCCGACGGCTTCTGGCCAGGAGGGGATCGGGCTCCCCTCCTCCGGCGGCTACATCAGTGCGAGTGTGAGAGCCGGAGCGTCATTCCTCGACCTTGGTCATGCCTCCTTAGGCTCCTTCCTCCCTAGACACTTTGTTGTGGTCTGACCGGCATCTTTCTCCTCTCTAGAGGATCGTCAGTGGGCAGCGGTGATGCGGTGTTTCTAGCGAAGTTCCTTAGTCAGGTAGAGTGTGCTCTGTTCCTACTCCTATGTTGCCTCTGGTTGCATCCTTCGTCCATGTTCTAGGGTGAGCAACCCCATCCGTCGACGGTTCGGCGCCTTTCGAGCCAGGCGAGGAGGCAGGGGCCTCCTTCGACAGTGGGAATGGATGGTGATGTTTGTTCCAGGGCCTTGTTTGTTAGGTGCCGACACACCCTATCCTCGACGGCGGGCGTTTCCCAGAGCCCCATTTCTTCTTCCCTGGTGATATTTGGGTGGACGAGGGCCTATGTGTGCTTCAGCTTGTGCTTATCTTGTGCTATCTTACTAGCTGTAGTGTGTGAGGTTTTGAGAGATGCCTTCCAGCACCTTTGTATCTTGTCGTGTTTTCTGTTTTTTTGGGTTTGAGCTTGTAATGTTGTGGTTGTAATCCTGGCCGGTTGATGGCTTTGTTAATTCAAAGTCGGGCTCTTCTTGAGCCTTCGTTCTAAAAAAATTTTATTCATGACAACAAAGTGGAAATCTACCTCAATATATGGCGAATGTTATCTCAATTTGTATCTCTGTCAAAATGGAGATCTATCTGCACCAGAATGTTTTCTTTTATAATTGTGTTGTTCTGTTGCTTCTTTTTCTTGGTAGTGGAACCCGACCCTATACTTTTCTAGGAACTAGGATCTTATGGGGGAAAAATGCCCTCCTAAATTATCATACCAAAGATATGAAGTTCTTGAAGGACGCGGGACATGGCTGAACAGAAGAAGAAAAGGAAGGACGACACCTGTAGATCGACGACCCAAGCCGTGAGGTCATGGTTCACCTCAACAAGAGCCTACACCAGGTGGCAGATGCTCGATAAATCAGCTACCAGATAGAAAAAGTTTTCGAAGGAACCAAACAAGGCTCCGCGCATGCAACCATACTCGGTCCCGGAGGCTACTTAGGGCATGTTCGGATCTCCTCTGGCTTCACAAAACTCCACATATCCAGCTTCTCATCCTCGCTTCTACTTCACGTAGCGACTGCAGGATCATTCGTCAGCGTCTCATCCAATCGTGGCGCTCGCTTGGGCCTGCGAGCCCATTAAGTGTGGAAGTGGCCCGCTCGGGAGGCAAAACAAACAGGCCTAGGCTAGGCCCAGTCAGAAGGGGTGAGCTGGAGGAGAGGAATGTATCGAGTGAACCGGTACACTGCCTCAAAGTCACTTGGGGGGTGGCATCCTCGGGTAATATTGCTCAACTCCAGCTTCCTCGTTTTTTCGGATCGGGGAAATCCCAGCTCCCTCAACTCCTCACTTTTTGCACTAGACGCCTCACCAGCTTCTGAATCGCAGCTCCTGGAGTTAAAACCGTTCGGTCCAGCTCCGACCACGGAGTTGGAGGAGCCAGGAGTTGGAGCACTCCCGAGCAGACCCTTACTACCTCAGGAAAGAGCACATATTAGCTTACCTTGAATAAATCCGGGATCCACCGAAAGTACTACGACCTCCCATACGTAGCGCGGACCAAGGACGGTGGAGGACTTTATTAGCAGCCCCCCCCCCCCCCCCCCCC
>LR738716.1:1367857-1448088 GCA_902687465.1 Secale cereale
CCCCCCGGCGCCGCGAGCTCTGCCGGCACCCAAGCCGCTGCAGTTGAGGAGCCAGCAACGAAGACGGTCTTCCCTCCAAGGGAAATGACCCTACAAATGATTCAAGCTCAACAACGAAATATTGAAGGATGCCGACCGAAAATGGAAGGAAAAAACTTATGGAGTTGTCGTCGGAACGTTCCGCCCCAAGACTGCGGCGCCACAACAACCGGGATGCTAAGGCTCGGAGACTTCCAAGGGGTCCCAAGGAGCTTGCGATGCTTTTCCCCTCAAGCCCTGCGCAACCGCCCCTCTGAGGCTGGTCACAATGGGGTGGAACTTAGGAGTAACATCACATATTTCAATACAACGTTGCTTATATGGCGCATATTTAATGAAGAGTGAGGTGCTTGTGGTAACTAGCTAAGTTACCGGAACATCACACACTTCAAGAAACAACGAGTCTATAAGCTAATAAATGCATCGTTGCATGACACTACCTACATGTTCCTACCCACTGTGGAGGTAGTAACATAGTCTAGATAAATGTGTATGTTACTACCTTATGTTCCTGCCCATTGGGACCAGCCTGAGCTCATATGATGTGGTGCGTGATGCTGTTTCCTGCTGCTTTTATTTTCTTTTCTTTTAACACAGTAATAGGCACAAAGACCCCATATGCTTCATTAACTCTCAAGTGGTGGTACAAAACATCTTACAAAGAGACCGAAATAAAAATAGGAAACTACAAAAAGGTCCCTGAAACATATATAAAGAACCTTACTCAAAGATCTGGAATTACAACCGGCTGCTCTGAAGCTCATATGATGGATGGATGGATGGGTGGAGATTAATATTGTTGGGAGTTTTTTCTTTGCATCTACTCGTTGGTTACTAGTACGTACATAAATTGAGAAGAAGAAGAATATGGAATGCGTCTAGTGTAGTGTAGTGTGGTGCATGGCATGAAACGATAGAGATATGGGTTAATTATCCTTTTGCCCTCAGTGGTATCCATGTGCTCAGTTTTGCCCTCATATGCGAATTGTGCTCAGTTTTGTCCCTAGTCCATGCACAGCTACTATGACGAGGCCAAACGGCCAGATTTGAGTCCATTCCGTCCGCCGCCGTTAGGGGTAGTGGGTCCGGACCTTACACGTGGGACCGCATGGACGTCGGTCCGAAGCTGACATGTGGGTGTTGGAAATATGCCCTAGAGGCAATAATAAATTGGTTATTATTATATTTCCTTTTTCATGATAATTGTTTATTATCCATGCTAGAATTGTATTGATAGGAAACTCAGATACATGTGTGGATACATAGACAAACACCATGTCCCTAGTGAGCCTCTAGATGACTAGCTCGTTGATCAATAGATGGTTACGGTTTCCTGACCATGGACATTGAATGTCGTTGATAACGGGATCACATCATTAGGAGAATGATGTGATGGACAAGACCCAATCCTAAGCCTAGCACAGATCGTGTAGTTCGTATGCTAAAGCTTTTCTATATGTCAAGTATCTTTTCCTTAGACCATGAGATTGTGCAACTCCCGGATACCGTAGGAATGCTTTGGGTGTACCTGATACGTCCAAAACGTATCTATAATTTCTGCTTGCTCCATGCCTCTTTTGGGTGATATTGCTATGATATTTATACACTTCCATACACTTTTGATCATATTTGGACTAACCTATTAACTCAGTGCACCCCAGTGCCAGTTTCTGTTTTCTGCTGTTTTTGTATTTCAGGTTTTCCCGTCACGTAAACTGCCAGAAAAATCCCGGAAAAATTATATAAAAAATCAGCGTTCCGGAAGCTTCCACACGGCCGAAGTAGGGCCGGAGGGGGGGCCACCAGGGCTCCAGGCGCCCTGGTGGCGCGGCCCCCCTCCTGGCCGCGCCGGGGGGGGGGCGCCTGGGCCCCCCAGGCCTCCGCTGATGCCCCCCTTTGGCATATATTTAACACGCGTCCCGAAACCCTCGAGGACGGAACCCTTTTTCGTGATCTCATCTCTGTTCCGCCGCCGCCGCGCTTCCAAGATCGGGAGCACCAGGAGAACTCTTCCCAGCACCCTGCCGGAGGGGAGGATCACCACCGGGAGCCTCTCCACCACCATGGACGCCTCCCGGATGAGTTGTGAGTAGTCTCCCTTGGACCATGGGTCCATGACCAGTAGCTATGTGATGTTCTCCTCCCCTTCTTGTGCTTCACTAATTAGACCTCGTGAGCTGCCCTACATGATCGAGGCACATATGTAATCCTTATGCTGTTGCTATGTTGAGTTTGCTGGGATCCGATGGATTGTGAGATTATGTTCAGATTGTGTTTGAGTAATATATTTGATTTACCTCTTTTATATTTATGTTCTTAAGTAATTCTTGCATGTTCTCCGTTGCTATTTATTGCTTTGGCCAAGTAGTAGGTAGTGACTCCAAGAGGGAACGTTATGCTAGATTGTGGGTTCATGCCCCTCGATGACTAGCTTGAGTGACAGAAACATGAGTCTAGGGGGTGTGCTGTTGCCACAAGGGGGAAAACAACGGTGCTTGTACTCGCGGGTGTAAGGATTATTTACTTTACGCAAAGTTCTTTTAATGCAGTTGTCTGTTGCTTTGAGTTTACACTATGGGTGGGACTCGCAACTTAATACCAGCGAGATGTTCTGGATAGATATCTCAAGGTGGATGATTAGTAGTAGATGCAGATGGATTTCGGTCTACTTGCCTTGGCATACCGCCCATGCTTTGAACCTCTACCCTTCTTGCAACATAGTTAGCATTGGTTTGCGCACATAATTCTGTCAATTGCCCAGCTGTAATTCGTTTACCTCACATAGCTGTTTTATCGTCTTTTGGGAGAGAGACATCACTAGTGAACATCATGGGACCCCGGTCCATATTACTATCACTGATCACATCCGCTATTTACTTTCCGCTTTTACTTACTAGTTGCAGCAATACCTATCACTATTATCTCTTGCGTTTGATCCTTTGTAAACGACAAGGCCGGAGGGATTGACAACCTCTCTGTACTCGTTGGGAGCAAAGTTATTTGTATCTGTGTGCAGGTCCAAGTTGATTGCTAAGTATCTGGCGCCGTTAGCAGTTGACACCTTCTTGTTTAACCTTGGAGTCTCAGGGGAAATCGATCCTTGTTATCTTTGCCAAGGGAAAACTTCCGCTACACTGCATCTCAAACCTTCCACTTGGGGTAACCAACGAGGGGCGAGAAGCCATCAAGCAAAGTTTTCTGGCGCCGTTGCCGGGGACTCCACTCTTCAAGATAGGGGAGTTGCACGCTATCTTTTACCTTTGCTTTTTAGTCTTGTTAGTTTACCTTTCAGTTTTGCTTTAGTATCTTTTATCGAAAATCACAAAAATAGTTATCTTGCTTGCTTGCTACTATGGGTTCCACCGAGAACACCAAGTTGTGTGACTTCACTAGTCATAACAACGATGACTTTATTTGCACGCCTATCGCTACACCTGCCGTGTGATGTGATATGGCCAAAAGGATGTGATGAATGATATATATGTGATGTATGAGATTGATCATGTTCTTGTAATAGGAATCACGACTTGCATGTCGATGAGAATGACAACCGGCAGGAGCCATAGGAGTTGTCTTATTTTATTGTATGACCTGCGTGTCACTGAATAACGCCATATAATTATTTTACTTTATTGCTAAACGTTAGCCATAGTAGTAGAAGTAATGTTTGGCGAGACGACTTCATGAAGACACGATGATGGAGATCATGGTGTCATGCCGGTGACGATGATGATCATGGAGCCCCGAAGATGAAGATCAAAGGAGCAAGATTATATTGGCCATATCATGTCACTATTTGATTGCATGTGATGTTTATCATGTTTTACATCTTATTTGCTTAGAACGACGGTAGTGAATAAGATGATCTCTCACTAAAATTTCAAGAATTGTGTTCCCCCTAACTGTGCACCGTTGCTAAGGTTCGTTGTTCCGAAGCACCACGTGATGATCGGGTGTGATAGGTTCTAAGGTTCGCATACAACGGGTGTAAGCCAGATTTACACACGCGATACACTTAGGGCTTACTTGACGAGCCTAGCATGTACAGACATGGCCTCGGAACACGAAAGACCGAAAGGTCAAACATGAGTCGTATAGGAGATACGATCAACATGAAGATGTTCACCGTTGATGACTAGTCCGTCTCACGTGATGATCGGACACGGCCTAGTCGATTTGGATCATGTATCACTTAGATGACTAGAGAGATGTCTATCTGAGTGGGAGTTCATTAGATGAACTTAATTGTCATGAACAATAGTCTAAGTTGTCTTCACAAAATATGTTGTAGACTAATAACTGCGTTGTAGCTCCCTGTTTAATACGATCCTAGAGAAAGACTAAGTTGAAAGATATTGTAAGCAATGATGCGGACTGGGTCCGTAGTCCGAGGAATGTCCTCACTGCTACACAGAAAGCTTACGTCTTCGATGCACCGCTCGATGTGCAAACCCCTACAACGTTGTCTGTGGATGTTGTGAACACCTGACAGACACGTCCTGATGACCACTTGATAGTTTAGTGCACCATACTTTACGGCTTAGAATCGGGATTCCAATGACGTTTTGAACGCCATAGAACATATGAGATGTTCTAAGAGCTGAAATTGGGATTTCAGGCTCATGCCCGTGTTGAGAAGTATGAGACCTCTGACAAGTTCTTTTGCCAAAAAGATGGAGGAGAATAGCTCAACTAGTGAGCGTGTGCTCAGAATGTCTGGGTGCTAAAATCACTTGAACCAAGTGGGAGTTAATCTTCCAGATGAGATAATGGTTGACGGAATTCTCTAGACACTATCACCAAGCTACTAGAACTTCGTGATGAACTATGACATGCAAAGGATGGAGATGATCCCGGAGCTATTAGCGGTGCTTAAGACCGCAAAAGTAGAACTCAAGAAGGAGCATCAAGTGTTGATGGTTTGACAAGACCACTGGTTTCAAAAGGGGCAAGGGATAGAAGGGAAACTTCATGAATGGAAAACCAGTTGTCACTCTAATGAAGGAACCCAAGGTTGAACCCAAACCTTGAGACTAAGTGCTTCTATTGTAAGGGGAACGGTCACATGGTAGCAGAACTACCCCAAATACATGGTAGATATGATAGCTGGCAACTTCAACAAAGTATATTTGATATACGTGTTATTGATGTGTACCTTACTAGTACTCCTTGTAGCACATGGGTATTGGATACCGGTTCAGTTGCTATTATTAGTGACTTGAAGCAAAAGCTACGGACTGAACGGAGACTAGCTAAGGGCGAGGTGACGATGTGTGTTGGAAGTGTTTCCAAGGTTGATAAGATCACCATCGCACGCTCCTTCTACCTTCGGGATTAGTGTTGAACCTAGATAAATGTTATCAAGTGTCTACGTTGAGCATGAATATGATTAGATCATGTTCATTGCAATACGGTTATTCATTTAAGTTAGAGAATAATGGTTATTCTGTTTACATGAATGATACCTTTATGGTCATGCACCCAATGGTTTGTTGAATCTCGATTATAGTAATACACATGATGATAATATTAATGCCAAAAGATGTAGAGTTAATAATGATAGTACCACTTTCTTGTGGCACTGCCGCTTAGGTCATTTTGGCATAAAATGCATGAAGAAACTCCATGCTGATGGATGTTTGGAGTCACTTGATTTTGAATCGCTTGACACATGCGAGCCATGCCTCATGGGCAGGATGACTAAGATCCCGTTTTCAGGTACAATGAAACGGGCAAGTGACTTGTTGGAAATCACACATACTGATGTTTTTGATCCAATGAGAATTAAGGCGTGTGGCAGATATCGTTATTTTCTTCTTCACTGACGATTTGAGTAGATATGGGTATATTTACTTAATGAAGCAAAAGTCTGAAACGTTTGAAAAGTTCAAGCAATTTCAGAGTGAAGTTAAGAATCATCATAACAAGAAGATCATGTTCCTACGATCTGATCAAGGGGAGATTTTCTGAGTTATGAGTTTGGCAATCACTTAAAACATTGTGGAATTGTTTCACAGTTGAAGCCACCTAGAACACCACAACGTGATGGTGTGTCCGGACGTCGTAATCGAACCTTATGAGATATGGTGCGATCTATGATGTCTCTTACCGATCTACCGCTATTATTTTGAGGTTATGCATTAGAGACAGCTGCATTCGCTTTAGATAGAGCACCATCTAAGTCCGTTGAGACGACGCAATATGGTTTGGCAAGAAACCAAAGTTGTCGTTTCTCAATGTTTGGGGCTGCGATGCTTACGGCTTTAGCCAGGAAAAGCTCGAACCCAAAACGGACAAACACATCTTCATAGGATACCCAAAGGTAATAGTTGGGTATACCTTCTATCTCAGATCCAAGGGCAAAAATGTTTGTCGCTAAGAACGGGTCCTTTCTCGAGAAGGAGTTTCTCTCGAAAGAATTGAGTGGGAGGAAGATAGAACTTGATGAGGTTGTCGAACCCTCACTTCAACCGGAAAGTAGTGCAACACAGAAAGATGTTTCTGTGGAACCTACGACTGTTGAAGAGGAAACTAATGATAGTGATCATGAAGCTTCGGATCAAGTTGCTATCGAACCTCATAGGTCGACAAGGATATGTACTACTCCAGAGTGGTACGGTGATCCTGTCTTGGAGGTCATGTTGTTGGACAACAATGAACCTACGAACTATGGAGAAGCGATGGTGGGCCCGTATTCCGACAAATGGTTAGGAGCCGAGAAATCCGAGATAGGATCCATGTATCAAAACAAAGTATGGACTTTGGTGGACTTGCCCGATGATTGGCAAGCCATTGAGATAAATGGATCTTTAAGAAGAAGACAGACGTGGACGGTGATGTCACCGTCTATGAAGCTCGACTTGTGGCAAAGAGTTTTTCACAAGTTCAAGGAGTTGACTACGATGAGATTTTCTCACCCGTAGCGATGCTTAGGTCCGTCGGAATCATGTTAGTATTAGCTGCATTTATGAAATCTGGCAGATGGATGTCAAAACAAGTTTCCTTACCAGTTTTCGTAAGGAAAGGTTGTAGGTGATACAATCAGAAAGGTTTTGTCGATCCTAAGGATGCTAAAAGGTATGCTAGCTCCAGCGATCCTTCCATGGACTAGAGCAAGCATCTTGGAGTCGGAATATACGCTTTGATGGAGTGATCAAAGTTTTTGGGTTTATACTAAGTTTGTTAGAAACTTGTATTTACAATAAAGTGAGTGGGAGCACTACAACATTTCTGATAAGTATATGTGAATGACATATTGTTGATCCGAAATGATGTAGAATTTCTGGAAAGCGTAAAGGGTTGTTTGAAAGGAGTTTTTTTTTCAAAGGAAGACCTGGATAAAGCTGCTTACATAATTGGGCATCAAGATCTATAGAGATAGATCAAGACGCCTAATGATACTTTCAAAAGGAACACACACCTTTGACATGATTTTGAAGGAGTTCAAAATAGATCAGTCAAAGAAGGAGTTCTTACCTGAGTTGTAAGGTGTGAAGTTGAGTAAGACTCAAAGCTTGACCGCGGCAGAAGGAAGAGGAAGGGCGAAGGTCGTCCCCTATGCTTTTGTCATAGGCTCTATACGGTATGCCATGCTGAGTACTGCACCTGATGTGTGCCTTGCCAAATGTCTGGCAAGAGGGTACAAAGGTAATCCAGGAGTGGATCACCAGATAGCGGTCAAAATTATCCTTAGAGGAATAAGGAAATGTTTCTCGGTTATGGAGGTGATAAAGAGTTCGACGTAAAGAGTTACGTCGATGCAAGCTTAACACCTATCCGGATAACTCTGAGTAGAGATACCAGATACGTATAATGGAGCAATAGTTTGGAATAGCTCCAAGTGGAACGTGGTAGCAGCATCTATGATATGACATAAAAGTTTTGCGAAGGACATAGGGATCTGAATGTTGCAGACCGTTGACTACAACCTCTCTCACAAGCATAACATGATCAAACCCAGAACTCATTGAGTTTTAATCACATAGTGATGTGAACTAGATTATTGACTCTAGTAAACTCTTTGGATGTTGGTCACATGGCGATGTGACCTGTGAGTGTTAATCACATGTCGATGTGAACTAGATTATTGACTCTAGTGCAAGTGGGAGACTGTTGGAAATATGCCCTAGAGGCAATAATAAATTGGTTATTATTATATTTCCTTGTTCATGATAATTGTTTATTATCCATGCTAGAATTGTATGGATAGGAAACTCAGATACATGTGTGGATACATAGACAAACACCATGTCCCTAGTGAGCCTCTAGATGACTAGCTCGTTGATCAATAGATGGTTACGGTTTCCTGACCATGGACATTGGATGTCGTTGATAATGGGATCACATCATTAGGAGAATGATGTGATGGACAAGACCCAATCCTAAGCCTAGCACAGATCGTGTAGTTCGTATGCTAAAGCTTTTCTATATGTCAAGTATCTTTTCCTTAGACTATGAGATTGTGCAACTCCCGGATACCGTAGGAATGCTTTGGGTGTACCAAACGTCACAACGTAACTGGGTGGCTATAAAGGTGCACTACAGGTATCTCCGAAAGTGTATGTTGGGTTGGCACGAATCGAGACTGGGATTTGTCACTCCGTATGACGGAGAGGTATCTCTGGGCCCACTCGGTAGGACATCATCATAATGTGCACAATATGTGATCAAGGAGTTGATCACGGGATGATGTGTTACGGAACGAGTAAAGAGACTTGCCGGTAACGAGATTGAGCAAGGTATCGGTATACCGACGATCGAATCTCGGGCAAGTGCTATACCGATAGACAAAGGGAATCGTATACGGGATTGATTGAATCCTTGACATCGTGGTTCATCCGATGAGATCATCGTGGAACATGTGGGAGCCAACATGGGTATCCAGATCCCGCTGTTGGTTATTGACCGGAGAGTTGTCTCGGTCATGTATGCATGGTTCCCGAACCCGTAGGGTCTACACACTTAAGGTTCGATGACGCTAGGGTTATAGGGAAAGTATGTACGCGGTTACCGAATGTTGTTCGGAGTCTCGGATGAGATCCCGGACGTCACGAGGAGTTCCGGAATGGTCCGGAGGTAAAGATTCATATATGGGAAGTCCCGTTTTGGTCACCGGAAAAGTTTCGGGCGCTATCGGTAGCGTACCGGGACCACCGGGAGGGTCCGGGGGTCCACCGGGTGGGGCCACCAGCCCCAGAGGGCTGCGTGGGCCAAGTGTGGGAGGGGACCAGCCCCAGGTGGGCTGGTGCGCCCCCCCACAAGGGCCCAAGGCGCATCCAAGAGGGGAGGGGGCAAACCCTAGGGCAGATGGGCCCTAGGGCCCAATCTGGTGCGCCCCCCTCTCCCTCTCCCCCTCTGGCCGCCACCCTCAGATGGGATCTGAGGTGGCCGCACCCCTAGGGGTGGGAAACCATAGAGGGGGCGCAGCCCCTCCCTTCCCCCTATATATATGTGAGTTTTGGGGCTGCCCATAACACGGTTTGACCTCTCTCGCTTGGTGCAGCCCTACCTCTCTCCCTCCTCGTCTCTCGCAGTGCTTGGCGAAGCCCTGCTGGAGTCCCGCGCTCCTCCAGCACCACCACGCCGTCGTGCTACTGTTGGACGGATTCTTCCCCAACCTCTCCCTCTCTCCTTGCTGGATCAAGCCGTGGGAGACGTCATCGGGCTGCACGTGTGTTGAACGCTGATACGTCCAAAACGTATCTATAATTTCTGCTTGCTACATGCCTCTTTTGGGTGATATTGCTATGTTATTTATACACTTCCATACACTTTTGATCATATTTGGACTAACCTATTAACTCAGTGCACCCCAGTGCCAGTTTCTGTTTTCGGCTGTTTTGTATTTCAGGTTTTCACATTACGAGAACTGCCAGAAAAAATCCAGAAAAATTATATAAAAATCAGCGTTCCGGAAGCTTCCATGCGGCCAAAGTAGGGCCGGAGGGGATACATAGGGGCTCCAGGCAGCCTGCCCACGCGGCCCCCCCTGGCCGCGCCGGGGGGGCGCCTGGGCACCCCTGACCCCCTCTGATGCCCCCCTTTGGCATATATTTACACCGTGTCGCGGAAACCCTGATTCCGGACCCCTTTTCTCCAGACGCGATTCCGATCTCCGCCGCCATCGCCATCAAGCTTCGGGGGACCAGAATTCCTGCGCCGGCACACTGCCGGGACGGGGAAGTGCCCCCGGATTCATCTCCACCGACGTTGCTTCCTCCCTCCATGATGTGGGAGTAGTTCCTCCTCGGGGCTGAGGTTCTTACCAGTAGCTATGTGGTCAATTATCTCTCCCATGATGTGATCTTCGTTGTGATCATAGGCTATGTTAATCTAGGGTGATCCCATGATATTTCCCCTTCCTCTATGTATTGGATTGATGTACTCACTTGTCTTTATCTAGTATAATCCCCGAGACCAAGGTGACAGCGGTCTATTGGACATGGATTAGAACAATATTTTCATGAGTGATTTCCTCTCTTGTGTGTTGATTGAAGATTGAGAGTCTCTTGGTGCTTGTCTTTGACTATCCTTTAGATATGTTGTGGTGATTGTGGGACTCTCTTTGGATGGCCGCGGTGACATTGGGAAATCCTTAGATTGAGAACTACGAACTTTGAGGTGTGCTTTTGTAGCCCTACATAATTCTCGTCCTCTCTTGACCACGAAGGAATGACCTCCGAGTGTGTCCCCTTTGCATGTTTTATGGGAAATATCATGTGATTCGGTTATGTTAATGTTGTTGGGAGTTGCCACTAGTGAAAGTATGAACCCTAGGCCTTGTTTCCGCCATTGCAATACCATTTGTGCTCACGTTTATCACTTGTTCGCTTGCTGCACTTTTTATTACAAATTTATATTACTTTGTTTTGCCATCCATATCACTTGCCATTTAACATCTCTTCGCCGAACTAGTGCACCTATACATCTGACAAGTGTATTAGGTGTGTTGGGGACACAAGAGACTTCTTGTATCTTAGTTGCAGGGTTGCTTGAGAGAGACCATCTTCAACCTCTACTTCCCTGAGTTCGATAAACCTTAGGTCATCCACTTGAGGGAAATTGCTGCTGTCCTACAAACCTCTGCGCTTGGGGGCCCAACATAGTCTACAAGAGTAGAAGCGTGTGTAGACATCAAGCTATTTCTGGCGCCGTTGCCGGGGAGGTGAGCGCTTGAAGGTATATCTTTAGATCTTGCAATTAAATCTTTTTGTTTCTTGTTTTTATTTCACTAGTTATGCTTATGGACAACCTTGCTATTGGATCGTTGCTTGCGGGAAGACGCCCCACACCTGTGGTGGTTGCTCCTCCCCCTACTGAAATTGTGCCCTATAAAATACCAGTTGGTATTATCGATTATGTTTTGGCTGATCGTTATGCAGGAGACAGACATCCCGGTGAACACTTGCTATATCTGTCACAACTATGTTCATTATTTAAGCTTGCAGGTGTATCAAGGGAGTTTGTCATGAGGAAATTATTTGCCTTGTCACTGAAAGGAAAAGCATTGGAATGGTATAGGCTACTAAATGACTCTCACCCGCTGGAGTGGGAAGAGATCCAGTCTCTCTTTTACTCCAAGTTTTATCCTCTTCATGAAGTCCATGAGAATAGGAATTATGTTTATAATTTTTATCCTCATGACGGAGAGAGCATAGCTCAAGCTTGGGGGAGACTGAAAACGTTAATGCTACAATGTCCTAACCATGGGCTCCCCAAAGATATGATTATTACTAATTTCTATGCGAGGCTTTCTCGACTGGATAAAGATTTGCTCGACGCTTCCTCTATCGGTTCTTTCACAAACAAAAAGATTGATGCTAAATGGGAACTCCTTGAAAGAATTCAACGCAACACTGAAGATTGGGAGATCGACAAAGGTAAGGAGTCAGGTATAATTTATGAGTATGATTGCATTAAGTCCTTTGTTGAAACTACAAGTTTTAATAAGTTTAGTGCTAAGTTTGGGCTTGATTCTCAACTCCTTGTTGATTTCCTCAAATCTTTTGCTTCACATCTTAATATGCCTAAGGAGGATTGGATCAAGTATCATAAACCTTTTAAAGAGACTTGCAAAGAAAATGAAATTGTTCATGATGATTGCAACATGCATGATCCAATTCCTAAAAATGAAGTTTTATATAAGCATGTTAATTTTTGTGGAGTGGATAGACCTTGTGAAAGGCCTATGATTGAAGAAGAGAAGTATTGTAAGCAACATAAGCATGAAAGAACAATCACTTGGGTCAGAGATTTAAATGAAATTGCTAGAGAATTGTGTGACCTTTATCCTTTTACTTGTGAACTTTGCCGTATAGAGGGTCACTTTAATTTTCAATGCATGAACTTTCAAAACATAATTGTTAACCGGTTGTGTGATAACATGATCACCTCTGATCTTTATGATGAGCTTATGTTATTTTTTATGTGTGACGAGTTATCAGAAAAGACTTCATGGCTAGATGTTAATGCCATAGGAATAAAAAACACTTTGCAAAATTACCATCTCTATTGTGTTGTTAATTGCCATGAAAATGATTACATATGTAAGATTATAAAGGAGGGAACTTTACCAAAGTATAAAAATGTCTCTTATATTTCTGCTAATAAAAATGAGAGTTTCTCCCAAGTTTCCCCTATTGTTTCTAATGATAAACCAGGATATGTGGAGAAGCTTCATCTCCAACCACTCCCTCCTAAGGTTAAGAAGAAGAAAAAGAAGAGGAGGAGGAAGATGAGCAAGAAAGAAGAAGAATGGGTATCAACCTGGCCTGAGCATATTCCTCCCATCAACTTTTATCCTAACGATTGTAAGTTTAAAGAAGAAGGTGAAGTTTATTGCCTTAATTATCATCTTGATGATACGTCCGTAGGTACTATTGAAGATGATTTTGATTATGATATGCATGTTACTTATTGTGATTGGGAAAATGATGATAATGCTACTTATGATCTTGAAAATCTTTTTGGTACCAACTCTGAAAGTGATGATATGGGAAGCTCTAGCTTGGGGATGATAGGATTGCAAATCCTTTACCCACTAGTGATGTGATAATTGATAATTCTTTTGCTAGTAAGAATAAAGACAACATGATTACAAATATAGTTGCTAGCAATGATAATGCACTTCTCTACTATGATGATGTCATAACTCCAACCTATAGTGATTATAAAGGTACCTATGACATAAGGAGAAATTATCCTTATGAAACTTGTCATAATCATGGAGGGAATTACTCCCTTGTTGAACACCACCCTCCTAATACACAATTAATCTATAGTGTTCAAGTTGTTTATGATAGTCCTACTCCCACTATTACCAATGAGAAAGATTATGCTTATGTGGAGAGTAAGAGTACCTTTTTGCATGTGGATCATGGTAACAATGCTTTATGTGATGCTTATATTGTTGAGTTCATCCATGATGCCACTAAAATTTATAATGAGAGAGGGAGACTTGGTTCTAAATATCTTAATAATAAGAAGTTTCCTCTCTTTATGGTGAATATTTTGAAGTTATGCTTGTTTTGCCTTCCTATGCTAGTTGCTTTGTGCTTCAATGAATTGTTCTATTGCAATATTCCTATGCATAGGAAGCATGTTAGGCTTAAATGTGTTTGGTATTTGCTTCTTGATGCTCTCTTTTCTTCTTCAGCTCTTATCCCTACGAGAGCATCATTAAAGTCTTAAGCCTATCTTTATGGCTATAAAGAAAGAGCTCTAGGGAGACAACCCTTGTTATGTTTACTTTCAGTTTTAGTTGTCTTGATGTTTGTTACTACTGTAGCAACATCATTGTATCTTTATTTTTCAGCTTTGTGCCAAGTTTAGCCTCTGATTGCAAGAAAGTTCAAAAGTTGTGACGTGCTGTCCAGGAAACAGATTCTGTCCTTGGATAGAAAAATTCGTATAAAATCACCAGATCATCTTTTGGGTCTGAATTTTTTCGACAGCGTGATCTATATAATTGTCTTTCGTGTGTCTGTTTTGAGTTTTTTGATTAGAGTTGCAGAAGTGCCCCGGAAAAATCATTTACTACCTGCTGTTCTGTTTTTCACAGATTCTGTCCTGTTTTGCCTTTCCTTCATTTTGCAAACCTAGAGCTTGCTTTTTCTTTGCAAAAACCTTTTGGCAATCTTGAGAAACAGTAGAACTTCAAAAATATCTTTATTTCCAGCAAGGAACAATTATTTTATTATGGGTACTAACCTCGCTAATCAGATTATGATGAGTTATGTATGAAGGGAGTTTTCAAGTGTGCGAGGGAAGATGATAAAAAGATTCAGGAGTGTCAAACGCACAAGCTTGGGGATGCCCCCATGCACCCCCAAGAAATATTCAAGGAGACTCAAGCATCTAAGCTTGGGGATGCCCCCGTACATCCCCTTCTCCATCAACATTATCAGTTCGTCCTTCGTTCCACTATATTTTAATCACTTCATGTGTTATGTGCTATGCTTGGAGCGTCTTGTTTTAGTTTTCCTTTTAGTTTTCTTTAGCTTTTCATAACGAGTCGGAACTCAGCTTTCTTTATGTGGGAGAGAAACACGCTCCACTTCTACCTAGAACATAACATAGAATTTGCATGTCTATCTTTGCTGTGTGTGTTCTTTGTCTTTTAATAGCTACTATCATGCTTAGCTCTTAACTTTCATGCTTATCTTTTTAAAGAGCTTTTGTTTAGTTGGTTGCTTGAACTCTCTTTAGTTATCATGTTTATCTTATTAAGAGAGTTTGCTTCCGTTGCATTGGTTGATATGTCTATGATAAAGATGCTACGTGCATAATGGCGCTTAGTAGTTCATGTTTTCTTATGGTTAGTCTCAAATAGTTGGGGGGTTCCCAATGTGTTATTGGAGTACCAACATGATTTGTTTGCCTATGATGTGGTATGGTTTAGTAATATCTTCCATCAAAGAATTTATTTTGATTGACTTGGCGTATGCTCACGCATATTTAAGACTGTAAAGAAAGTATGTCAAGCCTTGATGATCTTTTGTTTCTGAGTAGCGATATAACTTCCATGCCTGATTCAATGTTGCTTTGTCGCTCTGCATGATTATGACCGTCATTGCTCTCTTAGTTGGTCGCTCCCAGTCTTTTGCTAGCCTTCGCCTGTACTAAGCGGACTGACTGCTTGTGCATCCACATCCTTTTAATCCAGTTATGCCATATGAGTCCACCATATCTTCCTACATGGTATTTACCTGCCATTCCTAACGGAGACTTGCATGTACCATCTCGAAATTATTCAAAGAAAAAACATTCCTATTTTGTGCCTCTGTTTTAAGTTCATGAGGAAGTAGTAGTTAATTCATGATCTTTTTAAGTTGGACAAGCTTCACCCCGGGATTGCATGTATAATGTGCAAACCCATAATACGAGAAGGAACTGGCATTGAGTGCGCCCGGCTCAAAAAGATAATATAACAAACAAACCCTCCTTCACGCTTTGTTCATGAGAAATCAGAAAACTTTGGCAGTGATAAACAAAGGAGATTAAGAGGATGTGATCGTCCTCATTCGGGAGCCGTTCCTCGAAACTTGTCCATCTCAAGAAGTGATTGAGTTATCTGCTAGCATTCGTTGACGAAACATGCATGATCTAAAAAAATTTATTATTACCTCTGTTTTAAAACCAAGAGCTCTGGTACATGTTTTGTCTTTGTTTCCGATTACGGGTTTTCAACCTTGCCAACAAAAGCCACGGTTCGAGAGTCTCCACCTTCTTTTAAAGCACCAACTACTGAGAGCATGATTGTCATTCTGAGTGTAATGTGCATTGTCCCAAAGTAGCATTGTCTTTTGCATGATTGTGATATCGTTTATTCTGAAATCATTGTATCTAGTCATCACTTAAACCTTGGAGGTGCCCCTGCATTTATGTTTTGCTTCACTAAAGGGGGCAAGTGAGATATCACTTTATCATATTTGCACACCATGTTCATTACAAATCTATTTGATGTTTCAGTATCATATTGTAAAACTTTCAGTTCTTTGTGATTTTCTCATGAGGCAACTTAATTACTATAGATTCATTGTCTCAGTAAGCTTTTGTCATATGACTATGAAAAAGTCCTATATGGTTAATAGCATGTCACCACAGAAATTATTCTTGTTATCATTTACCTACTCGAGGACGAGCAGGAATTAAGCTTGGGGATGTTGATACGTCCAAAACGTATCTATAATTTCTGCTTGCTCCATGCCTCTTTTGGGTGATATTGCTATGTTATTTATACACTTCCATACACTTTTGATCATATTTGGACTAACCTATTAACTCAGTGCACCCCAGTGCCAGTTTCTGTTTTCGGCTGTTTTTGTATTTCAGGTTTTCACATTACGAGAACTGCCAGAAAAAATATATAAAAAATCAGCGTTCCGGAAGCTTCCATGCGGCCAAAGTAGGGCCGGAGGGGACCCACAGGGGCTCCAGGCGGCCTGCCCACGCGCCCCCCTGGCCGCGCCGGGGGGGCGCCTGGGCACCCCTGACCCCCTCTGATGCCCCCCTTTGGCATATATTTACACCGTGTCGCGGAAACCCTGATTCCGGACCCCTTTTCTCCAGACGCGATTCCGATCTCCGCCGCCATCGCCATCAAGCTTCGGGGGACCAGAATTCCTGCGCCGGCACCCTGCCGGGACGGGGAAGTGCCCCCGGATTCATCTCCATCGACGTTGCTTCCTCCCTCCATGATGCGGGAGTAGTTCCTCCTCAGGGCTGAGGTTCTTACCAGTAGCTATGTGGTCAATTCTCTCTCCCATGATGTGATCTTCGTTGTGATCATAGGCTATGTTAATCTAGGGTGATCCCATGATATTTCCCCTTCCTCTATGTATTGGATTGATGTACTCACTTGTCTTTATCTAGTATAATCCCCGAGACCAAGGTGACAGCGGTCTATTGGACATGGAGTAGAACAATATTTTCATGAGTGATTTCCTCTCTTGTGTGTTGATTGAAGATTGAGAGTCTCTTGGTGCTTGTCTTTGACTATCCTTTAGATATGTTGTGGTGATTGTGGGACTCTCTTTGGATGGCCGCGGTGACATTGGGAAATCCTTAGATTGAGAACTACGAACTTTGAGGTGTGCTTTTGTAGCCCTACATAATCCTCGTCCTCTCTTGACCACGAAGGAATGACCTCCGAGTGTGTCCCCTTTGCATGTTTTATGGGAAATATCATGTGATTCGATTATGTTAATGTTGTTGGGAGTTGCCACTAGTGAAAGTATGAACCCTAGGCCTTGTTTCCACCATTGCAATACCACTTGTGCTCACGTTTACCACTTGTTTGCTTGCTGCACTTTTTATTACAGATTTATATTACTTTGTTTTGCCATCCATATCACTTGCCATTTAACATCTCTTCGCCGAACTAGTGCACCTATACATCTAGCAAGTGTATTAGGTGTGTTGGGGACACAAGAGACTTCTTGTATCTTAGTTGCAGGGTTGCTTGAGAGAGACCATCTTCAACCTCTACTTCCCTGAGTTCGATAAACCTTAGGTCATCCACTTGAGGGAAATTTGCTGCTGTCCTACAAACCTCTGCGCTTGGAGGCCCAACATAGTCTACAAGAGTAGAAGCGTGTGTAGACATCAAACGCGGAGGCGCCGTTGTTCGGCGCTTAGATCGGAATCAACCGCGATCTGAATCGCAGCGAGTACGACTCCTTCATCCGCGTTCTTGCAACGCTTCCGCATCGCGATCTACAAGGGTATGTAGATGCACTCCCTTTCCCCTCGTTGCTAGATTACTCCATAGATAGATCTTGGTGATGCGTAGGAATTTTTTTTGATTTTCTGCTACGATCCCCAACAGTGGGCCCTTGCAAAAAAAATCCCCAAATCATTCGTAGGATTCTAGCCGGCCAAATCGACGCTCACTCTGCCCATCCGCCGGCCGGCCGTCCTGCGCCGCCGCCGCCACCTGCGCTGCGGCAAGCACCTGCCCCGCCGCCAGTTGCACGGCCTGCTCCGCCGCTACCGTCCTGCGCCGATGCTCCACCGCTACCTGTGACGCTCGCCACCTTCCTGCGACGCCACGGGTGGGGAGCCAGCCACCTGCTCGACCCGCGGCGCGGCCTCCTTCCGTGCGCCCGGCCGGAGCGCTCAAAGGTGGGGGTTGCTAGAGCTGTTTGAGCTAGGAGGAAGAACCCCAGGGCGAAATGGCGAGCAACGGTGTGATGAACCACAACCGTAAGGGATCTATTGCAGCGTTTTCGATAAGTAAGAGTGTCGAACCCAACGAGGAGCAGAAGGTATTGATAAGCGATTCTGAGCAAGAAATTACTGCAAGCACTGAAAGATAACTTTTTAGGGGTTTTCTTGATATAAGCAACAGCAAAGTAGAAGTAAATAAAATAAGAGGTACTGAGAGTAACAAGTGGCCCAATCCTTTCTTAGCAAAGGAGAGGCCTAGCAACTGATCTTATAAAGGCTAAAAGCGTTCCTGAGGACACACGGGAGAGGTAGTCATGTGCTTTCGCCATATTCCGTATCGATACTATGTTATGTGTTGATAAGTGTTGAGTGGGTGGATCTATGCTAGTGCACTTTCTAGACTAAGATGAATGCACTCTTATGATTAAACACCTTGCAAGCATCCGCAAATACAAGATAGTATTTAAGGCAAAAGCCTAACCATAGCAATACGATCGAGGATCCATTGTTCCCTTATGCAAAAGCGTGCAAACTGGGGTTCAGGTTTCTGTCACTCCGGCAACCCACCGTAAGCATTCTTTGTACACAATGTATTCTCCTAGGTCCTTAATAAGGCGGAGTGTTGAGTGTTCGACTCACACAACACCACTAGTAGAATGACAACGCAACTTAAGTATCAAACAACACATATTACTTCAACAGCATATGACTACTAACGACAAGACTTTCCCCATGTCCTCAAGAACTAAGGTAACTACTCACGAGACATAAAAGAGATCATGATCAGTGGAGATAAATGGGTGATAAACAATCTGGACATAATAATATTTCTCCAACAAAACTCAATAGCATTCACCACAAAGTAGTAATCAACACCGATGGAGTAGAGAGGATAGGTAGTACGAGTTACAACACAAGTTGCAATTGTGAGATGAGATTTGGATGAATATGGAGATGGTGCTGGTGTTGGGGATGATGTTGATGATGATCTCGATGATGCCCGTGACGATGGTGATGACGATGGCGACGATCTCCCCTTCCGGGAGGTGATCTCCCCGGCGGAATCTGCCCGCCGGAGATGGCTTTTTCTTCTCTGTAGGTTTCCGCCACGGAGCGGCGGCGGAACTCCGTAAAAACTCTCGTTTTTAGGGTTTTCATATAACGGAGAGTATATAGGCAAAAGGGGGCAGCCGGAGGTGGGCCAGGGCCTCCAGGCGCCCCCCGGCGCGGCCAGGGGGGGCCCCAGGGCGCCTGGGCACCCTGTGGCCCCCCTCTGGTTGCCCTTTCGCATGTCTTCGTGATTCGTCCGGAAAATATCCTCCGTCGATTTTCAAGTAATTTGGAGGTATTCTTCTTCAGCAACTCAGCGTCCACTTTTTACCGCTGAATCCTGCGTCTGCTGCTTCGGCACCGGAAAGGTTCAAACTGTGTAAAATAGGCCAAATCAACATAAGAACATCATCGTAATGTGAAATATATCAATGAATAAGGATAAATTATGATACAAAATAGTGATGCATTTTGGACGTATCAACACCCCCAAGCTTAGACCTCGCTTATCCCCAAGCGAATACTGAGCTCGGTAAACCTGTCCACAAGTTTAGAGAGTGAAGTGTCGATAAATAGAATACGGACAAGAAGCATCATAGTTTCTTCACCAACTCAAATATCCTCAACAGCAATCTTCAACTCATAAGGCCCTTATAAAAGAGTGGTAAAACTTATATTCGGAAGTAGGGCTAAGGAAACTCATTGAATCATGGCAAACATGTCCTTTCGTCAAAGAACAACTAATAACTTTTACTTTTGCTCTTTCTTTATGTTTTGATGGGATTAATTGAAGCTTTTGAAAGAACATGTTTATCAGGCAAGAAGTGAAAGTGTTAACACAAAGGAAGATATTTGCCTTAGCTGGGCTTGACAAACAACTTACTTATCAAATGATAATGTCAACAAGGATATGATATGACAAATCTTAATGCAACTTTATATGAATGAATCCTTATCAACATCAAATGTCTGCTCTCTTTGAGAAATAGAAAGAAGTAGGAATAACTGACTCAATCTAAAATTAAAAGATAGGCCCAGCTCTAGGGTAGTAGGGAAAACTCACGTGCTATCCTTAAATCAAACAGAATGAAAACAAGTTTTGAGAGGTGCATGATTTGTCAACGAATGCTAATAGATAACTCAATTACTTCTTGAGCTGGACAAGTTTCGAGGAACGGCTCCCGCACGAGGACGATCACATCCTCTTATTCTCCTTTGTTTATCACTGCCAAAGTTTTCTGATTTCTCATGAACAGAGCGTGAAGGAGGGTTTGTTTGTTATATTATTTTTGAGCCGGGCGCACTCTTTGCCAGTTCCTTCTCGTATTATGGGTTTGCACATTAGACATGCAATCTCGGGGTGAAGCTTGTCCAACTCAAAAAGATCATGAATTAACTATTACTTCCTCATGAGCTAAAACAGAGGCACAAAATAAAAGATTTTTGAACATTTAAGAATAACACATAAATTCTGTACTTTAGGAGGTGGTAGTGGAATACCACGAGTAGGAAGGTATGGTGGACTCATATGGAAGGTATTGATTTAAGGGTATGGATGGACAAGCAGAATTCCGCTTAGTACAGAGTTAGGCTAGCAAAGGTTTTGAGAGAACAGACAATTGATGATGACAAAGATGCAAAACAATATAAAGCTTAAACATTGAAATAAGCATAACACATCAAGTTGTCTTCCTTGTCAGCATAACACTTCAAGCATAATAACATAAAGGTTTTGGCTACGTCGATACTTTAGGAAAATCATGCTTGTTGTTATGACCAAAGCTATGTTTGCCAAGATTAAATAAAGTTTTCACAGCCATACCTGATATAAGGTCAATACTCCCCATAAGAATCATCATATAAGGTCGATTGCGTGAAGAGAATACCGAGTGCAGCAACAGGAACAAATAAACTTCTCATTAATATTCCATCATAGACGACTCCACACTCACGGATACAATCTCTCCACCGAAGGAGTGATAGACCTCAATGCACACACCTATTTCATATAATAACCTCCCTAAACATGATATGACTCTACTTGACTCTAAAAGACAAAAGGTAAAGATAAAGATACCGGGCACTCCCCCAAGCTTGGAACAAGCCAAGGGAATGCCGTTACCCAAGGAGATTTCACTCCTCATCCTTGTTGGCGTTGATCACGTAGTCCCTGGCGAAACGCTTCCATTGAAGGGGTTCTCCAGTCGCATATGAGAAGTTTGTCTCCTGAATCCTGCATGCAGCACCCATACCCATGCGCATAAACCTTAGTTCATACTCATAGTTCTGGTTATGTAGATCATAAATTTGCCCTTGGAGCTCTTCAATTCTTTCTTTAGACGCGGTGATGCTTTTCCACATCTCCTTCATCTCCTTCAGAAAGTAGGTCTTCAGCTCGTTGATGATGTCAAAGTTAGCTTCAACACCACGCTCGATCATCTTCTTGTACTCGAAGACTTCTTGCTCCACTTCTTCCAGCCTGGCCTGGATGCTCCCCTCCTTGATAGGTCCCTTCAGATCTTCTTGATGAAGGACACCGTCCTCCATCCGAACAACCTGAGGGTGCTTCTTCGCCTCAGCGAGGTAAGGGTTGATGACGTTGACGGCGAACTTGTCCTTGGGGGAACTTGGAGAAGCCATGGCACCTAGATTCAGCTGAGAGATTCCCTGGCAGAAACAGATAGAAAAGAAAACACACGAAATCGCAAGATACGTTGCCGGAACAATCCGGGCAAATATATAGCAAAAATTTATGCACAGAAAGGAAGGTAACAGGCTAAAGCGGGGTCGGAGACGGACTCCCGGGTGTCCAGGCGCCCTGGCGGCGCGGCCAGGAGGTAGGGCGCGCCAGGGGGGCGCCTGGACCCCCTGGAGCTCGTCTCCGGCTCCACATAGGCTCAGAATTTTACTAATTTTGCAAAAACTCGTAATACGGAACTTTTATGGCGGTTCGCGATGTTTCCTTACCGTACTACATACCTTTTCTTTATTCTGCTTCTGCTGGCGTCTGAAACAGGGCTGCAACATGTTCTTCGTGAGTTGTTGTGTATATTATATTCACATCAACATTGACAGGGTCTCCTGCTATGTAATGTTTAAGTCTTTGCCCATTCACAACTTGAGGTTTGGTGCCTTCAAAATTGTTAATCTTAATTGCACCAGACCGATAAACTTCTTCAATATGAAATGGCCCTTCCCACCTGGAAAGTAGTTTGCCTGGAGAAAACCTGAAACGGGATCTAAACAACAAAACTTTATCACCAACATTAAATTCACGCTTCAGAATCTTCCTATCATGCCACTTCTTTACCTTTTCCTTGAACATTTTAGCGCTCTCGTAAGCTTCACTTCTCCATTCATCTAGAGAAGTCAAGTTCATGAGACGCTTCTCACCAGCTAATTTTGGGTCAGCATTAAGCTCTCTAACAACCCAGAAAGCTTTGTGCTCTAACTCTAATGGCAAATGGCAAGCCTTGCCATACACCATCTTATAGGGGGACATGCCCATGGGGTTTTTGTAAGCAGTTCTAAAAGCCCACAAAGCATCTCCTAACTTGTTTGACCAGTCCTTTCTATTTATGTTTACTGTCTTCTGCAAGATCAACTTAATCTCTCTATTGGTGAGCTCAACTTGCCCACTAGTTTGAGGGTGATATGGTGAAGCAATTCTATGGTTGACATCGTATTTGGCTAAAGCTTTTCTAAAAGCTCCGTGCGTGAAGTGTGATCCTCCATCAGTCATGATATACCTAGGTACACCAAACCTAGGAAAAATTACATCTTTAAGCATTTTCAAAGATGTCTTGTGATCAGCACTTTCAGTGGGGATTGCTTCAACCCACTTGGTCACATAATCAACAGCTACTAAGATGTGAGTGTACTTGTGCGAAGAAGGAAAAGGACCCATAAAATCAAAACCCCAACAATCAAAAGGTTCAATCACTAGTGAGTAATTCATAGGCATCTCATTCCTTCTACTAATGTTACCAACTCTCTGACATTTATCACAGGCTAAAACATAATTTCTAGCATCCTTAAAGAGAGTAGGCCAATAAAAACCTGATTGAAGAACCTTATGTGCAGTCCTCTCACCGGCGTGATGTCCTCCATAGGGACTATCATGACATCATCTGAGAATGTCCTTCTGCTCATGTTCCGGTATGCATCTTCTCACGATCCCGTCGGGACCTTCTTTGAAAAGATGTGGGTCATCCCAAAAGTAGTGCCTCAAATCATGAAAGAACTTCTTCCTTTGCTGAAATGTTAAACTTGGAGGCAAATACTTTGCAACAATAAAATTAGCATAATCTGCATACCAAGGATCGGAAAGAGATTGTACTTTTACAACGGCAAGTTACTCGTCTGGAAAACTATCGTTGACTGGGATAGGGTCGTGCGGTATATCTTCCATCCTTGAAAGATTGTCCGCCACCGGATTGTCTTCTCCTTTCCTATCAACAATCTGCAAATCAAATTCTTGAAGAAGGAGTACCCATCTGATAAGCCTTGGCTTGGCGTCCTTCTTTGTCATAAGGTACTTAATGGCAGCATGATCAGTATGAATAATAACTTTGGAATCAACAATATACTGCCTAAACTTATCACAAGCAAATACTACAGCTAAGAATTCCTTCTCAGTAGTAGCATAATTCTTTTGAGCACTATCAAGGGTTTTGCTGGCATAATGTATAACATTCAATTTCTTATCAACTCTTTGTCCTAAAACAGCTCCAACAGCAAAATCACTTGCATCACACATAATCTCAAAAGGTAAATTCCAGTCAGGTGGTTGTACTATAGGAGCGGTTATTAAAGCTTTCTTAAGGACTTCAAAAGCTTCCTTACAATCCTCATTAAATACAAAAGGGACGTCCTTCTGGAGAAGATTAGTGAGGGGCCTCGAGGTCTTAGAAAAGTCTTTAATAAATCTTCTATAGAAACCAGCATGACCAAGAAAACTGCGAATACCTTTGATGTCCCTTGGATAGGGCATCCTCTCAATAGCTTCGATCTTGGCCTTGTCCACCTCAATTCCCCTTTCGGAAATCTTGTGACCAAGAACAATTCCTTCGTTAACCATGAAGTGGCACTTCTCCCAGTTGAGTACCAAATTTGTCTCCTCGCATCTCTGCAAAACTTTATTAAGATTGTGAAGACAATGGTCAAAGGAGGTTCCATAGACGGAGAAATCATCCATGAAGACTTCCATAATATCCCCACAGAAACCATGAAAGATAGCAGACATACACCTTTGAAAAGTAGCAGGGGCATTACATAAACGAAAAGGCATACGCCTGTAAGCATCAGTACCAAAGGGACAAGTAAAAGTGGTCTTCTCTTGATCAGCAGTGTTAACATGAATTTGAGAGAAGCCAGAATAACCATCGAGATAACAAAAGTGGGTATTTTTGGATAACCTTTCAAGCATTTGGTCGATGAACGGCAACGGGTAGTGATCCTTCCTGGTTGCCTTGTTCAACTTCCTGTAATCAATACACATTCTATATCCAATAATAATTCTCTGAGGTATTAGTTCATTTTTATCATTAGGAACCACAGTTGTACCTCCTTTCTTACGAACACAATGTACCAGGCTTACCCACTTACTATCAGCTATAGGGTAGATAATACCCGCGGCTAGAATTTTGAGAATCTCAGTTCTTACAACATCCATCATTTTCGGGTTCAACCGTCGTTGATGATCAACAACTGGTTTAGCATCAGGCTCAAGGTTGATAGTATGTTGACAGATAGATGGACTAATCCCCTTAAGGTCATCAAGGGTATAGCCAATTGCGCCTCGGTGTTTACGGAGTACTTCCAATAGTCGCTCTTCTTCATATCCTGAAAGGTTAGAATTGATAATAACAGGATATACTTTCTTTTCATCTAAATAAGCATACTTGAGCGTATCGGGAAGAGGTTTAAGATCGAACACCGGGTCTTCTTTCGGTTTTGATAAAATTCCCAAAGGTTCAACCGGGAGGTTGTGCTTCAGGATAGCAGGTTGCCTCAAGAATATTCCATCTAGTTCATTTCTTTCCTGCATATGCAAATCATTCTCGTGGTCCTCCATATATTGCTGCAAAGGATCATTAGGGGGAATAGCAATAGAAGCAATACTTTCAATAAGTTTATCATCACTAGGTAAATCAGTACCACGAGGCTGCTTAGAGAACTTAGAAAAATTAAATTCATATGGCTCACCATCGAATTCAACAGAAACTTTACCTTTCTTGCAATCTATTATAGCTCCACAAGTTCTAAGAAAAGGTCTACCAAAAATAATTGGACAAAAATTGTCCCTCTCTGAACCAAGTACTAGAAAGTCGGTAGGGTATTTTACCTTTCCACATAGGACTTCAACGTCCCTCACAATTCCGATAGGAGAGATAGTTGTTCTGTTTGCAAGATGAATAGTAACATCAACTTCTTCAAGTTCACAAGGGGAAATCTCACCGATGATCTCTTCATAAAGTGAATAGGGGATAGCACTTGCACTCGATCCCAAAATCGCATAGCCCATAATAATTGTGATCTCCTATTTTAACAGATACCACTGGAGTTCCTGAAATTGGGCCTTTATTCTTGGCTGTGACGAGGTTAGTGGAAACAGCACAAAAATTTATATTGGAATCGAAAACATCATTAGTAACAAGGTCTTTAATCAATGCAACTTGAGGATCGACCCTGATCTGGTCCTTAGGCTCATCAACTCTTCTCTCACTTTTATTTATTATACCTGTCACAAGAGAGTGCTCCCTTATCCTTGCGGGAAAAGGAGGCTGTTCATATATAACTGCAGGCAAAATAGGGTCAACAACATGAATATCAACAGGTAGCTCTTTAAAAGGTTCATGATGCTGGTCCCTCTTCTTTTTAAAAGAATCAACGTGAGAGGCAAAATTCTTACAGAAATCAATCATTAGATGGGAATCAAGACCAATCTTAGAGCAAAAAGTATTGACATAATCAGTTTTCACATCGCTCTCAATATAATCATGTTCATAATTTATAGCGGGTTCAATACCTTTATCAATTTCCCAATCTTCGGTGTTCCTCTGGATCCTTTCAATGAGATCCCACCTTTCTTCAACACTCTTCTTTTGAAATACCCCACTAGAGGAGGCATCCAGCATCTCCTTATCCTGACGAGAAAGCCTCGCATAAAAATTTGTAAGTATAATTTCCTTGGGAAGCTTAGGAATAGGGCATTTGAGCATTAGGGACTTCAATCTCCCCCAAGCTTGAGCAATGCTTTCTCCGTCACGAGACCTAAAGTTATAGATATAGTTCCTTTCTCGATGAATTTCATGAAGAGGATAAAACTTAGTATAAAAGAGAGACATAAGCTCCTGCCAGTCAAGCAAGTGTGAGTTATCGAGAAGCCTATACCAATCTGAAGCTTTATCTATAAGTGATACGGCAAACAATTTCCTTATGACAAACTCCCTCGATACACCTGCAAGCTTAAATAATGAACATAGTTGTGACAGATATAGCAAGTGTTCACCGGGATGTCTGTCTCCTGCATAACGATTAGCCAAAACATAATCGATAATACCAGCTGGTATTTTATAGGGCACAATTTCAGTAGGGGGAGGAGCAACCACCACAGGTGTGGGGTGTATTTTATACTAAGTTTTATCCTCTTCATGAAATTCATCGAGACAGGAACTATATCTATAACTTTAGGTCTCGTGACGGAGAGAGCGTAGCTCAAGCTTGGGGGAGACTGAAAACGTTAATGCTAAAAAGTCCTAACCATGGGCTCCCCAAAGATGCTTATATGGAGAGTAAGAGTACCTTTTTGCATGTGGATAATGGTAACAATGCTTTATGTGATGCTTATATTGTTGAGTTCATCCATGATGCCACTGAAATTTATAATGAGAGAGGGAGACTTGGTTCTAAATACCTTAATAATAAGAAGTTTCCTCTCTTTATGGTGAATATTTTGAAGTTATGCTTGTTTTGTCTTCCTATGCTTATTGCTTTGTGCTTCAATGAATAATTCTATTGCAATATTCCTATGCATAGGAAGCATGTTAGGCTTAAATGTGTTTGGTATTTGCTTCTTGATGCTCTCTTTTGTTCTTCAGCTCTTATTCCTACGAGAGCATCATTAAAGTCTTAAGCCTATCTTTATGGCTATAAAGAAAGAGCTCTAGGGAGACAACCCTTGTTATCTTTGCTTTCAGTTTTAGTGGTCTTGATGTTTGTTAATACTGTAGCAACATCATTGTATCTTTATTTTTCAGCTTTGTGCCAAGTTTAGCCTCTGATTGCAAGAAAGTTCAAAAGTTGTGACGTGTTGTCCAGGAAACAGATTCTGTCATTGGACAGAAAAATTCGTATAAAATCACTAGATCACCTTTTTGGCCTGAATTTTTTCGACAACGTGCTCTATACAATTGGCTTTCGGGCGTCTGTTCTGAGTTTTTTGATTTGAGTAGCAGAAGTGCCCCGAAAAAAATTATTTACTACGTGCTGGTCTGTTTTTCACAGATTCTGTCCTGTTTTGCCTTTCCATCATTTTGCAAACCTTGAGCTTGCTTTTCTTTGCAAAAACCTTTTGGCAATCTTGAGAAACAGTAGATCTTCAAGAATATCCTTATTTCCAGCAAGGAAAAATTATTTTATTATGGGTACTAACCTCGCTAATCAGATTATGATGAGTTATGTATGAAGGGAGTTTTCAAGTGTGCGAGGGAAGATGATAAAAAGATTCAGGAGTGTCAAACGCTCAAGCTTGGGGATGCCCCCATGCACCCCCAAGAAATATTCAAGAAGACTCAAGCGTCTAAGCTTGGGGATGCCCCCGTGCATCCCCTTCTCCATCAACATTATCAGTTCGTCTTTCGTTCCACTATATTTTTATCACTTCATGTGTTATGTGCTATGCTTTGAGCGTCTTGCTTTTAGTTTCTTTTTTA
The DNA here is from genome assembly GCA_902687465.1 of Secale cereale. NCBI lineage: Eukaryota > Viridiplantae > Streptophyta > Magnoliopsida > Poales > Poaceae > Secale > Secale cereale. The sequence continues at coordinate 1,396,051 of LR738716.1, forward strand.
GTTTTCTTTAGCTTTGCTTGCTGTTCATAACGAGTTGGAACTCAGCTTTCTTTGTGTGGGAGAGAAACACGCTCCACTTCAACCTAGAACATAACATAGAATTTTCATGTCTATCCTTGCTGTGTGTGTTCTTTGTCTTTCAATAGCTACTGTCATGCTTAGCTCTTAGTTTTCATGCTTTTCTGTTTAAAGAGCTTTTGTTTAGTTGGTCACTGGAACTCTCTTTAGTTATCATGCTTATCTTGTTAAGAGAGTTTGCTTCTGTTGCACTGGTTGATATGTCTCTGATAAAAATGCTATGTGCATAATGGTGCCTAGTAGTTCATGTTTTCTTATGGTTAGTCTCAAATAGCTGGGGGATTCTTAATGTGTTATTCAAGTACCAACATGATTTGTTTGCCTATGATGTGGTATGGTTTAGTAATATCTTCCTTCAAGAATTTACTTTGATTGACTTGGCGTATGCTCATGCATATTTAAGACTGTAAAGAAAGTCTGTCAAGCCTTGATGATCTTTTATTTCTGAGTAGCGATATAACTACCATGCCTGATTCAATGTTGCTTTGTCGCTCCGCATGATTATGACCGTCATTGCTCTCTTAGTTGGTCGCTCCCAGTCTTTTGCTAACCTCCACCTATACTAAGCGGACTGACTGCTTGTGCATCCAAATTCTTTTAAACCAGTTATGCCATATCAGTCCACCATATCTTCCTACATGGTATTTACCTGCCATTCCTAACGGAGACTTTCATGTACCATCTCGAAATTATTCAAAAAAAGCATTTCTCTTTTGTGCCTCTGTTTTAGCTCATGAGGAAGTAGTAGTTAATTCATGATCTTTTTAAGTTGGACAAGCTTCACCCCGGGATTGCATGTCTAATGTGCAAACCCATAATACGAGAAGGAACTGGCATAGAGTGTGCCCGGCTCATTAAAAAAATATACAAACAAACAAACCCTCCTTCACGCTTTGTTCATGAGAAATCAGAAAACTTTGGCAGTGATAAACAAAGGAGATTAAGAGGATGTGATCGTCCTCATTCGGGAGCCGTTCCTCGAAACTTGTCCAGCTCAAGAAGTAATTGAGTTATCTGCTAGCATTCGTTGACGAAATATGCATATTCTAAAAAATAATTATTACCTCTGTTTTTAAAACCAAGAGCTCTGGTACATGTTTAGTTTTTGTTTCCGACCACGGGTTTTCAACCTTGCCATCAAAAGCCACGGTTCGAGAGTCTCCACCTTCTTTAAAGCACCAACTATTGAAGGCATGATTGTCATTCTGAGTGTAATGTGCATTGTCCCAAAGTACCATTGTCTTTTGCATGATTATGATATCGTTTATTCTGAAATCATTGTATCTAGTCGTCCCTTAAACCTTGGAGGTGCCCCTGCATTTATGTTTTGCTTCACTAAAGGGGACAAGCGAGATATCACTTTGTCATATTTGCACACCATGCTCATTACAAATCTATTTGATGTTTCAGTATCATATTGTAAAACTTTCAGTTCTTTGTGATTTTCTCATGAGGCAACTTAATTACTACAGATTCATTGTCTCAGTAAGCACTTGTCATGTGACTGTGAAAAGTTCTTATATGGTTAATAGCATGTCACCACAGAAATTATGCTTGTTATCATTTACCTACTCGAGGACGAGCAGGAATTAAGCTTGGGGATGTTGATACGTCCAAAACGTATCTATAATTTCTGCTTGCTCCATGCCTTTTTTGTGTGATAATGCTATGATATTTATGCACTTCCATACACTTTTGATCATATTTGGACTAACCTACTAATGGTTGCAAAAGTGCACAATGTTCTTGTTTTACACTTTATTGTGTAGGAATTACTTGGAAATTGACAAAAACGCAAAAGGAGTCGTATTGGAGTAGGACTCTGACTTTCCTGAAATCTGTCTGAGAACGTTTTTTAAAGATGGTCACGTTCCGGCCCGAAGACAACGTCAAACGGAAAAGGTCTAGTTGCGAAAGTTGTGGGGGAATTTCGAGGCGATGCTTCTGGATATAAAATTCGTCCAAATCGGAGCCCGGACGGCCGAGTAAAGCCCGTTTTACTAAGGCCCAAAATTTGATGACGGGAATCCGAGAGTCTATATAAAGAGAGAAAACCTAGGTCACCAAGGGCCATGAATTTTCCTCCTCCCAAGCCGCCGTCTTGGAGGGGAGGACCAGCACCATTGCAGCACCATCCACAAGGAAGAAGGGGGGCCAAGGAGCCGCTGCCCCCTAGGGCCGCCGCCGCCCCCTAGGGCCACCGCCGTCTCCTCCCAGCCGTCGCCGCCTCCGTGGCCGCCGCCGGCCGACGCCTCCTCGCGGGGCTGCACCTCTCCATCAACACCACCATCAAGATCCTCCTCACCATGTCCATGTGTGAGTAGTCTCCTCCGGGGCCGAGGGCTCGTACGTGTAGCTATGTGGTTATCTCTCTCTCCCATGATGTGATCTTGGTTGTGATCATAGGCTATGTTAATCTAGGGTGATCCCATGATATTTCCCCTTCCTCTATGTATTGGATTGATGTACTCACTTGTCTTTATCTAGTATAATCCCCGAGACCAAGGTGACAGCGGTCTATTGGACATGGATTAGAAAAATATTTTCATGAGTGATTTCCTCTCTTGTGTGTTGATTGAAGATTGAGAGTCTCTTGGTGCTTGTCTTTGACTATCCTTTAGATATGTTGTGGTGATTGTGGGACTCTTTTTGGATGGCCGCGGTGACATTGGGAAATCCTTATATTGAGAACTACGAACTTTGAGGTGTGCTTTTGTAGCCCTACATAATTCTCGTCCTCTCTTGACCACGAAGGAATGACCTCCGGGTGCGTCTCCATTGCATGTTTTATGGGAAATATCATGTGATTCGATTATGTTAATGTTGTTGGGAGTTGCCACTAGTGAAAGTATGATCCATAGGCCTTGTTTCCACCATTGCAATACCATTTGTGCTCACGTTTACCACTTGTTTGCTTGCTGCACTTTTTATTACAGATTTATATTACTTTGTTTTGCCATCCATATCACTTGCCATTTAACATCTCTTCGCCGAACTAGTGCACCTATACATCTAACAAGTGTATTAGGTGTGTTGGGGACACAAGAGACTTCTTGTATCTTAGTTGCAGGGTTGCTTGAGAGAGACCATCTTCAACCTCTACTTCCCTGAGTTCGATAAACCTTAGGTCATCCACTTGAGGGAAATTGCTGCTGTCCTACAAACCTCTGCGCTTGGAGGCCCAACATAGTCTACAAGAGTAGAAGCGTGTGTAGACATCACGCGTGATGAAGTGGTATACAAATACTATGATGGGGAAAAGAAATGGGTGACAATTAGTAATGATGAGGAGCTGGCTACCATGTTTGCTAGGCATAAAGAGAAAGATAATTTTCATGTGAGGCTGCAAATTGATGTGCTTGAGTAGCCTAGGATGACGGGTGCAACATCTCGGGGAGAACCAAGCCGTCGTAATGGCATCTCTAGCCAGAACAGTTCGGTTGGTGCACGGCGACGTGGTGGCTCGACAAGTGTGGGCAACGGCAGTAGGGCCCCCCTTGAAGTGGAGCCTGATGACTACAATTCTGGGGTTGATGAAGAGAAGCTATATTCTGATGTTATTCAGAATTTACGACGGGCACCTCGGGCTGAAAACCAAGACGAGGCTCATAATGCAGTCTGTGTGGACGATGACGCATTGGGACGCATTGGGTGAGGACGAAGACCTTGCAGCTGTTGAATGGGACCCTTTGAACCCTCATATGGAAGAAGGTACCGTTTTTGCATCCATGACTGAGTGTAGAAATGCACTTGTGACATCTGCATCAAGGTAGAACGTACTTTCAAAGTTGACAAGAGCGATCAAGTACGTTGCAGAGTGCACTGTCCGACTGAGGGTTGTCCATGGAGGCTGCTTGCATCTAAAATGCAAAATAGCACTAATGTTTAGGTCAAAGTGAACCCTTTTAAGCACACATGCCAGGAATCAACCCTTAGGAAGGATACAATCAGTAGAGCCAAGTCAAGATGGGTGGCAGAAGAAGTAAAGAAGTGGGTGAAAGAAAACCAGCAAGTGGGTCCAAAGGAATTGCAGAAAAACATTAAAGATAAGTTCAAGATAGATTTACCATACATGAGATTGTTCAATGGTAAACAACATGCTATGAATTCTATTTATGGTAAATGGCAGGAAAGTTTTCAATTGTTGTATTCATTCAAAGGTGAAGTGGAGAGGACCAGCCCAGGTAGTATTGTAGATATTGATCACCACACCGTGGAGTACACATTCAGGGGAGTGACAAAGACCAAGGAATGCTTTAGGAGGGTTTTTGTATGCTTTGAGGCTTGTCGCGGGGTTTTTTGGCAGGCTGCAGGCCTTATTTGGCTATTGATGCCACTTTTCTCGCAGGGAGGTTTAAAGGACAGTTAGTAGCAACTTGTGCAGTTGATGCACACAGTTTTGTATTTCCAGTTGCCTACGGTGTGCTGGAGACAGAATCTGAGGAGAGTTGGACTTGGTTTTTGCATAATCTGCGACAGGCTATTGCACATCCCAATGGGTTGATCATTCATACAGATGCCTGCAATGGTTTAGAAGTGGCCGTGGACAATTTGTTCCCTGGAGTAAAGCATAAGGAATGCATGCGTCACCTTGCTGCAAATTTCATGAAGAAATTCAAAGGAAAGGTGTATACCGACAATTTATGGCCAGCATCTTTGACTTGCAGTGTGAAGAAGCACAAGTACCACTTGAGATAGTTATACATGAATCCCAAAGTGAAAGAATACTTGGAAACACACCACTCCAAGTTATGGGCCAGAAGCCAATTCAGTGAACTGAGCAAAGTTGACTATGTGCACAATAATCTAGCAGAGTCTTTCAACTCAACGATCCGGAAACTAAAAGGGTCATTATGTGGTGGATTTGCTTGATAGGATAAGGGTAGAATACATGCAGAAATTTCATTATCGTGCAGGAATAGCCGAGGCAAAATTCATGGGCCACATTATCATCCCAGCTGTGATGAATGAACTAAAGCAGAAAACAACAGGCTTGGAAATGAACATGACTCTTTGCTCGGGTACCACAGCAGAGATATCATATTTGGATAAAGAGAAGAGGGAATGGAGATATCCAGTGGATTTAGAAGGTAGAACTTGCAGTTGTAGGCAATGGCAGATAACTGGGTTGCCATGCATTCATGCCTTGTTTTTCATCACTTCTCTCCCAGGTCCAGCAAGGAACATACAGCAGTATGTGCATGATTACTACTCTGTTGCAAGGTTCAAAGCCACATATGCTTATGCCTTGCCTGCTATAGAGGGAAAACAATAATGGGACATGGTGGACCCTGGATTCAAGCTTTGCGCTCCAGTTCTAAAGAGAGCAGCAGGTAGATCAAGGAAGAGTCGGATCAGACCTCGCAGCGAAGGGGCTGGACTTGGAGTGAGGAAGCGTAAGTGCACAAGGTGTGGTGGGTCTGGTCATTTCGGTAAGTATTGTGATAACACAGTAGATCCAGCGTTCGGAGAGAGTTTTGATGAAGGCTTCGATGAAAATGTTGGTCAGCAGACGGTTGCCTCAACAGATGATGAAAATGATGGTCAACACCCGGTTGCATCAAATGATGATTTTGACGAGGTTCCAAATGATGATGGTCAACAGCCGCATGATTTTGACGATGATCCAAAATATCCTCCAAATAATGATTCAAGTGAGGCTCCAAATGATGATCCAGGTGAGGCTCCAAATGGTGATCCAAGTGAGGCTCCAAATGTTGATCATGGTGATCCAAGTGAGGCTCCAAATGTTGATCATGATGATCCAAGTGAGGCTCCAAATGGTGATCCAAGTGAGGCTCCAAATGTTGATCATGGTGATCCAAGTGAGGCTCCAAATGGTGATCATGGTGATCCAAGTGAGGCTCCAAATGGTGACCAACCTTCTGTTGTTGTGAGTTCTGCTAGGTATGTAAATCTTGCAAGGGTCAAATACTACTGTACATTTATCACTTGACATGATCTCATTACCCTTTATGTTTTGCACAGCTCTATGGTAGGTTTGAAGAAGATGCGCAAGGTACCGACAACCAAGAGGAGAAGAGAAGAAGCGATGAGCACGAGGAGCAAAGTGATGGCAAGAAGCTCAAGGAACAGACAAGCCCCAACGCTATTTATGAATAATTATGAAACATTATGAATAATGTTGTATTTTCTGTTGGATGATGTTGGACATATGTTAGAAGTATGTTTGAATGATGTTGGACCTATGTTAGAACTTCAAATTTGACATGCTATATGGATGTTGGACCTATGTTTTCCCTTTTTTTTTGAATTTTGTTTTGCTCATTTGAAGTCTGGTAAACATGCTATATGGATGTTGGACCTAACTTTGACCAAGATTTAAACAAGTTTAAAACATCAAAATGAAAAACTAAGCATGGATCCTTCTTAATCAATCCAAAAGGAAGTTGTGGTAAGGTTTTTGAAATTTCATGAAAAATGTGCTAAAAAAAGGGGTCCAAAGGTAGGGTAAACAACCTCATTTGTAAGCAAGGTTTTTTTCGACCTTGTCTAAATCAGCCAAATAACTTTCCTACACATATATTATATATATACAGACTATGTGCGCTGGTTTTTTTTCATTATTTTTAATTTGTTTTGCTCATTTGAATTCTGGTCAAACTTAACTTTGACCAAGATTTAAACAAGTCTAAAACATCAAAATGAAAAACTAAGCCTGGATCCTTCTTAGTCACTTCAAAATGAAGCTGTGGTGAGTTTTTTGAAATTTTCATGTTCATTTCACCAAAACACTTCTCTTCACCTCATACAAGAGAGTTTGAGATACTCGAGATTAAGGATGGCAATGGGTAGGGTATGGGCGGGTACGGCACTTTTCTACCCAAACCCATACCCAAATCTTTTTTCTATACCCACCCACTTCACTACCCATGGGCGCAAATTGGTACCCATGCCCATACCCATCGGGTATCCTATACCCAATGGGTATCCGGTGGGTACAATATATAGCATAGACATGACAAAAGTAAGATGACAAAAGTTCTAAATTCAGGTACCCATCTGATGGGTACAATATATAGGCTTGGTTGGGGATGTATCGACGGGGATTCAATAACCCGGCTCTTGATTGCTTCATCTTCCAAGGTCAAGGAAAATCAGAGAAGATAACTACCGTAGGTATACGAGGGGTCTGGGGCAATGGCCAGCTATGGGCCTGTGGTCCGTGGGCTAGTTAAGAACTCAAGATAATTATTTATCCACATATTATAGGGTTTAATTTATTTATTAATTTTCTGGGTATCCATTGGGTTACCCATGGGTATAATTTCATACCCATACCGTACCCATGCATTTTGCGGGTATGGATACCCATACCCATGGGTATGAAGTGGTAGAAAGTCTCACCCATGCCCACTATTTTCGGGTAGGGCACCCGCGGGTACCCATACCCATGGGCAAAACTACCATCCCTACTCGAGATATCACATAAGACACATGAACTTATCGTTTAAATGTATGTAAACCTTGTTTACCAACTTAAATCATTATTATATGACATAAGAAGACTATGTGTGCAGGGTTTTCATTTTTCTGATTTTTATTTAATTTATTATGCTCATTTGAAATCTGGTCAAACATATCTTTGACTGCTCCAAACCCCTCCCAAACCCCGCTAACCCTAGCGCTGAACAAGGACCGTCCATCTAACCCTAGCGGCGATCCAGGGCCGTCGATCTAACCCTTCTAGAAGGAATCTGCGGGGAGGAGGGGGGCGATCCGCGAGATGCAATATGATTGGCTAGAAGATTATTTTTTCTAAAAAAATACCGGGCGCGCTGGATGGACCGTTGGGCCGTCTCGTTGTCTGGGCCTGAGACCGCAGCTAATAGGCCGTCTCAGCTTTCCAGGCCTGTATGCATGGGAAGGGCGCGATGTGGTTTGCATGCGCGAGCGAGCCGGACGTGCATGCATGTGAGCGAGGCGAGCTAGGCTAGCGAGGCAGTGGCCATGCACATACTGATTCAGAGCGAGGCGAGGCAGCTAGGCTAGCTAGGTGAGCTATTTCGTATTTTAGATGCAAGCAGCAGCCTCCTATGCAATGATTCAGATGCACGTACGCGCCCCATGCATCGTTTTCGTGCAAAAATTTAAGAGCCAAAACGTAACGGAATCACACACGCACACGGATTCACACACGCACCGTTCTCATCCTTTCTCTCTTCCTCTCCCATCCACATGCCTATAAATGGGGTGCCTCTCTTCCTCTCCCACCCACAAGCCAGATCCGATCCATTCTCTCCAACTTCAAACACCCAAGCGACCGAGCCCTCTCCAAGCGAGACCAAGCAAAGATGCAGTTCAACGGGCCGACCTTCAACCGTCCGACTGTCGTGCCGGAGCTGCGCTACCCACCGGGCGTGCTCGTCGAGAGGGAGCTCCGTGTGTGGGCGACTTCTAGGTGGAGGGGTTCCGTCGAACTCACCCGCGCCTTCCTCAGAGCCGGCTATGCCCACCTCCCACGGGGCTCACCTAGGATGTTCACCCTCAACGAGGTTCGTGACTGCGACGGCATCCTCCAACTGCTCACAGTCACCTTCACCAACCCGTTTGACGCGCGCGAGCTCCTCGGCCAAGTCTTTTGGTGCGGCTACGAGTCCATCTTCTTCACGGTGTACAACATCTTCACCATCTACGAGAACATCTTCCCCACTCCAGGCCAGATGCACTCCCTTCCCTACGACGAGGAGGAGGAGGAGTGAAGACGGTGTTGAAGGGGCGCGCGGCCAAGGTGGAAGAAGGAGGTCAAGATGAAGATGTTCAAGGCCGGAGTCAAGCTCGTCATGTTCTTAGTTTTATCGTTTTTATTTTGTTGCTTTTCTATGTCGTGTGTGCCGTGTCGTGTCGTGTCCATTAGTCTAGCCTGCACTCGGCTCTAGACTCTGAATTTGGCCCATAGAGAAACAATTTTTTTTGACAGAAAGGCAGAGTAAAGAGTTGCATTCATTGATCAAAAGTTTCTGAATTCCTCATTTCTTCTCCTTTTTTTCAACATATTTAAAGGTTAGTCACTTCTTCTTTTTTAACATTTAAACAACTTTGACCAACATTTAAACTAGGTGAATTTCTCATTAAATTTCAAGCTTACAAATTCCTCCATAATTCATGCCTTTCCATACATTTTCAACATTACAACCAGTGCGATTACCATACCTACCAGTGCCCAAAAGTAATTGCAAATGGATATTGGTATTGTTGGGGAACGTAGCATAATTCAAAAAAATTCTATGCTTTCACCAAGATCAATCTAAGGGGTCATCTAGCAACGAGCATACTGGAGTGCATCTACATACCCTTTTGTAGATCGCGTGCGGAAGCGTTCGAAGCAACGTGGATGAAGTAGTCGTACTCTTCGCGTTCTTCGTCACCGATGATCCTACCGCCGAACGAACGGCACCTCCGCGTTCAACACACGTACGGTACAGCAACGTCACCTCCTTCTTGATCCAGCAAGGGGGGAGGAGAGGTCGTCGGAGATCCAGCAGCACGACGGCGTGGTGGGATGCAGCAGGAAATCCTGCAGGGCTTCGCCGGCGCCCTGCGGAGGAGTAGGAAGTGTGACGGGAGGGGGGAGAGGCGCCAGAGGCTTGGGTGCGGCTACCCTCTCCCCCCCTCACTATATATAGGGGCCAGGGGGCGCCGGCCCTGGGAGATCTAATCTCCAGGGTGGGGCGGCGGCCAGGGGGGCAGACTTGCCCCCCAAGGCATAGGGGGCGCCCCCTCCCCCTAGGATTTCAACCCTAGGCGCATGGAGGGGTCCCATATGGGTGCGCCAGCCCACCAGGGGCTGGCCCCCTTCCCCTTGCGGCCTAGGGGCCCCACCGGGATGGGTGGCCCCATCCGGTGGACCCCCGGGACCCCTCCGGTTGTCCCGGGACACTCCCGGTGACCCCCGGAGTTCACCCGATGGCCGAAACTGGACTTCCTATATATCATTCTTTACCTCCGGACCATTCCGGAACTCCTCGTGACGTCCGGGATCTCATCCGGGACTCCGAACAACATTTGGGTTTCCATGTGCATGTATCTCTACAACCCTAGCGTCACCGAACCTTAAGTGTCTAGACCCTACGGGTTCGGGAGACACATAGACATGACCGAGACGCCGCTCCGGTCAATAACCAACAGCGGGATCTGGATACCTGATGGCTTCTCACCCCTCGTTGGTTACCCCAAGTGGAAGGTTTGAGATGCAGTGTAGCGGAAGTTTTCCCTTGGCAAAGATACCAAGGATCGAATTCCCCTGAGACTCCAAGGTTCAACAAGAAGGTGTCAACTGCTAACGGCGCCAGATACTTAGCAATCAACTTGGACCTGCACACAGATACAAATAACTTTGCTCCCAACGAGTACAGAGAGGTTGTCAATCCCTCCGGCCTTGTCGTTTACAAAGGATCAAACGCAAGATATAATAGTGATAGGTATTGCTGCAACTAGTAAGTAAAAGCAGAAAGTAAATAGCGGATGTGATCAGTGATGGTAATATGGACCTGGGTCCCATTATGTTCACTAGTGATGTCTCTCTCCCAAAAGACGATAAAACAGCTATGTGAGGTAAACGAATTACAGCTGGGCAATTGACAGAATTATGTGTGCAAACCAATGCTAACTATGCTGCAAGAAAGGTTGAGGCTCAAAAGCATGGGCGGTACGCCAAGGTAAGTAGACCGAAATCCATCTGCATCTACTACTAATCATCCACCTTGAGATATCTATCCAGAACATCTCGCTGGTATTAAGTTGCGAGTCCCACCCATAGTGTAAACTCAAAGCAACAGACAACTGCATTAAAAGAACTTTGCGTAAAGTAAACAATCCTTGCACCCGTGAGTACAAGCACCGTTGTTTTCCCCCTTGTGGCAACAGCACATCCCCTAGACTCATGTTTTTGTCACTCAAGCTAGTCATCGAGGGGCATGAACCCACAATCAAGCATAACGTTCCCTCTTGGAGTCACTACCTACTACTCGGCCAAAGCAATAAATAGCAACGGAGAACATGCAAGAATTACTCAAGAACATAAATATAAAAGAGGTAAATCAAATATATTACTCACACACAATCTGAACATAATCTCACAATCCATCGGATCCCAGCAAACTCAACATAGCAACAGCATAAGGATTACATATGTGCCTCGATCATGTAGGGCAGCTCACGAGGTCTAATTAGTGAAGCACAAAGAGGGGAGGAGAACATCACATAGCTACTGGTCATGGACCCATGGTCCAAGGGAGACTACTCACAACTCATCCGGGAGGCGTCCATGGTGGTGGAGAGGCTCCCGGTGGTGGTTCTCCCCTCCGGCAGGGTGCCGGGAAGAGTTCTCCTGGCGCTCCCGATCTTGGAAGCGCGGCGGCGGCGGAACAGAGATGAGATCGCGAAAAAGGGTTCCGTCCTCGAGGGTTTCGGGACGCGGTGTAAATATATGCCAAAGGGGGGCATCAGCGGAGGCCTGGGGAGCCCAGGCGCCCCCCCGGCGCGGCCAAGAGGGGGGCCGCGCCACCAGGGCGCCTGGAGCCCTGGTGGCCCCCCTCCGGCCCTACTTCGGCCGTGTGGAAGCTTCCGGAACGCTGATTTTTTATATAATTTTTCCGGGATTTTTCTGGCAGTTTACGTGATGGGAAAACCTGAAATACAAAAACAGCAGAAAACAGAAACTGGCACTGGGGTGCACTGAGTTAATAGGTTAGTCCAAATATGATCAAAAGTGTATGGAAGTGTATAAATATCATAGCAATATCACCCAAAAGAGGCATGGAGCAAGCAGAAATTATAGATACGTTTTGGACGTATCAATACCCATGTTGGTTCCCACGTGTTCCTCGATGATCTTCATCGGATGAACCACTGTGTCAAGGATTCACTCAATCCCGTACGTTATTCCCTTTGTCTATCGGTACGGTACTTGCCCGAGATTCGATCGTCGGTATACCCGATACCTTGTTCAATCTCGTCATGGCAAGTCTCTTTACTCGTTCCGTAATCCATCATCCCGTGACTAACTCCTTAGTCACTTTGAGCTCATTATGATGATGTCTTACCGAGTGGGCCCAGAGGTACCTCTCCGTCATACGGAGTGACAACATCCCAGTGTCGGTTCGTACCAACTCAACAGACACTTTCGGAGATACCCGTTGCGTACCTTTATAGCCACCCAGTTACGTTGTGACGTTTGGCACACCCAAAGTATTCCTACGGCATCCGGGAGTTGCACAACCTCATGGTCTAAGGAATAAATACTTGACACCGGAAAAGCTTATGCATTACGAACTATACGATCTCGTGCTAGGCTCAGGATTGGGTCTTGTCCATCACATCATTCTCCTAATGATGTGATCCCGTTATCAATGACATCCAATGTCCATGGTCAGGAAACCGTGACCATCTGTTGATCAACGAGCTAGTAACTAGAGGCTTACCAGGGACTCATTGTGGTCTATATATTCACACATGTATCGCTGTTTCCGTACAATACAATTCAAGCATGAATAACAGACAATTATCATGAACAAGGAAATATAATAATAATACTTTTATTATTGCCTCTAGGGCATATTTCCAACAGTCTCCCACTTGCACTAGAGTCAATAATCTAGTTACATTGTGATGAATCGAACACCCATAGAGTTCTGGTGTTGATCATGTTTTGCCCGTGGAAGAGGTTTAGTCAACGGGTCTTCAACATTCAGATCCGTATGCACTTTACAAATATCTATGTGTCCATCTTGAACATAATTCCGGATGGAGTTGAAACGGCGCTTGATGTGCTTGGTCTTCTTGTGAAACCTGGGCTCCTTGGTAATGGCAATAGCTCCAGTGTTGTCACAGAAGAGAGTCATCGGGCTTGACGCGCTTGGAATTACTCCTAGGTCGATGATGAACTCCTTCATCCAGACTCCTTCTTGTGCTGCTTCGCAAGCAGCTATGTACTCCGCTTCACATGTAGAATGTGCCACGACGCTCTGCTTGCAACTGCACCAGCTGACTGCTCCACCATTCAAAATATACACGTATCCGGTTTGTGACTTCGAGTCATCCAGATCTGTGTTGAAGCTAGCATCGACGTAACCCTTTACGACGAGCTCTTCGTCACCTCCATAAACGAGAAACATATCCTTAGTCCTCTTCAGGTACTTTAGGATGTTCTTGACCGCTGTCCAGTGTTCCATACCGGGATCACTTTGGTACCTCCCTACCAAACTTATGGCAAGGTTCACATCAGGTCTGGTACACAGCATGGCATACATGATAGAACCTATGGCCGAGGCATAGGGAATGACACTCATCTTTTCTCTATCTTCTGCCGTGGTCGGGGATTGAGCCTTGCTCAATCTCATACCTTGCAAAACAGGCAAGAACCCCTTCTTGGACTGATCCATATTGAACTTCTTCAATATCTTGTCAAGGTATGTACTTTGTGAAAGACCGATGAGGCGTCTTGATCTATCTCTATAGATTTTGATGCCTAATATGTAAGCTGCTTCTCCAAGGTCCTTCATTGAAAAACTCTTTTTCAAGTAGGCCTTTACATTTTCCAAGAATTCTATATCATTTCCCATCAGCAATATGTCATCCACATATAATATGAGAAATGCTACAGAGCTCCCACTCACTTTCTTGTAGATACAGGCTTCTCCATAAGTCTGTATAAAGCCAAACGCTTTGATCACATCATTAAAGCGAATATTCCAACTCCGAGATGCTTGCACCAGCCCGTAAATCGAGTGCTGGAGCTTGCACACCTTGTTAGCATTCTCTGGATCGACAAAACCTTCCGGCTGCATCATATACAACTCTTCCTTGAGGAAGCCATTAAGGAATGTCGTTTTGACGTCCATTTGCCATATCTCATAATCATAGAATGCGGCAATAGCTAACATGATTCTGACTGACTTCAGCATCGCTACGGGAGAGAAAGTCTCGTCGTAGTCAATCCCTTGAACTTGCCGATAACCCTTAGCGACAAGCCGAGCGTTATAGATGGTCACATTACCATCCGCGTCTGTCTTCTTCTTAAATATCCATTTATTTTCTATGGTGTGCCTATCATCAGGCAAGTCCACCAAAGTCCATACTTCGTTTTCATACATGGATTCTATCTTGGATTTCATGGCTCCAAGCCATTTATTGGAATCCGGGCCCGCCATCGCTTCTTCATAGTTCGAGGGTTCACCGTTGTCTAACAACATGATTTCCGTGACAGGGTTACCGTACCACTCTGGTGCGGAACGTGCCCTTGTGGACCTTAGAAGTTCAGTAGTAACTTGATCTCTTTCTTTATGATCATCATCATCAACTTCCTCCCTTGTCGGTGCAGGCACCTCAGCAACAATTTCCTGTGCTGCGCTACTTTCCGGTTCGGGAGGGGTGACTGTCACCTCATCAAGTTCTACTTTCCTCCCACTCACTTCTTTCGAGAGAAACTCTTTCTCCAGAAAGGATCCATTCTTGGCAACAAAGACCTTGCCTTCGGATCTGTGGTAGAAGGTGTACCCAATCGTTTCCTTTGGGTATCCTATAAAGATGCATTTTTCCGATTTGGGTTCGAGCTTTTCAGGTTGAAGTTTCTTGACATAAGGATCGCAACCCCAAACTTTCAGAAATGACAGCTTCGGTTTCTTACCAAACCAAAGTTCATACGGTGTCTTCTTAACGGATTTCGACGGAGCCCTATTTAAAGTGAATGCGGCAGTCTCTAAAGCATAACCCCAAAAAGATAGCGGTAAATCAGTGAGGGACATCATAGATCTCACCATGTCCAACAGAGTACGATTTCGATGTTCGGACACACCGTTACGCTGAGGTGTTCCGGGCGGTGTCAATTGTGAAACAATTCCACAGTTCCTAAGGTGCGTGCCAAATTCATGACTTAAATATTCACCCCCACGATCTGATCGTAAGAACTTTATTTTTCTGTCACGTTGATTCTCAACCTCATTCTGAAATTCCTTGAACTTTTCAAAGGTTTCAGACTTGTGCTTCATCAAATAGATATACCCATATCTATTCAAGTCATCTGTGAGGGTGAGAACATAACGATAGCCTCCGCGAGCCTCAACACTCACTGGACCGCACACATCGGTGTGTATGATTTCCAATAAGTTGGTTGCTCGCTCCATTGTTCCGGAGAACGGAGTCTTGGTCATCTTGCCCAAGAGGCATGGTTCGCACGTGTCAAATGATTCATAATCAAGAGACTCCATAAGTCCATCAGCATGAAGCTTCTTCATACGTTTGACACCAATATGACCAAGGCGGCAATGCCACAAATATGTGGGACTATCATTGTCAACTTTACATCTTTTGGCATTCACACTATGAATATGTGTAACATCACGATCGAGATTCATCAAAAATAAACCATTGACCAGCGGGGCATGACCATAAAACATATCTCTCAAATAAATAGAATAACCATTATTCTCAGATTTAAATGAGTAGCCATCTCACATAAGACGAGATCCAGATACAATGTTCATGCTCAAAGCTGGTACTAAATAACAATTATTAAGGTTTAAAACTAATCCCGAGGGTAGATGTAGAGGCAGCGTGCCGACGGCGATCACATCGACCTTGGAACCATTCCCGACGCGCATCGTCACCTCGTCCTTCGCTAGTCTCCGCTTATTCCGCAACTCCTGCTTAGAGTTACAAATATGAGCAACTGCACCGGTATCGAATACCCAGGAGGTACTACGAGTGTTGGTAAGGTACACATCAATAACATGTATATCACATATACCTTTGACGTTGCCGGCCTTCTTGTCCGCTAAGTATTTGGGGCAGTTCCGCTTCCAGTGACACGTTCCCTTGCAATAAAAGCACTCTGTTTCAGGCTTGGGTCCATACTTTGGCTTCTTCCCGGCAACTGGCTTATCGGGCGCGACAACTCCTTTGCCGTCCTTCTTGAAGTTCTTCTTACCCTTGCCTTTCTTGAACTTAGTGGTTTTATTGACCATCAACACTTGATGTTCTTTCTTGATATCCACCTCCGCTGATTTCAGCATTGAATACACCTCGGGAATGGACTTTTCCATCCCCTGCATATTAAAGTTCAACACGAAGCTCTTGTAGCTTGGTGGGAGCGACTGGAGGATTCTGTCAACGACCGCTTCGTCTGGGAGATTCATTCCCAACTGAGACAAGCGGTTGTGCAACCCAGAAATCTTGAGGATGTGCTCACTGACATAACTGTTTTCCTCCATCTTACAGCTGTAGAATGCGTCGGAGACGTCATATCTCTCGACTCGGGCATGAGCTTGGAAAACCATTTTTAGCTCTTGGAACATCTCATATGCCCCGTGGTGCTCAAAACGCTTTTGGAGCCCCGATTCTAAACTGTAAAGCATGCCGCACTGAACCAGGGAATAATCATCACAACGCGACTGCCAAGCGTTCATAACATCTTGGTTTGCCGGGGCGGGAGCGTCACCTAGCGGTGCTTCTAGGACATAAGTTTTCTTTGCAGCTATGAGGATGATCCTCAGGTTGCGGACCCAGTCCGTATAGTTGCTACCATCGTCTTTCAGCTTGGATTTCTCTAGGAACGCGTTAATGTTGAGGGTGACATGAGCGTGGGCCATTTGATCTACAAGACATATTGTAAAGAATTTAGACTAAGTTCATGATAATGAAGTTCATCTAATCAAATTTTAATGAACTCCCACTCAGATTGACATCTCTCTAGTCATCTAAGTGATACATGATCCGAATCGACTAGCCCGTGTCCGATCATCACGTGAGACGGACTAGTCATCAACGGTGAACATCTTCATGTTGATCGTATCTTCTATACGACTCATGTTCGACCTTTCGGTCTTCCGTGTTCCCAGGCCATGTCTGTACATGCTAGGCTCGTCAAGTGAACCCTAAGTGTATTGCTTGTGTAAATCTGGCTTACACCCGTTGTATGCGAACGTTAGAACCTATCACACCCGATCATCATGTGGTGCTTCGGAACAACGATCCTTAGCAACGGTGCACATTTAGGGGGAACACAATTCTTGAAATTTTAGTGAGAGATCATCTTATTTACTACCATCGTTCTAAGTAAACAAGATGCAAAAACATGATAAACATCACATGCAATCAATTAAAGTGACATGATATGGCCAATATCATCTTGCTCCTTCGATCTCCATCTTCGGGGCACCATGATCATCTTTTGTCATCGGCTCGACACCATGATATCCATCATCATGATCTCCATCATCGTGTCTTCATGAAGTCGTCACGCCAACCACTACTTCTACTACTATGGCTAACGTTTAGCAATAAAGTAAAGTAATTACATGGCGTTATTCAGTGACACGCATGTCATACAATAATTAAGACAACTCCTATGGCTCCTGCCGGTTGTCAAATTCATCGACATGCAAGTCGTGATTCCCTATTACAAGAACATGATCAATCTCATACATCACATATATCATTCGTCATATCTTCTTGGCCATACCATATCACATAGCACATGCTGCAAGAACAAGTTAGACGACCTCTAATTGTTGTTGCAAGTTTTACGTGGCTTCTATAGGTTTTCTGGCAAGAACGTTTCTTACCTACGCCAAAACCACAACATGATTTGTCAATTTCTATTTACCCTTCATAAGGACCATGTTCATCGAATCCGATCCGACTAAAGTGGGAGAGACAGACACCCGCCAGCCACCTTATGCAACTAGTGCATGTCTGTCGGTGGAACCAGTCTCACGTAAGCGTACGTGTAAGGTCGGTCCGGGCCGCTTAATCCCATGATGCCGTCGAATCAAGATTGGACTAGTAACGGTAAGAAAATTGAGCAAACTCAATGCCCACAACTTGTTTGTGTTCTACTCGTGCAAGATGCTACGCAAAAGACCTAGCTCAGATGCCACTGTTGGGGAACGTAGCATAATTCAAAACATTTCTACGCTTTCACCAAGATCAATCTAAGGAGTCATCTAGCAATGAGCATACTGGATTGCATCTACATACCCTTTTGTAGATCGCGTGCGGAAGCATTCGAAGCAACGTGGATGAAGTAGTCGTACTCTTCGCGTTCTTCGTCACCGATGATCCTAGCGCCGAACGGACGGCACCTCCGCATTCAACACACGTACGGTACAGCAACGTCACCTCCTTCTTGATCCAGCAAGGGGGGAGGAGAGGTCGTCGGAGATCCAGCAGCACGACGGCGTGGTGGTGGATGCAGCAGGAAATCCTGCAGGGCTTCGCCGGCGCCCTGCGGAGGAGTAGGAAGTGTGACGGGAGGGGGGAGAGGCGCCAGAGGCTTGGGTGCGGCTGCCCTCTCCCCCCTCACTATATATAGGGGCCAGGGGGCCGCCGGCCCTGGGAGATCTAATCTCCGGGGTGGGGCGGTGGCCAGGGGGGCAGACTTGCCCCCCAAGGCATAGGGGGCGCCCCCTCCCCCTAGAGTTTCAACCCTAGGCGCATGGAGGGGGCCCATATGGGTGCGCCAGCCCAACAGGGGATGGCCCCCTTCCCCTTGCGGCCTAGGGGCCCCACCGGGATGGGTGGCCCCACCCGGTGGACCCCCAGGACCCCTCCGGTGGTCCCGGGACACTCCCGGTGACCCCCGGAGTTCACCCGATGGCCGAAACTGGACTTCCTATATATCATTCTTTACCTCCGGGCCATTCCTGAACTCCTCGTGACGTCCGGGATCTCATCCGGGACTCCTAACAACATTCGGGTTTCCATGTGCATGTATCTCTACAACCCTAGCGTCACCGAACCTTAAGTGTGTAGACCCTACGGGTTCGGGAGACACGTAGACATGACCGAGACGCCTCTCCGGTCAATAACCAACAGCGGGATCTGGATACCCATGTTGGTTCCCACGTGTTCCTCGATGATCTTCATCGGATGAACCACTGTGTCAAGGATTCACTCAATCCCGTACGTTATTCCCTTTGTCTATCGGTACGGTACTTGCCCGAGATTCGATCGTCGGTATACCCGATACCTTGTTCAATCTCGTCATGGCAAGTCTCTTTACTCGTTCCGTAATCCATCATCCCGTGACTAACTCCTTAGTCACTTTGAGCTCATTATGATGATGTCTTACCGAGTGGGCCCAGAGGTACCTCTCCGTCATACGGAGTGACAACATCCCAGTGTCGGTTCGTACCAACTCAACAGACACTTTCGGAGATACCCGTTGCGTACCTTTATAGCCACCCAGTTACGTTGTGACGTTTGGCACACCCAAAGTATTCCTACGGCATCCGGGAGTTGCACAACCTCATGGTCTAAGGAATAAATACTTGACACCGGAAAAGCTTATGCATTACGAACTATACGATCTCGTGCTAGGCTCAGGATTGGGTCTTGTCCATCACATCATTCTCCTAATGATGTGATCCCGTTATCAATGACATCCAATGTCCATGGTCAGGAAACCGTGACCATCTGTTGATCAACGAGCTAGTAACTAGAGGCTTACCAGGGACTCATTGTGGTCTATATATTCACACATGTATCGCTGTTTCCGTACAATACAATTCAAGCATGAATAACAGACAATTATCATGAACAAGGAAATATAATAATATTACTTTTATTATTGCCTCTAGGGCATATTTCCAACAGGTATTTGTGCTTGATCTTCAAGCTTCCTAACCTTCTTCTTCAACATCCTAAGCTCAACAGCTAGCTCTTTGTCAGTGTGTGCTTTGCCCTCCATCTCTTCTTCCGGAGTTCGTGTTGTGGCCATTGCCGTTCGTGGCAGCATGTGCAACCATTCTTCATGCTCTTCTTGCAGTTCATTCATCAGTGTCTTGGCCAGAGCATCGACCCAAAGAAAGAAGCATGTCACCTGCATGAACACCAAACAGATCAACCCATTGCTCAAAGATCCCGATCACGAAAATGGTGCAATTGCCCCGATTCTTACCCCATTCTCGCTCCACGCGTAGAACGGACGATTCTGGTTCCTCGGTGTGTGAGAAACCCTCCGGTCAACGCCCGCCCGGCACCGCGGACAGACGAAGACAGGAATGTCCACGCACGCCCGGCTCTGCATCCGCGAGGTGGCGTGGGAGCTTGAGGAAGACATGGAGCTCGGAGCCGAAGGGGATCTCAACGCCGCCGCACCCTCCACAGCTAGCTTCCCACCGTCATGCTCTCTCTCTCTCTCTCTCTCTCTCTCTCTCTCTCTCGTCGTGGTCACCACCGTGCTCTGTGTCGCCGTGGTCACCGCCTCTTTCACCCGCTTATATAGCACACCCGCAATGGCTCTCTGCTCAACGGCTCTCTGCTGGGTCCCACAAGCCACGCGTGCAACAATATGAATACAATTGGCCATCTCTGCCGCCTGGTCCCACCTGTAAGGGTCAAGTCAAAAGGTTGACCTGACGGAGACGGCAAAATTCACGGAACGAGCCGGTGTGCACGGACTAGGGGCAAAATTGAGCACAATTCGCATCTGAGGGCAACACTGAGCACATGGACACCACTAAGGGCAAAAGGATAATTAACCCTAGAGATATACTAATATGGCACGCCGGCCGGCATGGATTTGCAGCAAAGCATAACCCAGGGGAAAGTATAATCTTGTGAGACGAGTCAGGGGCATACATACATACATACATACATGAGTTTAATTTGGATATGCCATAAAAGCTATTAAAACTCTTGATACATCAATATTGCCCTTAATATAAGTGTCTTTATTTGTTCTTTTCGGATCATGCATGAGAGTACTTCTTCTGCCACCATGGACGGACGGACGCGACAACACACGGACTTATGCCATGATGTGTACAGCCAGTAACCTCAGGTTACCACCTTGTTGTGCCCAGTTACGAAATGGTTCTTACCGGACACGGTATTGTGGCTCCCAGATACAACATTTTTACTCCCCGATACAATATTTTTGGTCCCACCTACGTCATTGTGGGTCCCAGATACGATATTGTGTTTCCCAATCACGACATGGTGGCTCCCGGACGCGGCATGGTTGTTCCCGGATACGACGTGATGGTCCCCAGTTACGACATGATTATTCCCATATACGACCTGGTAGCTCCCGGATACGGCATTGTCATTCCCAAATATGACAGTGTTGTCATTCCCGGCCATAACATTGTTGCTCCCAGATATGACAACGTTGTTGGTCCCAGCTATGACATTTGGGGCATGCTTACGTTGTCGGCGATGTTTGCTTCTTCTGCCGTGCTTCAGATAGAATGACATGTTAGTGAAATTGATGCCCGGTGAACACTCAGAGGTGTTGAGGCCCTTAGAACTCTGGGGTACATCGCCAACCAGTGTATTGTTGGAGAGATCCAAGTAGCAAAGGTGGTCGAGCGTACCAACCCATGACGGGACGGTGCCGACCAATTGATTGCGGGACAGGTCAAGCACCTCCATTTTCTTGCATTGAGACAACCATTCCGGAACCCTGCCCTTAAGAGCACAATACCCAAGGTCCAACACCATGAGGCTCTTGAACCCACCAATAATACCATCATCGGGTAGCTCCTCGCCACCAAAATTCTTGGTGAGAATCAGCGTGGTGAGGTTCTGGCACCCACGCAACACGGTGAGTGCCCCTGAGATGTTGCGCAAGCTGTTGAAGCCGAGGTCGAGTTCCTCAAGATGCACAAGGCCTGCGAGGGAAGCTCCTGGGATAGGCCCCGTGAGGCCGCGCCCGGGGAGGCGTAGCGCCGTGACACGGCCGGTGGCGCCGTCACAGCCCACACCGTCCCAGGCGCAGCACGCGGCACCGGACCACGCATCGTGAACGAGGACGCCACCCCTGCTAAGGTTTCCGGCGAAGCCTTGCAGCGCGCGAAGGTCGTCGGGGTGGCACGAAGTCGCGCGCGCCTCGGGCGAGAGGACCGCCAAGAAGAGGAGCAGGAGCAGGCAACATTTGACCGTGGGATTCATTCAGCTAGAGTGATTGGCAGGTGGTCTTGGTGTTGTACAAACTGCTTGGGTGTTGCATCCATGCTTATCTATTTATAGCACATCATGTGTGTGCGTTGTTGCAAGTAGTAGAGTGAGTGGCCACCATACACGTACCTGCCTGCCAACATTTGATTTGATTTGTCTGCCGACTGGAAGCCAACTCCTCCGATCCTCCTCTATCTTTACTTTCTTTCAAATCAAGGAAAAAATACGTATACTTTACTTGTCGACAGAGAGCACCTAGCTGATAGTGCTCATGCTTCTTGTCTTTTCTTTTGCTCGTCGACACCTGTTTTCTACTTCTCCCGTAAAGAAATATAAGAGCATTTAGATCACTACTCTTATATATATTTCTATACAGAGGGAGTACTAGGGATGCAAGCGGGCATCCCGCATAACTAGAGGGTTAGTTCAAATTGAACTAAACTCGATATGGACTGGAATTCTTACTTTGGCTATGAAGCAGGGTGGATATTTTCTATCAGACACGGTCAAACTTTGTCGAAGCATTCCGATTACCCTCCGTCAGGTAAAATAATTTGCTTAAAAAGGTGGTAGATTAAAAAGTTCCAAATAATTAGGAAATATTCTGTTTTTAGTTTTACTTCTTTACAATATTTGGGAATTCTAAAAAGATCCAAATTAAACAAATGGAACTTTGAAAAATGGTTGCAGAAAGCGTAAAATGTTCGTGGTATAAAAACTATTCGTGATGTTCAAAAAATGTTCGTGAATCTGAACAAAAGTTTTATGAATTCAAACAATCTTCTTGAATTGAAAAAAAATGTTCATTCATTCAAAAAATGTTCATTTCAAAAAATATATTCCTAAGTTAATAAAAAATTCACAGAAGTACAAAAATCTTTGCTGATTCAAAAAATATTCATGAGTTCAAGAAACGTCCATCGAAAGAAAACAATATTTCAGAATTTCAAAAGTTATTTCCTTAATTTAAAATAATTTTCACGATTTTTTATAAAAAACATGAATTTTAGAAGTGTTTGAAATTACAAAATTATGATGAACATTTTTTGAATTTAATGAATAAATTTTGAGTTCAAAATATGTTCACCCCAATTTGAAAAATGTTTACATATTTGTAAAATATTTCCGGATTTCAGAAAATTTTCAGGGATTTTGGAAGAGAAACAACGAAAAAAATGGAAAAAGAAAAGGGAGAACGAAAATTTACATATGAAGGAAAAAGTGAAATGAAAACAGAAATGAATAACAAAAAAATAAATGAAAAAAAAAACGCAAGGAGAAACAAAAAGACGGTCAGATGGAGTTCACTTTGGCCCAAAAGAATTCCAACAGGCAAAAGAGGTTTAGTCATTAGTTTTTGGAAAAAGTCCAAAACAAACCTTGAATTTATAGACGAAAGCTAAACCAAACCTTGAACTCGCAATTCCCGAAATCAGCACACCAAACTCTCTAATCCCGGTCTATTTTAACCTTGAGAGGACTCCGCCGGTATTTCCAGTTTCTTAGTTTTTTCGTTTACGTTTTCGTTTCATTTTTCATTTTTTCACATGTCTAATTTTACTCAGTATCCAATGTACACTTTTAACGCATACATTACATATTTGATAATTTTTTGATATTTTCAAATATATTATGGACATTTTCAAATTAAATGTTTTCAAAACTCATTTGAATACATGGTAATATTTTTGCAAATACACGTTTTATTTTTTCTTAAAGACAATAATCATTTTATAAAACTACACGAACACTCTTGTACATGGATCAACATTTTTAAATTTGCCTACACTTTTTTCAAACACATGTCACGTATGTATATTCTGTTAAGGTTATGACACTTTTTTTACAACATGCCAACAGTTTTTACATTGTACGCAAAGTGTTCGTTCTTTAAAATTTTGTTCAGGTTTCAGAAATTTTTTATGTTTCAAAAAGTTTTTGCGCTTTAAAATTTTGTTCTGGTTTAAAAAAATGTTTCAAAAGGTGTTCTCTTTTTGAAAGTTGTTGTTTTTAAAGTATTCGAGTTTTTCAAAACACACTTTATAAAATGTTAGAAGATTTCAGAAATAAATACGTTTTCAATACTTGTTTGCCCCTAAAAAAGTTTTCAAAGTTCGACGCGTTGGTTTCTGATTAAATATTTTCAGCCTCTTATTATGGAAGTCATAGTCGTCTGATGTAGTAGCTAGTGAAATCAGGTTAACCATGCCAGGTCCCAAGTTCGACTCCACAATTTTTTTTTCTCTTTTGGAATTATTACATCACGCGTTAAGAAAAAGAAAGAAAGAACGTTTACGGCTCGTGATAAGAAAAAACATTATTTACGAAATAATATACGTAATTCCAAAAACGTTATTAAAAAACTGTGATACAATTCTGAAAATCCAAAATATTTGTCATAGCATGTGAAAAACGGTTGGAATTCTGAACATTTTTTACAACTGTGAATTTTTTTAAATGTGAATAGAATTTAATAATTCCAAATGTTAAAAAAACACAAAATGAATTGAATTGGTGACAAAAAATATATAGCACGGACATTTTTTAGCGTCTGAACTATTTTGGAAATGTGCGAACATTTTTTAATCTTCACAAATTCTTGTTGTGTTATAGTGGACCGGCCCAAATTCTTGTCCGTGAGAGTAGCTGGTTATCCCGGCCGGGATGATAGGATTCCCGGTGTGCCAAACAACTCTAGGGTCTAAAATAGACCGGGATTCCAAGTTTAGTGTGCCAATTTCCGGGATTCAAAGTTCAGGGTTTGATTTAGCTTTCGTCTATAACTTCAAGGTTTATTTTGGACTTTTTCTTTAGTTTTTCGGTGTTGAGATGATCCACGGAGCGTTGTCCACACCAGTTCGATTGCCTTCATCGTCGCCGACTCACGGTGGCGCTCCGACGACCCGCTGAACTGCGACGTGTTGCCGGCGCGCGGCACCACGCACTTTCGCGCCGACGACTACAGCGTACTGCTCCTCCGGGTGCCTATTCTATACTGCTGCGTTACTTGGCCGCTCGCGACATATCGTCGTAGGAAGCACTTTGGCGACCCGCGTCCTCACTATCGGTCTACGCATTGTTCAGAAGCACAACCTGCAGTCTGATTTAGCCAATCGAATATTTTCATAATTTATTTGCATCCATCTCTAACAATGAAGAGAGTTGTGGGAGCCCACTAACATAGCGAAGGTTTCCATGGTCGATCCACCCGGCTAGCACACGAGTCGTGCCGTGCCAGCACACGGACCTGGCCTTGCGGCACAACCCGTTTAGCCACGGTCCGGGCCGCACAGCCTAGTTGGCGAGGTTTGTTCAGGAGGAAGGCCCATCTGTCTCCCGTGTTTGTGCGTGGGTTGTTTTGTTGGTTGTCGTCCGGCCTATAAGTGGCCAAACGGGTCGGGATAGCTGGGATGGCCCAGTAGCATGACCGGCAAGTGCTAGCGGGCCAGGCCCGACACGCCAGGGGCTGTGCCTGGGCCTGAAGGCTGAGCACGCGGGCCGGCACAACATGACCCGTTTCATTGTTTTTTTTTGGGATATTTTAAATACATATAGCCAAAAAACTAGCCAAATAGGCAAAAAAAAAAGAGCCCAACAGGCTTGGCGTGCCGACCCGCATAGTTTCTGGGTCGTGCCTGGGCTGAAGAGGGCAGCACGTGGGCCGACACGACACGACCCGGCTAATAATGGTGCCATGGGTTGGGCCGGGCCGTGTCGGGTCGCCCCGTTTGGCCAGCTCTGGTACTCCAGCCCCCTCTATCTCTGCCGCTCGCTCGCTCCCCTTCCCTTGTTTGTTTTCTCTCTCTAGAAAGACCACAAGAAAGAGAGATTGGGAGTCTCGCCGTCGTCGCCGGTAGGTCAGGCCGCAGCACGGCGAGTGGGCCCTACAATCCACATAGTAGGATGTGGGCCGGGCCGGGCCGGCCCAGTGGGCCAGGTTTGTTGAGGAGGGAGGGAGGGAGGGAGGTGTGTGTGGGTTGTTTTGTTGGTCGTCTTCCAGCCGCTCGCTCCTTCCCCTTTCTTCTAGAAAGAAAGAAGAAAGATTTTGGGGTCTCGCCGTCGTCGTCGGTAGGTCAGGTCCCTCCAATCCAGTGAGCCAGTCAGGTCTAAAGATTGGTCATGGCGGCTTCCCCCAGCCTCGCCGCCCCTTCTCCGGCCTCCCTCCAGCTCCACCTCCGCCTCCTCCGCCGCCCCGCCCTGGTCTTCCTACGCCCCCACCTCCGCCTCCGCCCTATCCGCCTCCGCCTCCTCAGAGCCCAACCGGAACCCGAGCCGGAGCCGGAACCCTCTCCGGAACCCCAACCCCAACCCCAACCCAAGGCGGACGACTCCTTCGCCGGCTGGTCCGACCAAGACAAGGATGCTGCTGCCGATGCCGATTCAGGAGGAGGTACCCCCTCCCTCCCTCCCTTTCTCACAAATATCCTTTCTTTCTCAATTCTTTCTTGAATTCTTTCTGAATTCTTATATATTCTAGCTAGCTAGGTGTAGCTACTAAACCAAACCAGAGGTTCTCCATTACATTTGGGTACTAGTCTAGTCTAGTCTCGTATTGTATTGCATTGTATTCTGTTATACCTGCTCAATCAAATGCAAATGCAAATGCAAATGCAAATGCAGGGCTTGTTGGACCTGCCCTGGCTGGCCTCCTCTTCCTCGCCGGCGTCACATTCGCCGCAATCTCCCTCCGAGGCAGAGCCACACCCACACCCACAAATGGTAACCACCTACCTCTTCTTCTTATTATTATTATGCTGCTCTCTACTTATCACCATGCGCATACTGCACTGCACTTCAATTCTCTTCTCATTTCTACATAACATGCATGTGCAGCACCCACCGGCACACACATGCCAGCCTACTCTACCCAGGATCACACTCCTCACCAACAAGACAACCACGACGATGCTGCTGCTGCTCCTCCCCAGGTTTTGTCACCAGCCGATGATACCCCGGATGCCACTACCGATACACCACCATTCCCTAATAATCTTGAAACAACCGAGATGCCACCTCAACATGAGATGGACCACCGATTGGAACGCAGCAGCGACCTAGATCCAACCACCGATAAATACATTGCTTCCGATGATGCCACTCAAGGTGTTGGACCAGCTCCTCCTCCTGTGTCCGATTCAGCTGAATCTGCTTATGACTCGTCCGGCGGACTTGGTGGTGCAGAAGCAGAAGCAGAACCACACTCTGAGGAGGGAACTCCTGACCTACAAGAGGCATCATTATTGGACTCTGAAGCCAGTCTGCCAGAAAACCAGGATACTTTAACTTCATCAGATATTATGGTGCTGGAATCAGGTGATGTTGTGCAAATATCCGACACTGCAGTGACTGAGGCTACACATTTACAAGACACCGAGCAGAGTCCTGACAAACTCTCTACTGAAGATGGAATTTCTGCATCCACTTTTCCTGATTATGTACCATATGGAAGCACTGACCAGATGCTTACATCGGGCTCAAATGACTTACCCACTGAAGATGCTAACCCAGGAAAGGGGAAAGAAGACCCAGCATCAGACCAGGATGAAGGACAAAATGAACTGTTCAAGTCTGCCAAATCCTTCTCCTCTGGAATTCCTGCTCCCTCTCTGCTCTCTGCGGCTTTACAGGTGCCTGCTGGCCAGATTGTGGTTCCAGCAGCAGTTGACCCAACCCAGGGAAATGCATTGGCCGCGCTGCAAGTTCTAAAGGTATCTTTTTTACATGTATTCAGTTAAGCATCTTCTATTTATTTTTTCTTTCATTGTTTCATTCTATCTACTGGATAAGGGTTCTTGTCAGATCAAGCATCATTGAGTAGCTTCAGAATTTTATAGAAATAGAAAAGCTCCGTGTAGCCCTGTACCTATATGATTGACCTCCCCATCAAGGTTTTGGGCTTACAGTAACTTATGTGTCTAGATAAGTTAAACTACCCTGTTATAAGTTGCACCATGCCTTGCTGCTTTCGCCAATATCGTTACAACTTTCTCTAGGGAAAACCCCCCATCTCATTTGCACAACTCAAACTGTAGTATGGACTATGGAGCTGATTGTTACAGAGACAGCTTACTGAATACACTCTCTATGGTATGGAATTATATGGAATTCTTTGTTCAACTTTTATTCTCTTTGAAGGTGATTGAACCTGATGCTCGAGCTGGTGATTTGTGTACCCGGCGTGAATACGCTCGATGGTTGGTAGTTGCAAGCAATTCCCTTTCGAGGTACACACTTCTCCTTGATGTATGTTCACCTTCTGGATATTGCTGCATTCCGCTTCTGTTTTTGTTCCTTGAGAGCAAATCCCAAGTCTCATTTGTGTCTTTTGAATCATTCATCCTCTTGCAGTCTTGCTTGTTTATTTGAGTAATGTTGTATCACTAGCTTCTTTCTTATTGCTAGCTGTTTCTCTGGATATTGCCTGTTACAGAATAGAAATAAGAAGTAACGGCAGGAGTTCACATTTTTCCCCCCTGTAAATCCAATCTGGCCTCCTAAGCGTTTTCTTTCATTTAACTAGTTTATTGATCTGTTTTGCAACCGCAGGAACACTTACTCAAAAGTTTATCCAGCAATGTATATCGAGAATGTGTCTGAACTTGCATTTGATGACGTCACCACTGAAGATCCTGATTTTCCATTTATACAGGGTGAGAAATGGAAAGATTGTTCTCACAGTTTATCTTGTATATGCAAGCACGAGCAAATCAATAAATCATCACTGCTGAATTTTAGCCTCATTTATGTAAATGTACCCTCAGGATTGGCAGAAGCAGGGTTAATTTCTAGCAAGCTTTCAATATCTGATATGAACATCGCTGAAAACGTTCAGAACAACCATTACTTTTTCTCCCCGGATAGGTAAAT
The DNA here is from genome assembly GCA_902687465.1 of Secale cereale. NCBI lineage: Eukaryota > Viridiplantae > Streptophyta > Magnoliopsida > Poales > Poaceae > Secale > Secale cereale. Next base: position 1,424,917 of record LR738716.1, read on the forward strand.
CATCACTGCGTGCTGTATGTGTTTGTTGTGGTGGGCTACTAATCAGCTGTCCTTGTTGCAGTCCCTTGTCACGTCAAGACCTTGTGAGTTGGAAGATGGCTTTGGATAAAAGGCAACTACCTGAAGTTGACAAAAATGTAAGAATATAAAAAGGTTAATACCTTTCATAATTATCTGTCTTGAAACAATCTGGTTATGCTGATATTAGCACTCTCTGCATGACCAGTCTTTGTACAAGACGACCGGCTACATAGACATTGATAAAATTGACACAGCTGCATGGCCTGCTTTGGTAGCTGACTTGGGTGCTGGAGACCAGAGCATCACAGCTCTTGCATTCGGTAGGCTTTCTTTTTATAAAATTTTACTCACTTTTTGGCTCCTCAACGATCGCTAAAACTCATCTTCTTAAAGGTTTTACAAGGCTTTTCCAGCCAGACAAACCTGTGACAAAAGGACAGGCTGCCCTAGCACTTTCAACTGGTGACTATGCTGAAGTGGTCATGGAGGAGCTTGCCCGTATTGAAGCAGATAAAATAGCTGAAGCAGCTGTGAACGCTCATGGGGCGTTGGTCGCTGAGGTGGAGAAACAAATCAATGCAAGTTTCGAAAGGGAGCTTACAAGGGAAAAGGAGAAAATAGAGACCCTTGAAAAGCTGGCTGAAGAGGCCAGGGCTGAATTGGACAAGTTGAGAGCAGAAAGAGAGGAAGAAAAGAATTATCTGCTTAGGGGCAGAGCTACCGTTGAATCTGAAATAGAAGTTCTTTCAAAGTTGAGGTCTGAAGTGGAGGAGCAGCTGCAGAATGTGCTGAGCAAGAAGGTTGAGATCAACTTTGAGAAGAATAGGATTGAGAAACTCCAAAAGGAAATAGAGAATGAAAACCAGGCTGCTGTGCAACTTCAGTATGAGCTTGAAGTTGAAAGGAAGGCTTTGTCTATGGCCAGGTAATATAATTTTTTGCGGTACCTGAGATTTCTTCTGCGTTAAATTTGTTTTGTGATGCACTGAACCCATCTCTAATTTGATGATAGTTTTCTCCTCTAGCTGATTTATAGGGTAAATCTTATATCTGATACCATTATTTATTATGACCCTGAATCTTCTTTTTGGAGCCTGTGATGTTAGTGATATGCTGTAGATCATAGAATGAGGGTGCTTAAATTAGGAAGAGAACATCAAATTCACTGGCAACTGCTATGTTGTAGACATCCAAGCTTCAAGGTTAGACGTAGGTACTGCAAAACTAGTTAGTACACTGTCAAACATACTATGCTATTCAGGATGACCTGCACTTTTTAAATTGAAAATACCCCTGCTTGTACCATCATCTCCATTCCATTCATATGAGTTACTACTTAATATGAGTACATTTTACTGCTACCATGTCTCAAAATTGATAAATACACACATCTTGAATAACCAGGGCTTGGGCAGAGGATGAAGCAAAGAAGGCGAGGGAGCATGCTCGCGCACTTGAGGAGGCCCGGAACCAGTGGGAGCGACAGGGGATCAAAGTTGTCGTGGAAGCAGGGCTTGAGGAGGATGCATCGGCGGGAGTGACATGGGCTAATGCTGGCAAAGAGCACCCAGTTGACGAGGCAATCAACCGGGCGGAGTCGTTGCTGGAGAAGCTCAAGTCATTTGCTGGTGAGTTGAAAGTGCGGTCCAGCCGTGCCCTGGAGAGAGTAATGCAATACGTGAGGTCCTTCATCGCAAGCCTAAAGCAGCGAGCGACGGAATCAAGGCAAGGGTGCGCAGATCTTGGGGCTGCCGCAGCGTCAAAGGCGAAGAATCTGTCATCAGAAGCGAAGGCGCTCGGTTCAAGCGTCGGGGAGAAGTCGAAGAAGGTAGTGGAGGACTGCAAAGACGGCCTGGAGAAGTTTGTGCACAGATTCAAGACAGACTAGCTGCTGGTGCAAGCTTCATGGCATGCATTGTGTATCTGAGACCAGACAATTTATAGGAGAGGAGGGAGAAGGGCCATAGGAATAAAACCCAGACATTTTGCATGCTGTAATGTGTACATTTTTGGGTGGTGTTGTTGTAAATGGATATGAATATAGCGGAGCCCGTTTTGCTGTGTACGTTAATGAAATGAAACTTGAGTTTTGTTGAGTAAATGCTGGATAAACAACAGTATTGCTTACTCCATGTTGCAATCCTGGAATAATTGAAAATGCAAGGTTTGGTTTTTGTACACAAGAAGATTTACAGCACAAGCATTTATTTATTTCATCGTACACAAGAAGTCCCAACAATGCGGTAAATGCGTGTAGGAATGAATCTGTTCAGAGCTTGGCTGTTGGGTTCAAGCGCGCCTTGAGCTTGAAGATGAGCTCATGGACTTGATCAAAATGAGGGCTGGTGGCCTTCCTCACGTTCTCCATCCAAGCACGCACCTTCTCATGAGGTCCCAGGATCCTGTCACGCCTCTCGTCACCGACAACCTGCGACAAAGTTCGAGATCACGGTATAGTTTGAGAAACTTGGACTGATGGCACACACATGTTAATGTTAGTATTGCCAGAGACAAAAAATCATACATACCTCGAGCTGCATTATCTCGCACACGAGGCTGAGGTCCGCGATGGATGGCTGGGGGTTGCCATTCAGGAATTTGGCATCGCCTTTGAGCCACACGGTTTCGATCGTGCCCAGCGATCGTGACAGCAACTTCTCGGCCTCTTTTGCGGCCTCAGGGCTCGGCGTGAGGCCGAGAGCAGGACCCAAGGCGGTGTGCAGCACGTAGGTTGCTGCATATATATATAGGTATTTCTACTACATGATTAAATGATTGGGAAGGGAAAGAAAACTTTTAATGCTATATATATATGCTCTAAAAGCAAGGATGGAGAAATAAGTATTGTTCGTTCATGCGTAGATAATGAGTGCGTTTGGATAGACGATCTGACCTGCACCGCGGCGCAGATTAGAGTGATGCCAATCCAAGACGGACTCGAGTTTTGCTCTGGTGAATATGTCGGCTGGGTACCTTGGCTCCCATATAGGAGTATGTATGTCATGTTCCTTGCTTAGTAAGATGATGAGTTGAATAAATCTGACGGACAGAGAGACAGAGAGAGAGACAGTAGTAGTTACCAGTGATCGGGAACCCCGGGGAAGACGGTGGCGAGATACCTGAGAATGGCATGGCTTTCAAAGAGCTTGAACCTTCCATCCACGATTGTTGGCACCTGTGCCATGGGGTTGATCTCTGACCACACCCCATCCAGTCCAGTCCAGTCAGTAAAGGATTTCTTCTTGTGGTTAGTATAGATACAGTAAAAACAAGGGAAGGAAGAATTCAGAAGGAAACAAGGGGGACTGACTGGTGAATTCCGGTGCGCGGTGCTGTCCCTTGGCGAGATCCACGGTGAGCTCCTGGAAGTCGATGCGGTTGGCCTTACAGAAGATGATGATGGCGCGCGACGGCTGCGACAGCCGGTCCGCGTACACCTTGAGCAGCGCCGCCATCCTTGACAATCCAATCAAGCTTGCTTAGGATTCGATTCGATTGGATTGGATTCCTTGAGCTACCCCTGCCTCCCTATCCCTGGAAGACAAGACCATGGACGGAGAAGCCAAGAAGAAGAAGACCTCCGTCAGATCCGATCCCCTTCTCTGAGTTCACACGCACACACTGACGTCATCACCATCTATCCTCTTCCGACCCACCCGTGCCTTTTTTTTCCCTTGCTAACGCACGCACGCTCGCTACATAACCATAAACACCACACTTCAATAATTTATTTGGGATAAAAAAAGTTCAACGATTTGAATAAACAAAACAAAAAAATTCTTGGTTCTGAATTTTTTTCCAGAACTTTGAAAAATGTTTGTAAATTTGAAAAAGTTCATGATTTTTTTTCAAAACACCGATTTTTAGAAAAGCTGATGAGTTTTCATAAATAATTCAAGACTTGGAAAAGTACATAGTTTGAAAAAAATAGCAAAATTTGAAAAGGTTCAACAATTTGGGGAAAAAATAACAAATCTTGAAAAATGTTCAACAATTTGGGAAAATAGCAAAAACCCATTAAATTTTAAAAAGTTCAAGAAAAAAATCATACAAGTCTTCACTTGTTTGAAAAAGCAAAAATACAAGGAAAAAGCAAAAATCAAAACTAAAAATAAAAGCAAAACACTAGCGAAAAAAGCAAAAAGCAGGAATAAGCAAATAAACCGTTCCAACAAACCAGTGAAGGGGGACAACTAGAATGCCCCCCTCCCCCCCACCCCAAATTGTTGTTGCGTACGAATAACGCCTTAACCAGAGCGTTAACAAGTCTCAAAAATACCGTCCACCTCTCCCGAGAAAAAAGATATGGGTCATCTCATCTGCCCGTAACTTCACCAGACAAGGTGCCGCCCGCCAGTCCCTGCCTCCTCCGTCCTTCGTTCCAGCGACAGGAGGGGGTGGGGACCCTGGTGCTTCGACTCCCACCTGTAGTTACAGTTGATCTATTTTGTAGACTCCTTCCTCATGCCATTCCTGGGGGTTGTGAGCCTACAATATGGAAAATCTTATGTTCCGAGGTTCAGGGTGTTCTTCTTCTCCAGTGTTTAAGACTTTTGGATCATCGAAGAGGGGAACTGCATGCTTAGAATCGCTCGGAGTGTCTGAAAAATAAAATAGATGGACCCGGAAGGGTGCACTTGCCAATTTGTTCCTCTACTAATCACCTTCTGCCGGTTTCATCTTGTCTCTGTGGTAAAAAAAAACCTCTCTGTGAGAGACGTAATAGGGTAGTCTATTTGAACCCTATTTGTTTGATCTGTGGCATCTACTTTGGTTGTCACCGAGCGCTGCTTAACAATCTGCTCTGTCGTGGTTTGCATTGGCTTTAATAAAGTTGGAGCGGAGTGAAACCCCCCTTTTTTTTTAATATAATTTGATTGCGTAGCGGCGGCAATCAAGCAATTATATATGGGGGCGTTGATTAGTTCATATGTATGATCCATCAATCATGTAGTAATAATTAATTAGTTATAAGCACATGCTTGTACTCCATGGACAGCTAATGCATGCATGCCATGATGGATGCACTCCATAGATTAGATATGGACTTAACTTAACGGACGGCATTTCAATTCAACTCAACTCACGGGACGGACGGATGGATAGATTAATCCTATCCGTTTACTAGTCAATTCAACCAGCCCAAAATTCAATTCAAACGAGAGAAAATAGACCATATATTGAGTAGCTCGATCGACTACTTTTATTGAATGAACAGTTATATATTAAGTAGTCCCTCCGTTCTATAATACTCACCCCATCTTAAAATAAATGACTCAAGTTTGTATTAACTTTGTCACTTATTTTTGAAATGAAGGGAGTATTACGGGACGGCAGGAGTAGTTCAGTTGTGGCTAGCTAGCTAGCACCAAAAGCGCAATCAATCAAATTGACTTCCTCGACAATACTTGACTTCCTCGACACCGGTTTCAGTCCTTCCTAGAGGAGACAAATTCAGAGCCATCTAAATCTAAATTGACTATTTACATCTGAAGTGAAGTAGTTAATATAATATGTACTGCTAGTCTGCTTATCGAACTTGATACAATGTTGAGTGCCTAATGTTCAGCCTTGTCTTTTGAACTCCTGGACTTGTCTTTTGTCAATGGCCCTGCTACTTATTGTTGTTGTTCATCTAGTGATTGTGTATGAAGTATGAAGTATGAACTGAACCACAATGGTGGTCTGATTATGATTGTGTCACTCTGTGTTGCTGTTCAAATGTTCTTTTATTGTGTCATTGTGTGTTGCTGCTAGCTATTGGTTGTTGCATTATGTGATGCTATTTGGAAAGAATAAATTTGGCAAAGGTGGATGCATTACTACTTTGCTGGAATGCTTATGTACAGACCGTACTATTTACAACTGTAACGAGCACTCGTGAGCGCTCGCGAGCTTAACAAGCACTTAACGAACCGAGCCGATCAATAGTTTGAGCTCATTAAAGTTAATGAGCTTAACGATCACGAGCTTAACGAGTCGAGTAGCTCGTTAGTCCAGCCCTAGTTGTGACTGCCGGGGGGGGGGGGATGTTGTGTATATTGATTATTTGGAGTACAAGACAAGACATAATACTCACCGTCTGTGTCGCTACCGTTGTGACTGTGAGGGGATGTTGAGTATATTGATTATTTGAAGTACAAGACAAGACATAATACTTCCTAGTCTTTTTTCAGGTCAGAATTCCAGTTGCCGGTAATCCCCCCTCTCTTGATGTAATTTGCATTATAAGAGAGAAAAGACATTAGAATTGCATCATAATATGAAATATAACATTGAAATAAGGGAAGTTACAATAGAAAATAATGATGCAAAACTGACGTATCATCGATCATTGTTGCGGCCCTTCTGATTCTTGATCTGACACTGCCTTTGCCTTCACTTTGAGGTGGCGGTTTTTTCATGTTTCTAATTTGATCTTTCGAGCAGCCGTGATTGTCGGGTCCTCCACCACCGCAATATCCGGTAGCTTTTCATACGGATCCATGCGGTGGCGGTGGTGAAAAAGGTCGGGAATTAGGGGTGGCGAGCAACGGGATGGTAGAGGGGAGGGTTGAGAATTTTTTATTCTTTTGCCGCGGAAACAATTAGGAGTATATACATCCGCAAAGTCTCTTTTACCGGTGGCGGGATGTACCGCCACAACATCCACTACACAGTGTATTTAAGATCCGTGCAGCAGTGGTCCTACTCCATAAGTATAGCTATGTATTGTCCAGCCCCCATCTTCGTATCTCAGCACTTAAGTCAAATCAATGGTCCCCTCCATCCCATCCACACATGCATGCCACATTATATTTGACACGGGCACAATCGCTCTCATCTCTCGCTCACTAAATTCATCTCCTTTTATTTCTCTTTAGATAATATCAATCATTCATATCTTTTAAGCTACAAATTTATTTTTGAAACTTTTTATACTCCCTCCGTTCCTAAATATAAGTTTTTTTAGACATTTCAAATGAACCACAACATACGGATGTATATAGACATATTTTAGAGTGTAGATTCACTCATTTTGCTCCATATGTAGTCACTTGTTAGAATCTCTAGAAAGACTTATATTTTGGAACGGAGGGAGTATATTTGAATTCCTAGCGATGAGACCTTTCGAACAAGACCAATTTTCAATGCATTTAAACTAGTTTCAATTTTATTGTTTCAAACATATTTGTATTGTCAGAGCTATATTAAAAATCCGTGTATTGAAATAAGTGAAATTGTTTTAGAATTCAGTGAAATCTAGTTTTGAAATGAGTGAATTGTTAAAAATGGTAGTTATTTTGAAATAAGTAAACTAACCTTTCTATAGTTTTGAAATCTGTTTTATGAAGCAACTGAAATTGTTTTTTCAATTGAGAACATTTTAAAATGTGTGAAATATGTTTTCTAAATAATTGAAATCAGTTCTTTGCATCGAGTGAAATCAAATTTGAAATATGTTTTCTCAACTGAGTAAAATTAGTTTCTTCATACGAGTGAAATATGTTTCTTCAGGTGAGTGAAATTGGTTTTTGAGCATGAAGAAATGAGTTTTTTTAATGGTTGAAATCAGTTTTCTGTAATAAGTGAAAAATGTTTTTTTAATTCAGTGAAACCAATGTTTTGAAATAAGTGGAAGTGTATTTTTACAAATGAGCGAAATCTATTTTTTGAAGCAAGTGAAATTTGTTTTCCAAAACTAGTGAAATGAGTGAAATTTATCTTTTGAAATGAGTGAAATCAGTCTCCTGAAACGAGTGAAACATAGTATTACAATTGAGTGAGTGTAACATGTTTCTCTAAATTGAGTGAAACTGATGTTTTGTGAAATACAACTAGAACTGAAATCTGAAAACTATAAAATGAAAATTAAATATCATTTCACAGCGAAACAATTTTGTGTTTTATGAAAGATATTTCAAAGATAACTGAAATATATAAAATAAAATGTAGTTTAAATATATATGCAAGATTGATCTTGTTTTGAAGATCTTGTCATCACGATTCCAAATATATAAAAGTTTCAAAAATGGACATTTCGTTTAACAGATATTAATCATTCAAAATATGAGGACGAAATTAAATACATGGCAATTGTATGGAGAGAAAGAACGCATGCAGCGCGGTGTATGTGGTGTGAGAATGCATGCGTGCACTATGGCCTCTCCACCCGGTGCGTCTCTCCTATGTAAAAGCTGACAGTGACTAACATAAGTACTAGTATAGTTGTGTTTAATCTGTTGTATTTGCATATGAAAAGTAAGTGTATAAAACCTGCACACATCTTGACGAAAGTGACGAACGGTAGATTGCATACCGGTACATCCCGGCACCGGTAAAAAAACTTTTTGGTATATACGTCGGAGTAGATAGTTTGATTGCGTAGCGGCGGCTAGCAGATGTTGTCGAGTAACTAGCCGCCTAGCAATTATATACTCCATATATGTGGCCGTTGATTAGTCAATGAGTATGTATCCATCATACTCCATTGAAAGAGTAGCTGATCTGCTGTCATTTTCCATCAGCCGCCGCATCAATATATTACTCCGTATTAGTTAGTCACAGTTAATTAACAATCGGTCGATGTTTGACGTCTCTGAAAGCAAATCAAATTATTCAAGGAGGCATATTCTCTCTTTCCGCAAGCTATCTTCATGTTTTGTTTGTTGCCACATTAATCAATCATTTTTCTGGACGCGGAGTTTCTGCTTCCGAGCTCATCTCAACCCGCGCTCAGAAAAAAATATTCTAAACAAAATACTAGAAAATTTCAAAAAAAATCTATTTTTTTGGATGGTAGATAATTTAATGCGTGAGGTCTGCTCCAAATTTCATCTCATTTGAATATCTAAGCAGCTCTCAGCAAAAAAGACAAAATCAGGTCTGTAAAAATGTTTACTGTTCACGCACTGTTCTGACCTGATTTATCTTTTTTGCCTAGAGCTACTCAGATGTCCAAATAAGTTGAAATTTGAAGCGGAGCACACGTGGAAAATTATCTATCACAAAAAAAGGAAATTTTTGAATTTTGTCTAATATTTATTTGAATTTTTTTTCTGAGCGGGAGCAGATGAGCCTGGCACGGAATTGAATATCTGCATTTTTCTCTTTTCTTCTACATACGTACTTATATGATATATATATATATATATACTTATATGATATATATATATATATATATATATATATATATATATATATATATATATATATATATATATATATATATAGAGAGAGAGAGAGAGAGAGAGAGAGAGAGAGAGAGGGGGGAGTAGTTTCTCTCCTGCAATTCTGAGTCATGAACGCACTAGCTTGTTGCACGTGAATCACCGGCATTACGTTTCTTAGCAATAAATTAATTAGAATCAACTAATTAACTTGCAAATTCTTTCTCGGCTAGTTAATATTTTTTTGAAATTGATTGATATCATTATGGCACTAGCTAGGTACTATAGTACATATATCATTATGGGGGAATTGATCGTTGAAATCTATGTGTAGCATGAGTAGTACCGATTGGATTGGATTGGAACGTGTACCAGCTTTTGCTCCGGTGCTCCCCTGAACGCGGAGGGGACAAACACAAGGACGGCCAGGATGGTCCTTTTTGCATGTGCGTAGAGCCGTCGAGGGGCCCTGGTGTAATGCCCAGATAATCAAGCTACAGTAATCCTCTGCTAACGATGCCACGTCATCACGATTACTGTTGTTAAACTCACGTTGAGTTCAAAAATAAAAGTTTTTAAATGTAAAAACTAAAATGTGCAAGCTACAGCAAATAATTCATAAGTATTATTGCTAAAGAGACCAAATTTCTATAAAATGTTTAAGTGCTCTAAAATAATTAAAACAGTAGCTAAAACAATCATTTAAGTGCCTTTTATATTTTCTAAAGTGTTAAACTATTTTGTTTGTGAGTGGAACTTTTTGTGACGGTAGGTTGAGTTATAACACAAATTTCAAAAATGGATTTATAGATATATAACTAAAAGAATAAAAGAACTAAATTAAAATAGTAGAGAAAATAAATAAGTAAATAAATAAAGGAAAAAGCCCTCCCCCTAGTGGGCCTCGTGGCCCAATTGGCCCACAAGGCCTGCAAGCCGGCACACATGCTCCCGTTGCCCCTTCTGCTCTGTTCACGGGGGAACGTGGACAGAGCCGATTGCTGCCACGACGGCGGCCATCGCCGTGGTAGCCATCCATCAGCATCGCCCCGCCTGTAAGAACAACCCCGATAGGGTTTGTCCCCAAACAAAATCAAGGGATATGCTCCCAATTCGGTCGTAACCCTATGAAAATATTTTTTTCTTTTCCTTTTTCAATGCTACCCCCACCTTGTTCGCACGAAAACGAATTCATTGAGGCGCTATTATGAAAATGACATCGAGTCGTTCGGTTTTTTGAACCGCCCATTTCACCGGGTTTATTCGATTGCTTGAACGGTCTGATTTTCTTGAAAAAAAAAAACACTGGGATCGCCGGTTCCGTTTCTTCCTGTCGGACCGCCGGTCCGGTCCGGTCCGGCTTTTTTAAACGATGCCTTCTAGAAGCTAGATATGGTAGGTGCCTACGTATGCGATGATGGATGCTGCATGCTTTGGTAAACGAATACTATTGCACAATAAACAGATGGAGAGAAGATGCCAATCTTGCTGCTGCATCAATCGTACGTATTGGTCCATTAAGGATGGGAATCAAATCAGATCGGTACTTGCGTAGTACTCCAGTCAACGTCAGCATTAGTTAATTAATTAGTTTAGATATAAATATACTGGAGGAACAAATGGATTGGACGGTGCGCGCACGTTGTACACATCGACGGAAATACTGTTGAGTTGATTTTTCTTAGTCTAATTAACCAACTGTACGAATGGCGTCACAGTCGTAACTATTATTATTATTATTTATAGGCTGCTTTTGTTGACTCGTAATATAGCATTGAGAGATATAATTAAAATGAGCAACTTTCGGCCACTGCATAGCTAGGGTGCACACGATTTAACACAAACACACTCGCATAAAGATCTCGCCGGCATGGAGCTAAACCATACTAAACCAAAGCTATGCCTCGACAGAGAGAAAAACGAAAAGAAAGTCCCGAAGCGAAAAGAACAATGACTATTGACTAGCGTCAACCCTTGGCTCCAACTATCTCTTGACAACATACAAACTAAGAGAGAATGACACACGAGTGAAGCTGTTGCCGGATACAACACCCGAAGGCCGGATCATGGATTTTTACCCTAAAGAAACTTCGAACAATGCATTCACAAGGGACGACGCCAAAAACGTCGCCATTGCCAGGCATAGCCAATAAGAGGCCAGACATAGGGTTTTCACCCCAGAGCTCAAGACTGGGTACTCTAAAAGCACCATCCAATTGAATTCATCTTGCGCTATCTCCTCCACTCGCCATGATCCCAACACTTACAAACACGCACAAACCTGACGACAGATGAGCAGGCATGATCCGCTGCAAGAGTTGCTCACCACAACACGACCAAGTCATTGCTAAGGGAGAAAGGTCACCGACATCGCCAACATGCCGACGGGATGCTCCGGAGGCCATGCACCGTCTTCGAGTATATATAGTTGGAGGAGATACGGTGTGTGAGGGGCAGCATGCAGGTCCTTGTTGAGGCCGACTCTCATTCTCGTGTCAGCACTCATGGGCAACCTGTGTACTAGGAAGTAATACTCCGTCCGTTTGTTTTTATAAGACGTTTCAGACAACTTGGTTTGTACTGTTGTGAACAAACAGTCTCGGAATGTCTAAACATCTTATGAAAATGAACAGAGGCAGTATAAAGCTTAATCCATTTTTGAAACTAATTTTGACCACATGTTAAATCAATAAAATATGGCATGCAAATTACACAAAGCGTACAGTCAAATCCATACGTGAAATAAGCATCCTATGATATAATTTTCACATTATACATCTTATATACTATTAATCTTATCTTATTAATGATAAAGGACCATTTAAAAAAAACATGTTAGACCCTATATATATGGATAGAGTGAGTACATTTCTAAAGTCTTGATTCAAAGAAAGGTCTTGACATGTGCTTTCCAGAAGGAAGGCGTGCATGGACTAAGAAAAGTCCGACGACTTGACTTGTCGTTGTGATCGAAAAAGATTCATCTTCCCCTTTTTCTTCCACAAGCAGATCGATGGTGCCATGTTTGACGTTGAATCCATGACTATTGTTTTGTCTCTCAAGTGCAAGTGCAAGTGAAGAGGACGTGACTAGTTTGTTAACGACGTGCACGACGAGTTACATGCATTCGTTATCGAGTTATTTTTTCTACCTTGTGATTTTTTGAAAATAGTATGAACATTAGAGCATGGTTAATAATATAGCCGGTTGATGGCTATAACATGTTGTCATGTCATCTATAGCTAATGTGATAGTTAACACATATAGCTAATGTAATAGTTAACATCTATAGCTAATGTCATACACTTTCACATAGCTTCTTGAAGCCCACGCTACAGCCGGCTGTAAATCTCTATAGTCCACTTCTGCTCTCCCTGCTCTTCTCTCTCATCCAACTTAGCAAATATATAGTATTTAAAGTCTTACAGCCTCCCTATGAGCACTTTTGAAAGGAAGCTTCCAAGTGCTATATATCTCCTTCTTTAATTTGGTCTGCCATTATGGTGTACTCTTTGCATTCATGCCTGCCCGGAATTCATGGAACAGACGTTGACGACTGATTCTTCTTCTAGATGGATACTATCAAAGGGACGCACTTTTCCTTGTGTTGACTTTGATTGATCACGTTTGATTTTTCTCTCCTTCTACTCTAAATAAGCTCAAGATAATTCACACGCCCGGAACGTTGAATTGACATTTCCAGTCCAACTCAACGCTACTCCCTCCATTCACAAATAGTATAAATGTTTTAACTGTTTGTAATGTAAATCAAATGTATATAGACACACATCTTGGTGTGTCTGCTCATTCATTTCATTCTGTATAATTAGAATATATTCAAAACACTTTATATTTGTGAACGGAGGCGAGTATTTTCTTATGGTAGGGCGACGTTTATTAGTCCACATGCTTACATTGTCCGGCGGATTTGAATTTGAATTCGATCCAACTTCATCCATCGCGTTGACCGTCCTTCAACAGTACTAACACATGCATTCATTCTCGCCCCGCCCGGCTGCTAATTACGCATTAATTAACTGCCGATCTAATTCTGGTTCCCTCACACTTCTAGAACAAGGATCCTACTAGTTCTTGAATTATTGCGTATGCCATGATGCATGCATACATATATGAATGCACTTGACGACATTTCAATTCAACTCAATGGAATGGATTTCTTCTTCTTCTTTCGTGCCCGCGTGAGCGACTACTCTTTTTTAATTCTTAAATTCAATCAACTATGTAAATAAATACATAGAGTTGAAGAAGAAGAAAACCAGTTCGTTGGGAGAAATAATTTGGAGGAAATGGAAATTTTTATGTCTCTTTCAGAAAACCAGTTCACGCGATGGAATTTAAGGGTTGAATAGGTCCAACTCAACGCAACGCAACGTAACCCAAGGGTAAGAATGAAGTGTGTGTGTTGTTCTCTTTTGTTGTTTGTTTTGAGTAGTACAAAGACCGGCTAGGAAATTGAACCCGATTTAGAGCAAGGTTAATAGTGTAGCCAACTACTGATTATGTGATGTTCCCATGTCATGCATAGTCATCGCTTATAGTCACTCATACAATAAGGTTAACTATAAGGTTGGCTATAAAAGTGAGTACTATTTTTTTCACCTTCTCTCCATCTCTTTCGTCATATTTATTGCATTTGCCTTGCATGAGAGCCCATTGCCATAATTTTTTCATGTCTCTCTCCTCTACGTAGGCAAAAGTGCCATATAAGCAGGCTAGAAGCCGGTTATTGTACTTGCTCTTATACAGTCGTCCCAGCCCCATATCGCCTTCAATCAGTACCATCTGGTAAGAGTAGTACTAGGGCAGACCGTTTTACTTTACTAGTACTAGTCATAGGAATTGAGGTGAGTTGAATTGATTTTGAGTACCCAATAATTGTAAATTCAGATGATGAGTGGATCATGTGGCAGATATGGACCGACATGGAAGCAGCTAGGTGGTATAGCAAGCTAAGCACATGCATGACGTACGCATGCTAATTAATTAATCAGTGATGATCTTCTAGAAGGAGCAGTGTAGTACTACTCCTTAATTATATGGACGAGATGAGACGAAATGTCAATTGAGCATTGCTTCACGTACGACAGAATATGCACAATTTCTGTACGAAGTACTATGGCCACCGTTGATCAACGCTGACTCAAACTGGATTCACGGTGGATTGCACTATCGTACCAAATCGGACAAGCTCTCATCGTACGTGAGGCACTTCCGATGTCAATTCAACTGTGTTGTACTAGTAGTGTTATTTAATGTTTCTTGTGCGGAAAGAAAGGAAATAAATAAAGAAGATGATCGAGCCTGATTTTTTCGATAAAGGGCGATTTTATTAACTCAAATGTAGCATCAAGTGGATACAAAAGCATTATGAGTAACACCCGGCCTCTGCATAACTAAGATGCACATAGCCAAAACTAAAAGTCTGACCAAATCATAAAATAAAAATCGACAAATCGGCACCAGTAGAGTTCTATAGACCGACACTATGCCTATGTCGAAGGAGGTGGTGGGTCAATCCGTAGGTTATGCTGCCATCCATGTTGGGAAAAAACCTCCGTAGCCACCTGCTCTAATCGGGTACACACCGCCTTGAATAGCGGTTGGTACTCTGGTCGTTGTAGCATAGACCACGTACGTAGCAAGTGTGTACACCGGAAAATAACCTGTAGAGAAGAAGCTTTTCTGTCATTAAAAACCAAATCGTTTCTACATAACCAAAGCGACCAAATTAAGGCATACGCTCCCACCCTTATTAGCGTTTTGAACCTATTTGGAATACCATCCAACCAATGACCAAAAATATTGGCAGCACTTGTTGGCGGATACAAATTGGACGCTATTTGGATGACTGACCACGTAGAACGTGCAAACTTGCATTGGAAAAAGAGATGCTTGATTGTCTCGTCATGAGTACAAAAACAACACTTCTTACTTCCTGGCCAGTTACGCCGTGCGAGGTTGTCTTTCGTTAACACAACTCCCCTACGAAGATACCACATGAAGATTTTCACTTTTAGTGGAATCTTGGACCTCCATATTTTCTTGTTATTACTCACTGGTACCTCAGAGTGCATGAGCGCACGGTACATAGAGTCTACTGTGAAAGACCCTGATGTAGTAAGGTTCCAGCGAAACACATCCCGGCCTTGCGTCAGGTTAATCGAATCCAGTCGGGATAAAAGATTATGCCATGACACAAGTCGGGGGCCAATCAAATCCCGCCTGAATGAAATATTCGGCGGGGATGAACTGAGCACGTGCGCAATAGTTTTATTCTTATCGCGAGCAATGTTATATAAGGCTGGATATTGTTCTCTGAGACTGGCATTGCCTAGCCAAATGTCTTCCCAGAAACGAATCTCCGACCCGTCCTTTATCGCGAAAGACCCAAAGCGAAAGAGATGTTTCTTTGCCGCCATTAGGCCAGCCCAGAAGTGGGAGTCACCAGGTTTCCAATATGCCTGAGACACCGCCTTTTGGCCTAGATACTTGTTGCGCAACATGGTTTTCCAAACACCATCCTCAGTAAGAAGTTTGAACAACCATTTACTGAGCAGGGCCTCATTCTTGACCTGCAGGTCATGAATTCCAAGGCCACCTTGGTCTTTCGGCCTACAAACCACGCTCCATTTGGCCAGCCTATATTTTTTCTTTTCACCGTCTCCTTGCCAAAAGAATCTGGACCTAAAATAGTCCAATCTTTGCAGGACCCCTTTTGGGAGTTGGAAGAAAGAAAGCATATAGAGAACCATATTTGTGAGGACGGAGTTAATCAAAACCAGCCGTCCTCCAACTGAGAGCAGCTTTCCTTTCCAACTGCTCAGCCGTTTCTCTAGACGCTCCTCCACATGCTTCCACTCCGCAATGGTGAGACGCCGATAATGAACCGGTATTCCTAGATATTTAATCGGGAATTGGCCATGTGCACAACCAAAGAGGTCAGCATAATCGGCGGCCGCCTCAACGGCTTCTCCAAAGCAGAACAATTCGCTTTTATGGAAGTTAATTTTGAGACCCGACATTTGCTCAAACGCTGAAAGCAGAAGTTTCAGGTTTCGAGCCTTGTCCAGGTCATGTTCCATAAAAAGAATTGTGTCATCGGCATATTGCAAAATAGAGAGGCCACCATCCACAAGGTGTGGCACTACTCCTGCAATCTGACCGTCCTGCTTGGCGCGCTCAATCAGAATAGCCAACATGTCAGCAACAATGTTAAATAACATTGGGGACATGGAGTCACCCTGTCGTAGTCCTTTTTTTGTTTGAAAGTAATGGCCTACATCATCATTGACTTTTATGGCCACACTACCTCCAGTTACAAAATTTTGGATCCACTGACGCCATTTATCGGAGAAACCTTTCATCCTTAGGGCCTGTTGGAGGAAAGACCACTTGACCTTGTCATAGGCTTTTTCAAAGTCAATCTTGAATACCACTCCACTCATGTTTTTTCGGTGCATCTCATGGACGGTCTCATGCAAGATTACTACACTATCTAGTATATTCCTTCCTTGCATGAAGGCCGTTTGAGATGGCCGAACAATGTGGTCAGCTATCGAGTTTAACCTATTCGTAGCCACTTTGGTGAAAATCTTGAAGCTGACATTAAGGAGGCATATGGGTCTGAACTGCTGGATCCGTTCGGCCTCCTTAATCTTCGGCAACAAGACAATCTCGCCAAAATTTAGCTTGAATAGTTCAAGTCGATCGGCATGAAGACAAATGAACAACTCCATAAGGTCGGCCTTGATAATATCCCAGAAATTCTGATAGAATTCTGCAGGGAAACCATCAGGGCCTGGAGCTTTGTTGTGTTCCATTTGGAACACCGCCGCCCTCACCTCCTCTTCTGAGAAAGGTGCCGTGAGGATATCATTTTCTTCCGCCGTGACTTGTGGAATATCATCTGTTTGGGTCTCGTCAAGGGTGATATTCCCTTCATCTGGCGCCCCAAACAGAGATTTGTAGTATTTGGTGATATATTTTTTGAGCTCCTCCTGACCTTCGATCCGCCCCTCATCCTGTTGGAGACTATAAATACATTTCTTCCTATGTCGACCATTGGCGACTAATTGAAAGTATCTTGTATTACTATCTCCCATTAGGATGAAGTCAGCTTTGGACCTCTGGTAGTATTTGATCTCCTCTTCACGCAAAAGACGAGCAACCTTCTCATTAGATTGATTTTTCAATTCAATCTCTTGTTTAGATAAGGTGCGGGTCTCTGCAATTTTGTCGAGGTCATCAATGATGGTACAGAGGCGCTGCTTTTCTTTTTTGTATAATCCATTGGTGTGTTTTGCCCATCCAGAGAGGTGTCGCCTCATGGCCCTTATTTTATAATTCCATCTCTGAATCGGTGTACGACCAATGGCGGGCCTCTCCCAAACGTTCTTGACTATGTCTACGAAACCTTCCCGATGCAGCCATCCCAATTCAAATTTGAAAGGGCGACGGACATAACGGCTCGTAGAATTAGAATCAAGAAAGATTGGCGCATGATCCGATAATGCCTCGATTCTCTCTAGGGCTCGCACGGTTACCATAGGATATTTAAGCTCCCATTCGGTATCCATGAGTACCCTATCGAGCTTCTCATACGTAGGCACAGAACGGTTATTAGCCCAAGTGAACTGTCGCCCCGACATACAGGCCTCCCGAAGATCCAAACTATCAATCACAGCATTGAATAGGAAAGGCCAATGAGTGTCGAATCGGTCATTATTTTTTTCTTCCTGGTACCTAAGGATATTAAAATCCCCTCCAATAAGCATTGGGTGCGGGTTATCCTTAGCCAGGTTCACAAGTTCACGGAGGAAAGCAGGTTTATGCTCATCTTGGGCAGCCCCATAGACTGCAACCAGGCTCCATGTAAAATTGTCAGCCCTGTTTCGTAGATGAAACTTGAGATGAAATTCACCGGTCGAAAAGGCCAACAAGTCCATGGTCGTGGTATGAATTCCAAGAAGGATTCCTCCGGACCTTCCACGAGCTGGTAGACTATGCCATGTGTAGTCGAAACCACCCGATAGGTGATCGAGGACATGCGGGCGGAAGTCACATTTACCAGCCTCGGATATTGCCACAAAATCCAATTCGTGTTCTCGCACACAGTCACCGACGTGTTTATGTTTAGCCAAGTCTGAGAGACCTCTGCTATTCCAAAACATGCCTCTCATGTGGAAACTCGGATTGGTGTGGAACATTTCGCCTTCTTGGGCGATTTTTGTTTCTTTTTGGAGGACTGCGATTTAGATTTCCGCGAAGATGCTGTGAAGTCACAAAACATGGACCCAGGTCTTGCGTCATCCAAACCAACCTCGGTAACCTCACCAACCAAGTGGGAGATTAGCGGACCATCATATTTGGCATCCGCTTCATCATCCTCCTCGGTTTCGGGGTTAGGTAGGGTGTTATTGCACTTCGGAGAAACCTTTAAACGGTCAATCTCCATGTGTTTAAGTGCCCCAACCGACATTTTAATTTCATTATCGTTCTTTCCCATAGATACACCAACATTCTTTAATCTACTAGTAATACGAGTATCTGAAAAGGAAAGAAAAGATTGAGCGGACGAGGTACCTGGCGTGGGGTCCAAATTCCACAAGGCCTGGCGGCGCATCGCCTTCGCTAGAGAGTGCTCATCAGTCGTAGAAGAACCATCGGCGGAGGTGGCATGACGGTTACTACGTCGGAGAGGCGAAGCAATCCCTCCAGACATAGTCGCCGTCGGTGTCGACGGCTTAGCCGTCGGGGTCCGTAATGTCCCAGATGTCGGTGAAGAGGGACGCGCCGACGGTCCAACCGGAACGGTAGCAACGGGCGTCACGGCAGTACCATGCACACGAACCGCTGCTGGACCGAGTGAAACCACAGCGACCGGAGAACATGCTGGTGCAGTCGACTCAGACGGTGTCGGGGAACCTCGCACGCAAACCGAGGTAGCAGCAGCTGCGTGCACTGCTGGCGCCGTATCCTTGCCCATAGCTAGCTGCCCGAGCATCGGGACTGGGGTTGCTGCATGCGTTGCATGCTGTGCAGGCGCGCCCCCAGCCACATGCATGTGAGCGACGGGCTCATGCACCGTGCCCACGGCTAGCTGGCCATGCACGGAGCTAGCCATGGCCACTGCATGCTTCTTGGGTGCACATGCATCCATGAGCAAGCTTGCAGCACACACAACCGTGGCTGCCTCTCCCTCCGGCTCCACAGTCCTCTGGATATCTTGACCATCAGTGTGTTCTGCATGTGTCATACTCGGAGGGACTGCATCAGGGTGTTGCACAGTACTAACAGTAGAAGTTTGCATAGACACCACATTAGTGCCATATCTAGCCCCCGACGATGTATTGCCACTATCATTTTGAGTGTTTTTAGCTCTCTTGGTAGCATCCCTGTCCGGCATATCCTCATCTCGGTTAGCACCGTCATCATGTTCATCATGGCGCTCCCAAATACGAGGTACGAAGTCAGCATCCGGGACATAGTCGTCCTCCTCGAGCACATACCGGAACTCATACCCATTTAGCTTGACGTAAACATCAGAGGAGACTGAAGCTTCATTACTCCCATCCTGCTTGGCGAAAATATCTTTAGAATGCACAGCAACTTGGATTCGCACAATACCGTGACGCCGCAAGCATAACAAGTCAACATCTTGTGTTGCGCCAATAACGGATCCAACCGCCCACAGACCAAGGAAGTGGCGGAGAGGGGGTGGGACGCCGGTGACATGAACCCAAACTGGTTGTAACGGATGTAGGGATCCAGCCTCCTCGACTTTCCATTCACTAAAAGAGATCATCACATCATGTGACTTGACATTGTACTCAAAAGCTGCCACTCGCTGCAAAACCTCTATGGAAGGGAAAGACACCAAGAAAGAATCGGCCCCATGAGGAATGGCCTCCCACTTCCAAGAAGTCTGTAGGGAGACGATTTTAGCGACCTCGGCCTCCACCACAGCGGCAGTCAAAGAACCATCAGAAATCTTAACCAAAGCTGTCGGCAAAGATGAGGGTGCAAGATGTTCCTTGAACAGTGAGTCCGGCAACTGAACAAACATAGCATTGAGTATTTCGTGTCCACCGAGCGACGCGCAAGGCCTAGGTTGCTTGAGTACAGTGCAGCGGTGGAGGGGATGCTTGTAGTTGTCACATATATAACAATAGTGAACCGCTGTGCAGTCCTTGGACATGTGCTTGTCGCACCTGCACTTGAAGCACCATAAACCGGTTCTTTTACCTTTCACAAGCTGCCCTGCCATAGCACCCATGGCTGTAGAGCCAGAAGCATCAACCGTGGAGTCTTGAACTTGATCGAGCCTGATTGATGAAGCTATTTCATTTTTTTTCAATTGAAATGTGGTTTTACATACAGTCGTCGTTGTCAGCTGCCTCAAACCATCCAGGTTGCCTTTTGAAAAAATGATGAGTTGCATATGCATATACGTAGCCTATCCTATCCTCCTCCTCTATGGATGGATGAATTGGGTTGGGTTATTAATTAACGATGGATGAGATGAGAGTGACGTCTCTGAAATGAAATGAGGTAGAAAATATTCAATAAGTGGGAAGCATATGCTCTGATTTGCTCAAGTTAGGCCAGGTTTTGTCTCCTCCTCCTCTTCTTCTTCTCCAATCGTTAGGCCACTTGAGATACAAGGTAGTCTCCCCTCCCCTCCCCCCGCGTCGCTCTCCCGAGGGCGACCTAGGGTTCCCTCGCGCCGCCACCTCCCCCTTCCCCATCCTCGCCGCTGCCGGAGGCGGTCGCCGGGGCCTCCGCACGGCTACCTGTGAGGGCGGCGGCGAGGCCTCTCGCCGCTCCCTTTCGGTGGTGAGGGCCCGGATCTGAGGCGGCGGCCTCACTAGTGCGGATGGCGCTCCTCCGGCGGCGGGGAGTGCTCGTCGGTGAGGTTGGCCGGGTCCCCTCGGCTGCTGTGACGACCCCGGCCCGACCGTGCACTAATCATACACGCAAATGCACACGATCAAGCCTAAGGACTCACGTGAAGGAATCACAGCACAACTCTAAAACATAAATAAATACATACAGGTTATATATTACAAGCCAAGGGCCTCGAGGGCTCGAATACATAACAAGTGTCACACACATAGTCAGCGGAAGCGTTAGGTATCTGGGTACAGATACAACACATAACAGAAATAGGCCTTTGTCAAGGCGGGGCAAAAGAAAAGCTACGATTGAAAAGGCGCAGGCCTCCTGCCTGGGACCTCCGATCCTACTCCTGGTCGTCGTCCGCCGGCTCCTCGTAGAAGTACTCGCCGGCCGGGTAGTAGTAGTAGCCAGCCTCGGGCTGGTAGTAGTAGTCGTCAACAGGGGCTGCAGGCACCATGGCTCCGTCGTCTGGTTTATCAAGCGCGAAGGACAAAAGGGGAAGCAAAGCAACCGTGAGTACTCATCCAAAGTACTCAGCAAGACTTACATCAGATCTATACTAGCAATGCATTATTTTCAAAGGAGGCTTTATGTGGGTGGACTAGACTGCAGAAAGCCAGAGCAGAGAGGGGAAAAGCCTAGTCCTGACGAAGACTAGCATCTTCAGCGTCTTGCAGCAATTAGAAGGGAGCAGAATAGTACATTATAATGTAATGGGTTTATAGTAATATCAACTTCATATCTCAAGTCACCAGTTCTAGTTGTACCGAAGTGGATACAACTCCGAGTGTCCGTTACCGTAGGACAGGCTATCGATAGATTGTTTCTTCCCTGCAGGGGTGCACCAAGTTACCCACCACGCTCGCTTAACTCCGGCCGGACACACCATCAGGTCGTGCCCGCCCTCGGCTAAACAATACGACGCAACCCGACCGGATACCGCCAGAGAGGATCAAGCACGTCGGACTAACCTATGCCCCCAGGGGTCTTGGCAATCGCCCCGGACGCTCCTGCACGTTACGTGGCCGTTCGGTAGCAGACCTAGCAACCCCTTATACAAGCGCAGTTGCATCCTAAGTCCAATCCGAACGGGCCGCTCAATCGCTGACGTCGTGACGACTCCGGCTGATGTATACGACGCAGAGCACCCACTCACACCCACGTGGTGGTTAGTGCTATCGGACCCGGAGGCCCCTCGGATCAAATATCCAATCGCTTAGTGGATTGGGAGCGCGCGGTAACGAGCAGAGCCCACGATACTGTTGGCCCCGTCGTCCCGTCTCGAGGACTTGTGACAAGGACTGGAAATGACCGGCCACGCCTCGTAGTTATCTCGCGGGTACCCTCACTGGTCACCCGACTCCACAGCTCACGCCTCAAAGGCACTCGCGGGTACCCCTCTGGGTCAACCCGCCTCCATCCAACATGTGTAGTAGTAACTTCAAAGTGTCATCAGACGCACGATACCTCTGGCCGCACGCCTTTGTTCCTGGCGACGTCCGGCCTCGGGGATCGATACGTCTTTAAACACGGTATGGTAATCCAGGGCATCCGTGTGGTTTTCATGCCGATGAGGAATCCGAGGAATCACCCTCGTTGGACTCCTATACGACAAGTCCCGTTAAGGTGATACCGGAGGAATCACCCTCGGCGGTAATCACCATAGCGGATGCACGACAAAAGCTACGTCGGAAGTGGGAAGAGGAATCACCCTCGGTAACCCACAACGAGCTAGCTATACTACAGGGACAACATCAGAAGTGAGTTCGGAGGTATCACCCTCGTCACCCGATGTTAACTCTGCGGAGTCGAGCATATTAGGGGGGTGTGCGGTGATGTGAAGAAGGTCAGGGGAAGGGGCTCGATCGCTTGATCGAGGCAAGGGCACTATGCGAGGCAACTACGAGAAAGCGGGACCACAGCAGTGCTACCCAACCTATACTAAGCAGTTTATGAATAAAGACAGGTATCAACAGTTTAGCAAAAACAGGCTATGCAACAGTAATAGGAGCAGTAGCAGTAGCAGCAATTCTAATGCAAGAATAAGAGAGAATAGACATAGGCGATATCGGAATGATCAAAG